>CM023489.1:6292483-7005105 GCA_013339685.2 Hyalomma asiaticum | reverse complement strand
TTTGTGAAATTTTGACTCGATCAGAAGTCGCACAAACTACAGAAATCAATCATCAACACTACATCTGCCGTGTGGCAAGGGTATAGATTCCTGTCTAAAATGCAGCAGACTTCACCCAAATTGGTCCGGTTGTTCCCTCAAGTAAGCATTTCCGAATTTTACACGTATGGACACTTGAATAGGTGGCATTAGAGTTGGCCACAAGCTGATGCTTCTGCTTAACCAGTGATAAAAACTAGAAAAAAAGAAAAAAACTACACTGCTCTCACAAGGTGCTGCAACATAAAAATGATCTTATCCTGGAATGGAATGAGTGAAATGACATTTTTATTTATGCCAGGGGTATCAATCAAAGGGAATATGTACAGGGGTGTGCGCACAGAAAAAGAATCAGTCAGATAATTCAAGGCGCTTGAACTTGTCATGGTCATAAAAGGATGCCTTGACAATACGGCCACCGAAGTACCGGCCATTTGTGTCAACAACAGCTGTAAGGAAATGGGAAACAATTTGAAAATGACTGCAAAGAAAGCTTCAAGAGTCTCAATAACTCCTTTAACAGATTTTAAGACAGCCAGATGAATAGTAATGCACCACACGAATATATGGGTAGCACACATCAGGCATGGTTGCTATGTCAAAGCTAGCTTTATTGCACAAGACAACTAAATTTTAAAGTTATACCATAACACACTCATTGATAATAGAAGTCGCACTCCTAGGCATCTAAATGATTAAACTAACACTGTTAATGACCTAACTTGTGCAATGCGATGGGATGTACTGTAGTAGTGAAGCAAATCCCTCTTGCAATCTCCATGTTTCTAAAACCTTATTTTACAGTAGTAAAGCTGCCCAGTAAGACCACTAAAAATTACCTACAAGCGATATGCACGGGCATACCAAGCGCCATATTCTGAGACATTTCGCTAAAGGCGATAATATTGCTTTCTTGATGTAAGTGTCCCCTTTGGTGTCTCCTGCAGTGGTGATTGGCTAGTTGAACAAACCGGAAACCCACCCTGAGTTTTCCAGTTTGTTCAACGAGCCAATCAACACCACCAGAAGACACCAAAGGAAGCGCTTACATCACCAAAGTGATACCACTGCCTTTAGCGACATCTCAGAACATGGCCCAAAGTTACACCAACAATGAAGTACCCCTATTCTTCTTTTCAGCTCAACACATATTATCTAAACTAGTTCAGTGTTTATACAACAGAAGTAGTTCTGTGTTTTGCATGTGTTTCGATAGTTACTCTCTAAAGCTACAAGAACAAGGCACAATTACTTGCCATCCATTCTTTCTGCATAAGCTTTAGCAAGAACAAGATTTAAGTGCTACTGTTTCCCAATGTAACAGAGAAAATTGAAAGAGTGTTTCAATCCGATAGTCTTCATTAGAGCTGGGCGAATAGCAAAATTTTGGGTGCAAATCGAATCAAATATTTTTCGAATAATTTTTGAATATTTCTTTAGTAATACCATGCCAAATTATAGAGAAATGGTCTGCTAAACATGGGTAAAAAGATTTATTGCATCACTAGTGCACTGCCACAGTGTCATTCCAAAGTCCTGGGGAACAGTCCAACAGAAAATTTTGCAAAAGAAAGCTGAGGTAACTTCACTGCAGTATGCGGGTGTTAGCTTCGCCGCACTACACGAGCGTTAGCTTCGCGGCAGTACATGCGTATAATGCGGCGAAGCAGACTCCATGCTGGAATGGGCCACTTGACACGTGACATAGCGTTTTTTTCCCCCCTTAATTACCAACTTCGAATACTTCGAACAGTAAAATTTAGGTGCGAATCGAATCGAGTAGCAAACACCATTCGAAAATTATTCGAAATTTCGAATATTCGCACACTCCTAGTTTTTATACACATCCTGGATCTTACCTCAGTTACCTGGTTTCTGTTGTACTTATTTTAAATTAAAATTCTCTGAAATCTTGTTTTGATGCCACTTGCCACTTAGTTCGGAAAGCTAACCTGCTACATAAATTAAGGGGGGACATTGCGCCTTGGAAATAATTTTTTATTATTTGGAGTATTTAACTGAAATTTTTGCAGTTAATGCAGCTATAACTGCCTATTTCAACAATGTAATAATTTTTGTTCTGTGAGGAATAGTTTTTACAATACAGTGGAACCCCGCTGTTACGTTCCTCACTGCTGCGTTTTCCCGGCTGTTACGTTGGTTTTCATCGGTACCGGCATAGCTCCCGTAGTGTCCCATGTATTGCGAACCCCGCTGTTACGTCGCAACTGTTCCCGCATGATGCATTGCAACCTGGCACGCCGTACCGGCCCGGGCACCACTATTTTGATTTGACTTTTGGCAGTCTTGGTCATGCTTGCTGGAATCGCCGCCCACTGATGGCAGACGAGATAGCGCGAGCGCCAGCGTTATCTCGGCAGCCACGCGATCGCTCCGCAGAAGAGCGACACTCACCCCTCCCGCCTTTTCGGCTTTTCATGCTCATTAAAGACGGGCGGGGCGTTTCCTCCCCGCTTCGACAACAGGCGTCCTGACAGGGGTGACGTTATCGCCTCCGAGCGACGAGGATGGGCCGGGCCCGTTTGATCTCTGCTTCAGCCGTTTTAGTCGACCCCACTCGCGTGTTATTTTTTTTTTGGCGACCGTACTTTGGGCTCCGGGGCTTCCGGAGAAAAGAATCGGAAAAGGGGACATCACAATCGCAGCCCCTTTTGTGTATGACTGCGCTCGCCTGCGCAGCAAGGGGCATGGCTGTCCAAAGTCTGTCCGTGCGCGCGCCGGCGAGCTGGTTCGGGCCGGACGGCGAGCGCAAAATATGCGAGGAATTTTTTTTTTTTAAAGCTGGCTAAATATCAGGGGTGCGCAAATTATGCGGGCAAATACGGTAAACACGCACTGAAGACGGAACGCTAAAGCACTATCGAGCGATCGCGAACCCGACGCGACCAGCCGACCAGCCCTACTCGCAATCACAAACCACGCGCGGGGTGCCGGAACAGGATTAGTGATCGCAGTGACGGAGCGACTTGCTTCCAAAATTGGTGCTGCCACGCTTTAACCGAGCGTCAATGATCACAGTTTTGATTGTGATCTATGAGGCCATACTTTCTTTCATCAGGGCGCCGGAGGCTATAATGGCGGCCGATTCACTGCGCTCGACAGCCGCGAACGGAGTCCGAATTATCGAATTTAGAGCTAGAAACCATCCGAAATATCGGTCGTCTTAACACATTAAGTCTATGGGGGCACCTGTGGTACCGCGCGGCTGTCCGAATTATCGGTCGGCGACCTATATGGCTCACCTTGCTGAAATAAACTGTTTGAAGTCAAAGCGGCCCTGTTCTCATTCATTTTCGGAGCTTTCCTCACTCTTGCGTTTTCCCGGCTGTTACGTTTTTTTGCCCCGGTCGGCTGGAAAATGTATGAACGGGGTTCCACTGTACATTGAAAATTATTTATTTTATTGAGGCCTAATTAGTTAATTAACCACTGTCCTCACAATAAAGAACAGCCCAGAGAATCAAGTGACGATATTAACAGTGTGTCAAGAAGCTTAAGTCATCGTTTTAGGCCATTTCCAAGCAAAGTTACAGACTGTTAAACCTGACACAACGAATGTCCTCGTTGATGCTTGAAACAAAAGCTTCATTTAGAAAAGTTCCATAGCACAGTATTATAACAAAATTTACTTTACGACAAGCCACTTCTATTTATCTTACAGTAAAAAAAAAAAGTCACAATGATAACCCTTGTAGAACAAAAGATATTGCTCCTCCAACACAGGGAGGTCATAAATATTTTCATTTTGAGAAATTGAGGAAAAACGTTCAATTTATTGCCCTATACTTGTGGGCCTGGTGTGTGGTGTAGGTTCTTTAAAGCAAGGTAATTATTAAATTTGGCTGTGAAAATTTGTGAGTAGGTGCAGAATGACTCTAGGAACATGAATATTTCATCAGCAAAAACTCGATTTTTTGTCCAATTTTCAGTCCGGAATGTTGACTAAAGCATCCTTTCAAGGAGTCCAAATACTCAAAATAACAAGCAAAAGTACCACACAATATCATACTCTGCAGCACGTGATATGGTGTTTCAAAACAATGCAGAGGTTGGCTCACCTTTGATGGCGGATGCCATGCTTTTGAACTCTATAAAGATGCGCACTGCATCTTCATCAGCAACACCTGGCATCTCATAGATGAGGCAGCGAACCACTTCTCCGTATTTGGAGCACTCCTCTTTCGTTTCTGGCTCAAGGTCGTCGTCCACCTCACCAGGTCCCACCATATTCTGCGTGTGGAAGCAATGAACAGATGAAAAATGTTTATAGCAGACAGCATGTGGTGAACTTTTCAGATCATAGTCTACTCACCTCCTACTTCCTCAAGAAACAGTATTCAGTGGAAAAATGATCTGTTAGTTTTTACATTAGCTAGGAACAGAACAATGAATGAAATTAGCTTTGTTACGTATGTGGATAAGCGACAGTAAAGTGATGTTCGTTGTAGGAGTGTTCACCTGTTGCATGGCACAGGTGTGCTTCATGCGTTCGCACAGTGCCATGCAGTAGAGATGTCACGTACAACCTTAATTGCTTTAAGTCAGTAGCTCAGGATGTGCGGCATCAATTCAGTTCATAAGTTCTTGCCTGCTCATGAGCGCAGCCCATTTCATGCAATAAGCACTCTGCTCACTGACAACCACTGCACAAGGCAGCTGGCCCAACTAATTAATGTTTTCCCCATTGCCTAAGCTACAGTTCTGCTTTGCAAAAAGTGAGTTGGTCCTGCTCCACCAACGAAAGCAATGTTGCAGGAACAACTTTAACAGCATGACTACAACTTTGTCAGCGGACACTGATTCCCCAACAACTTTCACGTGGACCGCAGCATCTTCCTTTCTTAAAGATGGTATAGTACTTGCTGAATGGCATGATATTGTAGTGCTAAACTTCACAAGAAAGACTAAAAAAACAGACAGAGAACCAAAAAAGAGATCATAAGTGGCATCGTCTGTCTATCTTTACTTTCTGCCTCTCAAGTCTTTCCTTTCGAGTTTTGTACTATAGAACATGCCATTCATGTGGATCATGTCTAAAATACTGAATGAGCACAGACCAAAATTTTTGTCGTCATCAAATAATGGCAATGTAGAGACAAGTAGATGTGTCAAACTCTCAGAAGAACCTAGTAGATGTGATAAATCAAGCATCTAAACAAAAAAAGGTGGCTGATTAATATAGTAGGAACAAATAAAGTAGCTCCGGTTAAGAGAATCCCGCACGAACTTGTGCAGGAAATCTAAGACGAATTATGCGTAGTTCTTCCACAATGCTTTCCTCATTTTTCCATTCCAAGACCAGGTTCCCACATGCTTTCTATCAAAAGGGGTTCACCCGAGACAAGATCGTACACACGTAAAGGTGGACATCATCTGCTTCAAAGGCGCCTGAAACGGCGTCGCTGATTAGGCTATGTCATTATGAGACAATTCACATCATAATTTAAGCAAACTACCTTGCGCCAAGGCAGCTATGGGCTCATTTTTGTCGCTTTCCTCCTTGACTCCGTCAGCTGTGGGTTGCACACTAGTGATGGCTGTGCCTCCCATGGCAGCCACTGTGCCAAGGACTCAGTAGCGACATGGTGCCAACATGTCTCTACTGAGGCCCACCGGCTTCAAAAGTGCTGGGCCAGTGTTACCAACACACTGTCGGCGACCACTCAGTGCGCCGGCAATGTGAGTGTGCACCACCAAGTTCCGTGACAATACCGGTGGCTAGCCCTTTGGTGCTCATGACAGCTGATGGGGAAAGCCAATGTCATCACTCGTGGCATGTCCCTTGGACAGGGGCGGCTGAAAACTCTTTAGGCCGAGTCGGGTGGATGCTTAACAGTGTGCATACATTCAAAATTTTGTAGTAAATTGCACACTTAATGCAGAGCCCTGATATTGGTCATCTAATGACCACAAGGACTTTGGCTACTGATGCAATGCGTTCATACAAAATCACCAAAACCATTTCAGGGTCCCTTTGAGGCAGTGAGTTGGGCTTGTTAGTACATAGCTAAAAGAATGCAACGTAAAGATAGTACATGGATGGAAACTCATCTTCTCTTCCATTATATTGCCCTGTTCGTGTGGTCTTTTCACTGCACTTCTTTAGTATATCATCTGCTCCTGCTTACCCTCAAGAGGACAACTTTCGATGGATTGCGCATCATGTCGGTGATGGATTCATTCTGCTGTTGCTGTTGCTGACTAGTGGCGGAAGAAGGAGGGCCCATCATTGGGGGAGGCATAGGAGGCGCTGGCGGGGGCAAAGGTTCTGCAGAAATCACAACAACACTCACTAAGTGCGGCCCAAGTGCACTGGATCATTATATCAGTCTAGTAACCACTGTCACAGAGTCAAAGACAGTTCAAGCACTTGGTGCAAGGGGATACAAAAACGTGCCACAGTGCCTTTGTGCACGCATCATACCAATAATGCGAAACAATTGCTTCTGTAGCACTTTATTCTGCCACTCGAGGTCACAGGTTCAATTTCATATCACAAGCTTATTCTTACAGGGGGTTACAGTGTCTGGCAGCCAACGCAAAGGATGTGGCTTCGGTTCCACCTGTAACCGTTGCATGTTTGGTGGTGGTAAAAATGCAAGACGCCAGTGTAAAAGTGCATTTTCGGTGCAAGAGAAACGGCCTCAGGTGGACAAAATTTTCAGAGTTCACTACAGCATGCCTCATAATCACATCAAGGTTTTGGCATGTAAAACCACAGCAGATAGTATTAACTCTAAGAGGGGATTGATGCAAAAATACTTACATATCAGATGAATATTAATAAAAAGTTGGATTACCAGAAGCTGATTGTAGCCCAGAAAAAACTTTTTTTTTTCTGCTGGGTCATTCAATGAAGTTACACTGCACACAATTCTTCATCAAAGCATGCGGGAGCATAAGCATTGTGTTTTCACCTTTAGACATGCACAAGACACCATATGTGCTCCAGTTTAATGTGCACCCCCAATTTCTTTCAGGCTTCCAGAATAAAAATGCAACTGAGTGCACTGTTTTAAAGTAACACTGCAGTATGCCGCTGTGTTGGTGATCAGAAGAAAGGGCCAGGTACTACACTTGCCTTTACAGAATAAGAAATTTATTCTTCCAGCAGCCTCTTTTCCTTTGTGATCTATATTTATGTCTTTAAAATCACTTATGTACATGCTTCAACTGCATGCCAATAAAAGAGCTGCTCATTACCTTGACAAGTCATGATAGCGATTTGCACATCATAATCTGTCTCCCAGATCACAATTTGACTGATGTCAGCAACAAACTTGATTCTGACTGCATAACTGTGGCCAATGTTGATTGCAATCAAGAAATCAGATCTGGATTGGCATTGATAGCAATGAAAAGTGTGACATAGGCATTGCTCCTGGTCACAGGGCTCCGCCATGCGAAGCGACGTGGCTATCATCAGCGTGCAACATGGCTCTCCTTTGACCGTGAGCTTTATGGTAAAACTACTGCTGCCACCACTTGCACATAACTCAGAATAAATTGGACGCAAAGCAGTTGCAGTCAAGCACGAAATCAGCTAATGTGAACTCGCCACTCTCAGAACAAAGTGTGCTCTGCCGCCATGGATGTCACCATTTGGCAATGGTTATGACACTGCATATGACCCCTCCGAGGGGAGGCAATGTTGCAAGCGTGGTTTAAGTTTTGCACTCACCTCCAATGCGCAGGCCACTTTTAGGTTCATTTTATCGTAAAAAAGATGCACATTAGACTCGAGTAAGCACGGTACTGTCCCCCACAATATGCCTCACCTTTTGCAATGTCCTTCTCGTGGATAATTTTACCACCACGCTTGCTCGTCTTCTCCACTTGCAATGCCTGGCTCATGCCCTGCTCCTGCTTGCCCAGACCCTGGCCCGCCTTGTAACCGTAGCGAGCCATGATGCGCTGAGCCACCGATCCAGACCTGCATTTGCAACCCATTTAGCTTTCGGTACAAGTCTACAGCACAACCTTACCAGGAAGCTAGAATATTAACACCACGACCCTTGTGCCACACAACACGCACACCAGAACTGAAATAGCAGTACTTACAGAAGACAGCTAGGGTGGTTTAAATTTCAACATTTTATGCGAGCTTTCAAATACAGCAAACTTAATTTGAATATCACAAGAAATTTACAGCATGAAAAAAGACACAAATGTATGAAGGTAGGTGACACGCACAGGTGCTCACATTGCCGCTTTCGTCGATTCGTATTTCTTTTTTTTCTCTGTAAATTTCTTAGGCAATGGAGAACCAATTTGGCCATGCATTTATATTAACCAATACAGTCAAACCTCGTTAATACGTACCCGCTTAATGTGTAACTCCGGTTTAAACGTAGTCGCGAACATTCCCCCACCCAGTCCCCATTGAACCCCATGTACTGGCTGACCGCTTAAGCCGTAGTCGCTTGTTGCATTACATACGGTTAGTACGTACCATTTTCTTGGTTTTATATGTTCACAGGCAGAAAATCGGCAGAATTTCACTTGCGCAGACGTTAGATTCACGAGTGGCGACGACCGGACTAAAATTGTCAGCGATAGTGACGTCAAAACATGGCCATGTTCACGTATTTTCTGTTCGTACGGCTGTTGCCGATCGAAGCGCGCAAAAGTATGGCCTTTGAGATTGGTAAACTGCAGCGACAGTGACGTCAAAACATGGCCACGTTGACGTATTTTCTTTTCGTACGGCTGTTGCCGATCGAAGCGCGCAAAAGTATGGCCTTCGAGATTGGTAAACTGCAGCGATAGTGACGTCAAAACATGGCCACGTTGACGTATTTTCTGTTCGTACGGCTGTTGCTTATCAAAGCGCGCAAAAGCATGGCCTTCGAGATCGCCACGTTGACGTATTTTTTGTTTGTATGGCCTACGAGATTGGTTTTTGTTAGTTCGCAGCGGCTGATGGTAGGGGAATTCGCTGTCACTTTGGAATCCGCCACGTTTCCTTTTTTTTTTCTTTTCTTTCATTCTCCCGTGTCCCCCGGTGGTGTTTTGCGCAGACAACGGTCTTTTGCATGGCGTATTTTTTTTTATTGTTTGGTGCGCGTGTTGTGCGATTTAATTCGCACGTGAGGACTGCTATGCCGAAGTATCGCGTTTTGAGTGTTAAGGAAAAACTGGAAATCATTCGCACCATTGAAAATGGAGTGAAGAAATCTGCGGTAGCCCGTGAAAAGGACTTGCCTCCGACGACTGTGTGCGGGATATGGAACGCTCGCGAAAAGTTGAGGGGCGGCACAGGCAGCAATCTGAAGAGGTGCCGCATCAGAGACTCTGCGTTTCCCGAAGTGGAAAAGGCCCTGCTTCTTTGGTTAAAGAAGGCGTGGAGCATGAACCTGCCTGTCACTGGACCGCTTCTTACTGAGAAAGCGCTAACTTTCGCAGCTCAACTGAATTGCACAGCTTTTGATGCCGTCGCAAAACCAGTGCAATTCAGCTGAGTTGAGATGCCGTCGTCGCGGCGAGGCCACTACGGTGGCAAGTGAAAATAACAGATTTTTTTGCTGCCTGCCCTTGAATAAAGCTTGCGTGCCTGTGTGTGCGTGAGTGTGTTTATGGGGTTCGTGACGTTCATTTTTGGCTGGTTAGTAGCCGCTAAACCGGCACTGACGGTTAATTCGTACATCGCTTAGTGCGTACCCAAACGTCATTCCCGGCCAACTACGTATTAACGAGGTTTGACTGTAATTCTGAGTTTGGCTCAGTGGTTGCATAAAGGGCCTGCTTTGGCATTTGACATGTATAATTAAATATGTGCAGAATGGGCTTAGCTTTCTGCCATTCTGTTGCTAGTTTCTCCTTCACATATCCTCAGCTATCACGGGTATGCAGCTTTGCAAAACAACTTATTGGCAAGTGCGCAAGGATGTTGTGGACCACACACCCAATGCCAGGTCTTGGACTACCAGGGTCATCTCTCCCGACCGTGTCTTGGACAAGTGAAGGCGGCGGTGCAATGGCTGCCCCTGTTAAGCCTGCTGGAATGCAAGGAAGACAAATAGGGTTTAACAACATCGGTTAAATGTGGCACCAGTTTCCCTGTATCACCTTACAACCTAAAACTTCAATGCTTTGTGGCTAGCTATGCAGGTTAAACAAAATTACTCGTTTATAATCAAAGTCAGGAAAAGGGTCCTGTAACATCAGACATTTGAGTGTTGCTTTTCAATCGAGTAAAATAAGCTCCACATTTTAATTATAAATGCTTGCCAAGGCAGTTTCGTCAAGTAAGTAAGCACCTAGGTGGAAAGACAAGTATATTTTACAGTCAGAAATATTTCGTTCTGTTACTGGGACTTTTGACTCACCATGCTGCAGTGCACTGGCATTACTAAGAACAGTAAAAAGGCAACAGAATTGAAGAACTGAACTGGAACGACATATAAGCAGGCTCTGCAGTGCACTCCATCTTGTTAACTCATTATTGGAGCGAGCTTCAGCTTTCACATTGCATTATCACAATGGAATGTTCAGACAAAAGGATCACACATTTCTTGCCCTAATGTTCACACCACAGTCTTGTTATGTATGCGCGCAACAGACCTCGGTCCCTATTCTCCCGACATCTGTACGTCATCTAACTAAACAAACAGCCCAGTGCCACTTATGTAACGCATACTGAACCAGTATATTCCGAATAGACAGTTCCCATTCTGCTCTCAACTGGGCTGGTCCCTTGTCTAAGGCACTGCAGCAACAAACCCAACATAACACAGTCTTCATCTCAAAGCATTTTGTGCACAGGAGCTGAAACACAGAGACAAAACAAGCAAATGCAATCACAACTTAATGAACATGCTCTCATTTCACTTGTATTGGTAATTGATAAACTGCCGTAGTCTGCACATTACTTGGGTCAATGTTTAGCATGGAACCTACTACTTCCACAGCTACCATACCTCTCGAAGGTCGAGGAGGAGAGGCGTCATCAATGGGAGGACGGTCCTTTTCACGGTCACGATCACGGTCACTCTTGTCCCTCCGTTTCCTGCACGAGGCAAGGCAAACAAGTTTTATGCGCAATTTATAAATTACAGAACACACTCATATCCATGCAATTGAAGGAGTTACAAAACATTATGCACCTTTTTTAAATGAGCGGTGTAGTCACATCAGTTGAAATTGCACACCATAAATGGGAAGGGCGCAAGTGAAAACAAGGCACAAGAAGAAGTATGCAGGACAAGCGTTGGCCTGTGGCCTTGCTCCATAATTTGCTTCTGTCCCTTCTTGATGTGCTCCAGAGTGAACACAAACAAGCTCACTTGATGGTCCATTCTGCCACTGGAAAGCTTTACATTGGTGAAAGTGCAATACAGTAGAACCCCGCTGATACGTTTTTCACGGGACCGTAAAATATAAACGTAAGGGCCGGGAAACGTAAGAGCCAAGAAATGGGAAAAATTGAAAAATGAGAGAAGTGGTGATTGGCACACAATTTTATTTCAGTGCTAGCGCTCCCAATGCACGCATCGGCACACTCGGCTACGATTTCGTTGACAGAGAAAACCTCGGAGGTGACAATGGCGTCATCGATGAAAATGTAATCATTGTACGCGATTCCGTCACCAACAGTTTGCATCGCTGTGCCATAATTTACATGGCGGAAGCTGGAAACGTAATTGGCGTCACCCATTGTGCAGCTAATCCTACAGTCAAGCCAAGTCAAGCTACGTGAAAAGTCAATATTTCCGTCGGCATTGGCCGCTTGGAATGCCGATTCGCGACGTAACATGCGGGAATGTTCCCGCATTGCGACGTAACAGCGGGGTTCCTAATACATTGAATACTATGGGAGCTATGCCGGGACCGGCCAAAAACGATGTAACAGCCGGGAAAACGCAGCAGCCGGGAACGTAACAGCGGGGTTCTACTGTATAGGTGTCGTCTCTTTCAAATAAAGTCAAATCAAATAAATGCTACAACACTAGTTAAAGTGGCTAGCTCAAATTATTTGACATTTTAATTTGCTACAGAACTAAGTTTCTGCATGGTCTGCAGCATAGTGGCATGAATTTTCAGTAGTGGATGCGAGTCAGAAAGCGCATGACACACGAGTCCATGACATTTGTTTTAATTCACTGGGCATGAGAATTGTACTCTGCACATAGTCCCTAATCGTTAACAAAAAAAAAGTGTGTTTTTACACTGCACAGAGGCTTCTGAGATTATTGGTGAACCTGACATCATCGGTGGGCCGAACACAACTTATGTTCAAACAGTGACAAACACCACTCCACCCACCTATCATCATGCTTGCGATCTTCCTTTTCTTTCCGCTCTCGACGTTCCTTGGTCAACTTCTCATAGTCATTGGGCCACAAGGGGTCATATTCCAATCGGACGTCCCAGTCTCCACCGAGCAATGAAGCTGTGTTGGGGCCTTCCTGCAAGCAGTGCACCACAAGTACAATGTCAAATAAATTCAGGAGTTTTATGAGCCGAAACCAGCCAAACAGGGCATTGCACACAGGCACACTGCATTTTTTTTCCTTGCAGTACTACCACACTGATGAATGCGACGGTTCCTACCTATAGCAGAACTAACTGGCTTACGTGTAAGAATGCAGCGTGTACTGTGCTATGTATGCATAGACAGCATCGTGGGTTTATAGGTGCAGTGTCATTAGGTGAGTGTGGCAGAGATGGTCTGCAACGTGACACAATTTAAGCGATCCTGCCTAGTCATGGGCTACAGTCCCATTAGGCATGCACAGCAGTCACTGGAGAAATTGGTCTGGTGTTATTGATGGATAGAGTTCCATTTTCAGTGTAAATACTGGTGATGGTAAAGCACTGCAAAGCTAACTCATAGTCACGTGTTATGTCCAATTTTTATAGTCACTGTGTTCGCCCCTGACAAAGACAGTGTTGTGATTCTAGCTTTCACGTTGTGTACTTTGTATTTGCTTGTACAGTAGGCATAACATGTTAATACTGTTCATCATAAATAACAAGCAATGATAAGGAAATGCTTCAAATATGCACATACTCTAGCCTGGGCAAAAATTGCTGGAGGTGGTGGCATGTCATCTGGGTCATCCCTTCTAGACTTGAGGTCCATTACAGGGGCCATGATTGCACTTCCTTTGCGGACAACATCCCGCTGCAATACATTCACACGGTTTAGGATTAATAGTTGGATCGTGGAGAACTACATAACAAGTGGATAGATGATATGCCTGTAAAGATTAAATAAAAGCAAAGTTACATCTTGGCCACATATACTGTCCTTTGCTGTAGTAAGAATTAAAAATACCGGTGGAATAATGAAGCACAAAAACAAACAAACAAAAAAAGCAATTCACAGGCGATATGTATCCAGACTATGCAATCAAGAATGTGCACATGAATTTCAATATGGGCATACAAGAAGGTTGTTCCCTTGTTCCTGTATACCGCTACTTTAGAGTATAGACCTTGAAACGTGAACACGCATACTTCGTCGAGATATTTCTCCAATATGCCGCTACGCTACGTAACCTTAGGCTTAAGAAGGCACAACTACAGAAACATCAAATGTTCTAAGACCACTACACTCGCTTATCAAGGTTTTCATTTACAGGTAGGAGAACTAAATAAACCAGTTAGGATATAACTGGTACAGCTGTTAATTCAATGTAACAGGCAGGCAGGCAGGCAGGCACAGAACTTTATTTTGGTCCTGAGAAACTGCAGTTGGACGTCCCCTTCTAGGGGGATCCTGTAGCAGTTGCGGGCCGCTCCCACGCAGGGACACAATGCAACAGGCTCGACATGCAATGTCCCTCCCCCCCGCAACTGCCCCTGTATCACAAAATGCAAGGATTTCGAGTTGATGATACATTGTGCAACTTTCCCATCTATGCTTAAAAGACCTCACAGTCAAAACTACCACCTCAACAAAGTGAACACTCAACAACAGCACCCCGGTGAAAAGCTCACCTATTCTTGTTATTCAAAACAAACACAATAACCATCTTGTTTATGTTTTTCTAATGAATCCATCTCAATTCACGTATGAAACAATAAATTCACATGCATTAGCAATAGCCTTTGTACTAAATCAAAGAGCTTATAGTTGCTAATTAGGAAGCTAGCCAAGAATGCGTTCTTCAGCTTAGGAGTTAATATGCCTGTTGTTCGAGCAGCTGTGTCAACGTTCAATAGGAAAGATTTAGGAAAGACCATGCAATAGGAAAGACCATGCAACTGTTTAAGAATGTAAATACAAGTAGAATATTTCTGCCTTCCACATTTCACTTGGCAAAACTTAAAGAATTTAGTCTGGTATCATTAAGCCTCACATGGGAAAGCACATCAGATACTGAGTCATTAGATATTGAGTCGCTGTTCTGACGAAGACAAGTCTACTTGTCGAAACATTGGCTCCTGCGACATTCCCTGTTCTCAATTGTTTTTTTGCGATCTGTTCATCGATACCTACTGTGGAGCTAATCTAGCTGAACTAATCCAGCAATAAGTGATATATGGCTGCAATTCTGCAAGCATTACTTAGAAAGAGCAGTCAGTGAGTTAACCTTAAAGAGCACTTTCTGTTTTCTGCAAGAAGAGTCCGTTCCTATGAAACAGGCATTTTTTGATAAAACACAAGATCACCCTTCATTTTTTCAAACTGCTTTATTTGTTGCCGAGCTACACAATAACTTTATTTTCAATCAGTTCCACCTACCAAATGGCACAGAAATGGAATGCACTAGCATACTACACCACAAGTATGGAAGAATACAGGAATTTAATTATAGAGTCCGAAGTCCTCGAACTGCACAGAATTTTATGAGGGGCATTGTTGCAGAAAGCTACTGATTATATCAACCAACTAGGGTTCAAGCACAGATAAGGTGTTTTGGCATTCTGTCTCTCAGAAATTTAATTGTGTTTTGTACAAAACACACTGCACTAACCAATGACGTTGGTACTGAAAGATATAAGCAGCTCTATCCCAAAAGCCCTCTCAATATTTTGCCCGAAGCAGTCTCTTTTAATAAATTCATCATACGAGCATTCTTTTCATTAATCAAGGTTGTAGTATCCTTCAGAAATCTACCAAAATGGCAAGGAAAATGACAGCTTAGCTTCTGCCATACACTGGTGCTAAAAACAAATGTTTTAATAAACAGCCAGTTTACTGTACACCACAACTTAAGTCTCAGACGACAAAGCAATGACAACAAGGCATCTAACATGATGCAAAATGTGCAAGAGGCTTGCGGATGAGCTTACCCTGGGTTGTGTCATGGCAGCCTTTTTCAGCTGCAACTGCGACTGCAGGAGCTTTATACCAGAAGACCATCCCGCTGGAAAAGGTAAGAAACACAGTAATAACTAGGTATGCGTCTCATTTCCAGGCTGAATTGATGTGAACCGCAGACTTAATCTAACGCAGCAAAGAAACAGTCTTGAGTCAGCAAGCACTTTGAGTGCGTTCAACACAGTCGCTTGACTTTCGTCAACGTAGCCGCAGTAAAGGGTTTAATATGTTTCACAATCATAGTTTCTGTTCCGCCCCGTTCTGTTATTAAAAGTATCAAAATAGCTGTAGCAAAATGTAGCATGATGCCATCTAATGGCTCCCAAAACAATGAACAAAATCACACGTTCCATACAGTGCAACTTCGATTTGGGCTCGCAGTAAGCTTGAACAATGATCTAGCAGTATCCGACAAGGCGGGATACGTTGCGTTCCTTTCGCGAGGTATGCTACAACATGAGGGATGAAACATAGATGCGGCTGCAATGCTGCTCCGTTTGATAGCATCGCCGCACCGAATGTCGTCACATACATCTAGAGCGTAAATTGGACAGTCATCCAATTGATACACGGATGTCGAGGGAAAGCATTTTCTGCAGCCGTGATAGCCTCCGCAGCTGTAAATCGTTGAGGTTTCTCTGGTTTTTCCGCGGAAGAATGACGCTATCAGTAAAAAGGAAGTCGCGCCAAACATTGAAAAAGAGCAACGTGCGCTCCTAGCGGAGTGTATTTCACGAATGAGGAAACTATGCTTACCCAGATCAGCTTTCTGATCCCTCGGGCCTTTGTCCTTCGAGTCCAAGCCGAGACCGTCGTAAAGAGACATGCCGGGCAGATCTCAGCACGGGAGCGCCGGTCAGTAAGAAGCTCTCGGAAAAGGCCGTGGCCTCGGAAAAAGCATCCGCCGGTGCGATCACTCCGGCACGTTTTTACACTGCCACAGGAAAGGTACGTGAGAAAAACGTTTTGCAGTCAGTGGAGACGCTACGTTGTAACCACTACAACGCGTACTTTCCACGTTGTCGTGGTAAACTTTGGTAGAAGCTTGCTCCCGGCTTTACGATGCAGTCACGCTACAAAGTTCCTGGAACTTTGAACAACCTCAGTGTATTTCCAAAACGCCGGTCCTTGCACTTAATAATACGCTTGCTGGAGTTTCCCGTGTTTCCACCGCGCTGGCTGTATGGCGTCAAAATAATAAAGATGTTGTTTTGCCGGGTACGCACAGATTGCTCTGTGTTGCATTTCCTCATGCATTTCCCCGCCAACTCTGGCGCGCTGCCGGAGCCAATCGCAGAGGCCACGCCTGGAGCCTGCTATCATCACGCGCCCGTATAGAGTTAATATACTGACACATACTGACCCGAGTCCGAACAAAAAGTTAGGCTAATAGTGGGAGCTTGCTTTTCTTACACTTCTATCCAATTAGGTAGGTCGCGTAATTTTGCTCAGAGCAATCATCCAGTTTGGAACACGCAGCGCCTGATTATCGCACACTTTTCGCTTATTAAACTGAAAAGAACACTAAAGAGAAAAACAATGTTTCTCGTATTAGTAGATTACCATTTCGCAATACCAAGATCACAACCTTTGCCGCGAGTCATGGCCGCGAGCAGGGTCTATATTAAAATCATGGTCTATATTAAAGAGATATTGTAGGTGGCGACACTGCGTTGAAGTTCCTAGAGTTACTGTATATGTTCCCCTTGGGGAATTACTATAGAGTCCAGCCTCTATAGAATTACTGTATCTGTTCCCCCTAGGGAGCAGAGTTTCTAGTACACTCTAGCAGAGTTGCGTCTCTGACAGAACGCGCCGCTCGCGCCCCCATTCGCCAAGAGGCCGCTCACGTGCGCAAAATGCATCCTTTTGATCATAGAGATTTTTGATAGAAAGCCAACTTCACGGCAGCGTGTGCGCTGACGCCCGCCACGCCACCATGGCCGCTACCTTCCGCCGCGCCACCGCTGTCCGATGTTCGACTGTGGCCTCGACAATCGGCGACGGCAGCTGCCGCAGCCGATCGCGGAGGTCATGGTTCGACGTTTAGGCAGAGCTCATTTGGCTCAGCTGTGATCTAATAACATTGGCTGTGACAGCGTGATGTGTGGTTTAATTTTGCTGGAAACTCTGTCTTCTCGAACATGAGCAAAAGAAAAAAAAAAAAAAAGGAAGTGACACTCGAAGCAAAATGATTAGATTTTCGTGGTCAGTCGTCGAAATCGGCACAGCAGGTTATGTCGGCAGCTCGATGCGACCCAATATTTATTTCAGCTTAGCAGTATGTTTTAGAATGCACATCCCTACATACGCCTCGCACAAGATATGTTTATATGGAGTTGTTGTTTTGTGGGGTTTAACGTCCCAAAACCAGTTCTGATTATGAGAGACGCCGTAGTGGAGGGCTCCGGAAATTTCGACCACCTGGGGTTCTTTAACGTGCACTGACATCGCACAGCACACGGGCCTCAACATTTCGCCTCCATCGAAATGCAGCCGCCGCGGCCGGGATTCGATCCCGCGACCCTCGGATCAGCAGCCGAGTACCTTAGTCACTAGACCACCGTGGCGGGGCGTTTATATGGAGCAATTATAACTCTCATTAGTAATATTTTTGTGATAGAAAAGGCGTAAACGTTCAGGATATGTAGGACTTCACGCCTGCTTAGTGACAGCTGGCTAGCCGGTGACAAAAATCGCACCGCAAAGAACAAAAACGTGCGCGTTTGAATATGCATAAGGTTTCACCTTGTTTGATTTAGGACAGACTGCTACACAGCATAAAATTTTGTAAGCCGTATCCAGTTTCCATTACGCCAGATATACCTATAGATCTGCGAAGATCCTCCGTGAAGGTAACCTTTTTTACTTGCGTTATCTGCTCTCATCGTTTTTCAATGTACCTATTTTTGTATTTTAAAGCCTTGCGTCAAGTACGACGTGAAACGAGAGATTTGTTCAGCTCATACATTTTGTCCAGAATAGTGTTTTGACTTGATATTTTCAAAAAAAAAAAGATGAACGCTTCTGCCGATAGTGAGGGCCATCGAACAATTTATAACACCACTTATGTCTGAATTGGTAAATTGATTGTTTGTTCGAATCACCTTTCTTTTTCATTTTTGGAAGCGAAAGTCTTTCGGCCAGCGACGCGGAATGAACGAGCGAGAAAGCGCACGCCACTGCCGAGCCGCGCCGTCTCCTACATTCGAGAGGAGCGGCTTTCCTGCTTAACGCGAATGGATGTGCAAGATGGCGGACCTACGCGCAACTCTGCTCCCGTTGGGAGCATATGCAGTAACTCTACGTGAAGGGATTAGCGACGACCTTGGCAAAAGGCGTGGACGACATGCGCGCCATCTCCCCCCAGGTGCAGGTAGTAGTGTGCACGGTACCGGAAATACCAGTGCGTGACGGCAACCTGCAAAGAGCGGTTGTCGATGCAAAGAGATATGGCGTACGAGTCGAGAGAAGGGTTTCGAAGTAGTGAAATAGACAGGGAGGTGCAAAGGTAAAGGGGGGGGGGGGGGGGGGGGGGGGGGTCTAAAGAGACAGAATTCACTCCTATAGGAGGCTTGGTCATGAGGTGGGTTGGCGGCTTGCAGGACGCGCAGTAGCTTTTTTGGGGGGCACGCGAGCCCTTCGGAGTCCGGGGTAGCAAGAAACAAAGGAAACAACCAGGGGGATTTTCGGGCAGGTAGCACTGAGAAAAGCCAGAAAAAGGGTAAAAGGAAGAAAAGAGACAAGGTGCGTGTAGCATTTAGTTACATAAACATGCAGGGTGGCAGAAAAAAAGGCAAAATGGTTAGAGATTGAGGAACAGTTAAACAAAGAAAAGATAGGCGTTTATGCGGTTACAGAAACACACCTTAGAGACCTGGAAGAGCCACCACATACTGACAATTATGTTTGGGAAGGGTGCAACAGGATCATATCAGAAAGAAAAGGTGGAGGTGTTGGATGCTTATTCATAGCGGAGCCAAATGGGAGAGAGTAAAACAAACGTGTTCAGAGCACCTCTGGGTTTCGGGCACGGTAGGTGGAAAGAAAACGTGGCTAGGTGCAGCTTACATGTGGACGAGAAATTACTGTAAAAAAAAAAAAAGAATCTGGAGATGAAGAATTGCATAAGCACCGATATTAAAGAATATGGTCATGGGGCCGAAATCTTCCTCCTAGGGGACATGAATGCCCCCATCCACGACCTTGACGGATATACAGAGTCTGTATTACAGACACCAAGGGGAGTTCATTGCTCGATCTCTGCGAGCAACATAGTCTTGAGATAGTTAACACGGGGCCCAAGTGTGATGGACAGATCACGTGGGAGGTCAGAAACAGGCAATCGAACGTCGATTATTGTCTTATGACAGAAGGAATCTATGAAAAACTGACAGAAATGAGAATAAACGAGGACGGGATGAACAGCTTGGGTAGTGATCATAAACGCATAACATTACAACTGGGATATAAAGCTGAAAATAATAACGTAGAATCAAAGTTTGGCAGCTCGCATTTAAATGACAAACAAATCACAAATATAGCCGCAAGAGTAGAGGAAGAAGTAGGCAAAATACCAGGCAAGGACTGGGGGTATAGTGAGCTAGTACATGTAATGACGAAAGAAATAAGAAACGAGACGAAAACTGTTTGCTGGAAAGGAAAGAGAAAGCCAAAAAGATGGTGGAACAAGGAAATCCGGGAAGCGATCGAAAAGCGACGTAAAGCATCAAGGGAGCACGGACAGGCAAAAAGGGAGAAGCGGCCGCAAGTCGAAGTCAACGAAAGATGGGAAATATATTTAGAGAAAAAACCCAGTGTGCAGAAATTGGTCAAGGCAAAAATTAAAGGTGAAAGCGAACGCTGGGCGACAGAAATTCATGACAAAAAGAAGGCCGCGCCTAGGATATTTTGGAGCCACATAAAAGCGCTAGGTAAAAAGTCTGCCACATTGCAACACCATATTGTTGATGAAAGAGGAAATTAATTGGAAGGGTACGAAGCGCTGGGTTACATCCAGAAGGTAACAGCCGATTCGTTTAAAAAGATCGTCCAAGAGATTTCCCCAGTGGGTAAAACCATGACGGAGAGCGAAACTAAGGAAGTGCTAGAACTTGAGAATTTCAACTAGAAAAAGGCCGAAGGAAGAATTCCAAAGCGCACTGCTCCGGGTTTAGATGGGGTCCTCGTCAGCCTCACTAACGAATTAGAACAGGACAACAATGGAAAGCTAAACATACCCGCGATTGAAATAAGTAAGAGACGGTTAGAGTATTGGTCGCAGAAAACTACAGAGAACGGACAAAAATAATTATAGGAAAAAAAAAAGGACTTTCTGCCACAAGGGGCAGAGAACTGGGCTATGAATTTTCGTTTTTGCTATAGTATGATCGATTTAATTGAAGTAGATTTAAAAGGCATGAGGCCGACTTAAAGAGAGAGGGGGGGAAAAAAGCTCTTAAGTTTTTTACGAGCCTGGTGGCGCACATGTCACCGCTCCGCTACAAAGGGGACGCTCATAGCATCCATCCATCCATCCATCCAGGGAAAGCAAACGTTTGTAGAGGGAAAAATAAACATATATAGCTTGGTGGCCCGCGGGCTACTGCCCCGTTATAAAGAACACGCTCCTAACATCCATCCATCCATCCAGACTCCAGCGCTAGGAATGTGATGATTATAATGATGATGGAACACTGGAACACTCTTAGTTTAGGCGCTCGTCGCAGAGTCACGCAGTCCTGGGCGGACCAATGTGGGGCGGGTAGTGAAATACAAACATGGGACAGGGAAGCTGTGTAGTATTGGCAGTGTCTGGCTCCATCGAAGGGGATCCTCTGTGGTGAATCGAGCAAGGTGCACTCATCACTGTATACGAACAAGTGAATTTTAAGTAATTTTTAATATTTCTTGCTCAATTTATTTGGCAGACTAGGAATGAGCGTACTTGTTTCTTTCAGGTTAAGCGTCTTGGATTCATGCAGTCCCTGAGTTCTAGCGAGGGCTTGTTTCAAGTCGGATACATGGGGCTCTGACGAGGCTTCCCGATAACCCCCCCCCCCCCCCCACCTTTTTTTTTTTTTTTAGGAAGTTGGTATTGGGTAAGGCGTACAGTAATCCAGACAGCCAGTATACACTGCTATAAATAAAGTTTGACAACGTGCAAGAGCATTCAGCGAAGAATGCGACGTTCACAGATCAATAAGAATAGGTGTCGCGGTGGTACACATGCATATACATAGATTTGCTCTGGACTATCTTTAGTGCGTGTCATATTCCATGCAACCAGAGCGGCTCTCTTGAGGCAAGTCATCGACTGCTGCCTCCCTATCAAAACAAACTCCCTTTTTTTTTTAGCCAATTCCGTAATGTTGTTTCACTTGACGGTCCTCCAATTATTCCGAGGGTGCAATACCGTTGTCTCCTGCACGATCCAGTTCGGTCGCCCGCAGCCGCTGTGCGATATCGCCGCCGCGTGCAGCAGAAGCGGCGCTTATCGCGGCCGGGTATGGTAGTGGCCAATGCTTCCCTCTCAGACACTGTCGTTCAGTCGCGTTTTTGACGACTCGCCCGAGATTAGGCGCCAGCGCCGGTATACGAGTGTCTTGTAGGCATCAGCATGCGACACTGTTGAGGGAGATCGAGCGACGGGTGAACCCGAAGTCCTGCGGACAGGGGCGTGCCATGCCGGAGAACGCATTCGACGATGGCGGTAAGGCTGTTTTGGTCTCTTCAGAAAATGAACTGAGCAGCCGCGGGCGACGCGAGATTTTTGACGATATGAATCGGCAGCCTTTAAAAATATAACCCGTTATATTTTCGTTCAAGGAAGGAATGAAACAGGAGGCAGCAAGCCCTACTGAAAAACACAGCGTTGCACATCATAAATTTGACTGTGGATAGGCTGGACATTATGGTGGGGAGATGGGAAGCGGGGTGGATACGCTGGATATTTTAGTGGGCACAGGCGCGGTGGGTGTGCGCGTGATGGGGTTAGTCGGTGGGTAGTGGGCACTGTTGGTGGGTGATGGGATGTGGGAATATGAGCCTTGGGGATTAGGAAAAGAGCATAGAAAGGTGAGGGATGGGGAGGGAAAGTGAGGTGACTCTGCGCCCGCCATAAAGGTGTTCGTAGTCATAAAGGTGTTCGCACAAGTCATATTCGCCCTAAGAAGCACAAAATTTGGGGACACATATTTCGCGTTTGCGTTCGGGACTGCATTACTCATAATACGCATTCGCACAGGCTGCTTGCCCTCAGGAAGCACATAGCCACTTTCACTGCCTTGTGAACCGACGAGCGATGGATGGACGCTGTTCTTACTCTCACCGATGATTGCGTAGGATTAATTGGTTGCTCCCTAGCAGAGCATTATGGTTTTCGTGAGTGTTATCTGTTTCAAGTCTCTCGCAGTCTCCTTGCATGTATCAAGATATCGCGCTTCGCAAGCTTTGCGAGTTTATAGCTTGGTATAGCATGCTAAAGCAAGCGCCTGTAGGGGCGCGACCAAGCGCTCAACCGAGTTTTATTGCTGACAAACCTACATACACATGGCTATATACAGAATACCGACACCGTGAGCAGGAAATAAAAGCGAAAACATAAAAACGTAAGATAAACTCAGACACGTTAGGAGATATCAGGACAGTCGTCGATATTACAGCGCGAGGTCAGGGTTCAGGTTATACGTGAATGGAATTGCACTTAAAAAAAAAAAACAGCGATGAAAATTTTTCGGCAATTAAGAGGATTTCATTTCTGAAAAATCCGATTGGATTTCCTTGTAGCTTTAATTGAGCTGTAGGTGGGTGGATGCTAGTTCTCTTTTTCATAGAGCGACGAAGCTGTTGGCGTAGCTATATAGCTGTCATGTAGCTGGGAGCTATATTAACTGGTCCGCCAATGGTGTGCCTTTAAAATGAGGCATCTTCGAGGCTAGCGAGCAAGCTGCACGTTGCAAGTGCTTCAGTGTGAAAACTGCCTTCTTCACGGCATCGGATTGTACCATCTCTGCATGATCAACAGCATTCCTCGCATATTTAGACTAGTAAGCAGCCTCGTGGAGCACTCGCACGCAAGGTGTGCGTTACGGGAGTCCCAAAGGAAGTGACATGTATACATCGGATGTGGCTATCGCTGTAAATGTTTGCGTCTGCATCGAACCTCCGTAGAAAAGAAGACCAAAATAAAAGAAATACAAACGGTTATGACGGAAACACGCTTCGCGAACGTGACAAGGTATCGCAGGTGTTCCCATGTGAAGAGCAATGTCCCTGCGTGAGGATCCCAAAATGTGCACGGCGCAGTCACGTGACCACGCAGAAAAAAAAAAATCTAGTGCACCACGATTCCCCCCTCCCACACACACACACTCCCGGTAAACTGGTTGCAAAGCTGCGGCACCTCGTTCGCTGTCAGCATTGTGCAGTGTCGAGCGACGTCGTAAAGTCAAACGTATAGTACGTACATATGCTTCGTTCTTTTGCATATCAAAATGCTTTACACGTGCGTGCTTCGCGGAATTTATACAAATTACCGAAGATTGACTTCCAAACTAGAACAGAAGCTCAGGGAAAGATGGAGACTTGAACTGATGAAGAGACCGTCGAAAATTATGAAGATCAGGGAGTGTCGCTGGAGCCATCGTTTCGACAAGTGGACTTGTCTTCTTCAGGGCAGCAGCAGTCGTTGCCCCGACGAAGGCAAGTCCGCTTGTCGAAACGATGGCTCAGGCGACACTTCCTAATCTTCATCGTTTTCTACAATGTCTTAATATCACTCTTCCCGGCGTTTTTTTGAGATTTTGAGGCAAATTGCGATTTTTGAGATCAAACTGCAATACGAATGGAATAGTATACCGAAGAGGAATGTCTGTGTAGTCGAACGCAGAACACTTTATGCAGGCCCGTAGGCAGAAAAGTAACTCGTCTAGATCAAGGTATTGTTTCATTAAACTGTCTGCGCCGCTCTGACGGCGACTTACCGATAATCGTGGTTCGCTTAACCAAACGACGCTATTCTGTGCGGCCTTTGCTGGGATCGCGGCCCATCGTCCGTGATGGCAGGGGAAAGGGAATGAAAGCGTAAAGAGAGGAGAGGAAAGCCGCAGCGGACGGCTCCGGAAATTTCGGGTCCTTTAACGTCCACTGACACCGCACAGTACACATGGCTCTACCGTTTTTGCCTCCATAAAAAATGCGCAGGCCCGACCGGTATTAGGTACCTCCTTCTGTGCTTACAGTATAGCGGAATGCCATTGGCTTCGCATCTCTACTGAGATGGCCTCATTCATTGCAGATTATTTGAACTGTAGAATAACTGCGTAAATTCAATCACCGTATACTCTGCAACTATGTCGTTTTCTGGCGCAAGAACATAGTGTCGAGCTATACCTCGAAGCTTATTCGAACACCGTGGATCTTTTCAACGTCTTTATCTAGTGCCCTAATTATCGACCACACGATGCGCAATCAAACGAAAAATGTTAGGTTAAGAGATAGGAAGCAAGCGGAATAGGTAAGGGGGCAAAAAAGGATGTCTGGTATTCTGGTTTCATTGAAGAGAGAGAAGGAAAAGTATACACCTGGGCAGGTCGCGTAATCCGGAGTACGGAAAACCGAGAGCAGTGGGAACGACAGAATGAATATCAAGAGAGGGAAAATGCTGCAGATGCATGCACAAGGTTCTGTGGGACGACGATGTTAAGAGAATCGCAGGCATACGTAGTGTAGCATGAACTTGCTCAGGACTGGGCGAATTGGAAATCACTGGGAGAGATGGGATCATGATGGTGATAGTGGTGGTGATGATGATGATGATGATGACCTTGAAGACTAATCTAGTGTTATGCGTCTTTTCAGCGCTTTCATTTAGTGCCCATCAAACGAGCACCTAAACCCGAATAACCAGCGCAATCCATTCTCATCAAGGCGCAGTCGTAGCAGATGGAAATGAAACATTGCGCTTGCGACAGCGGGACGGCACAGCTGGCTGTTGAGCTGCTGTACGTTTGTGCCGCAATGTACGCACGTGTTTACGCGCGGATGTATCGCGTTTGGGCCCCAGTGTGCAAGCACGCAACTTCTCGCGCAGTCGCCAGGAGCGAGACGGGCGCCTCGACGAGCTACGAGCGCGGATACATCCGGCCGAGCTCGGCGGGATTCGGGACGGGCGAGTTTCGCTTTGACATGGAGGAGGACCAGCGGCCGCCGATGTGGGTGAGCTGCTGCTTTGGCAACTCTCTCTCTTTTGACACCCATTTGTGGTTGCAACTGACGTTTATGAATTTTGTTGCGATGAGAAATTTTAAACTGGAATGCACCGATCGTGACATTTATTTTTTTTTTTAAGTATTTGTCTTAAACCAGTAACGTAGAGCGAAAGAGGGGAAGCGTTGCGGGAAAGTGGTGACACTCTAAGCTTTTTTTTATTTTGCTTTATTTAAAAAAGGCTTGTCCTCAACCATGCGGAGCCTTAGCTCTTTTCTCTAATGCGTTGCGTTACAGCAACCTTAACGTGGCGGGAATGTCATGCCCATGCGCAGATTATAATGTGCGATGCAGACCTCTTTTTCTCGTTTTGTTCACCATCAATTTTCCTGGTATTCTGTCTCATTCATCCCGGCGCGCCCTTTATCTACGCATTCACTTTATACTTAGAAAAAATGAAAGAGGGCACGAATTGTGCCGTTTCCGTACGTGACGATTTCTGTACAGCAATCTTTTTTTTTTTACTATTTCTGATTGTTTTTATGCACACGCATACTGTTGTAACTGTTGTCACAGTAACCAAGCCTCAGTATTTCGCAAACAAAGGAGCACTTAGCTCCACGGGAAGAGCTTGCGGCTTTTTTGATACAATACAGGGTTGGTGGCAAACTTAAAACTGTGGGCTTCAGGAAAGTTTAACAAAAGGGATTTATTCGTCTTAGCTGTATGGAAGCCCATTTCAATGACCGGTACAATCAAATACAGTATACTACCCTTAATCACTAAAATGTTGGTCAAGCACTGCTATTTAGGAAGTTGTGGGACCATTAAAGCAGGTAAAAGTAGATTAATGTGCAGAATTAAAATATAAGACGACTACAGATAATCTGTGTAAAAGCTACATAATGCTACTTTTATAAACACGTTTCTGATAGGGACAGTGTGAGACGACACGTATCTTAATTTATTGACATATGTGACGCTTTTCCCTTCCAGAGCTGGAAGCGCATCCTAGCTGTGTGCCTTCTGGTGAGTATGGCGATTCCTTCCCCTATTAATGCCCAGTCGTGCCTCAGAAGAAAAACCATTCGAACGACCGTTCTTCTCATGCGCAGGCGGTGGTGCTGCTGGTGTCCTCCTTCCTGGGTGGCTACTTCCACGGTTTACACACAGGCAAAAGGACTAGGGACCAACAGGGAAATATCTCCGGTACGGCTCCAAAGAAAGCGAGCTGCCAGTGCGTCATGCCAAACAGCGCACGAATGGGACGGACAGAAACATAGGGACACGGGCCCGTGTTCCTTCACTTTCTTTTTTCCCGTGCCGTTTGGGCTCTGTTTTACATGCTGAGTCACTACCGACAAGCGTGAATACCAACCACTTTGAACTTACAGTGTTAGTTGCTGTAGCATGCAGCTATGTTGTCAGGAATTTATACGCCTCCGCTACCTCCCTCCATTCCGCCTTACGTGGACCTTTCTCAACAAAATTATTCCAGCTGACCAATAACTTCGTTGGTTGATTTATAGGGTTTAACGTCCCAAAACCAGCCATGATTATGAAAGACGCTGTAGTGGAGGCCTCCGGAAATTTCGACCACCTGGGGTTCTTTAACGTGCACTGACATCGCACAGCACGCGTTTCGCCTCCATCGAAATGCAGCCGCCGTGGCTGGGATTCGATCCCACGACCCTAGGATCAGCAGCCGAGTACCATAGCCACTACACCACCGTGGCGGGGCGACCAATAACTTCGTATCGGCACACAATAACTTCGTAGATGATGATGATGATGATTGTGATTCGGTAAGGAAAGGACGCCAATTTCTGCAGCCCATGTAGGGAGCACGGCTAAGCGTCCGTGGGGGTGGGAGAAAGGGAAAGGGAGGAGAGAAAGGCCGTAGTGGAGGGCTCCGGAAATTTAGACCACCTGGGGTTCTTTAACGTGCACTGACAACGCACAGTACACAGGCCTCTGGCATTTTCGCCTCCATCGAAAATGCGACCGGCACACAATAACTTCGTATTGGCACTCACTCACTCACTCACTCACTCACTCACTCACTCACTCACTCACTCACTCACTCTCACTCACTCACTCACTCACTCACTCACTCACTCACTCACTCACTCTCACTCACTCACTCACTCACTCACTCACTCACTCACTCACTCACTCACTCACTCACTCTACAGAAACTGCCGAATAGTACCTTGAAGGTGGCTTCCTTACAAGTGACCTGTTATTGAGGAGAAGACAGCTTTGACGTTCATGGCTTTCCGCAGAATAGTTATCCGGATGTCGAAAGTATAACTTAATTGTACATAGTTATATACACTATGTGTAATTGAGGTGCTAAGGAGGAGATCTCTCTTATTAAACGTTCTCTCTGGGAAACGCTGGATCATTACGTGAGAATTTTGCTGATGAGTACAAGGACAACGACTTGACACGCTTGTGCAATGTCAACCCCACCTTTCAGGCCAGTTCGCTGCAAGAACACATAGGTTATATATGTGTGTTGCTCATAATTTATATAAATTCGATGTTGCTAGTTTCCGTTACCAGATATACTGTTCCTTCTCTCTGCTTGACTGGCAAGTGACACCCTAAGTGTATTTGCGTCAGTCATCATATCGTCAAGACGCTGTCATCCCCTCCTAAATTTTCTTAATTTATTTGATGTGCGTTTTGGGGCTTTCTAAAAACATCTGGCCTAACCGAGCGCCTATGATATTACATAGGACTGCCCTGTAGGCATTCCCCCTCTCTCCTTCTATTTACTTTCCTTCCCTTTTTCCCATCGCCCAGTGTAGGGTAGCAAACCGGACTCCTGGCTGGTTAACATCCCTGCCTTCCCTTCCTTATTTCTCTCTCTCTCTCTCTTGATGTGCACATCAGAGAAGATAAAGCATAGTGAAATGTATATGCGAAATGTATGCGCCTCATGGAAATTTTGATCAAGAAAAAAAATGTTATTCCTCTCTTGATCGCTGCGAAGAGGTTGATAGTTTATCACGCCGGCCATATCGTTTCTCAATTTCCTGCAATAAAAAAATATTGCCCTATAAGAATTAGACGACCTTAAGAAATCAAACAGCTAGCTGAAACGTATAAAAGGAAGAAAAAACGTGACATTTGTAATTTCGCTGCCGAAAGTTCACTTTACATTAAAACATTGAGAGGCACTCATTTCTGTCAAAGTTGTGCTGATACTACTGAGGTTAACCTGGCACTTCATGTGCATCACTGTCCATAACTGCTCATCACAAACACTATTTCTATATCCACTGGGACATATTCAGGGCAAGCAGTGCACAAGTACACACGTCCTAGCAGTGCCCGGCGTGCACATTACACAAGGTTGCTCGAGCACGTCGGTACGCACGAGCGTGCTAGACAGCGCGTTGGCTTTCGCACAATCCCGTTCTTGCCTTATTTTATGATGTTCCCTGCACTGTTGTATCTCAATGCTGAGTTCTGGTAAGCGTACCCTCTTCCGTGCCGAGATGAAGTTGAGTAAAGGGTGTCTCCTAGAGTGCAGTTTGGATGAAATTTGCGTACGGCTGATGTTTTCTTTCCTTTTTTTTTTTTTTGACGTTCCCTTTTCTCATTTGCGTATTTTCCAGAGGAACTGTTCGACTCGGAATGGCAACGACTGCCCTGCATAACCGAACGTGACGTCTGTCCCGAAGGGTGAGTCTTTCTGTTGTGAGCAATCACACCGGCCGAAGGAATACTGCAAGTGTTAGTTGAGCTGAATTTAATGTCGGAAGAGCGGCCGAAGCTGTGCTGCAAGGTGTTAAGTATCGGCGTCTCGCCTTCTAACATTACTATCAGGAGAAGTTGTACGTGCAGCCTATCAATACATGAACATGCTCCACCTTGATGGAGCTCTTGATGGAACTTGATAGGACTCAACACCTTGATGCAACTCAATGCAATGAAGCGAATTACTTTCTGAAAGATCCCACCCAGTTCCACAGCAGTGAAATCTGCACGAGCTACGGGGCAGTGATTCGCCTGTGTTTCCCTTGTGTTTACATTGTGTTGTTTATCGTCGGCGTTTTCGAATTATTGTCACTTAATTTGATCGATCCATGCAATTATTTACCTTTAATGTGTATCCTTTATGTTATTCTACCGATCTAGTTTCTACTACTCATTGTTAATCCGAATCCATTTGGTTTACCTTTAACCATTATTGATCGGTTTCATGGGAATTCATCGGCGTACGTAAGCTAGTGTTGCTGCGGCGCATTTATTCGCCTGCACTTCCCTGGTGTTATGTTTTAATCGTCGGCGTTTTTGAATTAGTCTCGTTTTATTTGATGTCATTACTCGATTAGTTGCCCTTAATGCGTATCTTTTACTGTATCACGGTAATCTGTTTTGTCTCAGCCATTCTTAATCTGTATCTATTAATTTTAATCGGTTTTGGTCAGTTATTAGCATGTTTCGACCGTGTTTTCAACAGCTGCTTTCTGAGCGTGACAACGACATGATACGACATTACACGCCGGCAGCCCAGGTCCCTAAAGTGCTCCGCACTTAATAATTAAGTCTACCGCATTTCTCGTGGCCCGTGGCGAAGCTTTCACCGCCGACGAGTGTAATAGCTCTTTGAAGCGTCTTGCTCTCCCCGAGCACTTTAGTTTCCCACAGTAATTGTAAGAAATTCTGCGGCCGGCGCATTCTGGCTGGTTGATCACTTTGATTCTCAAAGAAACTGCGCGATACATAACAAGCTGAATAATTAACGTCTTAACTAACGCAAATGTAAGCAGCAGAGGGCTTCGTTATTCGATTGCACCGAAAACTCTCATTGACAGTTGCCGCGCAGCTTTGTCAAATAAACGTTTCACCCGTACCCTGAGTAAGAATGTGGTTGCTTCGCGGTAGCTACTGAGGTAGCTTCGAAAGCATACGTGGCATCGACTAAAACTGTGGCATAACCAAGAAGGTGAAAAAAAAGGAAGAAAAAAAGAAAAGCTATTTCTGTCTTTTTCGGTGTACTACAGCGCGCCCGCTACATTTGGTTCGCACTTACGTGCACACGTTTGCAGCTCCTCCTAGTGCGACTAAACGCACCTGAATCGTTTTGGTAACTAACGCATCACAGAGCTTTGGAATAACCGATATTCTATGTGGCAACATTACCCGTGTTTTCAACATCCATTCAATAATGAGAAGCTTAATACTGCGGAGAGGCTTATTTATGCTATACAAGCACAACAAAGATGGGACTGACTTTGCTTTCTTTTTCCTTTTTCTGGTGCGTAAGCGTTCATATACTGACTTTTTAAATGTCGGACTTTGTGTAAGGTTAGTGCAAAACACGCCACAAACCAGATGCGTTTCAATGGCCTTGGAAAACGCCTTCTGTCTAACCTTTCCACGTGCTGACAAACGCTAAATATAAAATGAAATACGCTGCGGAGGTGGCCGCGACGCAGAGCAAGCGCAGGAAATGCAAGCGCGTGACGCCGGGCGTCATCAAAACAAAGCACCGTACTCGCCTCAACACAGCATCGCATTGTACGACGAGGAAACAGCATATGGTTAGCTGCAAATGCTTACGCATCACTCAGACACTGCTAGAAGACTCTCCGTGCAGCTTTTCTCCTGACAAAAGAGCCGCGCTTTAGCGTCGCGCTGTTGTTGCTTGTTGACCGCTCAACGTACATTGAACTCTGCGCCGTAACCTACGCACAACGCATGGGAGAGTATATGGCGTGAGAAAGAACGGGTATTTTAATATTAAAGTATAGTTGACCCGTTAACCCACGCAGCCGGCGTGCGTGCGTAAGAGGCATCGTGGATAGGCTTCCATATGCAGAAGCGAACGCCTCCCTACCTGGTTGTATACATATGGAGCTTCCTCTGAGGAGGGGGGTTGCAACGGTGCATACACAGCGAAGTGGGCTTAATGACGGCTTGCGTGGCTTGCGTGATTAAGTCGTCAGCGCAGCGCGTGCCGTTTTATTCTTACTACTTCGCGAACTCCGTGAGCCGGTATGGGACGAAGCCAACCCTAAACGAAGGGGTGTAAATAAAAGAAGAGAAAAGGGATGCGCACGTTAGTGCAGCGATTACTCGATGTCCAAGGAACGGTCACGCACTAGACCGCCGTCTCGTGAAGCGAGTGCACTGGTAACCACTCTACGCTTATTATTTTCACTCGCTTCTGCTGAATATGCGCAGTGTTGTGTCGCTACAAATCGGCTACAATGTGAGAGTGTATAGACAGAAGAAACACGGAGAATGGAACATCGCGTGTGGTTTATTGCGTACACTGCTAAGGAACACGCTGCTGAGTTCAAATTCATCTCGGCCCGGGGATAGAACCCGGCTTTCGGGAGAGAGAGATAGAGAGAGAGAGAGAGAGAAAACATGCTTACTGAGCGTAAAAAAAGCATGCAAATGAGTTCTGCGAAACCACAGGTGCGTCTCTCTCCACGGGAATCGATGCGCTGTCTTGGCTGCAGCCGCCCTGTCGACCAACGCAATGTCAATTCTGTGAACAACCAGGAAAGCTTTGACACCTAATCACAGAATGTAGAAGAAAAAGCCCAGGTCTGCTGCCTCTACCCTATACTCTGTGGGGAATTCGGCTGCTTACCTCCGCCGCCAGTCATCATCGGAACGGAGCTAGCTCGTGGCACGCACCCCCGGCTTGGGGCGGAGCGCGTGGAGCGGATCTGGGCAGTCGGCGCTGGGCTTGCAACGAGTAAACTACGTTGTTCCAATGGCTCGTGTGCCCATCTCTGGGAGCCTCAGCTGGCCAGAGGCTCAGAAGCCACGGCCCTGAGCCCACAACTCCCAAACCACAGCAGCAGTGGGAGACGTCGCTGTCCAGCACCAGCCTCTGGAATGCTGGGACTGCTCCTGCCTCTATGAGGATCTGAGCTAACCACGAGGCTGCAGAAGACGGCATAGTGAATTTGAATGAAAAGGCAACACACACACACACTCACAGACAGTGTTAAATTGGCAGTTGATGGGCGTGATGCTTCCTCTCAAGGGCAGAAATTGCTCCAGAAGTTGACGTTGACTAGCTTTTTTTCTTCCTTTGCCGGGAGGGTTGGTACGTGACTATGGTACATTCCCGTGACAGAAACGATGACAGCGATAAGGAATTAGACAAGCTCGTCCTGTCTAGTTTTTCTTTTCCTGGCAGCTGACGATATCTTTGTCAACGATGGTGAACTAAGTTATGTTCCAAGGGAGCCAGATACCTAACATGCCAAATTTCGCGAATTTTTTAAAGCCGCTGTGCGACGATAGGAAAGAAAAACTTAAGAACCGTGACGTCACTGTGAATTTTGGGTGATGAAGCTTAGGAGCGAAATTAAACAAAAAAATAAAACCTCTGCTTTCCTTTTCTCTTAGAGAACCTACTATGTTCGTGGCAATATACAGTTGTCAATGAATAATTTATCAGTTTAAAAATGGAACTAGTGCTTTACCTTAGCGTCCGTTAACTGAATGCGTATGCGATGCAGGTTCGACGAGCCTCCGTTAATTCTAATTTCGCTGGATGGATTCCGTGCCGATTACCTTTCGCGAGGCCTGAACCCGTCGCTGGAGCGGCTCGCTCAATGCGGCGTCAAGGCGCCATTCATGCGTCCAGTGTTCCCTACCAAGACTTTCCCCAACCACTTCACCATCGTCACGGTGAGTGCGATTGGACTGCCGTATAGTATGCAACTCTAGGCAGGTATAATGTAAGCAACTGTCAGTCCATTTCGAAGTGCAAAGAATAAAATTTTGAGCCCTTCTACTGGGGGGCAAGAATTAATTTTGAGCCCTTCTAATGGGGGCAAGCGAGGCATGGCGTACACATGTACTTTCTTTCTTTCTTTCTTTCTTTCTTTCTTTCTTTCTTTCTTTCTTTCTTTCTTTCTTTCTTTCTTTCTTTCTTTCTTTCTTTCTTTCTTTCTTTCTTTCTTTCTTTCTTTCTTTCTTTCTTTCTTTCTTTCTTTCTTTCTTTCTTTCTTTCTTTGTTAGAAAATCAAAGGGATTCATATGGGTCAGACATGTTCGCGTCTTCTCAACACACGTACTGATCAACATAGAATCTGACTGTACTGATAACGCTGCTATAGTTTTCTGTCAGGGGCCGCCTCTACCACTGTCTTGTGACACGCATTATCGCTCGGCGCAGGGCCGATTTTCAGCTTGTATGCTGCTTCGCGAATGATGCCGAGTGTTCTACAAACTTTCCATGCCCGACGCGCATGTTTGAGCACGATCCAGATCATACGCGAGCATCAGCGATATCGCTAGAATGTACGCATGTATAAAGCCGACGCACTTCACCCCTGATCACATTTTGTTTCTTTCGAGCAGCCGATGACCCTGCTCGCCGCTATCGTCTCGCAGCGCGATTTGCTAGCTTTCTTGGGCGCAGCTGTATTGGTTCCGCGTTCTTAATAGTCGGAACCACGTGACAGTATAGATACGTTCAGCGCCCGACACCACGTCGCAGTTCAGTTTGAGATGACGTCGTACGTGGTGAACACACCGACCTGCACCATATAGGCGAAGTTATAGTCCAGGGTTCATTACAAGGGCGCTATAAATATGCGCACACCCCCCGGGGCTACGCCTACTCCCGCCGGTTCCGTCGATCAGTGCCGCGCGCAGGAGCGTACAAACAACTCGATCATCGGCCCCTATGGCGAAACGCGGGCAGAGGCAGACGCTCTCAACTGGGCCGGTGCGGTCCCCGGCCGGTGTCGGGTTATTAGTGCTTAGCGCATGAATTAGGCGAGCGCCCAGTCGTCGGACCTGTTATTAGACAAAGCGTACGATAATACGCGCCACGCAGGACTCCCGTATACGCGTGTGCGTGACTTGAGCTATAGGGAGACCCGGAGAGGCCGCTGGTTCGGTAGATTTTCTTTTTCTTGCTTTTGTTTTATTTTCTAATTAATTATACGAGACACTTCTTATCCCACGTAACCAGTTTCGATACCGACCGGTCACTACGTCAGTATATCGCCCCGAATGCCTCGAAACTGCAACCACGCGGTACGTACATAGTCGTTATAATGCCACGGGACACTGACGCGGTCCCGTTCTGGAACGTTGCCTGGCATTGATCCAGATATGCAGTAGTTCCGTGTTGTGCGAGGATAACATATTAAGGCGGCGCCACGGAGGTGATTGTGTTGTTTTGGCGGCTGCCAGTTTCGGACAGACTTGTCCGACATCTCGTATTCGCGAAAAACGTCTTACGCCAAAAACGTTCGTAGGAGAATTTATATTTCAGCCAATCCTGGTGCGGAACATATTGTCGCGAAAACCGCGTTGCGTAGAATGTTTTCTTGTTCTTTTTTCTTTTTCGACTGCTTTTGTAGAAGGGTGCTCCAGCAAACGAGCCGGCGCACCGCAGGGAGCCTTCTTGACGACGTAGTACAGAGAACGAAGACCACGTGTGTGCGTCGCGGCCAGTTTCCGGAAAGCGTTGTTTGTATTAGTTTTATGGCAAGGCCGGATGCACGCGATCATAAAAGCTCGTAGAGCATCGTTACCTTCGACCTGCCTGACTGGCCCGTGTAAGCCGTTTTCCTATTGGTGGGAGGCAGTGGTGTTCCGAGACGTTCGTGTTGCCGTGGGTGCTGAAAAGTGCTATTTAAGCGGCGACACTGGCCTTTTTTTGAGAGCGGACTCGGGGACCATGACGCTCGGCACCACCGGGGAGCAGTCCGGCAGGTAGACGGGGTATGATACCATTTTCTATGTTGTATAATTTTTGCCCTGTGTGTTTTCCAACTTCAAGATGTCTTAGCTAAATAAACCCCCCAATGAGTGCTCTCCCAATTCACTGTGTCGACTCCTCATCGCTTGCCTGCGCGGAGTGGCTCCCACGCCTCTTCGTCTTCCTGACCTTCCGATGCGTCTAACATTAACGGCCCCGACGTTTCGCTACAATATCAATAATGAAGCCGGCCGGCCAGTAGCTAAAATGACTTACGAAAGAGCTTTGTAAATTCGGCCTCACATTCGTAAAGGGAAGAAAAACGAAACAGCGGAGAGAAAACCGAGGAGCAGAGAGAAGGGGATGGATGTTCGGATGGTTGACGCAGACGATGATGCCATGCTCGGGGACAGATGTTCATTGGTCCGAGGAAAGCGTGAGACAAGGTGAGGTAACTACGATGATTTCCGGCTTACTCGATGGAATGGGCAGGAATGTTGTGTTTTTACAACAACAACAACAACAACAACAACAACAACAACAACAACAACAACAACAACAACAACAACGACGACGACGACGACGACGACGACGACGACGACGACGACGACGACGACGACGACGACGACGACGACGACGACGAAGTATATATGCACTATTTATGTAGAAAAGTGATCTTGACAGAAACCGACGTGAATGACGCGACAGAAAGTGCAAGATCGTAAGTTCAGGCACGTTTCAAAAAAGATTCTTCTGCGGGCTTTATAAATACTGTCAAGAAAAACTCTTGCGTGTGTACATGCACGTAGTGGTCATGGTACTCAGCTGCTAATCCAAAGAAAGCGGGCGCGATCTCGGCCAAGGCGGTCGCATTTGCGATGGCGGCGAAATGTTGAGGCCCATGTACAGGGCGTTGTCAGTGCCCGTAGAAGAACCCCAGGTGCTCCCTTACCCCCACGGACGCCGAGACGTTCCCCCGCAAGGGCTGCAGAAAATAGCGCCGTTGTCTTAATCGAACCGCAATTATTATTTTTATGTGCCGTGCGAGTACGCGGTTCCCTTGACAGCGCAGACTGTCGCAGGTGTCTGTTAAGACGCACCTATGCGTTGCTTTCCTCCCGTTACGTCCCTCACTGTTCATAATATTTCGAGACCTGTAGGTCCACAATGGACAGGCACGTGTTATATACCCCCTGACAGTCACACTACCCTTTCTTTCCCTTTCTTTCTTTTAATCTCTTTCCCCCCTGTTTAGGGTAGCAAACCGGACGCGCGTCTGGTTGACCTCCCTGCCTTTCCTTCCTTCCTTCCTTCCTTCCTTCCTCCAAGACTGCCATGTCTAGACCGTTTGGTGTCGCGCTTCAGTGTCCCAGTGGCACAGGCGGCTCGGTGTGCTTGGTCCAGCATTTGGCTCTCCCAGCCTTGGCCAGCAAGCCGTGTTTCCTACTTTTGTTTATTGGATGTTTTGTGTATTATGAGGCTGTCTACATGAGTGGGGCTCTGGGGACTCTTCCATGTAATGTGGGTGCCTGTGCACCGCGGCAACTCATCAGTGAACGTCGTACTAGATGCTCCATAGTGTTCGACACTGCAGACGATGCTTTCATGCTCCTCTGGAAGGTATCTGTGGGAGTGCGCGTTATAGCTGATGCGCTCTCATAAAGGTCACGTGAGTAATGAATCATTCAATGTTTCCCTTAATTTGTGTACAGCGTAAAATCTGAATCTCTCGCAGGGTCTGTGGCCCGAATCTCACGGCATCGTGGACAACAAGATGTACGACCCCGAGTTCAAGACGCTCTTCAGGATCGGAAACATCGAGTCTTACAACGCACGCTGGTGGGAGGCAGAACCTGTGAGATGCGCATCCGCACACGCATTATGTTGTATCAATGCATCAGTGGCGTAGGCAGGCATGGGCTGACCGGGCTGAAGCCCCCCCCCCCGAAATTTTTCCAGCCGGTGCCCCATTGCCTATCTATACATATACGAACAAAGGTGCCCATTCTGGAAAGGTGCGGCTATCGGCATCCCCGTCTCAGTGGTGGGCTTGAAAACGAAGGACGCGGCTCTTTCAACGCACAAAAGAAGTTGGCTTGTCACTCTATGGGGGGGGGGGGGGGGGGGGGGGAGGGGGGGGAAGGGGGGAGTTGTCGTTTGTAGGTAGGAAACGATAATGGCAAACGAGGGGCGCCTGTCATTTATCCGCAAAGAATGTTACAATAACAGCCTCGAAGGGTAGCTTGCAGTCTTTGCAGCACTGCGGAGCAGCAGACAGACGTTTCTGCAATCTGTTGACACTTAGCTCTCTGCGGTGATGGAAGAATATGGCGAGTCTGCGTACCCGGAAACATGCGTGGTTTTGCTGCGGGCGAAACGTTCGCGGGCTAAGGTCGTCGAGCTAGCGAACCAAGCACAAAGCATGCCGCTGTTCCCTGTCCAACGCCTTCGCCTGTGCCGGCCGACCCTTCTTCCCCTCTCATTCCTGTTTCTGTGGGGCGCTGACGCTTATCGTGCGTTGTATGCGCTCGCGTGGGGAATATGGCGTACATTGCAGCCTTTTTTTTTTCCTTTTTGAGCAGTGCCCCTACATGGGTGGCCCATACAGCTTCGCTTTCATTATTTTTCTTGACGACTTACATATGGTCGCAATGTGCGCGCACGGCGTGTCCCCTTCCGAGGACGATGCTGCAGAGAGAGGAAATTTCAGCCAACCTTCCGAATGGACAGCACTGCTTTGCACTATTATACACAAGAGAGCAAACTGCGGAATACCAAGTCGACAAAAAGAGTGCGCTGCGGCTCATCGCCGAACGTGGACAACGGTTAACAGCTCCGCTATCAGCAGGCGGTAGTCGCGACATTCATTCAAGAAGAGGTGCAGGTGACCATATTCGTATCGTCGCTTTCGCGGCAGTATGTCTCAAGGACAGCAGCGGCTGTCCGTCTTCTGGGGAAGCCCATCTTCGCAGCGCCAATAAACGAGCGAGACCTCCAACGCTAAGTTCTTTTCTTCAACTGATTTGTACTTACATGATACCTTATATCCTCTGACAATACAGTGGCATTGTAATGGGCCTAAGATGACCTGTATGGATTATATGTCAATTCTGTGATAATGTTTGAATAGTCCCTTGCTGTTGCTGACATGAGGTCATACGATGCCTTATTAATTTCAGCAAGCCAAGAAATTAATTTGAAATCATATAATTTCTTGAATACAATATACGGCGTTGTAAACATAACAGCCGAAATAACTACAGTCGCCGAGACGATTGATCGATCAATCAGTACTTGAGACAATCCATGAGCGGCCAATGGGAAAATAAAATGTGAAGAAATCTCTTTATACTAATACCTTTCTCGCCTACAGTATCTGGTCGAACAAATCGAACAGAGAAGGCCACATATCAAGCAAAAGTGCAAATGAGTTCCATGAAGAAAAAAGAGCGCAAGAGAAGGCGGGAAAAGAAAAAAAAAACACGTACAAAGGGCAGGCATTTCAAGCATGCAAAACAAACTTGCCCACATCGAGCCTCTGCTCACTCAAGTAAACAGATTTATCAGGACGCTTTATTTTGAAGAAACTAGTGTTTAGATGTATGAAATACGAAAATTTCGCGCAACTATTAATTCAATTCTAAGTTAAAGCACCTAGAAAGTCCTGCAATTACTCGCCATCGGAATAGTTACAATTGAGGGTTGTATGCACTACAATTATTTGCTTGCCTGGTGAGCGGAATTCGGGACGAAAATATGGCATGTCTGTAACATGTAACTCACTGAACGGGATATTACTTCTTTGTTAGGCAGAAGGAAACTCACTATTCTTGGCCCTCGTTTACTAAGGCATCCAGATAAGTTATTTACATCAGGCTGTATAATGTAGCGAACAGGTAAGTTTCGGTGAGGAATCCATAAATACGAAATATATACCAAAATGTCGTCCTGTATGTCTACTAGCATGTTAAGTTGGAGAGAGTCTTCCGGAGTTTATCAGGACAACGCCACGATCAATTTATAAAGTGTTTCAAAAATGTGTTTGTTATAGCGTCATTTTCAGCTTACCTACCTCAGGTATGCTGCCCGCTGTTCCCGGCTGCGCCTGCTATGACGAATTCTTTACAGCATTTCATGCGTATGTGTACATCGATAATTATACTTTATTTTGAAATTATCACAAAGGTAGTAGCGTGCGCAAGTGACGAATCTTCGCGGTGGCGGGGAAATAAATGTCTTTCTACTAGATTTCGTCGATACATTGCATTTTGTAAATGTTTTGAATGGGCGAGAGTATCGTTATTTCGGGACCCAGTTGATATGACAACTGAAGGCTGAAGTAGTTCGCAGATGCTGAATGAATGTATACTTATTGGGCGGCGGTCCGCGCAAATGCGCCGCGTGCACATTTTCGTTCCGAAAAGAAAAAAAAAAAAAATATATATATATATATATATATATATATATATATATATATATATATATATATATATATATATATATATATATATATATATATATACACACACAGTGAGGCTCCGACTCCGTCCATCCTGTCCGTCGAAAACTCCTAGCCCCCCCCGAAAAAAATTTCTGGCTACGCCACTGCAATGCATGTTTAATAACCTTGATCATGTTTATCACTGGTTCAGCTGGACAGAATTATGTCACTGAGTCGACAGACTCCAAAATGTATCTACATGTTGTACCGTACAACTTATCCGTGTCAGTTCGGCCATAATGTGATGCACAGGAACTTGTTAGACGTAAACTCATATGTAAATTCAGTGTTTGAACAAATTAATAAGCATGAAAGCGTGGTTAATTGGGTCAGTTGACAACATGCATAGTTAATAAAGCGCAAAAATAAAAGAAAGGCGATACACAAGAAGAGGAGAGTATTCCATAGCTTTGCTGAGTGAGCTCGCATACAATGTGACGCAGATATGGCTGACAGCGGAGAATCAGTCGAAGCGAGCCTCCACGTTCTTCTGGCCTGGATCGGACGTGGCGATTCAGGGCAAGTGGCCAAGCGAATTCTTCAAGTACAACGAGTGAGTCGCGTCATTCATTCACTCATTCATTCATTCATTCAAATGTGACACATCATGAGGGCGACCATGGTACGGCATAGATTTCAGGCAAACATCCCGCGAAGCGCAAGCCACTTTCCAAAATAGATATTTAGACTTTTTCCTGTGCATGAAATTTATGCACGACTTTTTTAAAGGTGCATTGCTGTGGCCAATTTCTAGGATGATCCCATGGCAGACGCGCGTGGAGGTGCTGCTCGCTTGGCTCGACCTGCCGGCCGATCGTCGTCCGTCGCTGCTTACGCTGTACGTGAACGAGCCGGACAGCGCGGGCCACGATCACGGCCCTCACTCGGCCGCCGTGGATGAGGCGCTCGAACTTGTGGAGATCATGCTGGACCGGCTGGTGGCCGGCCTGCAGGAAAGGCGCCTGCTGGGATGCGTCAACTTGCTCGTCGTCTCAGACCATGGCGAGTACACGTATTTTTCTAATACATGCTCAGAAACGTTATCACAGCAGGTACTGACTGGCGCAAATTGTCGCATTTCCAATCCGAACAGCATAACGGCGACTAAAAGACGCTTCGACAGCGATACGAGAACGTGCCGAGCGTCTCGACGCGCTGGCTCACACGAAGTTAATTCATAAGAAACCACCAGCGTTGTGCGAAATTTCGCCAGTCGTTTGGATGTGCTTGCTTGCACCCATTGTTAGGAACATGTGGTGTACAAGAGTTTGGATATCGGACTTTGATACTAGATACCCAAGCGCAAATCCCGCCTCTAGAACATTTTGAACGTTTTCTGTTTATGTTCACCGGTGTAGCGCTAGGCATCACACAGTCCTTCGAAGCTGTTTGAACGATAGCGGAAGCTAAGTCCAGCACGAAAATAACTGCCCTTAGCAGGGTGAAGGTCGGAGAACACTTATTGCTTCATTTGATATTAAATATAAGGCTCAATATGCTAAACTCAGCATCATAATCTGAAGGGCGGCAGTATTACCATGAACGCTACGGTGTTCTTGACCTTGCTGCAGTAGTGTAGTCTGTTCCATTGTTCCCGCTGTCTGGTGCATTCTCTCCCGCCGCAGTGACTCGTACTCTCCATTACTCTTCCTCCTCTCTTTTCTGCAATTTATTCCAGCAGCGCGGGGTAGCGAACTGTACGACCTTTTCGATCAAGTCATCTCACCCTTTCTCTTCCTCCTCTTAACCCGTCCTGGTACGGTGCCAGCGCCAACCTTTGAAGACAGCTGGTGGTGCACTCGCTCTGCGTAGGAATGGCAAGCACCAGCTGCGACCAGGTCATCGCGCTGGAGCACTTCATCGACCCAGGCTCGGTATATTCGCTGGTGGGTCCCACCGCTCGACTGCGACCAAAGCAGCCGGGAGACGTAGCGCAGCTCGTGGAATCGTTGCGTTGCCGCGACAGCCACCTTCTCGCCTACGCCAAGGAGAGACTGCCCAAGCGATACCACTACTCGGACCACCGACGCATCGAGCCCATCGTGCTCGACATGGACTCCGGCTACCTCGTGCTCAAGTAAGGGCAACGAGCACTGGGAGAGCCTGCTGGAAGTGTGAGCAGAGAGCCTGTGTCTTGCACGACATAAGCATCGAGAATGACGCAGACGCTGCTCATCCTTCGTGTCGCACGGCACATGATGCGTAGTTTAATAATTGCGTTTATATTTTATATCGATCCAGTCGGGTGAACTTTCCCTAATGCGTGACGTAACCTAGGGCGCAATGAATCCCAGAACTTTGTGATGTGCAAGCAGTGCAGATGAGAGGTGAGTCTTTTATTTCGTCACGTATAGTTATTCTGGACTAGCCATTCGACGGCGCCCACTGAAGATGCCGTTTCCAGAACTGATTTAAATCAGTAGTATGACCCTAGAATCGAGAGAAAAATACCTTCGTGGGTCATCTTACTTCAACACTTCCTTGTACAAGATACGGAACCCATCCGCCGTGTCAGCCAGGCCAGTCTCTTCTCTTATTTTGTTTATTCTTATTATGTTACCTTTCTTTTTGAGAAGTCGCCGTAATATTTAAGGAAATATTCCGGTTCGCTAATAGCCCACCTCTATAGATCCGCTGAGCTGTAACTATAGTTTGTAATAAAGCATGTCTTACCAAAAATGATTTTTTTTTTGTCGTCCCCCTCATCTCCCTTGTCGCAGCCTCACTGAACCGACAACCGCATGAGTTAGCACGTTCTCCTGACGCGTAGTTCGTTGTAGTTCGGGGTGACATATATACCAGTCATCTGTTTTCCGACCGCTACCGCTCCCTAGCTTATGACTAGCTTATGAAATTCGTCCTGGTCCGAGGACGAATTGAGTCAACAGCCCGTTGCTCCACATACCATGCCACGTATGCGCCAAAACTTGGAAAAGTAGTACACGTTAGGATGCTGGCCAGCCTGTACGAGACATTTAATCTGGACTGGTTTCAGCCTTATCTCGCAGCTAGACTGTACACGCGCCTGTCATTTATTTATCACCATGTCCCTGTACTCCTCGCGCAGCCGCGAAGCGGACAAGAACCCGCCGTTATGCAACGGCGGGTCGCACGGCTACGACAACATGGCGCCCGGCATGCAATCGTTGTTCGTCGCCCACGGTCCGGCCTTCCGACAGAACGTCACTGCCAGGCCTTTCAGGAACATCGAGCTCTACGAACTCATGACGGGTCAGTGCGCTACATTTAATTCCTTCCACTTCGTGCGTTATATGAGCCGTCGGCCACGAAAGACAAGTCGTTGGATATATAATTCATTTCTTAAATTTCGAAAGCTCGCCTCTAGGCATAGTGAGGTAGGCGCCAGAAGTAAGGAAACAAATTTGATTCTTCAGTGAAATCAAGGAGAGAATGATGGAATGGTCCGTGGATTCAGTGACCTGAGTCAGGTGGTTGGCCAGGCCTGTTGCAAAGAGGCGGCGTGGACGGCTCAATCGTAGACCTGGGCACGTCTATACAGCAGGTGCCTCGCTGTAACGTTGCGCATTGCGGCGAGCGCGGTAAACAGATGCGAATGCTTTTGGTAGTCTCTCTCTCTCTATCTGCTTGTCATTTCGCTTTCCCTTACGCATGCGCACACATGTTCGTGTTTATGCTGTCTGCAATAGACTTTCATTTGAGAGTCAGCACAGTCCATGTGTGCTTTCCTGACGTCCGTGTTGTACGCATCTCGCGCTGCGCGAGTGAATTCAAAGATGAATCAAGACCAACTAGCCGGCTGTCAGTTCTGTTACCTGAGAAAAGACCACTTTCCATCTCTTTTGCTTGGGAGTTTTTCTCGTGATTGAACCTTATTATTCACTGTGGATCATGAACGGACTTCGAGATTTTCAGGCGATTCATTCTTTTCGTTTTTTTTTTCCTCGTGCCACGACGTGAACGACCCTCTCTGCTACAGTTTTCCGGGGATGCTCGCCCTTTACCCTCACTTGCAGCGGGTGATCACGAGACCTCGACGACGCGGAGCCGCGTACGCACTCGGCCGCACGGGCGGACACGTGGCTATATACCCGTGCGCGGTCGCATCTGTCACCAGATCTCTTGTACCTTCGGACCACACAGCGGCACTCACGGACTTCTAGTGACCGCGCAGTTCTTATTGCACTGAAAGTAAAATTAGTAGATCACTAAATGAGCACTTTAAGTAAAACAACTAATCAGTTTAGCCCCGCCACAGTGGTCTAGTTATGGCACTCGGCTGCTGATGGGAAGGTCGCGGAATCGAATCCCGGCCGCGGCGGCTGCATTTCGATGGAGGCGAAAATGCCAGAGGCCCGTGTGCTGTGCGATGTCAGTGCACGTTAAAGAACCTCAGGGGGTCGAAATTTCCGGAGCCCTCCACTACGGCGTCTCTCATAATAACGTCGTGGTTCTGGGATGTAAAACCCCAGAGTATTTTAACGATCAGGAGCTAAGCAGACCCTAGCAGACGCTCTCAAAAATCTGACGTCATGTCACAGTTAGTATGGGAACTTCCATGCCGAGTAGTCGCTTGCATTTTCTTTTCGCGCGTTTTCTCGCTTACCAGGCGCGTCTTCTCGCGGAAAGAGTGGTGCTTTCGGTATTTTCAAACGGTTAGTTACCTGTACGAAAAAAAAAATCGATAAATTACTATAAATGAAAAACATACTGTGAAGCGAACATGTGCGGAAAGAGCTGCTCCGGGCAGAGGAATTGATGCGCTAAGAGACAGAGTGTGACACACGCGCATCACTTTGAGTGCGCGCAGAGCTCCTGAACATCACTGCCAAGCCTAACAACGGCACCCGCGGGGCGCTGCACTACCTGCTGCGGAAGCCCGGAGCACTGCCGGAAGAGCCGCCGCTGAAGACGCCTGGCATGTGCGACGTCGAAGGCAGCAGCAAAGTTAACGACGGAGACAACGAAGATGGTTGCATGTGCAGAAACGTGAGTGCCTGCTCAACACCTTTTGTAAAGTATGGCTGTATCTGCAGCGCTTCGTGGATTTTTGTATTAAGCATGAAATGCCCTTAGCTCCTGGCGACCTTCAAGTCACCTTGAGCCGTCAGAGCTGTTTCGCGGGCTCTCACACGAGATCATCCGGGTACCCAAAGGAGAACGACCGGCAAGCGAGGACCAGTCAAAAGTTGTAACTATATCACCTGTGGCTGCGGACCTTTTGTACGGCACCATATTACACACGCTAGTTACTGGCCAAGGAAAGTACTGAATTTTAATGTTTCTTAATAGTATTCCGCAAGCGGTAACTTCTAGAACGCTGGATTGTTGAAACGCGAAACCGGAGCTACAAGCATGCATGATGTCAATCGCGCGCTGCGTATATATTTTCTGTGCATCAAGCCATAGTCTCCTTGATAAGGAAACCATGATCAAACGAACGAGACAACTTCCAAAATATCTGCCTCGGCATGTACATCACTGCATGCTAGTGATCTTGGAGTTAAGTACCAGAGTCTCTGTGTTTGCTATTGGTGTAGCCCTGATGTGAGCGGCGCTAACGTCCCTGAACTGGCCCCGTGTTTCTTGTTTTTGTCTTTGTGAAACGCTGTCCCTTAAACATAGAGAACCTTACCAACTAGCCCATCTTTCCAACCTGCTGAAATCAACGCTAATGCCGACGCGTAGGCCGATTACTTGAAATGCATCCCATGCCAATGGGTGCCATTTAAATGGCAGAGCGTTGAAAAGCGCTACCAGGCACTCTTTTCCTGTCTAAAGGGATAACGAACGTTCTGTCCCCTGTATTTATCCACCAGATAGCATACAGAATAGAGGATGGGCGGCTGAATTCAATAAAATTGGCGCAATGAGCGAAGCGTCCAGTCCAGACCAGGTTGTTGACTCAGCGGCGTTCTAATTGAAAGCCGTGTGGTTTGGCACACTGTAATATTCCACGTAAAGTGGTCTGAAATTATAGACTCCGTACTTCTGATCGTCGCCGTCATAGTGCAATTATAGGCTCGCGGTAATTATGAAATCATGATAATCGTTCATGATAGTGCCCGTCTGATGATCAATGCGCCAGTGCGACGCCCAACGTGCCGCCGTTCGGCCGTCGGCTGGCACTTGTCCGCGGTGCATTAGATTTGATGTACAGCATAGTTTTTTTTTTTCTTCTTTTATGGGTTGATGGGGGAGGGAGGGGGAAGAGGGGGGGGGTCGGTCACGCATGGCTATGTCCTGATGTCGGCGCTGTTTTTCTGCCTCCGTATTTCTCGCGCTTTATTAATAGTATCGGCACAAAAATTTCGCGGTCCTTTTGACATCACTAATTTCGATAAGTACGTTTTCGGGTTCAGCAGATAGGAGGAGGAGAAGAAGGGAATGGACGGAAATACAGCTACTCTTCAGATCGACTGGCTACCCTGTGCTGAGGGAAGGGGATAGGTGGAACAAAAGATAGCAGAATGGAGACACTGCAGAATAAATAAATAAATAAATAAATAAATAAATAAATAAATAAATAAATAAATAAATAAAAGGTATGCCTCACTACTTAGAGTCGTTTTTATGGACCACTAGTTCACAAGTAGATTTAGTTATAGAGATGAGAATGTTTCTAACATAGCACACGGAAGACAGCACGCAGAATGACTAGCAGCAGAATGCGATACTTTTACGTATGTGAAATAAGCGATTCCTTACAATTGTTCGGACGCTGCAGAGTTGTTGCTACAAATGCGAGTACGCAAGATTCCGGTTTTTTATATGCCTTATAGGCGATGCGCAAAGCGCCGACGACGCCATCTGCCACCACGGCTCGGAAGCGTTGGTGGGTCCGGGCGAGCAATGTTCCCGCGAGCGTGTACGCGAGTGCACGGATGGACGTGTTTTCATCGTGATTTAACGGCTCTGTCGGGCTCCAGAGATGTCGAAAAATAACTGCTGCGTTGTCGGCTGCTCAAACACACACAAAAAATCGTCAGGAATGCACTTCTACAGGTTTCCGGTGCTATTTCATGAGCGGCGGCGGCAGTGGATTGTTGTGGAACACTGCCGAAACAAAGCAGTCGCGCTTTGTTTACGGCATTCTTAGAACGATTACCGTGTTTTTATTTCTCCATTTATGTCGCTACGTCCTCAGCGAACGCTACTACGTTTACACTTGGTCGCCTTGGCTGCACTGTAGACGCTACAATGCACACGAGGTTATTACTGATAAGACGCGATGCCAACGCTCTCTTGAAAAACGAATGGCGCAAAGCGCAATGCTAGAAAACGTGGGGCAGGTGACGGCTCCTTTACAAAAGCGCCGTGGAATCACACGTGTGCTGCACGAAATCGGCTGCATTCTACCTACTGATGGCACTGGAATGCGATCACCGGTGCAGAATGTTCGCTGTGCGCTCGTCTCAACTATATGCATATTGGCCGGAAAACATGGCACCTGTGCTCATTGAAGTCTTTGATGATCACGTAGAACCTAACGCCATTTTGCAACACTTGGTAATAGCTTGCAAAAAACCTAGCAAATACGTAGCCAAGCTGATATGACAAGCTAGGTGACCACCAGCTCCGCTGTGACTCAGTCTCGCGCCACTAGCGCAAGCTGCCGAGATATTTTTTCACAAGTTTATCGTGCTGGTTTCAAAGTTTTACCAACGCTGACCCTTTGTGTGGCCGCTCCCGTGAAATCCATGCGCCGGTGCCACAGCGCTCCCTCAAAATCTACTATATAAACAGATGGCACGTAAACGAAGCTACTGTGTCGAGAAAAAACGTTGGTTCACGCGTCAACGCATGCAGACATTAGTGATCGGGACGTTATAAAGAAAGCGGTGTACTTTCGATGAGCTCCACTTCGTAGGGAAGCTTGTTGACGCTTGTCCGTGGCAAACACTTGGCGCGTATGGTGACATTGTCGTCCCACACAGCTGTGACATCGGACACATATCCACTGTTATGAAGTGCGGCTCCTTTGCGCACACTGTCGGCGCAAAAGTAATTATCTGGGATGCGCACAAGCGGCAAATCGCACGCGCGCACTTCCGTCATGCTTGCAGTAAAGTGAGGCGTCTGCTACGCGACCCATCAGCGGTTCCAACGGCCGCCGCTCATCGCGTATAGAGAACCTGGCGTAAAAGCTTTCCGATATTTTCTACGTCGTCTTTGAGTCTTTGAATACGCGAGTGCCAATTGTCGTAGAATGCTACCAATCAGCTCAAAGCAGTGAATAAATCTTGTAGTTTTGTCCACTTCGCAGACAGGTATCTGGAAGCTGCTAATCCCGCGGTAAACAACTGCTGCCTAACTAATATTCAGCTGCTGCAGCATGCAACGCAGTTATGTCAGTGAGGTTGGGTGATATCTGAGTGCATTACAAATTCTACAGACAATGTGTTTCCTCAACATTACCATGATTGTGCTTGCACTCCTAAGTTATGTAACACTAACGTGCTGCGCAAATGCAGCGAGAACACGACACGCGAAATAATTGAACACGAAGAGATCGCACATCCGAAGGACAGCTGTGTCAGCGCTCCTTTTATAGCCCTATTGGATAAAGAGCTGCGCTCTTTATCGGGGACTGAGTAATCCTGCCTAGACTGCATTCATGCCTTGTTACTTTGTTTATTGTTTTGATTCATGATGTACATGAAGGTGTCAGAGCAATAAAACATCAGTTGTTAGTGAGCCCATGTGTGACGCCCTGCCTTCTTTCTTTGTCGTTGTGTAGTGCACGCTTTTCTTGCCCGTTCCTCACCAAATTTTTATGAAATGGCAGAGGCGAGTGAACTTATGGGAGGCGACGTCAGCTATGCTGTTTACTAGGTGACTATTTTGGCATTCCAATGACCACGCGCTGAATACCCGCTGGTTTTCTGAGTATAGTCGACTCAGACGCAACGTGCTCTTGCGTTTCATGCGCGTAAGGGGACTCGAGCACCTCCAAAAAGTTACATAACACGAAGTACGGGAAAAACACAACACAGTCCTTCGCCCTGCAGCGTGTGACGTTTCTAGACTTTCAAAATTTGAATGCCCCGAACCAACCCGGCTCTTGAAGTCTTCAATCCAGACCGCGGTGCTCCGCTGCGTGCATCACCAGAACCTGCTTCAAGTAGAAACTAGAAACAAGTTTCACGATTACGCGAAACTTGCTTCTAGTTCGTACTTGAAGTTCGTGAGCATGTTCTTGTTTTATGTGCGTTTTTCTTTTCGTTCTGCGTCTGAATATAGGCGGCGATAGCATAAGCTGTAGCCGACTATACATTTAACACTTAACCGATACAGTCGCATTCTTTCTACGCAGACCGTGCGCCCTTCGACAGCGCCGGACGCCTTACCGCGACACGCACCCTGGGGACTGCCTTCCCAGGAGGAAGTCGAGTTCGAGTCGGAGATGTCGCCCTGCGTGCTCTCAAACAGAGACTACGTGACGGCCTTTGACAGAGCAATCAGGCTGCCGCTGTGGACAGCATTCACGCTCGATGGAAAGGTATATGATACGCACAGTACCCGTCGTCAGGAGTCTTACGAGGTGGTGTTCCATTACGCAGCGCCTTTTGAGACGGTCGCAATACGCGTAGAGCTGCAGCACTTGCGCGTGATTGCCCCTGCGTCAGTATTTTTTCACACCTGGAAGTCGCTGAACGAGGAATAACGCTAGAGCCAATGTATCGACAAGTGGACTTCTCTTCGTTGCTGTGCCGACGAAGACAAGTCCAGTTGTCGAAACGTTAACTCCAGCGACATTACTCGTTCGACGACGTCTCAATCACTTCAAGGCTCAATCCTCCTCCTTTACCCAAACTCCTTCTCTTGATTGAGACATGAGTTTAGAGATACGGCGCACTGGTGTCGTGTATACTCATGCCGTTTGCGGTGCATCGGGCGTGCGTACGGGATGCATATGAACGCACATGAGTTACGACATTCTTGCAGCACGAGCACGCCATCGCCAACGCTTGCTGGGAGCGTGACGCGCGACTGAAGGGCGCCGACCTGAGCTGCCACGATTACGAGACCCTTGCCACAAGGTCCTTGACGAAGGAACCACTTTTTCCACCAGGTACGTTACAATCATGTTTGTGTGCTCTGTGGTTGCCAGCCCCGGAAGCCTAAACATGAGGCCTGCAATGTCAATAGACTCCAATTAATTAATTAATTAATTAATTAATGCGTAAGGGCCTACTTAGCTCAGATCATCTAAGTGGTTGAATCGTTACATACAGGGGCATTACTAGCAGGCGTGCGCACTCATTGTTCCAGTGATGGATTTGCCAACGTGCGTCTGTTGAGCCGTATGGGTACTGTAACTTGATAGCCCACATGACGCCCTCATCCACTTTTTGACGTGACAGCTGTCGCGATTCCGTACCATGTGATCTGATGTTTATAAAGCAGTCGTTCATGTTTCCAAAATGTTTCCTGTCCGGTGTTGTGTTCCCTCGACGTGTTCGGAGAGGCGGTCAACACCATTATCGCATTTAATATGGTCGTCTATGATGACAGTAAATATATACGTGTCACATATTTCGACATTTTATACAGCTCTTGGCGTCAAGTTAGCTTATACCCAACAGAAGTCACCGTAGTTTATTGTTGGGCCGCTGAGTGAGGAGGGCACGATAACTATCGATATTGAGAGTAAAGCAGGAGCCAAGTAAGCTTTACAGCCAAAGAGCCTGCTATATTGTGCACTGCCTTTATGTTTAGCTTCGTCCTTGTAAAATGAAGTTTATAGTCATGTTATGGTTTTTTTTTTTTGTGCACTTTTAGACCTCTTTACTTTTGCACATGTACAGAAATTGACGTTCTGGTGATTCTTTATTGAATTTTAATCGTCTTCAACAACTTTCGTTTAGAAAACATTGCATAAGTGTCCTGTATAGTTCCGAAAGCCGGAATAGGCAAAAGGTTCCTCTTCCTCCCGTTCTTCCACTTGCCTGCCATTCGGTGCATCTTCCGTCAAAAGGTTCCTCTTCCTCTCGTTCTTTCACTTGCTTGCCATTCGGTGCATCTTCCGTCTCTACCTGACTCTTTCCGTGGGCCTTCTTATAAACCTGTCCCCGAGGAAGCAGGTGGAAACAGTGCATATAACATAAGCTGAGAATAACGTTAGTACGTAAAGATGGTCCACAGTCGTGTATACATATACAACTTCGCGCCAGCGCTACAGTGTCACGTTGCCTGCGCAGAGCTTGCCTCGTCCCTCGCCGAGCAATCGGCGGTGTGGCTGCACTCGAACGCGCTGCCCTTCTACCACAACCACTCGGCGGGCGTGCGTCGCGAGCTGCTGCGACTGGTGCAGCTCTGGGAGGCGCGCCACGGCTCGCTGCACCTGGTCACCGGGCCGGCCTTCGACCTGGACGGGAACGGACGCAGGCCGCCGCTGCACAGGTTCACTGCACTCGAATCCTGCTTTATGCGGCGCAAATACTCCGAGCGCTCGCTTTTAATCGATTACCCTCGGTGGCGTCCAGCATAGTTTTCAGGATTAGCGTGCTTATTCAACCGAACAACGAGGGATACAGACGGCGGGAACGCACCGCACTTCGACAAATAGCCTCGGCGTTTCAACGGCCGAGATATTATCTATCTGTCGCCGACGTATACTCCGTTAGCAGCTTTGACTGGTCTTCTGACTATGAAACGGATAAAGGTAAAACGCAGATTATTTGCGCTGTTCCGGCTGTACAACAAAATGGCAGCCTCGATGACATTATAGTATAACATAACCTTCCAGTGAAGGCCAATAATGGCTACTGTCAATCTCATGACGTTTACGGAATGTCATTGGAAGGAAAACGAGCATGGACGCGTCCCACCGGTATTGCCAATTGGAAAAAAAAAACTTGAATGAACAACGACGAGAGGCTGAAAATCGGTGCAGCGAATGTAATAAAAAATGCCCGTAATAACGTCATTATGAAATCACATTTTGCGATGACTTCATTACAATGGGTCGCACGACTTTTGCTAACATTCCTTTTCACGCCGGTACGCCAGACGCCTGCTTCTTAGACTGCGCAATACTTTCGCATTAATATCCGAATCACCTTGCAGGGCTGTCGCGGAGGCGGACGGCGTTCGGATGCCACCGGTGCCAACGCACGTGTTCTGCGTGGTGACGCGTTGCCTGTCCGAGGGTGTCCCGGTGGACCGGTGCTCCTTCGAGAAGCTGGACGCAGCCGCGTTCCTGCTACCGCACCTTCCACGCCCCGAAAACTGCCAGCCGTGGCAGCAGTACTTGCTCCAGCACTCGGCCACGGTCGGCGACGTGGAGCTGCTCACGGGGCTTCGCTTCTACCGCAGTCTACCGCGTTACCAACGCATACGGCTGCGCACGGCCATACCGCAGGCGCTGTGGCCTGCTCCTTGAGCCACGAGCCCTGTAGAGCTTGTCCGAGGCGCGACGAACGCTTTCAATCTGTCTCGAGTGTACCACGTCTCCAGAGAGCTTAAGCTTGTCCGTATGACGCACTGCGTTTTACGGAACACCGGGTAACCAGTGGCCCTGGACGACAGTGGCAACACTGAAGGCGATACTTTGTGTTCCTTCACACGACCAAACTCGTTATAAACGCACTAGCAGATCAAACGTTAAAACGCCGATGTCATTTCCGTGACGGAGATGACGCCAGTGAAGTCATGGTGGACCCCACTTTCGAGTTAAAAGCTAGACTGAACTAATGGTATAGTAGAAGGAAAAATCACGATACGATTATCAGGCACATTGATTGGAGGAATCCATATTAATTTCGGCTACTTTTTAGCCCGCGCTGTGACTGGGCCGTTTCCGCAAAGCCGCGCGTTAAGAATCATGTCGCTGACGACACTTTACTGCAGTATAGCTAAACATATAGTGTGGTTTCTAACTACAATAATAGCTATATGATCCCTCTGGCTAAAATTGGAGCCACGAAGTGTTGCTATCAGCTCTGCTACGAAATGCCGCTCACGTCCGCCATAGGTAATGCGCTTATGAAGGAGCTAATTCGCTACACCAATGGCATTATTAGACGAGAAAGATGAGTGCGCGATTCGTTCTCGCATTCACCTGCATGCAACGAAAGTGACTAATGAGCTGCACCTTGTTTATACGACTTTGAATAAGCATGAACGTTTTCTATCGTTTGCTGTGTGTGACACGATTGCGATTTATCTCGCGGGCTGAGCAATATTTTGTCGTACAAAAGTCGGATAGCAAAGCCTCTACTTTCTGTGCTGATCATTGTGTAGTGTCAGTGTTGTCAAACAGAGAGTTATCTTCTACTGCGCGCTAGATTCTTGACACAAGAACTGCTGGCTTGCACTGAAGTGGCGGAATGAGCATTTCTTTCTCCGTCGCAATGTCGTACGATAAGCGTCTGCACCTTCCAGACTTCATTGTATAACCTCTTGTTTCCCGAGCGAAGTGTACCAGCTGCGATGATCGTTTGGCTATTTTCCTCGCAGGTTAGGTTAGCTAGCTTCCCTGGCTACGCGGTCCTTGTCTGGCTAGTCTAGAACTTGGGCCCAGACAATGCTGCAATATGTTTGTGCCTCCCCTCGCCGTTCCTATATGTGGAGTCTTTCTCCTGCACGTATTGATCCAGCTGGGCATATCTCCCCGTTTGGAATATTTCGTGCGCCGTTACCTTGAACGCAACTGTGGTTGGTCTACAAGCAGCGCAACTAATGCGGCGCAACGACCGGAAGCAATACCGAAACGCGCAAGTAGGGCATGGGTGGAGAGGCTGACGAAGCTCGCGTACGGTGCCGTGAACTGTCTCTCGCTGAGCGATACGCTCGTCTTGTAAATCAACGCCATCCATCGTCGTGGTGGACGTGCAGAGTACCACGTGCTGCCTGAGGGACACAGGCCGCCAACGAGTGAAGCACCAGAGTACGATCTTCGCAGTTCACGGCCCTGTTTCAATATATTCGCGAGTGTTGGGCGGTACGCTGCCCACTAGCGCGCTTGGTGCTAAATTTTTAACTGACTGCCGCACCTTCGATCATATCAGATTTTGTTATCGCATGATTTCCGTGTAATAATTTCACCTAATATTACACGTATGACTGTCGTGATGTGACTCGTACATATGTTGTGCGGATGTCACTGTTGTGCCTTTGTGAATGGGAGTATCGGCGAAACTTTTCTTTTTCTTTAATTCGAAGAAAATGGCGCCTTTGAACAAAGCTTAAAGATAGCGGCAATGTTTTCTTTTCTGCCGTAGCCAGTATTTTGCAGTAGAATGTCGCAGTTACACTCGAGTCGATTTTCAAGGGCGATCGCTGTAAAATCTATTCGTATTCTTTCTCCTTGTTTTCTTGTCCGACATTGTTTGGCTATTGTTAAGCATTGCTGTGTTTTTTGTTTTCACTAACTGTGTCGAGAGGCAAATAGCTCTGCGTGCATCCGTGTTTTCCGCCCTCCTGCTACGATCAATTTCTCCATTGAAAGTGAGACGAAACGTTATCACAAAATTTGTATATAGGGAGCGGTGATCCTTTCTTTGCGAGCTTTCAGCGGTGCTAGCCTTAGGAAGTGTAGCGCTGCACTTTCTTTTTTTTTTTTCACCCCAGTCTGTTGCCGCATGCATTTTGCCGCTTTCTCTGTTTCAACGTGTCAATCGTGTAAATTTGTGACTCCTCTTCGCGTTCTTACCTTCCTCTTCGAAGGAGTATTATGGCATTAAATGGATGCATTTTTCCTTATCATTATATGGGTTTATTGTATATACCCTCTCTCCCAGCGTCGTTATGTCTCTCGAACTGTGATAACGCGGCCGATGTACCTCGCCAATGAGAACAGAACTGATTCCAGGATAGTCCTATGAGCCATTATGTGTTGAAGTCTATGCAAAATTTGTATGACTTAGTAATTTTACGGTAAACATATAGGATTCTTTTAATGACGCACGTGTCGTTTCAGTAGATTAATGGTGTCTTTACCATTTTTTTCATTGTGAAGAAGTGTGACGTCAGGTGATGACGTAAAATCTACAGCAGAGGCAGTGCTGTTAAAAGCAGTGACGTAACTTAATTTAGACTGCCATATCTTGGAAGAGCTTTGTCTATATTTGTTTCTGTTGAATGTCACTGACATCAATGATCTCCCGCAGTTCATAGGCAAGTAATCAGTCAATGTACACACCGCACGGATCCACACTGTCATTCCTGTGGTGTAGCCGTCGATTCGACAGAACTTTGTCGTGGAGGGCGATCAGCTCGTAGTGTACGTGGTCGTGCCGGACTTATGCTGTTCACGTGCCCTGACACGAGTATTCATCAGGTGGCCTTCGAGAGACATCGGCGCTGGGGGTGGAAACCAATGCATTTTTTTATATCTTCGTAGTCACAATGAATTCAATTAAAGTTGCCTTCCATTGGCCAACACTGTTCGAACGTTTCCGTTCTTTTTACGAAGCCGGAGTTGCAGTGCGCATGCATGCAAGCACTGCCTTGCGTGCGGCGTCGCGACAACGTGTCGCACCTACGTACAGCCATATAAAACCATACGTCTTCAGCCACTATGCCCGAGTATGCATGCCTAAGATCCCAAGCTACCTTGGAGTTTCCCAAATCGCTGAGAATGGTGCCTGCTTTGGTCGAAACTTAAAAAGTTTTCATTGCGACAGTAGTGCTTCGTGTTATCGGCGGCAATAACGCTGTATTGTATTGAAAGCACACGATTCGGCATCTTTAAAACTACAGCACCCCCTCCTGCCTTACGAGTGAAGAACTATGTGCACCACGGCAACGCAAGCGGTCAGTATTATATGCACGTCACTGTACTGTATTGCTTCGCAAAGATCACAACGGAGTCTTTTGAAGTTCATTTACGCAGAGCCAGTGAAGTGCCATTTTTTTTGTCACTGCCTGTTACTTATGCCCTTGTATAGTAGTGGGAAGTGGTCAAGCTTCTTAAATGCAGCTTTTATTCCCACCATCTCTCATGTGCCACATGAAAATAAAGACTCAATTCAAACTCAATTCAAGTCAATAAAAACAAACGACGTAATTCAAAATGCGGAAATGACGTGCTGCGGAGTCATGTGCATGCATATGCCCAACAGACGCCTACGTGACATGCAAAGCAAATGACGCGTTTATAAATCATTAATAAAAGACAGAAACGAAGGAAAGATAATAAAAGTAATACACGAAAGTGATGTGCAGATGTTCATGCACGAAATGCTTGTAACTTGTGTCGGTAAATAAGCTAAAGAAACTCTAGACGTAAACATATGCAAACTGCATAGCGCCTACATAACAATCACAGCCATGGCGAGACAGTGGTTACGGTGCTAGGCTGCTGATCCGGAAGGCGCGGGTTAAGCCCAGCCGTGGCGGCCGCATTTTGATGGGGGCTAAATAGATGCACCTGCACTGTGTGACGTCATAGAGCACGCAGCCCTGCACCATACGGCGTGTTTCATAACCATATCATGGTTTCGGCACGAAAAATCGCAGCAGTTATTAACAAGAAACACAGCTTAATAAAGCATTGCTCCTGCCGAGATACACAGCCGTTTTCACCCTCTGCGTATAACTTGCTCCATACCAGCCACACTAGCTATTCGCTTTGACGTGTCAGTGTGTGTATCCGACGTCTGATTGACTGACAGCAACAGTGCGCTTGTTTCAAAATTGCTTTAGTGGCTCACAGCATCAAACAACGAAGGCGCGGGGCGGGCATATTTACGAAGACTTTGGCCGCGCAATAACGCAGCTGCTCTGTTGCGTCAACGGCGTCGCTAAGCGATCAATAGGAGAGCAAGAAGGAAAGCTCAAGGCAATTTTCGTTGCTTTCGCTGGATACACAAAGTCTTTATACTGATTGCTGATTTTCTCAATTAAACACGTCGCTAGACTAACAAAACGCGTCCTAAAAGTGTATGGCACAGCAATCAAGGGGCGATCAAGAAAACTACTCGCTAGAATGCCGCGCATAAGGCAATTTAAGAAGTATTTTTAAATATTTTTAACAGAGATGCTATAGATTCATACATAATGGGACACTTAAGTAAAATATTGAAGTGTTTTAGCCTGATGGACTATTACTAGGGAACTCCACTCACCATTTCGTGCTCGATTGAATTCCGCGCCTAAACATTGGGGAAATGACGTCATGAACCGCCAATTGTTTCGCTTTTATTTGGGGGGGGGGCGGCAAAGCTTCTTAGGGTGTGGGTCGTTCCCTCCTCTGTAGTAGTACGTATGTAGTAGTATGTATGTAGCCACCTCGCGCCGCCGGGAGGCTCGCGCTCGCCCTCGGCGCGTGCCTCCCGGCGCTCGAGCTCTCTCACTCTTCCATCTGCTGTCTTGTGAGAGAGAGAGAGACAGAGAGAGCGAAAGGCGCGCGTTGACTATGGAAACGCTCTTTCTTCGATGAACGCGCTACCAGCTCACAAAGAAGGAGAACGCGCCCTCATCCGCGAGAGAGAACGTTGAAGCAGGCAGCGTCTTCTAGCGAGTTCCTTGATTGAAGAATACCGACTGCTCGCGTTGGAGAACCATTCATCTTAAAACCTCCTTGCATTCATCAGCCACCCATATATATATGTACATATATATATGGGTGGCTGATGCACTGCCGCCAGCTACCCCGACGGTGGACGCTTCGCTGTCGTGATAAACTCGGAGAAAGCCACAAGGCATACAGCTAGTGTCAAGACCCGACACCCGGAGGTTGCTGAAGAAATGGCCATCGCCCTGGCCATAACTGATGCCGACACTCAGGTTATACCCAGCGACTCGCGCACAGCTGTGCGAAATTTTGCTAAAGGTAGAATTTCGATCGAAGCCCTTCGTGTACTCACGAATGCCTCCCAGGTTTCCCAGGCTAAGAGGACGCGCCGTAGACGCCATCGGGAGCGGACGCGTTTTGCAAGCGCTCCTGACAGCCACCCGTTTTGTCTTCTAAACTGCATCAATGGCCACGTAAGCGGCCAAGGAGCTTCTTACGGTGTCGAATACATCGAACGAAGTTTCCCGAGCGAGTCATTCACCTTTCCGATAAGAAACATCGAATTATCGGCACTGTTATATCAGCTCTCAGCGGGCCTGCCGCTAGGCCTGCAAGATGCCCGGCCATGATGCGGATGGAGAAGAGCTACCCGCTGCCGACGCTCTCGACACCGACGGAAGCAGCTGGCGTCAAGTTTATGCCAGAAGCCGAAAACCAGCTTCATCCTTGAAGAAAACGTCAGTCGTTGACACTTCGACAGAAGAGCCTCAGAAAGTCCTCGCATCGATTCGGCGTAATGCCCCCAGACCACCTCCACTTCCAGCCGATGACTATAAAATAGTTCTCCGCATACGTGGCGGCTTCAACTGTGCGGACACGCCGCTTCCGAAGCTCATACATGCAATCCTCCAAGCTGCAGCGCTCACAAGATCTCTTCAGGATCAATACCGCATCAACGCGGTAAGCAACACCATTCTTGTCAGCACACCGGACTGTGAACGCACCGATGCCTACTTCCAAATCAAAACCATCAAGATGGACAACCGCAGCTATGAAGTAGCAAGCCACATCACCGATCCATCGAACACCTGCAAGGGGGTGATTCGCAACGTTCCTGTAGACCATACAGCTGAAACAATCATGTCAAGCCTATTGGACTACGACAGACTGGGCCTCATCCTAACTGGACGCCGCATGGGAGCCACCACGTCAGTCTTAGTCACCTTCAGGGGTACACGCGTGCCATATTATATCAATTACCAACGTCATCCGGTGCGTACCCTACCGCTATAGGACGGAAGCCTGCAATCTCTGCCGCACAGTAGGCCACAGGCCGGATGTTTGTCCGAGCGCCCCTCAATCGTTATGCCAAGTGTGTGGCGTTCCGAATCCCCCACATGATCATGACTGTCAACCTAAGTGTGTGGTGTGCCAGAAAGACCATCCCACCGGCTCCCCACAGTGTCCGCAACGCTACAAACCAAAGCCGAAGCCTGCACCCTTGCTTTTTGAGAAAGACGCAACTTCCCTCCTTGGACCAAGCACGCTGTCGCAAAACAATCAAAGAGGACGCTCACCAAGTCCCACGAAACGCCAGGAACGCCGCAGCCGCAGCCGAAGTCGCAGCAGACGCCGCAACAGAAGCAGAAGCAAAAGCGTTTACCCAGACAACGGCCGCCGGACAGGCCCTGGAAATCAGGTGAGCTGGGCACAGGTAGCCTCCCCTGAAAGCTCCATTCAAAGGCAATTAAAACAAATGCAGGATGAGATGGCTAACTTGAGGGCAGAAAATGCGAAGTTACGTCTCGAGCTTCAATCCTTTAAACAATCACCCGCATGCGTGCCTCCCCAAGTCTCACCTCTCACCTCCACAGTTGTCTCGCCAGCACTAACAACCTCTCCCTCAACTACCCCTGTTACTAGAGATACCGCTCAACCCCCTGCGCAGAAACGCAAAATTTCGGCCCCTATAACGTCATTCGAAGAGAGAGTGGACAAAATTGAAGAGAAGCTCGAGAAAGTCGATAAATTCGAAGAAAAAGTAAACAAAATCGAGGTAAAGCTAGACAATTTCATTACTTTTTCCACGGCATCTTTGCAGAAACTTCATGAAACCGTAACATCGATACAGCAGGCTATAATTCCAATGCAAAGGACATTAGATAGAGTTACACAATGGATCGACACTGTCCATGCTAACCATCCAGAGCTTGCTGCGCCTAAGCCAAATCCACCCGCTGAAAATGCCACCTCGTAACCGCACCGAACTTTGCGTATGGCAATGGAACTGCAGGGGGTTTCGCCAGAAAAAAGCAAACCTCCTGCAGTATATCAAGTCCCAGGATAACCCTCCCCCGATCATTGCATTACAAGAAACTCATGGTGTTGTGCAGCTGCCAGGCTATAGAACACATCAAAACCCGGCGGACGATAAACCCAACACTGCCGTCTTAACCCAAAAGCACCTTACCGTTACTTACTCGAAATTTGCAGACATCAACATTGAGCACGACTTCCTCCAAGTACTACCCCCCAAACTTAACACACCACTGTTATACATTCTTAATGTGTACAGCCGTCCCCAATGCAAGCAACACCGCTTCGACACCCTATTCGCACGAGCTCTATCTTCGGCAGGCAAGGAACCCCTCCTCATAGTGGGGGATTTCAATGCGTCCCACCCAGTGTGGGGTTACAGCACATCTACACCAAAGGGAAGGGCCCTTTGGTCCCAAATCCAGACACACCGCCTTACACTGCACAACGACCCAGAAATGCCAACTCGTTTGGGGAATAGTGTAAATAAGGACACGTCCCCTGATCTTACTCTCACTCACAGAGCTGCGCAAACACTATGGACTAACACCCAAATTAACCTAGGAAGCGATCATTATATAATTACAATTACACTACAATTCAAACACCGACCTTCAGCACCCAGACCACTAACGTTCACTAATTGGGACAACTTTAGGGCGTCCCGAAACAACACTGCTCCATCAGAGATTGACGACATCATAGAGTGGACCGAACAGCTTCAAAAAGACATTGAAGCCCACACCCAAACCCTTAACCCTGACACACCGTTAACCAGTGTTGACTCCAAGCTCCTGCACATGTGGGAAGCAAAGCAATCACTGTTGCGGCGGTGGAAACACCAGCGTCACAACAGGAAACTTCGCATAAGGATAGCTAAATTAGACCGCCAAATAGAGCAATACGCGACTCAATTGGCGGCGCAAGAATGGGGCCAGATATGTGAAGGACTACACGACAACCTTAGTAATAAACGAACGTGGCAACTCCTCAGGTACCTATTAGACCCCTCTACATCTCGAACACGACACTGCCACACAATTACCAAACTTTTACACGAACATAAGGACCAATTAGGAGAGTTTTTCGATAACCTTCGTGCGTTACACTTACCCCCATCTAGCAAGGTTCCTGCGCCCTCTTATACAGGCGAACCGAACGCCTCACTTGATGCGGAGATTACGGAAGCGGAAGTTAGGCACGCCCTCGCCACCCTCCGTACCAAGTCAGCACCGGGCCCCGACCGCGTCAGCAACAAACTGCTTAGGAATCTTGACGCACCGTCAATCAAGGCGTTGACAAAGTACTTTAATCAGTGTTTTGACAAGGGCGTCCTTCCACCATCTTGGAAGGCCGCCCGAGTCATATTTATACCCAAGCCGAATAAACCTCCCAAAATAGAAAATCTTAGGCCCATTTCTCTCACATCGTGCCTCGGGAAAGCTATGGAGCACGTGCTGCTTGCGCGTCTTCAGAGGCACGTAGAGGATAATGGGCTACTTCCTCCACAAATGATTGGCTTTCGACCATCGCTTTCGGCGCAAGACACGATGCTTCGCCTGCAACATGACATCATAATTCCAAATCAGAGCGAGGATACACAGGCAATAGTGTGTCTGGATATACATGGAGCATTTAATAATGTAGCCCACTCGGCTATATATTCTGGCCTTATCCACATTTCTTGTGGTTCTAAATCTTACTCATACATAGCCAGCTTTCTCACAGACCGCACAGCAACACTAACGTTCGGACAACAGCAGTCATCACCTTATACACTGGGCAGCTTCGGCACGCCTCAGGGATCGGTACTCTCCCCATTCCTTTTTAACCTGGCTATGCTACCTATTCCCACTACTCTTCAACAAATCCCAGAACTAAGCGTTTCCATCTATGCAGATGATATTACCTTATGGGTGAAGGGAGGCTCAGATGGACACATTCAAGATACTCTGCAGGCAGCTGGAGACATAACGGCAGCACTGACCTCCAAAATGAACCTTCGCTGTACCCCCAGTAAATCAGAGTTACTCCTCCTTCCAACCCACCGTCGAAACAGACATGCTCCTATGGTCGAGGTTCACATGAACGGCGATCCAATCCCTACAGTCTCACGCATTCGTGTACTAGGTCTATTTATTCAAAATAACCGACTTAACACGCACACACTCAACACTTTACGCACTACCGTCGAAAACACGCTAAGAATAATTGGGAGAATCTCGGGCAGAAAAGGAGGGCTCCGGGAGTCTGAGCTACTGCGTCTCGTACAGGCTTTCATAATAAGCAAGATCACTTATACCCTCCCATACCTTCACCTTACACGGACAGAGGAGGATGTGGTGAACACCCTCCTCCGCCGTGTTTACAAATATGTGTTAGGAATTGCATCAACCGCCTCTAACGCACGACTACACCAGACTGGTGTCATAAATACTTTGTCCGAAATTATCGAAGCTCACCTAACGGCACAATACGCTAGACTCGCGACTACTAGTACAGGTCGTCACATCTTAGCTTCTACCCACATAAATTTCACTTCTATAACCAAATCCAAGTACGACATTCCGCGTCACATACACGACCAATTACACATATCTCCCCTTCCAAAGAACATGCACCCCACGTACCATACTCAACGACGAATCCAAAGGGCAAAAGCCCTTCAGAAAAGATTACAAGGAGCGAAAGACGTGCTCTATGTCGATGCAGCAGAATACCCATTTTCCCCGTCCTATGTCCTTTCAGCTGTAGATTCCAATGGCAAGGCAATCACAATGGCATCCATCTATGCCACTTCTTCAGAGGAGGCAGAGGAGGCTGCCATTTCATTAGCATTATCCATCCCCGATATCACTATGATTATTAGTGACTCCAAAACTGCCATACGTAACTTCAGTGCCGGTCGTATCTCGGAAACTGCCCTTTCAATTCTTAATAAGCATCCCCCCACGCAGGACATTGCTCTCATATGGACGCCCGCGCATGCGGGACTGAGTGGCAATGAGGCGGCTCATGCCTGTGCCCGAGGAATGACGGGCCGAGCGCAGGCTACTGGCGCCGCCTTAGGACACACAGTCCCATTCAGTGCGCGGGATCGTCTTCTGACCTTCCATGACATAACAAATCACTACCGCCTTCAACGCACCGTATACCCCCCCTTACACCGTGGAGCTGACCGTCAATGCGAGATTTTGTGGCGCCAGTTGCAAACTCGCACGTTTCCTACGCCTGCTTTCCGTCATCTTATACACCCTGCTGTATATCCCTCCCCCTCATGCATTTTCTGCACTCAAAAAGCCAATCTCGACCACGTCATGTGGGGGTGCGCTCGACACCCCCCACCTAAATCACTTAATATTAATAATAAGGAGCAGTGGGAGGCTGCTATGCGCAGCTCGGCGCCCGAGGTCCAGGACCAGATCCTGGATTGGGCCAAGAGGATAGCGGATACCTACGCAGTGTAGGTTTCTCCGCTTCCTCCGCCACTGTCCCTTTCCCTCCTGGGATAAATAAAGTTTTTCTTCTCCTCCTCCTCCCAGGCTAACTTGATCTGGTTCCCCGCCCATATAGGCGAAGTCTGCCCGCACCTCCCCAACCTCAACGAAGGTGCTCATTCCGTCGCACGCGATGCTATAACCCGTGAAGGAGTAGACGCATCTGTCGAAGAGTACGCGGACCGGGACCGACTCACGAGTTACAACGAAATAACCAAGGCGTTCTACTTGGCCCGGCGGTGCTACCCTCCACCTAATGGCAATCTATGCAGAGCTCAAGCAGCTACTTGGAGGCTGCTGCAAACGAACACTTACCCCAATCCACTGCTATACCACCGAATCTACCCCGGTATCTATCACACGAGTATCTGTAAGGTCTGTCAAAAAGACACAGCTACGCTTATAAGCATATGCTCTGGGAATGTGAGGCTAAAGCCAAAGGTATTAACCCCGATGTTCTCTCGGCGAGGTGGGACGCCGCCCTGCGCAGCTCCGCGCTCGCCGACCAACGCTGGGCAGTCCAGCGGGCCTGTGAAGCGGCGTCAAGGCAAGGCCTCGACGTCCCGACATGGGAGACCTGAGCCCGGGTCGTCAATCTGCAGGACGTTGAATGAAGTTTTTCCATCCATCCAACTGGATCTTCACTTGCAATGAAGTGCCGGTGACAGATTTCACTTGTGGGTAGTTGAACCATAAGGATTCGTAGCGTGCGCGTTAACTAAATTAACCCGGAACTCGGCACGATCTACGATGAACATCCGGAGCTTCGCCCACTCATCATCATTCACTCCGTGGATATGCGTGGATTTTTTTTCACTTTCTCAAGCTGTCTGACAGACGTCATGTTAAATGTCTGGCTTCCTTAGAACGCAACATATGTCTCTTTTACCCATAAATAATTGCGTAGGACTTAGAAGACGCCGTCAAAAACTTATGTGACATCACGCATACTAGTGCGGGAACAGTCTCCCAGTGGCGTGGCCACTCGTCTTGCTACGCATTTTGTAGCTTACGGAGCGGAGTGCTGCTTTTGGGAATGTGAAAAGTTACTTACACAAGTGAAATCGCAATTCACTTTAGTATCCCTTTAATATCCCACTTTGTTCAAGAAACAGACAATACTGGATTCGCAAGGTGTTTGTTCACAAACTGTAGCCTTTATTTTTTCTTTTCGTAATTTTCTTACATCATTGTTCAGCATTGCCTCCAACTTCGGGTTGTCCAGAGAACCTGCGAGAGGGCGGAGGGCCACGGTCTTCCTGTCCCTGCATGGGGGCGGCCCGCAACTGTTACGGGCTCCCTCTAGAAGGGGACGTCCAACTGCAGTTTCTCAAGACCTAAATAAAGTTCTGTGCCTGCCTGCCTCCACTTTTAGTAGTCAAGCCCTATTAACAATGGATTTCAACGGAAGGCTTCTGTTCCGACGATGGACGGTTGACTAGCACTTCCACGTCAACCGAGTGCCCTGCTTTCTGTTCACTATAGAACTGGGGCAGTAACGAAACATGGCGACGCCAACCGTTCTAATGAACCTGACGACCGCGAGGAGCGCCATTTAAAAGCGATTTCGCTGCCTCCTACTCTTTCCCCCGAACGCCTGTGCAGTGCACAAGCGCAATTAGAAACTGGAAAGTATGTTTACCCATGCCTTTAGCGCTTAAGAAATAATAATAATAATAAAAAAAGTTGTGCCACACGAGGCACGAGGCAAAAGGAAGCACTTGCTCAAAGCGAGGACTTCCGGAATTGCGACGACGCGGCAACACAACGCGAAGCCCGGTCGTCGACGCGATGTCTGTCATCATCGCCGGGCAGAGCTAACCCGAAACTCACGGCGATGGCGCCATCGTCGAGGAATGCTCATTACACGCGTACAAAGCTGGTCTCTGCATTAGTTTGGTCTGCCAAAATCATAGTACTTCGCTTCTGGACGATGCTAAATCGCCACTTCGTCCTCGTAACGTGTCCCTGCATATGCAGGCACCGCCCATGCGTATATCTTCGATATCTAGGCGGGCGCGACCATTTATACCCTTTTCGTAAATCTCCGATCGATCACTATACTTCGTGGGTGTTCCCCCCGTTCAAACGATATACGTACAGGTCGCTCTCTTGTTTACACCATGGAGATTGTACGCTTGCTTCCGATAATGACACCTCTATAGCTAAATGACCCTTAATTCAGCACGAGGTCGTTTGTGAGCGACTTGCAGGCGAACAACAGAAGGCATCACCTAATGCAGGAAGCTGTGCTGGATGGTTACATTTAGGCGGCAAAAGGAAGCACACACACGCAACGGGAGACGAAGGTCGCTGTCCGTCCTGTTCTAGCAGTCATGTTGAAGCGTTAACTGACATTTTTATGTACTATAAATTTCATCAACTACCTTACGTGATGTTAGCATATAATCACTCCGCATAGTGATAACACCAGAGCTAGGGGTTGTTATCTGCACCATATCCCTTTCGGTTTTCTTCGCACGTTTTCTTTCTTATCCGTCTTCATCCTTTATCGTGGGTGTAGAGTTGCCAATCTGGTAGTGCCCATGGTTAACTTCCTTGGCTTTGCGTCTACTATACTAAACACAGAGTAGCCGCTAACTGTCGCGTGAGACGTATTCGAACGCTGAGGAAAGCCTGCGTAGTCCGTCCGAGTCCTTTGGCTGCATCAGCATCGATAGGACAATATTCGCAGTAGCTCAGGGTATATTTCAAACAAGCCCACAATTCTGAACGCTAGTGAGGCATGACAGGCTGATGGTTTTTTACGTACCGGTGATAAACGGCAAAGAAGGGTTCATAAAGTACTGGTTTTAGCATACTGAGAAAACTATATTGCGACCATCGCGTCGCAGTGTGGACTAAAATGCTTCTGTCACTTTTTTTTTGTTTTCATACTATTGCACAATTTTAACACTTGGCGACAACTGAGCGCATAAATTCAGAAATTAGCTCCTCATTCTATGCTCCTCCTTTTATACCGCACCCGGTTCTAGTGTACTGAAACGTCAATAAATAGGACGATCATTTAGCACGCGTAATGAGGCAGACGAATAGGAGGGGTACTTAGACACCTCGCAGACAACGACGACCCTTGTCATCGAGGCATGGTCATGACCTGTCAAGGCCTTCACTAAAGAAAAGACAACGAACAAGTGAGCAGCATGGTGTACGATCGTAGAGTTGAACGCACCTGATTACAGTCCGCTTGCACTGAACTCGTGATATTCGAACCTCGGAAGCTATTCAGTTTCTACCGCAATATAGAATTATTACGTTCACGTGATCTTGCGTTATTCGAAGCGCAGCGTACAATATTTTTTTTTTCTTTCAATATGCAGCCTTTGTTAATATAGCCACCCTGTCACATAATACAAGGCACACGGGCTTGCGAAACAAAAGCACCCACTTTACTGCTGAAATCATGGCTCGTTGTGCGCGGAATGTGCGATAGCCCCGTTTAATGCGTCGGACAGAATGTGTCGAGCTCGCGTTCCTCGAAAAAGCATTCCAAGCTTGAGCGAAGGGAAACAACAGTGAAAGGTTGTAAATGGTTGTCAAGTGATACTTTCTTCCTTTGTTTAGTTGCGCGAATTTTTTTTCTTATGCCTAAACAGCTGTTTCCTCGTTTATTACGGTTGTATTTTCGGCTGCTCGTATATTCATTTTCATTTGTTTCGCCTGCTTTTTAACGATCGGATAAGCGCTGTCTTGCATCCCCCCCTCTCTCCTTCTTTCACCACCATGCAATGACACAAGTCGCGGCGGGTATTGTAATGAAATAAAAGGCATCGCACTATGCGACATCAATGACGAGCAAAACTGAATAAACGCAGTTGTCGTCATCGTCATCGCCATCATCATTTAACTCCAGCGCAGGACGACGGCCTCTCTCAATGATCTTCAATTTGGCCTGTCCTGAACGAGTTGATTTTGCTTGACGACCACGTATCTGCGAATTTCATCCACCCACCCAACGCTTTGCCATACCTCTGTTGAGCTTTCCTGCGGTAAAGTGGATGTCGGACAAACTGGCCGCTGCGTCGTTCGAGTAGGGAAAAACATGAGCTATATCTGTTGTTAATAAGGCTTCTTACCATTGTGTATAGGTCCTGCGCTTGTGGGCCATTGCTCAGTAGCATTAGTATTGTGGGAAAGAGTGGTAACGTTGTGGCTATTTTGGAGGCACACCACATTAGAAAGGCATCGCTTGCGTAAGTGACACATCCATTGCTCTGCACAGCAAGGAAATGTAGTTTTTAGGTATATTTAGAACTGTTTTAGTCGAAGGAAAGCCAATACGCTCATCAGTGAAAGTTAGAGCAACTTGATAATTTTGATTTCCAACCATTTTATCGCCGAAAACAATGATACCCGAATTACGTTAGCTCGCAAAGCAATTAATTAGTCACCGTTCGCTCTCCTATACATCTAAGAGTCGCTCCATCAGCGTTTCCTAAACGACAATGCGACTATCACCCTCCGCATCCCACGCTTAGATCAGCGCTTCGTGCTATCAAATTGAGTTTAACCAATAAGACATGTCGGGAATCACGGAGTTAAACGTCAGTTAATGCGATTGCTGAAGAAAGGCGACAGATTGGAAATCTCAAGCTTTACTTTGCTAATACCCTATATAGATATATTAGTATCGTCACGTGGTCGTGACAATATTAACATATCTATATAGGGTAGTAGCAAAGTAAGGCTCTCCGTAAACAAACCAAAGCAAGATCGCGTGTCGATATCGTCCATGCCGAGGGGTCCCAGACGTAAGGCAATGCTGATGAGGAGTTACACAAGGCGCGCCGAGAGCTCTTTGTCCAGTGTTATAAGTGACAGGAAGCAAGGTACGCGGAAACCGCATAGCAGCAGCGCAGGAATTTCTGAACGTACTGCGCAGTTGGCCGGCGCATACAAAACGGTTCATGCCATGCACTGCATTCTTTCCTTCCACGCACACTTATCAGCCCTTCTCACCTATACAGCGTGGCGCAATAAAGTGGCCAGCGTGTATAGGTATACGGTGACGCATATGAGGCGTGTGCTTGGCACACTGGTCGAGATTTCATTAGCCGACTTCGCTGGCATTCACCCCCCGGCGACGGGGTCCCCATTGTCGACGGCAGCACATATACAACTCCCTGGCCCAACAATGGCGCGCTGTGACGACGACGGCACCTTTCTCTGCTTCTTTAACGTTGCGTCACGAGCTGTCGAGACTCCGACATGCGAGTATGTGTGTGTACACACACACACCCGTGAGCTCTCTCTCTCGGCTTCCTCAACTCTGCTTGCCGAGCAACCGCCATGGTGTGTTACACGTGTGCCGTGGGCCTACTTTCGAGAGCGCCCCAAAGCAGCAAAGCAGAGGAGTATGCTCGGAGTTCCCCGACACTACAAAACAGCTATAGTAGCTGAAATTCAAGCTGATTCGTGCTGCCATGGCACCCGCCAACAGCCAGGCCATCTGCGATAGATTGGCCTATTTCTGTGGTTTTACTTCCCAAAATCACGATATGATTATGAGAGACGCCGTAGTGGAGTGCTCCGGAAATTTCGACCACGTGCACCGACATCGCCCAGCACACGGGCCTCAACATTTCGCCTCCATCGAAATGCAGCCGCCGCGGTCGGGATTCCATGCCGTGACCAACTACGAAAAATGGCTGTCATATATAAGGGAGCATCAACTTCGCAGGCCTAGCCAGACCCCGAAGGGGTAGGGGAAGGGTATATGTCAGGTCGCATGCGCACACATGCACGAGAAGACGCAAGCGCATGGACACGCACTCATATGGAGGTGCCGCGGCAAATTCGGTAAAGGAAGCGCTGCTTGCGTATTCTGTCCTAGCTGAAATATTTATTTCAAGAGTAAGCTCACTCCACGCCGCATGTCACCGGAAAAGTTTTTCTCAACTTCGACACACTCCAAATGGTAAGCTATTCTTTAAACGATGCTGTCGATAAACCATTCCTTTATATAGGAAAAAGTAAATTTCACTGCATGTCGTCAGCAGTGAATAGGCCCTGACGTAGACGCCCCACCAAAAGAAAATTTGGCAGCCACAATGAGTCGAGATAATAGAGGTTAATGATTGATAGTGCATGTGGCGAAAGGCGGCCGTCACGTTTAGGCAACGTGCAGAGAATAAAGGAACGGCGAGCGGTTATTAGAATCGATTTCGCAAATATGCTATTTTTCAGTGCATGCTCCCGGCACTTTGCATGACGGCGAGGTGTGCGAGCAATCATTTAAATGCGAATAACAGTTTTCACAAGGTGTCCAGCTTTATGTGCCCCCCTCCCATGCCTCTGGTCATTTAAAGAAGTAAACACGCCATTCATTCATTCAGAAAATTTGTTCGGCTTTGGGAATTGAACGTTACTCACAGGCTCGACCGTATTACGTTAAAAACAGGTCAAGAAAAACAACGCGTGGGCAACTTGCAGTTTGAGGTATATTCGCCTTTTGTTACCCTCTATAGTAACGAAGAAACGTATACATACGCACTTTTTGTTCAAGTTATGCTCACCACATCCCATGCAGTGAGCATAGTGATCTTTGCGCGCCCGTGCTACGCACTAAGGGAGATGGACCAATAATAGGGCGCCAGGAGTTGTGTAAGAGGAGGTGTTAAGGGGGACAGAAAATTAAAATGTACAAAATGGACAGAAAATTAAGCATACAAGTACGAACAAACGAAAGCACTAAACTAACTGGTCAAAAATAGCCAGAAGACCCAACAGAGGGTGAACATGTCGAGATGAAGATCTAGAGGGAATCGATTTCGGCGCAAAATAATTTGGACACACGAAAATGACAAATATAGAATGAAAAATAACATGGTAATCTCTTCGTTTGAACTATGTAGTCGAGCACAGCGGAGTAGACGTCCTTATCACTAACTTAGTGTAGCGGCCCTAAAGGGTAAAATTAACGGAATATTTATTCTTAATCTCATTTTCCGAAGCGGGCTTCGAGGACCCTTTTTATCTTATATACTGCGGTATATATGACGGAACAGAAACGATTGATGAAGGATATCGCTGAAAACCTCACAGCGTGAATATTCCAGCGGGTAATGACGCGAGCACAAGGACAGAGAAACGCAAAGGGCACCGCTTTTGCCGCGTACAATACGTGCCAGTTTGCCTAGCAAACCATACTACTCAATTTCTTTACACCACATCTTCTCGAAAGTGACCACTTTATAGAAGAACAGAACAGCAGCCTGTCATACGCATCCGGAAAATGCTCTATCACTTCACTGGTTTTTTGGCAAGAGTTGCGTCACCATACGTCTATGAGTGCCGTGCCTCGAAGAAAGGAAACCGGCAAAGTCGCAAATGTTTTTTCATGATCACCCCTTCAGGAAACGAGGAATATTCGGAGTTCGCGTGCGTAGAACCTTTCTTCTTCTTCTTCTTCTTCTTCTTCTTCTTCTCTTTTTTTTTTTTTTTTTTTAAGGTTGTGCAGTGATGTCTTTTCTGTCCTCGTCGAACTGCTTCCGGACCATACACAGTGCGTTGGTGACGACCGCTTACGAAGATGCAGTTCAGGTTCATTATGTCATGGCCGGGTGGGGGATCATTGAGGTCAGCCTTTCTTGCATCCCTGCACTTTGTTATACTCCCACTTTCGTGCATCGTGGAATTTACTTCCTGCTAGAAGAGGAGATCATAGCCTCACATAAATAGACTGTTTGTGCATGTATGCTAGAAAACAAGGCGCACTTGGTGGAGCCGCTTCTCTACGCAAGCCTTCTTGTGATGTTGAAGTGGTCGAGAAAGGCCCACAATTTCACTGTACTCAGTGTTTCATATTTGCAACAATTTAAAAAATAAATAAATGAGAGGGCCTAAATTAAACGCCGTATAGCACCATTTACCTCATTAGTCTGAATTTAGAAACTACATACCGCCCGTGTCCTCGGAAACGTCTCATTCGCAGAACCGTTCGCAGAAGATTCAGCTAATTCCAGTGCTGGAAAAACCGGGCGGAAAATCGCGAACAGAACTTAACAGAGAGACGCTTCGTGAACTCGGTTTTTAGGCGCAATTGCTCCTAGATTTTGCCATATCACAGGAAGTTCAGTGCTGCTATTCAGCGTCATAACTTCAGAGAGGTTTTTTACGAGTATGAAGCGTTGTTTTTTTTTCTTTTTTTACCTGATGCCACGCTGCACTCTCGAAAGTGACGACAGGAGGGAAATGATATGCGGCAGACCCTCCCTCCTCAGCGAGGTGCACTTAAGCATATGGGATAGTTTCGTATCTTTCGTACTTACGGATAACAGTTTCTTTTCTAGATGTGAGGGGTCGATATTCGCGGCGCCGTAAGCAGTATAACGGGTGGCATGCGTTATCTATGCCACCGATCGATACGACGCCTTTCATCGGTTTATTGACGTATTCGTCCACGGGAAATGCGTGGTCGGTTCGGGAGAAATCATGCTTGGAATTCCCACACGACACCCCCTTTTTTTTTTTTCGTTCTTTTCTTTTTTCGTATGGACAAAGCGCCGCTTCTTTTCGACAGTGAGCCTGTGCTGCACCTGAATGCACCGTTCAGAAGAGCGTCAACCAGTTGCAACTCTCATGGCCGGCCATGGTATGCGACACTCGCGAATCACAAAATGCATACGTACGACTCAGACGCGCGGAAGTTCACAACTCTTACTGCGTAAGTGACCGCCGTTGTGGTACAGTGGCTACGGTACATGTTCGAATGCTGACTCGAGGGATACCGGTTCGACTCTGGCAGATGCGATCGCGTTTTCGACGGTAGTGAAGACACCAGCGGCCCATGCACTTCGCGTTACCAATGCGTGGTAAAGAACCTCAAGTGACCAAAATTTACTGCGCCATTTACTACGGTGTGCCTCATTGTGCCTCATAATGATATCGGGGTTTCAGCACGCAAAACCTCAGCTATTAGTATTATTGCACACGCTAGCAATAACAGTCGCCGAATAGTTGAATATTGGGGGCTTCTGCGTAGCTCGGGAGAATAGAAACGTGGCGCAGCCTGCGCGAAAGCTGCCCTAAAATGTTTAGCGCCGCCTGAGAAAAGAAACTAGAACGTTCATTTGTTGAAGTCACTTTCAGTGACCAGCAGCCGTATCTCTACGCAAGCCTTCGCGCATTGCTAACCATCAGCCACCTCAGAGCAGTTAGCGTATGGAGTGTAGTACGGTCCCTTCGGTCAACGCACATGACTTAGGATGCATGCGCAGAGTGAGCACCATGAGGAGCCAAAGTGAATTATCGCTTCGCTTCGGACAACGCGTTTGTCAAGCGCATCCCAAGAGGGCGCTGCGACTTCGTGCACAACGCATACGTCCTGAAAGGAAGTCAGGCAAACTAAACGCATTAGGGGGTATTCCCTAGTTGTCGACATCCGAGTTGGGACCTACGCACAGGACTAGGGTGTCTTTCCGGTTTCCACAGTCTAATGGAATAGATCTCGACTGTAGATGCACGAACACTGCACACAACAACTGTGGAACAGTGCAGACTACGGCAGCTCCGCCTCGTAGAATGCCCTCCTGCCGGCTTTCCACTGGCGTTTGTTTCTCTCCTTAACTCTTCCCTTTACTGAACCTTCTCTCCGGCTCTGCCAGTTCGGCCATTTTTCTTCCAAGAACGCATCGCGACCCCATGCCGCGCGCGAAACAAAGGGGGTTTTGTTTTCCCCGCAGCGACGACTTTTTGTTCGTGCCTCTTTCTCACGCGCATCTCCAGCGTGTCTAACATTCGCCTTTCTCTCCGAGTCGCCGAGACATCCATTGCAACAAAACAGTGCACGGTGAGGAAACGTGCGGAGCGTCCGAATTACGAGACACGAACTTGCACGGCAGGGCTGCATTGCCGGGGAAACAGATTGCAGGAGCGCGGAGAGTTATCGAGACAGCGCGAAACCGCATGACTCGTAACCAGCTATCGTATGCATTGTGTATGGAAACGTTATCCTAATGGGATGTCCACAATAATGCGGTGTTTCCGTTACGATAAAGCCATGTTCTCTTTTCGTTTTCAGTCTTGAAGCTGTGTTCATATCCTGCTGCCAGGATCGAGATTCGGGCATGTTGGTTTTGGTTGCGTGTTGGTCATTTGCTGTCGTTCTGGTGCCCTTAGACCTAAATGAACAGAAGAAAAGAAAACTGTCATAGCAAGCAGCTGGGTTTTTGCATCTTTTTTTTTTTCTTCTGTGTCTTCCCTGCGCTGCTACCACAGTGTATTTCGAACGAACTGACCTATCAACTCGTGTTTACAGCCGTATATTGCGCACTCGGCGCCGTTTCCGTCCCCTTTCAATCCGCGCGTCCATTTGTACACGTTGCGGTGTCAGGTGATTGGTGTATCCATTTTTTCACGCTGCTAACAAGCTCGGCCTTTGAAGCCTAGGCAAATCTGTCCAGAGTAATATTTTCTGCGCTACTGATCGGTATTTAACTTAAACGTGTGGTTCAACGTCACCCGATTTGTTTTCGTGGATGGTGTTGCACTCCCTTCGTAGTTAAGCTTAGACGAGCTGCTAACCCGTTCCAATTCCAGATGGACGCTAATGATTAATACCTAACGCAGGGCGTGGTGTGGTTGTGTTATGTGTACGCTCTCTTTGGGGCGTTTTCGCGGGTGCTTCTAGGTCATCGATTGCGTTCAGCCAAATGTCACAGGGCGCAGAAGTGACCTGATCTATCGGATTCGCGGCTGAGCTCAGGACGACCGGAGACATCTTGAAGAGCTCGACGACAGCATAAGTGCCCATGTGATAGATACGTAACGCATCTAATTATGCATTATTTTACCTCCTTAATTTTTGAATATGTGCACAGGTTCTGCAGATTAAACGCTTGATACGGCTTAGTTCTGCTGATGTATACATGGCCAAGGCGCCGCTCTAATCTGAAGGACAAGAAACAACGGTGAACTTGTGCGTTTTGAACTAATACATTCCTAAAGCAATAGCATCCAAAGGACATTGAATAGGCCTCCGAACGCTGCTGCCTGCTTCCTTATTTTCCTTTTTCTAAACCGTGCAGTCGTTCATGTAAAGAATCGCGCTCCTTTCCAGGAGAAGAAAGAAAGAAAGAAAGAAAGAAAGAAAGAAAGAAAGAAAGAAAGAAAGAAAGAAAGAAAGAAAGAGCAGTGACACTCATTTTAGAGCGTTTCAGTGAAGCTCACTTTCTTTGGCGAAGCTCACAAAACATCTATATGCACTTTCTATGATGAAGTGGCGGAAAAACCTGATGACATCCGGTAAGTAAGTTATCTGTTTCTGACAATAGACGACGTTTTATTTACTTTGGCTTTTCCCATTTACAATTTTGCAAAAGCCCCAACATAAACGAAAGGTGCTTCCGAGGTCGGGATTGGTTTCGTCTGGCTTCTGTTGACACCGTTCAGTTTCAGAAAAATGAAATAAAAAAAATTGTAAGACCGGGGGCCCCCCCGCTGGAAAAATATTTTCAAACGCAATCATAATAAAGGCCACTGCATCGACCACGCGGAAGTGTTTTATATTTGTTTGCCACATCGTCAGCGTTATTTCTCTCCTTACCTCTGTGAGAGCTTCTCTCACCTTAGGAGTCTCACTGAATGACGTCATAGCAGAGTCTTCTCTTGTGGGTCAACCATCGAACCGTGCGCACGCGAGCGTCAGCCGCGCAGCAAAGAGGGAGAGATGCCAATACAAAAACCCCACGTTGGGCACCAAAAAAAAAAAAAAAAAGGAAATGCACAACAGCTCCCGGCGCTACTTCATCGCACTCTCTCCCTTCTTGACTTCTCCACGAGTTTCCAGCAGGGTCCTCCAGATGGCACAGCTATTGCGCATGCGCATTAGTGTGCTCGCGGCACGGCAGCGCCGCCGAGCGGGCGACGAGGTGGACCGACTGGCGACGTCGGCTGCTGCAGCAGCGGCTGGCTCGCTCCGAGGTGCGCGGTAGTACGGAGCAGCAGCGTCTTGTTTTTTCCTCTCTGCCGAGTTCTGTGCGCGAGTGAGTGAGTGCGCGTGTGTGTGGCCGGCCGTCGAGCAATAATCGGCGTGCGCGCGGTGTCGTCCGCGACGTCGCCAGCGCACAAGTGTGGAGATCTGGGGCGCCCGGTGGCTTCAGCGTCCAGTGGCCAGCGGGCTGCCGTGCGCCGCGGTGATGCTGCGGACAGCAGCGACGGCGGGAGCAGTCCGGCCATGACTCCGGAGCCCGCCTCCATGGCGCAGGATCAGCAGGAACCGGCGGCGCCGCCGCGCGCAGCAAGCCGGAACCAGCGGCAACCTCAAACGGTGCGTCGCTGCCCGACGCTTTGCGACATTCATTAGCGTTAGATTAGCGATACGTTCGCGCTCGCGAAGCGCAAGGATATCAACAAAGTCTTTCACAGTAGGGGGCCCCGTCCACTTATCTACGGATGTTGGATAATTAGCGATATTTGGGGGGTCTTTGCGTAAACTCGCTCGCCTATGCTCTGCGAAAGCTAAACTCGAATGACATTTTGCAATAGCTCGAGCGCTGAACCAAAATATTATAATAAGAAAGCTCACTGTCGCTTTCGCCGTTGATTGACAATGAGAAATGCAACGTTCCATGAGCAGTACGCTACAGATAATTGACATGTCAGCAGATAATTAAGAACGTCCGTCGGTGCACTACTGATGGCTCCGCAGAGAAGTTCAGTGTAATGAGATACGAAATCGAATGTGTCGTTTTGTTTACCACACGCTACGCACAAAACGCGCGAGTATGCGGCCTTTCTGCCGTCAAGCAGGTGCTGTCGGTACTCTAGGGAAGGCCAGAGAAGGCCAGCTGGCCCATCATTCACGGAGGCTCTCTCACGAGAGAGAGCAACTGTCGACAGCAGATCTCGCGTTCGCGCAGGCGAAAGTGGTCACGCTATTGAAGACGGGAGAGAAAGCGCGCCGATTTTGCTATTATTTTGATATCTCCCAACATTCGCGTCTCTACGCCTGACGTGTCGCATTGTATAGCTTAGTGTGTGCACCAATCCCTGAGCATTCCGAGACATGAACTGTCGGTTGACAGTGACACACAGTGAAGCCCAACCCCGCTCGCCGGCTTCGCGTTATGACCAACGCTCTCCAACGCGTTGTGTCTGTTGAATGGAGGCTGTTGCATCATAGAAGGCTTTTACAGAGCGAAAAGGGGAAAGCACAGTGGTGATAAATGTATCCCTGAAATACCCGTTCCTCGAGGGATTCTGTCAGCTAATATTTGATACCATTTCACACTTCGCTATCCTCAGGGGGAGCATTTGTCAAGCTTTCGTGATCGCCGCACGCGTATGCTCTTTGTCAATAAAGTGCGGGAAGAAAATGCGCCTTATGGCCAGTTTATTATGCGTAGTTCTGTTTACCGCATAACAACATTTCGCCGCACATATACGACGAAGATGAACGGGAACTACGTATCTCGTATTGCGGCCTGTCTGCTCGTATTCTATGAAGTGTGAAGTGCGCATACAAGATGCACTCTTTGAACTCTCCCTAGGTCTTTAACTATAAGCTAGCATCGCCGTTCGTTTCGTGGTTCGTGCGTGAATCGTGAAACTGCTCTCGTGAAGGTGACTACGCTCTGTAACCGCTGCTCAACGTAAGAAAAGGAATCGTACGAGCGAGTGGCGTTCCTTCCAATCACCGCTTCGGCTTCGCTGCAAAGCCGGAGTGGTCCAGCATCCCCAACCGTTATATGGGCGGCTTATCGGCGTACAGGGCACACATCTGCGCTCAACCTCTCTGACCCGTAGTCCATTGTGTCAGCGGCACAAAAGAAAAGGGGAGGCGGTCGTTGCCTCCTCTCCTGGTCACCCACATCTCATCCACTGCCACCGGCTGTAGTTTCTCTCCTGCTCCGCATCCTCCCGCCTTCCACGCCGGACGAAATGACGCCCGTGCGCGAAGCGAACGGGGGGCTTCCCCGCAGAACCCGCGAGACAACATGGCGACGCCGGTCGATCGATGCTGCGCGTGCGGCCGCGAGGCGCTTCCTGTACATCGTTTGCCTGGACTGCGCAGATGCCGACGTGCTCGCGCACCTTGCCTTTTTGAAAGCGTCAGAATGGGTCGATTGGTTTGTTTGTTATCCTACAGAGGTTAGCAACCTATACTCGCAATCGCTGAACTTGTTCGTCTCTTTCGTTTTTCAATGTCTGTCGCGTAAATATTGGAATAGTATGCGTGAAACACCGCCTCGCGCAGTATTATCGGTCCCTTGGGGAACATTGCCTGCGGCGTAGACGTGTTCGGAAACCCCTTTTTTGTAGGCTCTCTAGTGCTCAGATCCATCTTTTCAACATTGAAGCGCCTGCATGATTAAGTGTTCCTCGTCTACACTTTTCTTTCACGATATCTGCATAGCGGAAAAATACCTTTGTCAAGTTTTGAATGATCACACTGAGGTGTACTCCGAGGCTGTTCATAATGCATAGATTTGAAGGCCTTCCAGCCGACTGAACCCATTCACTATACACATGGCTTATATGCTGTGGTGTCCAAGGCGGCCAAGAAGGACAGCATCGAGGATTGATTGGAACTAGTGGACTTTTGAATGAAGATACTGGCAGAGAACCGAGTAGATCCTAAAGTCGATATGAATAAAATTAAGTCGCAATAGCGACAGAGTGATCGTGTTTATTCGTGTTGAGGAAGAATGGAAGGTATACCGTGTTTGTATTTTATATTTACGGGAAAGGGAAACGAAGGTCAACAGCTCAACGCACGTGTACAGAGTAAAGAGCCCGCGTATTGTTATGTAACGCTGCTTGCATCGACCTTTTTTTTTTTTTTTAATCGCGGTATGGGAGCTTTGTGCTGGATCAGTTCTTTGTCGATGTTAATAATGAAAAAGTGCAAAGCGCAGCTGAAACACGGGACATAGAGGGCAACACTGAACACAGGACAGGTGATGCCTATAGCATTTATCCAGTGTTCAGTGTTTTTCTGTGTTCAGATAGGTTACATAAGAAAGCCAGTGCACATATTTATAATTCTGCCATACGGTAGTTCGTATACTGCACTGTAGTTTCTCTCGTCAAATTAAGTGACAATTCCATAAATGGGTCTTCAAAAAAAAGTTGAAAGCTCGTTACGGGAAACGGGCAACCATATACATCTCTGTAGATCAGCACTCAATTTAACAGAAAGCTTATTTGCCAGAATAAAGGGAACAAGAGGCACACGTTGGAAGAAGTCCGTCGCAGGAGCTTGGCGAAGGTCCAGCTTGCAGGACGCTATCGCGACGTAAGTGAAGTAAAAGCAATCCCAAGGTGCAGACCAAGCAGCTGTTTGCCTTGTCGCCGAATTCTCTCTCTCTCTCTCTCTCTCTCTCTCTCTCTCTCTCTCTCTCTCTCTCTCTCTCTGTCTCTCTCTCTCTCTCTCTCTCTCTCTCTCTTTGTTTTTTTCCAATGTCGCTTGAGTTGAGTCTGCAGTTTGTGGCGTAAGCTTTCCTGGGTAGTATGGTGGCTGATCGGTCTAGACGGCGATTCATGATCTTATAAAACTGGGCGTCTAACCTAACCAAACGAGAAGACTTCAACGCACTCTCGTAGTTACTTTCTCGTCGCCCTCGTTTAGGCGCCGTGCTCCATTTTCGAAGATAATTCGTTAGATGATTATGAGGAGCTAACCACAGCAATGGCCGAGCACTACGTCGGCATAGCCATCGAAACGCATTTACGACGATGCACAAGTACTGCGCTTTTATTGCTTCATAGTACGACATGCCCCAGCTGTTTTTAATGCGAATATTTAATTTTATTTCGCTATAGCACGATGTGTTCGAGATTCACGGGCGGGCCAGCTTCTGGAGTGACGCCCTGTACACGTCAAAGTGACTTCATTGCATAATACTGCGCCTCTACTAAACGGATAAATGTATTACCAGTGTTCTAATGGAGGTGTTTGAGCTTAGGGACCCGTAATATGCCAAACGTCCGATGCCATAACCAATACGTATAACGATCGTACGTCTTAACAGGTGTCACAAAAAGCGTTCGAGAACGTCCCGCATGGCAAGCCAACGCGTCGAGGCGTTTGGCGCGCTTTTACAATGCTGACGGATTGTTGTCGTCAAGTCCCTGTTATGCCATTGGAATTGGTGATTATCACTGTCCGTGAGAACTGTATCTTCTCTCTCTCTGTCTCTTTGGTCTCACGTCAGTGAAGATGCAGCTGCTGCCAAAAAGCTCTGCTCTCCCTCTCTCAGTATATGTCGTAAAGGACACTCCGGAGGTTTCTTTTCACCATGCTTTGGTATCGATGTTTTCCAACGGTACTGGTAGTCCTGTAGCAGCCATAGTCTTTCAGTTTGTTCAGAAACTGACCAACAATATTACAGAACCATACGAACGATTCCTTAAAACCGAAACCAAACTGGAAGACGCTTCGTGCAGCGTATGCGATGACGTCACAGCCTTCCCCCCATCACAAGTATGGAGCTGGTGCCCGAAAAATTAAAGCGGCGATGTCATCCGACGATACACTAAGTTATGCCAGCCTTTCTGAGTTTGACTGCGACGATTTGAGCGCTGAAGTATCACCGCTTTGCTCTTGACCGCTTGCCTGCTCGCGTATATGCAGCGTTGGAGGTAATGACGTCAAAAACACAGGGTGGCCCTGTGTTCACTTTCAGAAAACTAAATGACTTGCAACCGCATGGCTTGGCATACGTTATTACACTACCGAGGAGAATATATAATGAATATTTTGTTGAGATCAGCGGGCACCAAAAAATCGCCGGAGTTGCCCTTCAAGGCTTATCATTCCATCCTCAGCAATTAGACAAAACACGAAGCGCAATAGAGATAAAGCATAGCGTATCTTGCTGCGTGTCAGTGCCGTCCGCGCGGGCGAAACATCCCGCGGCGCCCCTATTCTAAGCATTGTCAACTCGAAGAGCTCAGGCATCGAGCGATAAAATTGAGCGAACAACAAAAGAAGGTATCATGCCGTTAGGTATGCATGATTTCTGCATTTGTACCCTTCTTTTATCTTTATTTCGAGCCTTTCCATGGAGATAGCGAGGCCGAAAAGGCGAATGTGGTAACGTATATTGTGTTTTCTTGCATTAAGCCGCAAATGGACACACATCTCGTACGGAAAGGCGCGATTTTCGACACCGCAAAAGACAGACACAGGACGAGCGCCACTATACCAATTGCTTTATTGGCCTTCACGCCCCAGCATATTACAGCACACCTGGCATGTGTGACATATGCCAAGTGTACTGATGTGACGTGATATGACAGACACAGAAAACCAAGAGGAGAAATTTATCATCCTTGAGTGACCTTATCGAGCAAGACATATTCTGAGTGGTGCAAAGACACTGACGGAACGCTGACAACAGCCATCACCAGCTTTCTTAATGTGGTGTGCCTCTAAAAGTTCTCTGGCAAAAAGGGTTCTTGTTTCTACCGATAATTTCGACATCACAAAAGTATGGTTCACATCTGCAGGCATTGCACTGTGCACGCTGCTAAATGCGCACCTTCCTTATTACCTGTTCTCGCATGTTCCCTTGCTCGGTCGTTTATGAATCGGGCTGTTTGTACTGTGTAGGAATTGCCACAGGATAGTGGAGGGCGGTACACTGCACCAACAGCACAACCAAGAGATCCCGGGGGGTGTTTCCTGCCGCAACCATCCCTTCGAAAATTGCGCCTTTCCTTAGGAGATATAGATGCTTCACCAACTAGCCCTTCACGAAGTATTTCTATGACACGCATCTTTTAAAAGCTCTGAAAACAGGATCTTGCTCTCCTTGCAGCGTAAATTTACGAACGTCAGTGAGCCTGCAGGTTGGAAAACAATTGTAATACATCTTAACTTGGAGTTAAGGTTGAGCTCAATATGCCGTACCTATCGTCATCGCCATATGGTGACGGCATGACTCAGACCAGGGTTTGTTTACACGTAGCAACAAGACCAAGTAGACTATGCTCATACCAATGCAAGCAAGAACGCCACGCCCATATGTTCCGACTGCGCTAGTTGTGTGACAGCCTCACCGTGCGTGCAATAGGATTGGATCGAACTGATGTATCATGACGTCATCTCGAATGTTCCACCAGTTTCGCCTTAGAAAATGAAAAAGTGTTACGGAACTACTCAGTGGGCCCTAACATTTTCCAGTATTCCTTCTAAGTTTAGAAGATAAGCCGAAAACTGTCTTGTCGGAATTACGTTAAACTTCTCACCGTGTATCCGAGGCGTAAAACGCTACAGCAGGAAAATTAATTAACGAAAGAAAAAATGAAGATAAAATAATCAGTGGACGCAGTAGAAGTGGACGTTTATGGAACGTCACGCATCTCCGGTGCTTTTAGAGAAAAAGTAAGAAATTCATAACGAGAAAAAATAGCAACAAGACAGGCTGGTCATCAATCGATTTTCACTCCTGAAAATATGCACCACATGTCAGGCGGAAGCAGGCGGAATAAAATAAGTCGCGACACATGCCGTGTGTCATGCATATGACGCATGTTCAGTGGCATGTATTATTCCACCGGCTTCTGTGTGACATGCGGTGTGTTTTTCCGGGAGCAAGAATCAATCGAAGGGCCGTGTCCTACTTGTCATGTCATTCTTTTTTCTCGTTATGAATTTTCTTTTTTCTTGAAAGCACCGTAGAGCGGCATGAAGTTTGCCGCATTCAACTGTGGTCACAGACCACTTTCTCTGGCTGTGCAACCAAGGCCACGGAGCCAAGCCCTTGCGCACATGGGCCGCTGCATGTAGTCACAAACGCAACCTGACGTTTTGTGAAACAGTAAAATGCTTCCGGAATTTAACGAGCATAGGCAGGCCTACATTCTCACACAAAAGGCAGATTGTGTATATTTCTGAAGTAGCGAGCTCAATTTGCACAAAGGTTTCCGATGCAGCCATAGTAAGCGGGTTCTAGAAGTTGGCAATCATCGAAGCGCGGCGGATGCTAAGCTACTCGTAAGTGCCTGCGTATTAACGCATGCAACAGTGATAACTTCGCCCCGGTAGTCTTCCCTAGATAGCCGCTGAATGCTGCCCACGGGTATTGCCCAGATTCCTGCCATAAGAAACTTTACTAGTGTGCCTGTTTACAAAACCTACTTCAGGTTATCGCGATGAAAACAAATGCGTAGATTACAAGCAAACCTTGATTTATCTCCTTTTGAGTGGGACTTCTGAAATATAATTATTTGTTTTACATCCTTATTATTGCTTTTCTCTAAGACGAATGAAGACAGTATGACGCGTAAATTTCTTCTCGTTCCCTCCACAGTATGCTTGCTGCAGCAAAGGAAACATATACGCATGCTATATACCATGGTGCTTTCATGAATGCACGCCACAAATGGAGAACCGAAGCTACCTTGAGCGATGAATCCTTAAGACTGCCACTGCCTTTGAAAGGCTGCTACTTATCAACCCAATATGCTCAGATGGCTTCCTATAATGCACATTACGAAGCCAAATGCGCGTTAAATAGCTGAACCTTCGCAGCGGTCAATGTCGAGCTCTGTGGCATTAAATAGAAAGCGACCTTTCAAGTGCTTCGTCACTGAGCGATAAGAGAGAGAGAGAGAGATATGCGCTTCCTTGGCTTTATGCAAGAATTATTCATACACGCTAAGGAACCCTTGTAAGATTCGGCCGTTAAATTTTACGAACACTGCACCTAGTTTATGTTTACTTCAACGGTATCTGCAGTTCCACAGCACAGCTGACATTCCCTACTCCTAACTCGTAATATTTTATGTTTATTCGATTTATTTCTGTTTGCATACTTGTTAAAATAACTTGAGCAACGACGCCGAAGTGAGACCTAATAAGCAACTGCGTATAATGAATGTTGTCTTAGAGCTCGGTATGGCAGCTGACTCCTGCCAAGAGGAAATTGCTATGCGAAGTTTGCGCATCAGAAGCTAATCATTTCCTACGATCTCGGAAACGATCTCAGCTCGCACAATGCTTGTAGATCTGCGTTTGATATATTGCGTACCAGTAACAAAATTCCTAGGAGCCCTTAGCTATCGCTTAAGAGATGAAAGCGAGAGCCAAGGCTTTGGGCAGTCGAACACACGTGAATGTAGTTTGGCATACGCTGTGAAGGTTAAAACTCAGTCATGTGGAGCTCATGTGTTTACACCCCTGGCTAAGACCCGCGTATCCAATACGGGTATGAGGCATGCGTAATTTCATTATCATTTATCGTGAAGGAACTGACGAGCATGTCGTGCTATCGCTGTCACGACCTGTCACTCATATTAGTCATATGTTAGTACTTTTCCATGCCAATTTTGGTGTATCCCAGGAGAACGAGACGCGAACTTTCCTTTTTTTTTACCATATCTTCCTGCTGCCGTTTTTTTCTTCAAGGTCACCACCCTATAGGATATATTAAACTTACGGCAAATGAGTTCTGCCGAATTTCGCAAGGCGGAGTAACGATTATGAAAGGAAAAATCAGCATTTACCCGTTTGAAGGCACGAAAGCTACAAAGAAATCCATACGAATATGTTCAGAAATGAAAGCTTCCTAATAAGGCTTCCTTGGGCAAGTTGGTGCAAACAAGAACACATGACTACAGGGCGCTGAAACAAGAACGTATATCAGGGAGGGACACACAGACACACAGACACACAGGGCGCCCTGTGTATCTGTGTCCTCTCCCTTATATACGTCTTTGTTTCACCGCCCTGTAATCATGTAGAAAGCTTCCTAGTTGACGAAAAAATTCATCCTGGTTTAGGGTTCGAACCCAGGGCCAACGCCTGTCCAGGGCGCTCGCTCTGCCAAATGAGCTAAACATTATGCGCTAATGAGCTAAACAATGAGCTATATATATATATATATATATATATATATATATATATATATATATATAGCACGCCGTCATGCATTTCTTAGTCTTAGAAACCCTTACGGATTTCTTTGTAGCCTTGTGTTAAAAATGGATGGATGTTAATTTTTTTTTCTTATATTAAGTTTTCGGCTTCAAAAGACCTATGGTTTACGGGGTGGACGAACACAGGCGACATATTTTTTAACGTTTCGGTAGCTGAAACTCAAACTAGGCCGCTGCAATGAATTACATCTGGAAGGACGTTTCTGGCTCCCCCTTGACAATCGGAAAACCTCCCTGTATACACAGTCGGTTCACTGTCACGCATACTGCAGCCGCCACAGGGCTTTAGCGGTATATTTGCGGAAGAGCGAGTTTCAAAGAAAACGGAAGTGGGGCAATCCGGAAGGATATACGACGACTCGGTCGGAATCAGTGCGGTACGCTATATGAATACACGCCGCAGCCCCGGTTGTTTCCGCTGTTTCAAAGGGAACAGCGAAATGCCTGTGGAGGACACAGTTTGTAATTTGACTGACTTGTTCGAAACAAGCGTGCATGAACAGCTTGTTTCCGTTTCTGTTGGACCGCCACGCGCAAGCACACAGAATGTAAACATTACAAATGTATTTGCGTAGTAGATATACAAATGCAAATAGGTTTACAAATTATTTACGTAAACATTACAAATGTATGAAATGTATAAGCAAAAATGCGATAAATATGCAAAAAAATGCCTTTAAGCAACTTTTTATGTCGCGTGCATAGAAATCGTTTACAACTTGCCGACTTATGGTCTGTATACTAGGTGTAATTTTTTGCTGTGTTTGGAAGAAGGACACGCGTGCGAGGTCTGCAGAAAACCAGCGTATGTTGGGTGGAGAAAGGAATAAAGGTAATAGTTTTCAGCGGGTTACTCATATTATAGAAAATTTTGGACTCAACCTAAGGAGCATGGGGTCCAGTTTGCGCTTTTACAACGATCCCCTACGCAAAAGTGTACTGGTTTTCTGAAACAGATATGATTGATTGATTGATTGATTGATTGATTGATTGATTGATTGATTGATTGATTGATTGATTGATTGATTGAACGAATACTTCCACTGGCGAAAAGTACGTATACTTGCTTTCGATTGTTGTTGGTTGCTGTAATTACTTTTACCCTATGCATCGATCACCATCTGTAGAGAACGATCTGTTTTCTCAATTCTTTATTATCCTGTTTCGCTTCCGTCGTTGAGGAACGCATGACGCGTCGCACGAACCGGTTTCTCAATTAGGGCCAGCGCTAGCGTGTTTCCATAACAAACGTGCTGGTCCATTTATGGGACCGATACGGAATGCAATCGACCGGCGCGAATACGGAACCCACTTCAAGGCAGCCGGCTGAAGACGAAAGCTCGTTAATGGAAGGTGCATTACGGCAGTACTGATGTGTTTCAGGGGCCACTCTACAAAGGGCGTGGCTGGCAGAAAGGGTTAACTGCGTCCCATGTCTTCTTCGTGTCGTGGAACTACGTTCGATCTCCCGCCCCGCCTTTTTTTTTTTAAGGCATCTCTTCAGTGAACTTCAAGATCCATTGTACATTACGTGCGTGCCGGCCTTAATTATCTCCCCAAATCATCTCGCAGGAGATCACGCACGCAGGTTATCGAACACTAGATGAGAACGGTGATCTCGGATATGAAGTTATCATGCACGAATAACTGTACGAATGTTGTTTAATTTTGGTTCTGATCGTGATTTTTCTAGAAAAAAAGATGTTGAAGTAAGCTTCCAACAACGCGAATGGACACAATAGGAAGCTTTAGTATTACGTAGGTGGCGTCCGCAACGGCGCTGTGTACGTAAAGAGCACAGCGTTTCGCATGCAGCGCATGCCCAGAACCATGCACCTTTGCGTGAAACGTGGCGTCCGTATACGCACTCAACGCCGTTGTAGACGCTACCTACGTGATACGCAAACTCGCTAACTATTTTGAGACCCGCAGCGGTAGATTTGTAGAGGACGCCGGTTCGATTACATGCCGCGCTTCCACTTTTCAATGGGACAGAAATAACACTCGGGTACTTTGTATTAACACGCGCATTAATTGGGGCGGTCGAAATTAATCCGGAATCCTCCACTGTACGGCGCATCTCGATCATGTCGTGGTTCTAACGTAACACGTCCCAGAAATTATCACAATTAATGCGACGATTTAAGATGCAGCATTGACGTAGCAACGCGTCGCTCTATATTTGTCTCTAGTCTGTGTAAGGAAAAGCGCTGTTTATCAGAGGAAGTATCAGATGAATAAACCGTCCGCGTGCATGGGGGCGCCGCATTTATATTCTAACGGAACTGAAATGTAAGGCTTAAACACAGAGAAGTGTTTTCCACGTCCTTAACGTTGCGGTTGGTGACACGAGCCCCAATAAAGGCGACGGTGTTTTTAAGTTGTCCTCGCGGGTCTCAAGAAAAAAAAAGATACAAAGAACGAAAGAAAAAAAAAGATGAAGAAAGGAGTACAACTGCGAGAACTAGGGCGCTGCAACCCAAATGACCAAGAAGGGACAACCGTGTTGAATTAAGGGTTCAAAAGTAATGTTGAAATGTGTGGGTGGTTGATAAGGCCAGTGGACAGTTTCGGCAGCACTTCCTTCCAAGGTAAGAATGCAATAAAACCGCCGATAAGGACGACGTTGTATAAGTTTCCGGAATCTGGGTCACTTTATATGTGCGGCCTCTCGTATATGCTGCCTCCGAGATGTCCTCCAGATAGCAGGACGGTTCTCGTGTGCCGTGTGATAAGAAAAAGGCGCTCTGGAAACAATGTAGTCATTCTGTTTTTGACTATACCTGTTACGATATTTCTATTTTTTTTTCACGTACCTGCTATTTTTTATTATTATTGCCACCCTCATCACCGCTTAACGATTCGTAACAGCAAGTTATTCTGAGTTTAAATCAGATAACGATCTTTATTTACGACTATGGTGTACTGTTCTTCCCAGCAGGCTGCGCCTAATCTCAGGAGCCGACATCCTTCTCGGTCATCGAATCGTGAATGGCATTAGCTTTTTTCTAGTGTTGTCTCTTTCTCTCTCTTTTTATTTATCTTTCGTTTTATGTGCAGAGTGTGATTGCCTTCATTGTATTTCGTTTTTCTTTTTTACCATGTATACTACTGTTACGTTGCCGTTGCATATCTCCTCTATGTAATACCCTCCAACGAAGGTGGGACTTATACGCACGAAAATACAAAGGACGAAGAGACAAGTGACAAAAACAAGAGCGCTAGTGTGTGTCACGTCTTTCTTCATCTTTGTATTTTCGCGTGCTATAAGTGTCATACAAACAGCCCCAAATCACTTCATTATTCCAAGGAAGGGCCTATAGGGTATACTGAAATAATAACAAATAAAAACAACGCTCGCAAATCCAGCATGCTGCTGGACAGTAGAGCTGTAATCTCGTTTTTAAATCGGAATTTATTGGGAAGGTACTTGGTTGCCGGTACTTGGTATGCAGAACGCGGACCCAGAGCGAAGGAATGTAGCAGGACTGTGTTAAAACAGTACATGGAAATAAAAAAAAAAGCAGACTGGACAACACGAAAATTTATTAGAAATCGATAATGAATTTTTAACAGCGTGCTGCGCTGAAGGAGAAAAAATGACGGATAAATCTCAGACGTCAACTACCATGGTTTTAAGACAACGCTTATTGTACGCAGCTGCTTATTAGTTTTCATTTTAGTGTCGTCGGTCCCCCGTAATTTTTACAATCTGCGTTTACATATATACTGGCAGGCATCCTAACACGCGGTCGAACATAGATAAAGGGGCCTCGAACCTATATGCACGTTACGGTTACCTCTCGTAGGGCGGTTCTCTTGTGGCACTTCTTTTTCTAAGACGCGAAGCCATAGGGAGGTAGGCTGCGCTAGGGCAGGCCTGTCCCGACATCATGAAACATATATCGGAAGATGAAGCTAAAAAAAGAAAATAAGGGGACGAATTACCAAGAGCAGTATGCATACACATACGATCCCCGCGCACAAAGAATATTCGTGTACGCATAGTCCAATAAATATTGGACGAATACAGTCTGTACAAATAGTTTTCGTGCGCTTACGAACAAAATGAACGATAGATATGTCGCTTACCAGTCACAGTATGATGAACGGAGACAATGTCAATCTCACTTGTCATCTTTGGTTGTCAGGGTGCGGCCTTGGTTCAAGTACATTGCTGCAGTGCGAGAAAGTGGTGCGTTTCTTGGTTTTGGTACACCAAACTCTAGAATTTCATATTCTCAGTTGAACATCTTGCTCGGTATACGCACTTTAATTTTCTTTATTTTTTTCACCATTGTCTTATGTTGTTCTTACCAATGTATAACATCGCTTCTATCGATTATCTTCATTTTTTTTTTTTTTGCTGCTGTAATCGATATCCTGAACATTTTAATTTTTAACCGAGGGTCCCATTTTCAGTCATTGACACTGTGATAGTCGTCTGCATCATTGTCTCTACGCGATAATCGAACCTGAATAAATGGTAAAATAAAACAAAATTGAAACTGAAAAAGAAATTAAAGGAAAAGCTAAGACTGTTATTTCCGCAATACGACACTCAGTGCTTTTGCGCCCCCTATTTACCTTGCAGTACTGCGAGTGCTCAAACTGGCAACGGCGAAAACACGAGCTGCCAACTGTCGCGCATATATGTCGTTCGGTTTGCCATGCGCATGTGGAAGGAAAAAAGAAACGGCGGCAGAATCACGTGATTCCCCTAGCCATGGCAAGCCAACCTCCCCTGACGCTTTGCGCGCAGTGCTTCTCGCAACTTGGCTTCTCGGGTAGGATTAGGGCCACATAGTTGCCGGACCGCTCGATTTTGTTTGGACGCGGTAACATTTAGTAGCACTTGACCGTACATTACATCGCTTGTAGGTCCGCAGGACGGACGTGTCTTGCTCTACCCCCCGACAGTTGCACTATCTTCTTTTTTCTTTTAATCCCTTAATGCCTGTCCGTCAGAGTAGGGTAGCAAAACGGATGTGTTGACCTCCCTGCTTTCCTTTCTTCTTCTCCTCCTCGCGCCGCTTTCACATGTCATGTGACCAGGGCCCATTTCCCATGGTTCGCTCAACTAAATTTTTTATGACTATCTTTACGACTTTATAGGCTTCAAGTCTGTGATGTTACACCCTCCCTTAGCTGTTTCCCTTCCTCCACGGATGCGCATCGCTGATACAGACGCGGGCAGACGTCGCTGGTGCGGGTTAAGCAGAGGCCTCCTAAACGGCGCCGACGCGGCAAGTGTGGAGAGCGACACGTCTATCGGAAGCCACTTGGCACCTTGGTCAGCGCAGCCAAGCTAGCGTCAGCTGTACGCTGTTGGCGGAGCGCCCGACCAGAGCGCAGCGTCGTCGGCGTTTGCAGAGTGAAAAAAAGAACGACGTCAGCTGAGGCGCGTGTCGCGGAGCTCTCCCCCCAACGTGTGTCGCTGAACTTTGACGCTACCCTGTAACTGACTGTGGCAACCGCTTCCACAGATAAGTGGTGTGCAGTTGTTACCCCGAAAACACCATTCTTCGTATATGCTATCGGCGCTGATGTCAGCTGATACTGCAACTATGTCCTTACAGAATGAAGTTCATAGCGTATGTGGTTTTACGTACTGAAGTCACGATATGGTTGAGCCACGCCGCATAGTTGAAAACTTCGGATTATTGAATATTTTAGTGTCCAAATAGCCACATAACAGGCTCAAAAGGCAAGTATTCACATGCGTTCTGAGTATAGCTGTTGTGGCCCCTTTGAGGGCGTAAACGTGTGTGTGTGTGTCTGTGTGCGCGCGTGCGTGTGGATGTGCGCTGGTGGGGCAGGGAGGGGTGCCACGCGCGTAAGTGTGCACAATACTTCGTGAATCTTCTGCTGGCCTGGCTGCCTCTACCGCTGTAACAGAAAGGCACACTCCTGAGATTATTTATTTATTTATTTATTTATTTATTTATTTATTTATTCTTCTAAAATATTTTTTATTCTGTAAGGTCCGGGAGGGGGTCGGTGAATGAAGAACCCCTCATCTGATCACCACGCTACACCAATGATGCGTGAGAACCCCCGTAGGTTAGTTATCACCGAATGCGCGGTGTAGCTGGCAGCTGCAACCAAGCAGCGCTGTAAAAACAGCTAGCCTTTGCCCTCTCTCTTGAGAGAACGGCGTCCCAAATTTGTGGAGGGGACCGCGCCCTTCCCCAAGAAGAGGGTGACGTTTCCGGCCTTCCGTCGCGACGCCAGTGAAACGACGCCGGCGTTCGCACGCGAACCTCGCGAGCGACGTCTCGTTGTTGTTCGTCAGGCGCCTTACCGTGTCAGCCGGGTGAGTGTCGGGGGACGTCCGGTCGCGCAAACAAACAGAGATGGACGTCGGCCAGCCGGGTCGGTCGTCGTCGTTGCGTTGCACGCGCAGTGTCCTATGTCAGTGAACCCGGCAGGCAGGCAAGTTTGTCGCCCATGCGGCAGCAGCTGCTAAAATTGGCCTTCTTGGCCTCGGGGAATGTGTGCGCGGCGGCACTCTCTGTCGGAGGAGCTTGCCTTTCCCTGACCGCGCGCGGGGGAAAGTGGTCCACGGGCTTCGTTGTGTGCTGCTTCTCCCGTCGGGCGGAGGAGGGCTGTGCCATGCGCCGAACGCTGCCGCGTCCGCCGGGGCCGCTCGGCGGCAAATTGGAGCGGCGCCTCGGGGATTCGTCGCGGCGGCAGCGACGCGACCGTCGCGAGCGCGCCGTCGATACTCGACGGTGAGTCAGGGCGGAATCATTCCGGGGTCATTCTTCATTTGTTTTCGCGGAGGAATGCGTCTGATGCTGTGCACCAGAATAAACGAAAGAGAGAGAGGTCGCGGTATTGGCGTAGCCGGCGAGAGGTTCAAACGTACAGTTCTCTTTATAGCGATTCGTCTTACGTGGAGGAGGGGCGTAAAATGTTTCTCGCCGAGTCGGCATAGAAATTCTTGCGCATTTAAAAGCCACAGAGCTCCGTTTTCTTTCTCGTTTTCTTCTCACTCACTCACTCACTCACTCACTCACTCACTCACTCACTCACTCACTCACTCACTCACTCACTCACTCACTCACTCACTCACTCACTCACTCACTCACTCACTCACAATATCCAAAGCATTTCCTTGCAGCTCCATGCTATAGCAACCCCCAAAGTGCCGCGACAATCCTCAGAAAATTGGTTGAAAGTCAGATTTGCTCTGGGCTTGTAGTCGATCAGGAAAAGCTCGTGCAGCTGTAAGTTCTGGAAAAGCATATTTACGTGAAAATCCGTGAAGTAAGGGAGGAGGAGGGAAACAGAAAGGCAGGGAGGTGAAACATCCGTGAAATCTGGCAAGTATATAGCACTAAGCCGTCCGGCGTCTCCGTTGTCAGAGATTGCCTGCCGTCATAGGTTTTCGATATTGAGCGCTCTAACAGGTCTGTTTCTATCAGCCATTGTAAAAATATCAGTACCGAGTTTGGGATAATCACAAATGCTCACGGCTTGCACGTCTGTGTCACGGTACTTTTGGCAACATCAACTGTATGTTATTGTAGCCGTTAGACAACGTTGGTGGGCACAAGAGCAGGTGTGCACGTGTAAGCGCTTCAGCAAGCTTTAATGCTATCAGTTGAGCATGAGACTCATTATTTTCTCTTTAATTTCACCGGACTGTTACAGCCTGTTATTTTGCCGCTCATAAGGCGATCGTACAGAAGGGACGGCGTAGCACCGTACGCTATACAAAGCTTCTTTCTCGGCTCTCTCTCTGCATGGTCTTTGACAGCAATTATCAATGGAAAGCAACTGACGTGGCTGGTCTCCCACGCTGGCCCCCAGGGGTTCCTGGTACGAGACCCTTCCCTTTCGCTGAACCCGGCTGGAGGAAGATCGGCCAACGCGGAGGAAGATGAGGCGGGCAAACATGTCATGCTCCCCGCAGTCGCTCCGGGGGGTTGCGGCTGCGCGACCGTGCTTGTCTGCTCAGTGGCCGTTTCGGGGGAGAGCAGCTCGGACGCGTAGGAAGAGAATGCATGAGAAGTGCGCCGTCGCTCGAAGCGACAATGCGCTTGGCCCAACCAATTCTTTAACGACCGGCATGCGCTTTCGGCGCGCCGACTGGAACGAAGGGTTGAGTCGCAGCAATGCACGGTCCGAACTGCGGGAAAGGCGAAGACACGCAGTGTTTCACGGAACCCACTTTACGACAGGGTTCGACTGGATGAGCCTGGGAGATGGCGCGAATGCCGCAGGGCTGCTACGATACCGATATTTCGACTGTGAGAATATCTGAGAGCGTGGGATAAGGAGAGGGAGAGCCATGATGGGAAAGAATGCCAAAATGCCTGTTTAAACTGCAAAGATGCTGCTGTCGAGATTAGGGACAGCCCACTAGGGAGTGGCTTAATCTGAGGGTAAACAGATTGGATAACAGAAGGTTGAGGCGGACCAGCAGTGGCCACCTCCCCTTTTTCTTTGTTACCGCAAGGTACTAAAGACTGGACGGGATTCGTTTCCCTTCAGTCTAGGCTGTAATCACTTACCTGATCGATCAGTAAGACTCCGTACGATGCAACTTCTGTCTGGGCCGTAACCACTCGGTGGTCGAACAGTGAGACTAGGTTCGTTGTATGTAGTAACAGTGTTCTAGGCTCTAACTTAAGAAAAGTTAAGTAGAAGAGTAAGACGCTGTTGATGTCTATGTTATCATCAGTGTGCTTCGGCAAGATGTACATATGACTGTAAATATTTCGCTGCAATATACCTTCAAGTTCATTACCTCCAACCTGCCTCCTGCTTCATCGACGTCGATCATCTCCTTGACGGGACTTCAATCCACATCAAGGAGAAAACGAACAAAGAAAAACATAACTCAGCCCATCCCAGTAAATCACAGGATACCAATAAAGTGTTTCTCTCTCTCTCTCTCTCGCCAGTCCGTCATCGCTATAAGACGACTCCATGTCGAAAGCCGTTGCGAATTGGCATAAAGAGCATTTGACGTTGGTCGCATTGTCTCCAAGTTCACCTGACATCACGTGAATGTAATTTTACATAAGCTGTAAATATTAACGTTTGCTAACGTGTGAGCCGCACGTGATCTTATGTCTTTAATCGGGAAGCAACCGGCAAGCATATGTCATGTTATTGACATCGTGATCTCTCAGTCAACGAACAAATAAAGCAGTGCAGAGGATCTTTCCACAATCATGAGATCAACCAATGCTATTTCTGCCTCAAGCGGCGTAATCGATGACCTCCAGTGATGCCATTTGTTGAAGGAAGAAGATGCGTTTCCTAGCTCTATTTGAAACCGAATAGCAAAATTCCTGGCACGTGCAGTGCAGTAATATTTGGCTCACATATCCGTAGGAGCCCCCACGACCGATGCGGCATTGTTTCCTGATTAGATCCAGAAAGTGTTACAGGGTCCCTTTGAGATAGCAGAACGATCAAAGAAAGATTGCCCGAGTCTCAGCTAAACTGTGAAGCGTTTCGAGCTGGCCGCGGCTTCATGGTTGTTCATCGCTGCAGGAAGCAGCACGGGAATCAGATGAAGACAAATTGAGGCACGAAGAAAAGACGCTGCGTTGTGCTCCCATTTGTCTCTGTCCGATTCCTGCGATGTTTTGCCGCCCCTCAGTATTCAACTTTTCTTTATTTTGTCACTCAACGCTATTTTCTGAATGAGCCTCTGTTGCTGGAACGGCCTGACTGCCACTGTTATTGCCGCGATAGGATGCATCTCAACGCGCGATAGCGCGGGCGAATCTATTATTTTTTTTCTTTTTGTTTACTAAAGGGAAAGCCTTATAGGTATCATTGGAAGGTGTCTTCGAACGACCTTGGTGTCGACGCAAGCATTAAAGAGAGCGATAGAAAAGATATCGCGTAACCGAAGGAAGACCAGAACCGAACCGAAACACGTCGTTCGTGTATAGGAAACGGTTACAGATTAGTAAATTAACGACATATCAAACTGATAGTAATGCATGATTATTTATAATAAAAGTTGATAATTGATACGAAATCATAATATTCTAACTAACAACTACCCAAACGAAAGGTTATTACTGGGGATCGTAACTGGTTGATACGTTATATGGGAATCGTACTCACTACCTTCTAGGACTCGGGCCTGGAAGGGGAACCGAGGACGATTATAGGAGTCGAACCCCAACCTACTAGAGCGGCAACCCAATGCCTTATAGGTTCCTTTCTTTAGTTTATAATTCCTACATTTGCTATTGCTGTCGTTGCTGTTGCTGTCGTCGTCGTCAATTGCTGTTGATGTCGTTACTATTGCTGTTGTCGTCGCCACTTGCTATTGCTGTCGTCGTCGGTTGCTGTTGCTGTCGTTACTGTTGCTGTCCTTGTCGTCGTCAGTTGCTGTTGCTGTCGTTGCTATCGCCGTCGTCGCTGTCGTCGCCGTCAGTTGCTGTTGCTGGCGTTGCTATCGCTGTCGTCGTCAGTTGCTGTTGCATCGTCGTCGTCAGCTGCTGTTGCTGTCGTTGCTATAGCTGTCGTCGTCGTCAGTTACTGTTGCTGTCATTGCTGTTGCTGTCGTCGTCGTCACTTGCTACTGCTGTCGTCGCTGTCGTCGCCGGTTGCTGTTGCTGTCGTTCCTGTTGCTGTCGTTGCTATCGCTGTCGTCAGTTGCTCTTGCTGTCGTCGTCGTCAGCTGCTGTTGCAGTCGTTGCTATAGCTGTCGTCGCTGTCGTCGTCGTCAATTGCTGTTGATGTCGTTGCTATTGCTGTCGTCGCTGTCGTCGTCGGTTGCTGTTGCTGTCGTTCCTCTTGCTGTCGTCGTCGTCAGTTGCTGTCGTTGCTATCGCTGTCGTCGCTGTCGTCGCCGTCAGTTGCTGTTGCTGTCGTTGCTATCGCTGTTGTCGTCGTCGTCAGCTGCTGTTGCTGTCGTTGCTATAGCTGTCGTCGCTGTTGCTGTCATTGCTGTTGCTGTCGTTACTATTGCTGTCGTCGTCAGTTGCTGTTGCTGTCGTCATCGTCGTCAGTTGCTGTTGCTGTCATTGCTGTTGCTGTCGTCGTCAGTTTCTGTTGCTGTCGTTACTATTGCTGTCGTCGTCAGTTGCTGTTGGTGTCGTTGCTATTGCTGTCGTCATCGTCGTCAGTTGCTGTTGCTGTTGTCGTCGCCGTTGTTGTTGTTGTTCGGTGACCCTGTAGTTCGCGTAGGGCACCTCTCTCATCTCGCACGCGGGCGCACGTACTACGTGCAACTTCGCACGGATACAATGCCGCGCCGAGGCCGAGTTGCAGCGCGACAATGCAGATGCGCGGTGCTTGCTCTTCTCGGCGGACGCGTCCGTCTGTCTCGCAAAAACGAGGACGAGGGGCGGCCAGCCCTGCTAATTACACGACGAAGACGACGACTCGGGCGGTGCGACCACCGCCGTTGCTTCAACCCCTTGCGCCCTGCTTTGTAGCGCGTAGTACGTGTATACCCGGTGGCCCCGACTAGCGAGCGAGCGGAGCCGGGCCTGTGACGGATCGACGGCAGCGGCGGCGGTGATCTCGTTTGATGTGAGCCGCCAGACACCCTCTGTCTCGGCCCGCCGACCAACCCCTTTGTTGCGCTGGCGGTAACGAGTCCTCCCCGGCTTCCAGACAGCGCACTAAGGCTTAGGAATGCCTTCCTCCCTCTCTGATACACTCCCAACTTGATCTGCTTCGCCGGCGCCGCCCGTGCGGAAACCATTCATTGACACCTTATAGATTTTCCATTAAGTCGTGTAGAGCTTTGCTGGAGGGTTCGTTGACTTCACTGTCCCTCTCGACGTGAATATTGCATGGAAAGTGAACAGACTATGTCCTATCGCGAAGTGGCGAGCTGATAGTTTGTTCGTGGTATTAGAGGCAGCGCTGAAGCGGCGTGGAACGAAAGAGTGTGCAGTGCTTACTCTGTCGTTTCGGTCACCTTCGTTCCGTGTTAGTTTAGCGCTACCACTAATTCACTGACGAGAAACATTGTATCGAAACATACGGAGCGACGACGAGGATATCGTTGCATAGTTGATTAACGCTGAAATAAAACACGAAAATTAGCAATAGAATAAGAAAATGTATTACTGTACACTGCAGTGGGCTATCTATTCCTGCTAGGTATTTAACCGAGACCATTTGTGCGTGTATGTGTGTGTATGATTGAACTCCACACCCCCTGCCAGGCACGTGATGCTCCATAAAGGCGTTGTGGAGGTCTAAGTTCAAATAAATAAATAAATCAGTCGTTAGCTCATCGTAATAAAAATCACAACTCCAACGGTACGGTATTACATCGGAGGGACCGAACGTACGTGATGCAGCGCTAAAACTTAAAGCGTTAGTAGAGCAGCCAAGTTATCGCCTACCGGCGATTTCTCTCTAGATACATAAACTGTTGCTCCCTCAAACCAAATGTAAGAAAAGATAGAGTGCATTGAAACGCCATGATGACGTCACAAATGTCGAAACCTGTCGCGCAGTCATAATGACCTCGATAGGCGCTACACTACTGGGCAAGCCGCTTGAGGCAAATGACGGCCTTCTGACCACTGGCCCAGAATCCTTTCAATATACGACAAAGGGCGGCTGCCATTCGCAATAACCTGTAATTGCTACTCAGCCAGTACGTCGGTGCTGCACAATAATCGTCGCCGACAGCGGGTGGTAAGATAATAACGAATCAGTGGCCCTATAGACGTGATCGCGCTCGTGCAGCGGAAGTGAACGCCTGACCGATAAAGAGCCCGCCACTGCTGGCTCCACCGTCCGAGGCTCGCGTGTTTATTCCGATGACGCTATAGCGTGTGTATGCGGCATACAGGTAACGAGGCCGGTTGCCAGGCTCGTCTCTGCCTGCCTACACGAACGGCAAATCTGGAGGGTTGCTTTTTGAGTTGCCACGATATACGCTGCGACATAACTGCATGACGTGTAGCTGCTTCCTGCGCATGTATCTTCTTGAACAGCTTTTGATCTTAGCACGTCATTATAGAGTCCAATACCTCCAATTCAACCAAACAGAAGTTTAGCAAGGTTAGCAAAACAGACCGCTCAGCTAGTTGCTACTGCATGCCTTATACACAGGTAATAGCAGCCATAGCCCAGTATATATTTCGGTACTGCGTATCTCTATATATATGCTGTACCAAAATAGATAGTGTTCCGTGACAAGAACAGTACCAAAGCAGATACTGTTCTTATCACGGCAGCGGTCGTTTGTAATGCCGTATACAATCTATCGTGCAATACAGGGACGTTGGCACGCTAATTTCTATTTACTGCGCTGTGGTATAAATGCTGGGGCCGTACGCAAGACACCATGAGTTGTTAGTGCGTACCGCTGCGTCGTCTTATATATATATATATATATATATTTTTTTTTCTCCCCGTGGTTGTTCGAGTTAAAAACTAGAGAACGTCAATTCTTTTGGGGGGAGGTTATTCATGGTACACATATTTCCCTCTCATATATAGTGACCGGTCACAGTGTAACTAATCGGTCTCACAAATCGCCACAGACTCTTGATATGCGCGTTCCCTTGCCAAATGAACTTGAGGCAAGTGCTGCTTTCGAAACCAAGGGCATAAAAACGTCCGGTACTGGACATCCGCTAACGGAAACTCCCTTAAAATTCGCTCTCCTGTTTTCGAAGCTCCTCAGCGTTCTTAGCAAGCTACGTTTGTGACCTCGCGCGTCTTTGCAAGGCACCTTTGTGAAGTGCCCAGCTTGATGTTTTAATTCGTATTACGAGCTTCATTTCCCACCACGCAAGTACGGAGGTGTACATATGTGGGGACGTTGTTGTTCATGTTCTCCTAAAGAGTAACATATGATTCCAGTTGTTCCCGTCTTCCTTTTACGAAGGCGATGTCAGTGTACGCGCGCACCTTGATTGATTGATTTGTGGGGTTTAACGTCCGAAAAGCAGCTCTGATTATGAGACGGCGTAGCGGAGGTCTCCGGAAATTTCGACCACCTGGGGTTCCTTAACGTGCACTGACATCGCACAGTACACGGGCCTCAACATTTCACCTCCATCGAAATGCAGCCGCAGCGGCCGGGATTCGATCCCGCGGTCTTCGGATCTGCAGCCGAGTGCCATAACCACTAGACCACCGTGGCGGGGCCACGCGCGTACCTTCCTTACCTCAACGCAACGTTACTCTGAACTTCGTGTCTGCTACTCGGGGCAGCCATACATCATCCCGAACAGCCAGCCTAAAAAGCGTTGTCGCCACAGCGACAAAGCTGCGCGCGACAGATTGCGGTCGCCCGGTCGCGCACGTCGCGAAAAAGAAATCGCCTTCGGCTCCCCTCCCTGCATCCCCCGCTTCTAAGCGTCTCCCGCTGCTTATCGCTCGGTGACGCTACGCGGGACGATCGCAAAATACCGGCGCGAAAGCGGCACGGCGAGATGTGAGATTGCGAGGAAGAAAGCACGGCAGGGACAGAACGGTCCCCCCTGACCAGTTGGCGATGTCTGCAGTAGCCGCCCGAAACCGTTGCGTCTTCCATCTCGTTCACTTTGTATGAGAGAAGGGGAGGGGGGGGGCGTGGAGGGGACGACCCCTGCTCCTAACGGGGGTTCGGGTAGAGAAGGGGGAGGGGGGGGGGGGTTGCTTTGAGAAGCAGAGCGTCAACCGTGCGGGAGTTCCGCGATGTGGACGCGAGGGGGAGTGTGTCGCGGTGAAGCCCCCCCCCCCCCTTTCCCTTCAAGGACGGGTCGTACGCGCCAGCCGAATGAAGCGGGCGGGTCGAGCTCCCATTGAAAGCGAACCGTCCTATGTGGGACGCTCGCGTGCCGTCCGCGCCACAGCTGGCCCTTGTGTTTGTGTGCGCGCGTGTACGTACATACGCGCGTTCTTACCCTCGCCGTTTTATAGTGCCACGTGAGCGTGCGTATGTGCGTTGATCCAGCGGCCGCGGTACGTCTAGTCCGGCTACGAGGTTCGAGGGAAAATACACCGCCATGGCTTTCTCGCTCTCTCGTGCTGGTAGTGTACGCGTGCCTCATATGTGTGTGTGTGCATGTTGCACGCTGTGGCCCACCTCTGAATAGCGGCGGTGCTTGGTCGCGCATGCATCACCGCTTCGTGCCCTACGGGCCAAACGCGGCGCGCACCTTTGTTGGGCGCGGGGCGCCGAAAGAAAAGAAAGCGATCGAAAGAAAGCCAGGCTTTGGGTGGCTGCCGTTTTCGCGGCGCGATCAACGCGGTACGCCTTTAATGGCGGCTTCGGGTGGTCTCGTTATATAGACGAGGAGCAGTCGCTGTCTTGAGAAAATGGAGAATGCGGGGTCGTTTGTAGGAGCACTGCCGAAATGACCCCGAATGGCGGCTGAGGGATGGCCCCGTTTTATTTTTGCTGACTTTCCTGGTTTTTTTTTTGTTTTTTTTTGTTTTTTTTGCGTGAGAATGGATGCGACAGGTCGCACATTCGTGTTCCACTGCGATTTGCAGGAACAGATTTTAGATGGAAATAAGAACCAACGCTGGCTGGCGAGCAAGCATCTCTTATGATACTGTCTTAATTCGGGGTAACGGCAACATTTTGTGTAGATCTGGGCATTCAACTTTTATGGTCCAGGAGAAATCAAGTTCGGTGGACTACCACGCAGAGAGAGAGAAAGAGAGCGAGAGAGAGCTCTTTATTGAAAGGCAGAGAATTTAGCCGGCGTTGAAATATCACTACCACGCACGCGTCAGAGGTCTGCGTACGCATCTGTGGGTTAGGTTAAACAGGCGCTTAAGGGCTACGTTTCTGCCTGCTCTTCGTGATAACGAGGGGTTTTCTAGATGTATGAGCAGGGTGAGTGCTAAGCCCGAATAAGGAAGGCATCAGCACCCCACCCCCTTCCTCCCGTGGGAGCCATATAAGCTAAAGCATCGCCGCAACGCGTTTAATTCTTCACAATAAAGTTATTAGAGCACGTGCAAGGAGCGTAACAAGTTTTAAAGTTTCACCATTCTTTTGCTCCGGTATGGCTTTGCTTCCAGCAGCTGACCTCTCTGTACGTGGCCCTGTAATAACTAATAAGGGAGCACGTACGTACGCATTCTTTCTGCGTACGAGCGTTTGTCGCGGGCTGCTTTCCCCTCATCGAGGGGTGTCGCTATTAGCTTCAGCGCACCTCGCTACGGCCGTGGTGGCAGCAGCCCGACCACCGTCCTGCATGGCGAACACCAGGAAGCTTGTGGACGAACTCACCACCGAGAGGGGGGATGATGAGACAATGAGACGTTGTCGAGCAGGAATAGAACATCGCGGACAAAGAAACCGCGCGCGCCGACATGCGCTCGTTATATTGGCGCAAACACAAAAGAGCTAGGGCAAAAATAAAAGACAGACAGAGAGAGAACGAGCGATGGAGTCTCTGTTGTGCTGCTCGCAACAATGCACGTGCACGGCCTGACGGGAGTCAAATTGGGGGCCTCACCGCATGCGAACTCTCGCGACACATAACTACAAACTCGCCGTGTTTGCCGCTCTCGACACCGGCAGCTGAGCTGCGCCCCTCGCTGTGCCATGAGACGAGACGGGGGGTGCGGAAGAACTTAAGGAAATTGGCCTTGCACCACTTCTTTCCTCTAATTATTCCACTAGACGGCTTCGCTGTCAGGCGCGCAGCTTTTGTCCCACCTTTATTTTTTCTGTTACGCGACTGATCTGCGCTGGCTCATGGTCTAGGAGGGGCTTCCGCCTCCCTTGTTTATTTGCTTGTCGTGTTGCACTCCAGGCAGCGTTTATCTCTGCACAGCTAATGCGAGAACGGAACGTGCATGATGTGTTCGCCGGTGCATGTCGGCGGGCGGCCACAGCAACCGGTAACCTTGTAGTTTTCGAGATGCCCCGCCAGGGAGCCATCTTCGAATGTCAAAAAGGAGAGAGAGAGCGATTTGCACGTCAGACATTGCATGCCGTTAACGAGCTGCCGAAAAGTAGGTCATTGCTCAAGCGATTCAAGTTAGGTACACAGGGACACCTACGAAATTTTCCTACACACTCCCTAGAAAAGTGAGGACACACACACACACACACACACACACACACACACACACACACACACACACACACACACACACACACACACACACACACACTCGCGCGCGCACACATTTGTTTTTTGAAGGCCCCCCATAAATCATAACAATTTCTTTATTTCGAAGGGAAATTAATTTAATAGATCCACAACAAGGAAAGTGCACTGTTAGGACATGCTTGAGTAATTGTGGCGTGTATAGCAGGCATAAGTTAATTATATTCAAACACAAACGTAGCCTTATGCTCTTCTGTTTTATACGTTCATAAGTACCGCATTGCTTCTCGTATATTAAGTGAAGTGCTAATTCTCCGAAACCTTTGTCATGAGATGCGGAGTCACAAATGTTTGTTCTACAGATACCCATCGACACAAGAAAAATCCAAGGTACTTCACCTCTACCATAAGGCTAGAGGTGAAGCAACGCAGAGATGACGGCCCTCCAAAGCATCGCGATAGCAAGGGTTTGCTTCTCTGTCCCTCCGTCTCCTTGTTATTACTTTCTTGATAACAGTACGCACTTATTTCCCAAGACATTGTAATGTCCTCCAGAGCGCGCATTCTAGTTTTCTTTAGCTTACTGAGCTTTCTCATTGCCAGACAAAAGCTTGAACACAGAAAAGTGAAGGATAATCTAAATCCTGTATTATCCCGGCACTGGTATCCTCCCCTGTCACAGTTTTTGACAAACAGAAAGCGCATCACATTGTTAAGTTGAACATAATGTAGGAAAAAAAGAAAAGAACAGATATATTGTCACGTGGTCGTGACGACGAAGAATGCGGAATCCGAGGTCTTAAGGATCGAACTCCTCTTATTGGGCGAAACTGTGCCCAACCAGGAACGTAGCTTTTACGTTACCACAACAGCGGCGTGCGTAATCGTCGGTCGTCGATCAAGAAAGAAAGTGCATTCTGATATGCTCACTGATGTTCGCGTGCAGTCTAGAAGGAAATCAAATGTACACGTCGGACACGCAAAGTTTGTAGAATAGTCGGCGCCATTCGAGAAGCAGTAGTAAGCAGCGTGTGAGTTAGACGCGGCGTACGACGAGCGATAACGCGCGTCAAAAGAAACTCATGAAAGCGATCCCTGCGAGACAAAACGGAAACGAGTACGAGCGTCACTGACGTATGCAAACTTTGACAATGAAACAGATCACCGTGTAAGAGATTTCGAGTAGTCAGGAACAGGCATGCAAAATCATTAATGAAAACGCGAGGACCATGATCTAACTCCTCCAAGCGTATCGAATTCATTGACCCGAAACATGCGAGTTTTGCTTGTCAATAGTGACCTACTCTTCACGATGAAACATATTCTACAATCACATATGGTTCTGTCAAGCCAATAGGGTGGGAGAGGTCGCATTACTGAAGATAGACAAGGTCTCGAGATGAGAGATTTCTCGAGACACGGTCTATAACGGCTTGAAATCACGACGCTCTGCGTCAAAAGCGCTGAGGGTTGTTAGGGGAAGCCCCCTACACATTGTCACGTTTTCCTCGTATCGGTCTACTTATTTTCCGACGCTTTCGCATTGAAAGGAAGACCAAGCCTCCGTGCGCTCAAGCGTCGTATAATTTGCGTGCAACGAGGTACACAGCTGCAGCCCAAATCTCAGTAAATTGCAGGTTCGCTGCGAGCGACTCAACTGCTCTCGCCGTATCCCGATGGGTAATATTTCTCTAAGATAAAATAACCTACAAAGCCAATTTCGTGTGTGCTCGCGTAAGGAGTGATCGTCAGTACAAGCTTCGTAAACAACTATCGTTAACTGCTTACTCAAAATTTTTCTGTTGACAGTACAAATTATGTTTTCGAGCTAAATGTCTGCGCAGACTACATTAGTGTCGTCCTCGTTGCGTTTGTATATATATGGAACCCTTTTCTTTGAATAATATTTGACATTCATAGTACAGTATGTATAAAATGAACCTAAAGTAAGTCAAAAGTCTTGACAGGTGGCTAGAATTGGAAGCAGCATACTTAAACGTTTCTCCATCTGATTAAGACGACACCGCGCAGTCTCCTGTCGAGCACATATCAGTGCATCTACGTCGTGTGTTACCGTCGCTTCACGTCCGCCGCCCACATGGAAATGGAATTTGTTCACGATGGACATCGATTCAAACATTAAACTCTTTGCCGATGACTGTGTTATCTACCAGGAAATTAATAGTCATTCAGACCACCTAGCTTTGAGTGCTTCCCTTAACGCAATCTTCGAGTGGTGTAGGCTATGGCAGATGTCAATTAACGTAAAAAAATCCGCCGTGATTACAATAACTAAAAAGAAAGGTCCCTCATACTTCGATTATGTGGTCGACGGTACTGTGCTAACTAAAGTAAACGCACATAAATATTTAGGTGTTACGCTTACTGCGGACCTTAAGTTTACCCAGCACATAGATAATATTACCGCAGCAGCATTACGCAAGTTATTTTTTCTTAGAAGATGCTTAAAACTAGCCCCAACACCAGTTAAGCTGCTCGCCTACAAAACATTTGTAAGGCCAATATTAGAATATGCCAATGTGGTTTGGTTTCCGCACACAAAGATTAACATAAGAAAACTAGAGGCAGTGCAAAGAAAAGCCATAAGATTTATCCACAATAAGTACAGACACACAGACTCGCCAACTATGCTCCTAAACGCATCTCATCTAAAAACGCTAGCAAAAAGAGCGAAGGAAGCCCGCTTAAAATTTCTTTTTCAGATCCTTAACAACAGCTTCAAGACAAACGCATCGAAATACATTTCATTTTCTGAATCTCGTCCTACACGTCAAAAGCATGCGAATAAACTAAGAGAATATTCATATAGTAATGACACTTTCAAATATTCATTTTTTCCACTTGCCGTTAGAGAGTGGAATCTACTACACCCATCAATAACAAGCGCGAAATCGTTCTCGGAATTCGCTAGGAAAATTGAAGACACAAATAACTAACGTTGTCCCAATCACATACAACAATGCATATACCCGTACCCCATTTACCCTTCTCGGTTGCAATCCCTTCCTTCCTTTGTTTTGAATACTTACCATGCGATGTTATATTGTTGTATCATTGTGCACATGGTATTCAACTTTACACAATTGTATGTATTTTACTTCATTGTATGTATTTATGTAACCACTGTTTATCGTCGACATAGTTTATAATCTCTTTTTGTCTGCATTCGTTTGTACATTTGATTGTTATCCCAACTTTTTACTTATTGTACTGACTATTTGTATCGCCCTCCTGCTAAGCTCTCAGCTGAGAGCAGCAGTATTGGAAATAAATAAATAAATAAATAAATAAATAAATAAATATTTGTCCTTCTTATGTCAAAGCCTAGACATATATGATGATCTGCCGCGGTGGTTTAGTAGTTATGGTGCTTGACTGCTGACCCGAAAGACGCGAGGTCGATCCCGGCCGCTGCGGTCATATTTTCGGTGGTGGCGAAGATGGTAGAGGCCCGTGTCGGTGCGTTACCAGAGCACGCACGCTAAGGAACCCTATGTGGTCGAAAGCTTGCGGAGCCCTCCAGTACGGCCAGCCTCGTGATAATATTGTGATTTTCGCACCTTAAACCTCATCAGTTATTATTACATAAATGATGACGTGCGCCGAGTTTCCGGTGATTGACATAAGAGCTGATCGATGGTTGTTGACCTTCAAACAACATACAGTAATAAGTATATTATATATTTGACAAATGTCGGCAGACTTGTTTATAACACTGTACAGATCAATCGCGCTGTCCCTCACTTTAATTACCTCTTCGTATACATCACGGACGACGTGCTGCGTTCTTCAGGTGGCACAATGCGAAATGACACTGTACAGTTTCACTTTTTCAGACAACGTTGGCACTATAGCCTTCACCGCATGTCGTCACACACGACAACCGCCAGCTGTGCACGTGGAATCAACTCATTGCAGGTGTTCCAACTCAGTCTCCTTACATGTACCATCCATACACACACGGCGGTGTTTTTACTGCTCGTTCACGCTGTTATTTTTTCAATAACGCGCCCACGTTTCCCTTCATGACAACGCACGGCTGCACCAACCGCTCTTCGCGTATACGCTGGCGCAACTGCTCGCCGTGAACGCTGGTGTTTTCCGACGACAACGCTCGTGTCGTGTGCCGCCAGAGTGTAAAATACGGTTTTGCTGGCTACATGCCAGAGAAGCGAGTGCTTCTCTGACTTTCGTTAAGTACTTTGTTGGTATTGCTGTGGGTGGAGAGCGCTGGGAAAACTAAATGCGAAGCATTTCTTGAGCGAACTTGACCAACCTTGACAGCATCAATAAATAAATAAATGATTGATTTGTGGGGTTTAACGTCCCAAAACCAGTTCTGATTATGAGAGACGCCGTAGTGGAGGTCTCTGGAAATTTCGACCACCTGGGGTTCTTTAACGTGCACTGACACCGCACAGCACACGGGCCTCGACATTTCGCCTCCATTGAAATGCAGCCGCCGCGTCCGGGATTCGATCCCGCGGCCTTCGGATCTGCAGCCGAGTGCCATAGCCACTAGACCACCGTGGCGGGGCAAATAAATAAATAAATAAATAAATAAATAATAAATAAATAAATTGATCAATCAATCAATCCATCCCATATCTATCTATCTATCTATCTATCTATCTATCTATCTATCTATCTATCTATCTATCTATCTATCTATCTATCTGTCTGTCTGTCTGTCTGTCTGTCTGTCTGTCTGTCTGTCTGCCTGCCTGCCTGCCTGCCTGCCTGCCTGCCTGCCTGCCTGCTAGATTACAAAAAATGAGGAGCAGCTCATGTGACTTGTTTATGCATTTTATTCGTCTTCAAATAAATCGGAACTGCTGCATCGCGAAGTCTGCGAATATCCGTTACCCCTTTCACGACATCTCCTTTCAGCTGCCAGCGTGCATTATGCACTGCGAGCGAACGGCTGTAAATTACTCGCTAACGGCGTTTAAATCTTACGCTCACACTCGCAGTCATTTGCATCAAATCTGTGCGCTCTGTTTGCCCCTCCAGCGACGGTCTCTCTTTCAATAACCCCTCTTTTCCGCTTGTGAGACTGCGTGGGTTTTCCGCCCCGTATACATTGCGCGTACGTGCGCACCTGTTGGCAGAGCCCCCTCAGCGTGCTTTCGAAGATACGACCAACGCACCTCCTTCATCCGCGACCGCTCGTCGCGTTGCCCTCGCAAAAAAACAGCTGCGCACGCTTTTATGACGCGTTGCCGTGGCTGCTGCGTTTATCGCAAAAGCGCGAGGTGCGCGAATTCCTTTCGGTCGAGACAGCACGCACCGCGTCCCGTGTCTCCCTCTCTGGACGGTGCCGATCGCGCCTGGCAACAGGACTGCTCTGGCAATCGAAGGAACACACTACGGTCGTTAGCTCATGATGTGCCTATTTACTCTCACTCGAGGAGGAGCTTGTCTATTCAGCCTCGATCGCCCGTTTAACTCCGCGCTATCTGTATTGTGCCGCAATTATTTGGGTATGGGGAGGTGAACCGTATGCCGCTTCGAACAAAGGTGAAAACGTTACATCAGTAGAAAAACTATTTTCATGTCTCCCGATATGTGTTATGAATGTTATCGATAAGCGAGTGCATTAACATGTCAATACACAATACACCAAAGAGCCGCAACATAGCAAGGGACGATGAAACACGGAGAAAATCGGTTTTAAGGCGGAAGCCGCATATGTATTACGCGAAGATACACCCTGAAAAAAAAAAAGAAAGAAAGAAAAAGAAGACTATGGCAAAATAAAAATGTAAAAAAAATTAACACTCGCTTCCAGTTCACTTGGTATAACATTGCGCGTAAGCGCGTGAGTGTATGACTAGCATGACTGACAGTTTATCATATCAATAACATGGCATGGTCGTCGTCAGCTACGTCACCATTCACGATAAAAAAAAGGACGTGTGGGTCATACCCACGTTGGATGTGCAGGTATAAGTTAGGGACAGCGGGTGTGATCCTCACGAGATTCAGTGTTAACCTTGCAGCTTATGCCAAACTGCATTCACCCGATGTTCGACTACCAAATGTTCCGGGTTCGACTACAAAAAGTCTTGGCTTTCGTCTTTACATCGTCTAAGCAATAGCTAAGGACGCAAAGGAATTTTTCAAACTTGGCCTCAGCATCCTGTGGAAGGAATGCTACGTTTGCGAGACTCCATATGCTCGACGATGAACTATACCGTGTCGCTGATGGACCATCTGAAGTCACTTGCACGCAGCACGTGCCTTCTGCGGATGAACGAAATAATGCGCCAACTTCCTTTCTTTTCGCTTGTCGCTCTTTTTGGGTGCCGCTGTGAAGACTTCGAGGCGTCTTTGAACTATAACGACCATTTATAGTTAAACCTACTGAATGCGATTATAATGGCCTAGCTAGCTGCGTGGCAAACACAGAGCTAGGATAAATCACTTTTTTATACCACTATGACGTAGTACGACGCCAAAACTTGTGAAGCGGACACCGACTATTGTTTGGTTATAGAAAATGTCAAAAAAAAAAAAGATGACCTCATTGCGTCACGTAACCACAGAGCATAACATATAAACCATACACAGAGCATACATCATTTTACCGAAATTCAAACTGTCGTGGAGTTCAGCAGTACATGTACTCTTCCAACAATGGTTGCAGAATCTGGGAGAGGTTCATTTTGTAAAACGTGTCGCACTGTATTCGTCGTGCACTTGCCATTGAAAGCGAAATAAGTCCGATTAAAAAAAAAAAAAGTGGACATTATGCCGATGACAAGCATTGGAGCTGACACTTAAATGCGGAGCGATCGAGTTCATAAGTGGTAAATCTTATATTTCTGCAGCGTATATAACAGGTGTATCAAATGGCTATAAGAAATTTCTTGAGGACGTCTGGCACGATCTCTTCGAGTTTCGGCGAGTTTCTGCGATGAGGATTACCTCTCGTCGGCGAAAAGTTACTCCTTCTACCGCAGAATGTCCGTGATGAGAGGACTGCTGGCCTCAAGGATGCTTGAAAAAAAAAAAATTCTTAAACGTCCCTGGCAGGCCCGGTTTCCGTCCCCTACCTCGTGCGCGGTATACACGCACGCGCGCATCCAAATCGTCAACCACCTTGGGCTTGCTATACCATACCGGCTGAGGACGGTTAACAACATTCGGTTCCCTCGATACCTGAAGGACAGGAGCCATAAACGCTCTCGGAGGTTAAACGCTGCACGCGGACACGTCGACAGCAAAAACGTCGGCGCTCGTTTGCAAGCGCATCACTTTGAACCAACGTGATCGAGCTGTATGCCCATGTACGCGACAGGTATGTACACACCGCGAAAGCGAACATTCGAAGGGCCACGGCAGCGGGTCGGTCGTTGGCGCTAATGTAATGCCACGCACGAAGCGTTTCTTCCCGCGACTATCTATTCCAAATTCAGGAAGCGGGTGAACCGCTCGCCTCGCTTCCAAGGTCCACCGCGGGGGCGCCTGATGCTTAATGCATAACGCGAGCGTACCCCTGTGTCTTTCGCGCCGTATACACCTGTAGCCGGATTACCTCTCGCGTCTGAGAGAGCGAGCGACGATGGCGACGCGCGCACGGTGGTCGGGTCTCTCGCCGAGCTGTGCTATTCCCACGCGCTGGTACGTATAGACGGTGTCGTCGTTTCGTAGAGAAGGAAATACCTTCTCGGGTTCGCACTGCAGACATATTCGCCAAGGAACGCCACGGGGGTGCCGCTGCTTCTCTGTTGGTGGCGGTGGTGGGTAGCAGAAGCAGCAGCATATAGCGTCGCCGAGGCGTCGCTGAGTGACGCGGATCTTCGCCTGGCGACGACGACCCGTGCATTTAAATGGGACCCCAGCGCCGACGAAATACAATGGAGCAGACAACCGCAGACGGGCTGCGTCTCGCACGGAAACAGCTCGCCACGTGACGCCTCTTTTTGCCGCAGTGCCTGAGTGCAGCGTTGTATGCAGCGTTGTGAACGCTATATAAATGGAACGATATGCAATGCAAGGTTGCGGTACAGTGCCTATACTCCATCTCACAATTACCTTGCAGCACTGAGGAAGCTACGAGGAGTACAGAGGCAGTACTCTTGCGCAGCACATAATATAGTTCCAGGCATAACTGTTTCATTATTAATCATATGCAAAGGCTCTAGCTGTGCTTCTTGCATGACGCGTTACAGCCATACGAGGTACGTTAGGCATGTACTTCGCATACTCGGAATTATTGTAGCAATTACCATGTGGTAATCGTAATAACCTCCCTAACCGCGATGACGTGCATCAACATGGCAGCCCCCATACAGCCCAGACCATCCGCGTCCGTCCGAATTCGTGCTTTGTACTGGTTCTGTATCCAGGCAGCAAAAAAATAGGTGGTATCAGCTGTCATCGCTTAGTCTCATCTAATGCTGAGGGCAAGGCATCAGGTATATTTTGTTGCTGTTGTTTAGATCGCTCCTTTGTTTACATGCTGCTAGGACTACCAAGGTAGTGCCGAACCGTAAAATTGGTTTCATATAAATATAGCAGATGGCGCCACAACGTTATCGCTGGTGATGCGTCCACGATGAGAGACGCCCCGAATGCCTAAAATTGTTTTCTGCGCCGATAATTTGCTCTTCCGGTCGAGACCAGTGCGCGATGGCCGCTGAAGGTGCGTCAAATGAATCTGCAGAACGCTACAGGACAAAGATCAACTATTTTTCAAAAGATGCAAGGTTGGTGTTTAGTGTGTTTTGTGCGGAGAAAAAAAAAAAAAAACTTGGTGAAAGAGCGAGTATGAGCGCCGTCATAAAAATAACCCCTTTCCTCACAAATGCCAGCGAACGCTTCGTCTGCAAATGGGTTTCTGAACACCGAAGAAACGGCGAGGTGGCGTCCCGGAAGAGGTTCTTGCAGGCGAGCCGACGCCAAAGAGACGCCCAGCAGACGACGCGACGCGGATGAATACAGCTTGAATGGCCTTCGCGTTTCCCATTGGCTAAGAAGCCCCGCAGCTTCCACAGTGCTGCAAGGTACTTCTGAGATGGAGTATAGTAGTTGGGGCATCGCGCGCGTGTTCCCCGTGTTTCGTAGACAGACTGCTTTCCAAATTATCGCGAAATATGTAAATTTGAGACGAAACGAAAATATTTACTGGTTTTGTACCTGCGCTAGCAAGAATTTGAAATCTGGCAATTTTCGACATTATTGCTGCTGCGGACCAGTCCAAGTTATAAACAAATTAACGTGTTAATTTGTGAGTCGAACGCACATATCGCGGATGTAGAAATAAAGCTGTACAGCGCTACTACAGGCATGCATTCTTGCTCTTGCTTGTCCTTGTAGATCGCTAAAAACGATTGAGAACAGGGAAAAAACAGCTGCTAAAATATACGAGGTTGTGAAACCGTCAAGATGGCTGATCGGCATGGATCTTGTTTCGAGCACACCACGCACGTGCCCTGACAGACTTACAAACTGATCTATTCTCGAGATATACGAGTGGGCGTGTTGGTACAGGTCAGTAGTGCTAAAAACAAACAAACAAACAAAGACGCCACGATGAATTAACGCAAGGAAAGCAGAGACGGGACGAAGTGCCGACTTCCAACAGGTAGCTTTTAATCAGAAAGAATGCAAGGTATACGGGCTATTTCAGCGAACGCTTTGAAGAAATTCTTAGAAACAGGATGTTAAGAAGCTGAGATGGACGTTCGGAATGCTCATGTAAGTGCTCATTAATTATCCGATTAACTAAAATTTCTCAATTAACTTTTTATTAGACTTTCCGTGCTTATTGCGAATGAGGAGTTTTTATTCATGGAAACGACCATGTCATATCAGCTTTTCTTTTTAAAAAATATTGTCTGAAGCCCTGCAGCGCGAGAAAGCTTTTTTTTTTTTTTTTTCGCACCATACCGAAACTGAGCGCATGAAGAGCGCCTAAAGTCACGTGCAAATGCAACCTCTGCTGGACACGTATTCCGAATATTCCAGCGGCTAATTCGAAATTTACGTTGTACTATTTGCCATACTTTCCCTAGAACTAGAAAGATTCGGTGCTCAGCATAGGCACAAGCCTGCTTGTCGTTCGCTTATCCGCTCGGTGCGAAAAGAAGAATGTTTATTATTTATTTGTTTCTTTAACCCGGTCGCGAGTTTTGAGAGCCCTTACATTTCGAAATGTTCGCCGCAAGCGTTGAAACACGTCACCAGTGGACGTTGCGTTCGTACGTGACTTACGCGCTCCTTTTGCAATGAGTCGCGCTTTCATACAGAAAAGACCGCCAGATTTTTGCCCGTTGGAGGGCTACAGGGAAAGCTTTAAAGGCTTTGCTTTAAAAACAGATGTGGCATTGTTGTCTCTGTGGATGCAAACTCACCATTCGCAATAACTTCAAGAAGCTGCTAATCAGAAAGGTAACTGGATGATCTTAATTAATGATGCATATTGCATGTCTCCCATGAATACTGACGTGCGCTCACCCAGAGAGGTCGTTCCTAAAAAAAAAATTCTTTTTTTTTCTTCTTTCTTCTTCTCGAAAGTCCTATCTTCTGGAATATTTGAACGTCCTTGCTGAAACAGCCGGTACAGACAGCTACGTGACCAAAACGCATGCGCGTCCACAATAAGATGGGGTCAGAATGAACAAACGCAATGCACCTATTCACAGAAGGATCCCTGGGCGACGCCATGACCCTCTCTGGGCATTGCTAAATATTCGTTGCCCCCCACCCACAGGCCTCTCTATAGAAAAAAAAAAAGAAGAAGAAGAAAGACACTGCCGAAGTTGTGACGCCAGCCTTTGTACTAAGTGAAATATACTGATATTTCACTTGTACTTGGTACGCACCACGCCACAGCATGACGGTGCTCCTTCCCTGCTTCGAAAAATTCTGTAGCTGTATCGTCTGCCAGCTTGATGCCTTCGTTGCCTACGTTGCCGCTCATTTCTTCACAATGCAAGTTTGTCCCCCGATAGGTCTATGAATGAAAGGCTGATGCACCATTGATTGATTGATTGATTGATTGATTGATTGATTGATTGATTCGAACACTGAGCTCTTCCGACTCGCAGCTATTGTGTTCTATTGTGACGAGCCGGAAGGTGTCGTCGCGTGCGATACACACCGCTTTGGCCACGACGAGCCACCAACGCGTCGTCGTCTGGATTCTCGCCAGAGACTCGCGTGAGTCATCGCGCCCAGCGGCCGCCGCGTGCACGGCACGCACAAAACAAGCGCAACGAACACATACACACGTCTCCCTCCACGCCCCCGTTGCGACATTCACCTGCGCCCCGCCGCTGGCTGCGCCATCGTCCGGGAGCGTACGGGTTGGGTGACGCGCTCAGGTATAGTTAAACCTTCCCGGCAGCTGTTGCCGTACATGCGGCCGCAGGGAGTCCGAGAGGCGTTCTTTGCTTACAGCCGAGCACGCTATATATGGAAGAAACGAATACCACACGTGATGGTTTGCTTTCGTACGCGCATAGTTAAGTGGAAGACACGCGCGCACTAGCTCAAACCATCCGATAAGCCTTCATGCTGACGCGTGTGATTGAAGCCCCCGCTGTTGGAACCTGCGGATAATAATTCCTGGTGTTTTACATGCATGCCAAAACAACGATGGGATCACGAGGCACACAGTGGAAATTTTGACCACTCGGTGGTTCTTTAACGTTCACCGACAAAGGGGCTCTGCCTTTTTCGCCTCCATCGAAAATGGGACCGCAGAGGCCAAGGTTGAACCCGCGTTTTTCGGGTCAGGAGCCGTAACCGCTTACCACCTCGGCGTATAGTTTACGTGGGTACGTGTGCAGTTAGGTGGGAGCACGGTGTCAGATCTTACACCTTGTGTGGGAGGCACACATGTAGACGCACATCATCCGATGAGTCTGCCGACGCGTGTGACAGAAGCTCGCGTTGTTGGAACCTGCAGAAGCTATATATAGTGGATGGAAACTATAGTGGCAAATTTCTTAGGCGAACCTATCACTTATCGAGGCATTTAAGAACTGTTCCGAATTATTACTGTGCGTGAAATTCATGCTCTTCTGCTCAGACGCTTTCATTCTTGCATAAAGTAATGAGCCAGATAACTATTGCTTATTAGGTTGCGGTCAGTGGCATTGATTGAGTTGATAACAATGGCATTGGTTGCGTTAAATATTTTTTACAATGTCTCGCCTTGTCTTCAACGTTTTGCAGCAGTGCGTAGGGCTGTAATATTCTACGTGGTTCATTGAACGAATACAACGCACTGTGTACTACATGTTGTAACGTTTTGTCAGAATTCCTTATTACTGCTACGATGTAACCCTCCGCCACATAAATGAAATAAATCTTACATCGTCTACAAGGTTCTCGGTTGATAAGATGTTGCAGTCAGGACCATAATTGCGTGTAGATGCAATAATGGTCCTGAGTGCGGTAATATTGACGGCAATATTTCCGGCGTGCCCGCGACCGGGCCGGTGGGCGAGACCTGACGGTCCCGACGTGGGACTAGCCGGTCGCCCGACGAGTTTGCGTCATCGCCGGACCTTTCACTCACTCACTCACTCACTGCATCAACAGATGCGTAAAACTAAATTACGCTCACCCTCGCATCGAAGACCCGATTTCCTTGTCTGCGAAGTCTTGCGCGAAACTTTTCCGCAATTCATATAAACACTATTTTAATTTGGTTATAGAAATCAGGATATACACGTCATTCAATTCAATATTAGGATGTGGTTTTTACTCGTATATTTGGTTCGCTGCGGTTCGAACACTTAACCCTTTAAAAGTACATACATTATAGTGGTGTGTGTGTGTGTGTGTGTGTGTGTGTGTGTGTGTGTGTGTGTGTGTGTGTGTGTGTGTGTGTGTGTGTGTGTGTGTGTGTGTGTGTGTGTGTGTGTGTGTGTGTGTTAGATTCGATTTGCAGTGTCGACTGGACTATGCGAACGACGTGTTCATTTTATCCCAACGAGTTTCCAGAGGCCCTCCGGTTGTTATGGTTTGCTAAGAGGCTGTTTACCCCGATTAAGGTAACGCCTAATGACACAGCGGCAGCCATAATCGCCGGTTAGGCTATGCTGCATACTGATGCGTGCTCTCCAGCGGCGCAATGTACAGGAGATGTGCGGCGTCCATTGCCATGCGCTCGAACGTGTCCTTTACCCGTGAACGACTAGTCCGAGTGTATAGTATGCGGAACCGAAAGTAAAACGCGCTCGCGCGCCCTGATTTATGATTAATGCTTTAAAAGCTCCTAAGCGCTATGGTTAATCAGGAGCCTGATGCCCAGTCCGCCGCGGTGGTTTAGCAGTTATGGCCATTACGGTGCTTGACTGATGACCCTCAAGACTTGGGTTCGATCCCAGTCGCGGCGATCGCACTTTCGGGGGAGGCAGAAATGCCAGTGGCTCGTGAACTGTGCGTTGTCAGTGCAAGTTAAAGGCGGTGGAAATTTACGGCGCCTTTCCACTTCTATGTCTCTCATAATCACACCGTCGTTTTGGCTCGTGTAAAACCCTAGCAATTATCAAAGCCTGTTTCTACGCCCTCCGTGATAGCGCTCATTCTAAACGGCTTCCGGGCGTCTTATTTCTCAAGAGGAGGATGAACGGAAGGAAAAGCAAGCAAGATACGCGTACTGTTTGCTAACCTACCCTGGAAGAAATGGATGAAAGGATGAAAACAACGGAAGAATAGGGAGGGGCGTGTTGTGTGCTTGTGGAACACTTGCGGCTGTGTATACGACTACACTTGATCATTGAAGCCGGCCGCTTTATAGAGAGAAAAAAAAAATAAAAGAACAGTGCAAATGCTCACGTCGCTTTGCAAGCCTGCAGAGCGTATGTAGAACGATGTTCCGACCTGAAAGTGGCCTATGTGTTGAAGTGTCCGTGGTTACGTATACTAGTACACTTGTAATCCACTCCGCCCCCACGTTTGCCGGCTTTGCGCACTTTTTATACGTCTTGCATGCAGTAACTACATGCGATTTCATATTGGCTTCTGGACATTCAGTACATATATCCACTGACTTATCTCTCATTTTGTCTTTCGCATTTTACGTGCATTACTAGCTCCGAGATTAACCGCATACGTTGATGGGGACTCTGTGAGGCCCGCACATACACTTTAACGCTGACGCATGAATTGGACTCACAATGCAAAAAAAAAAAAAAGAATAAAGAAAAAATAAACGCACATAGCTCGTGCACTGTCACACCGTATAAAGTGAACGGGGCAACAGCGGTCCTCGAGGAAAGGTGGACTGCAACAGGAGGCGGCATGCCAACACCTTTGCGAACGTGTAGTCGTCGCTGTGTGCAGACAGGAAGGAAGCTCGCGACCTGCGGACTTGTTTACGCAAACTCTTGCGTTCGCGAGGCTTATCGCATAGAACCCTGTCTGTACACGTGCTGAGATCTCTCCGGCTATGTATGCGCATACGTGTGTGGTTTCCACTTGTCGACGGCTGCACGGGAAAGTGCTGCTCGGGCGTATCTGCAATACACATGCAGAGTGCGAGCTCGTCAACGCTTTCTCCGAACGCTTGTCTAAATAAAGGCGCTGCTTTGTGTGCACGTCACCCGCTGTGATATGCTTAGCGGCTAAGATGTTGGCTTGCGAAGAAGCTGGAGGTCGTGGGCTCGAATCCGGGCCACGGCGGTCACGCTTCGATGGCGGCAAACAACAACAACAACAACAACAACAACAACAAAAGAAAACAGTGTATACCTAGATTTAGGCGCACCTTAAAGAGCCCCAGCGGGTCAAAATTACACGGTATAGCCATCCACTACGGAGCGTGCCTTGTCACAACTGGTTTTGGCGCGTAAAACCCTATCAATTATTATTGCGTACGCGTTAACCAAATTTGGCCCTGGCTTAATAGTTGTTTAGAATTGTTTGACGCACTGTTCTTACAGTTTACGCTGACTGGGTTATCAGTATTTATTGATTTATTTTACTTGCGCTTCCTAGATATCTGTTATAGTTATCCTTGTATGTTAGATAATTTGGCGCGTTATTTCAATAAATTATTGAAATTGAAACGCGTCCTCGTCGTTTTATGTGTTGTACTCGTATAGAGAGATCATAAGTGATTGTTACGTTCTAGTTAAATTACCGGGCTTGCAAAAAATGCAACGCTGCTACAAGGAACATGGCGGCCACTGTATACATCCGGAATGGTCCATATTTCCAACGTGTACGTTTTCGATGTGACGCAGTCAGGGATACACAAATTACAGCACCGGCAGAAGGCTCGCATTTTTTATGTCGAAACATGGAGAAAGAACCAATCAATGACTCCATTAACATGTTCAGGAGTAGTACTAATAATACGAAGTACGTCTTTTTTTTTTTTTTCTGGGAGTGACTTATTGATTTCTGGAGCTTAACGTCCCAAAACCACGTTATTTATGAGAGCCGCCGTAGTGGAGGGCTCCGGAAATTTCGACTACCTGGGGGTTCTTTAACGTTCGCCGACATCGCACAGTACACGGACCTCAGCATTTCGCCTCCATTGAAATGCAGCCGCCGCGGCCGGGATTCGATCCCGCGACCCTCGGATCAGCAGCCGAGTACCATAGGCACTAGACCACCGTGGCGGGGCTTTTCTGGGAGTGTGCTCACTGTCTATGAGTTCCTGCAAACGACATGCAAGCAAATGAAAATGTGCGTACGCATCGCCTATTGGAGCTCTTCCTTATTCCCCTCTTTCAGCGCCGGTGTGTCTGTTTATTTAAGAAAGAGCAGCTCAGACTTGTTATAGCCGTCCAAGCTGTGCCAGCGGGCTCGTGGCGCGGAGGGTTGCTTCTGCGAACACCGTCTGGCTGGAGAAACCCATCATATAGACAAGAGGACCTACTCTATATGGGCTTCCGTTAGGATCCTGCCTAGCGCCCAAACCCTGAGTCGTCATTGATTATTTTATTAAGGTAGTGCTCTACACTAGGCTAACTAGGGTCGTGATGTAATTTTACCGTGACTTTAGTCCCGCTGCCGCCATATTTGGAACGATAGGATGGCGTGGCTGGTGGCCGGTCCGATACAATATAGTACACAACGTGCATTAGCCAACACCAGCTAGCATGAGCCATCATTTAATGGGCGCTAGCTAACATTAGCCAGTTATTCTAGCACTGAGTGGCGCAACAGGACATGGACCGAGAACGAGTAGACTAATACACAGCGTTGGAGAAATAGTCTAACGAGACTACTTCGCTAAGCTTAGCTCCAACTTCATGTCATCCTTTCGTGTGAAGCATCGGTCCCTGTCTCATTACGCTGCTCAGTGTTATGAACCCTAGCCAACTAGCCCGATAACGTACCTTAGCAGTCTTTTTTAAAAATAAATGTAATTAAAAATGTAAATGTAAAATGTAAAATGTTAATAAATGTAAGGTACGTTATCGGGCTAGCCAACTAGCCCGATAACGTACCTTAGCAGTTATTGCAGTATGTGGGGAAACACGGTAGCTGGACTCGGTCGGAAATTATTATCGAACGTCATCGTATCCGGTTACAGAAGGCGGCTGGAAGAGTGGTCTTCAAAGATATTTGACCATCGTATCAGCGAGTCTAAAAGAGCGGACGGAGAGAACAGCTCTTATAAAAAGTGGGATGTCATTGTGTGTACAACTGGTACAACAAGGTTATATCGTTGATTGCACCATTTCACTGTGATTTCATCTTTTCAAAGCAGTAAAGATGGCCGTTGCCGCTAATTTCTCAATTAACGCCGGTTTCTTAATCTTTCCTCTTTCTTTCCGCGCAGAGTGTCGTTCGGCAGCCTCAAGGGCTCAATGGTGGAGACACTCGTGTATCAGGACCAAGGACCCGCCCACGAACTGGCACCACTTCTCAACGGGTGAGCTTATCACTACGTATGCATAGAAGTTTGCACGGCTACGGTACAACCATGAAAGGGACACTAAATACGCGAAAGAATTCGATAGTGATAAGTGATCTCAACGGGCGGACTAGCGAGGTCCTCGCTCCGAGACCCGGTTGGCTGTAGTCACAGCCTGCGCTCTCTCGACAAGGGCCTGTTGTTCGTCGTTTGAGCTGGCCAGAACCGCCTCCCAGTGCGCCGACACTGCCTGTTCTATCGTAACCCTGCGTTGTGACGTCATCATGACGCAACCATAACGTCATGTGACGACGTCACCACTTTGGTGAGAGGATTCTTGTTACGGCTTGCTTATGGTTTTTGCTATGGTCACGTGGTATTTTTTCTACCATCCGCGACGACGTCGGTTTTTCGACAAGGTCACTGCCAGCTCTTTCATCTCCACATCTCTTTTATCCGCCAGTTCATCTCCACATGAGACACCTAAGGGTTTTTATTTAATGACGTCGTGGCTTTCTCACTCTCCTGCTCGTTCGCTGAGCGTACATGTGCTGGGCGTACACAACACTGCCAAGTAATGCAGTTGCTTCGTTTAAGCGTTGGCTCAAATAACATTCCTTGCCCGATGAACTCTCATACGCTTATAAGCGACACAAGTTTTGCGGGAGGAAAACACGCGCAGGATTTTTCGCAGCAACCGTTCCGGACTTGGCATATCACTCAGAATGCTTCGTGATCCAAGACAGCCGTCCATCACGTGCGCGCGTTTGAAATGCGGGCGCGCACGACACCGAGCGTAACGAATGACACGGTTTGCGTTATACTTGCCGACGCGTGAGCACGGGCGGCGAGCTGCTCGGCCATGTGTGCGGTCATTGCGCGCTTGGAGAGATGACCACTGGCAATGGCGGGCAGAACCGTCAGGGTTACCTGCACATAAATGGGCCCGGAGTAGAACGATCTCTGAAGCCTAAAACGCGCATTGCTTTTTTTTTTTCTCTATGTATTTCCATGGCGCGGCGTAACACTCGCCAAATGATACCGGCTCCTAGAGCTTGTCGTGCTTACAACTTACATCCAATAACTATACTTATAGCGCGTTACCACCAGTCCTGTGTCCGCTTATGATCGTTTCACTAGCCATCGTAGCGGCGGCTGTCTTGCGACCGCCATATTATCAATTGTGGACGCTTGTGCCCAGGGATAGAAAAAAATATTACGAAATAGTTCCGCTAATGGAATTGTAGATTTTTCTTTTTCACTTACTGCTGTATTTTCAAAAAGGAGAAAATTGCTACGCATGCGGTGTCAGTCACACGGTGCACGAAAGACGCATCAGTTTGTAGAAGGCCCGATTCGAGGTCCAGTCGAGTCTTTCAGTGGTACTCCGATTGCACCGCACAGCACATGAAACAAGATTACCTGTATAATATTGCCGACACCATGCACAATGCTCCACAAATGAGGTCGCGACGGGCCGTTTCCCGCTAGCACTTGTGCGTCGACCACCTGACGTGCGGCCAGTGTACTTCAATCTGGTACAGCATATAAGCGCTCAAGCTGCAGTTCGCTGTGAGCTCTAGGGTCAGAAGCTAAGGGGTCTGAAACAAATGCCCAGCAAACTTAAGGAATGCCAGCAAAGAAATACCCTCTGTACGCAATGCACATCTTCGTGACTGTTGTTAATACATCATGGAAGGATTTCTTTAGGTTGGGTATTTGGTTGGCAACGTTGTCTCTAAAAAAACTATCAGTTCTTGGTTATTGTCGCACAATTGAGCTGCTCCATATATAATGAGCGAGATGCGACGTGAGGAGTTCTTACAAGCACGCCTGTCATTTCAAGGGTCAGGTGGACGATGATCGATTTCTGAGCACTGTGTCCCTCAACTCATGCGACCTTTAAAGCAAATAAAGTTTTACAAAGGCCACAGTGAGCCGAGCTTGTGTATATGACTGGCACAGTCACATGCACTGTGACTTTTACGTCCAGCTGTTAGGCTGTACTGCACACGAGGCAAGTACGTTTAATAATGTATGTATGGCACAGGGTTGCTGCAAATACATTCGTTCAATGAATAATGAATAACATACGCTTCCGTGCTGTGTCATGGTCGAGACATCAGCGCCCGTGTTAGCAGTTACCGCCCTAGTTGGCTCATGTCTTGTTGCTGGAGAATTTCACGTACGGGTCGACGAATATGCCTTTCGGAGAGATAAATAGAAGCTAACAACACGGCAATATTACTATGTTCCATTTGTCTTGAATCGTTGTTGGCCACCTCAGAACACGACCATTATACAAGCGCCTCTTTTCGCCCATCGTTCATTGCACAGCTTGACACACGAAGGTTCTCAAGGACGTTCTCGACGATTCTCCGAAAACGCTCTTCACATCCCGCTGCCTGGCACCACCGGTCGTGTACGTAGTTACACGATAGGGTGGACCACTGTGGCCTACTTATTTCCTTTTTTTCCTGACCACGCCACTTCAACCGGTCATTGCTGAAGTGACAACCGAGCGAACGCGCATGTATATTGGGCAAGCTACAGCGGCAGCAGACCGCGAAGCAAGTGGACAGGCATATACTAGAAGTGGGTGTGTCCGCGATGCACCTCACAGCACGACAACAGACGTCCATGCACTCGGGTAATAAATTCGGAGCAGCCACGGAAAATGACTTACAGAAAAGCGCGACTTGTTGGAAAAAATGGGACGGCTTACGTCACTCGGCTCGAAACACAAAAAAATTCGCAAGCACGTTTAAGTAAACGCTCCGCAAGGCGTTATTACGAGAAGTTGGCGCTCCGGTTGTTCGCGACTGGACATAGTAAGTTGAGGTCAACCACGCCTTCTCAACGTGGGCAAGCGTCCTGCCTAAGTTCGGCCCGGTTAATTAATGGTCGTACACGTATTCCACATCACTCATCAACGTTTAATATCGGTTGTCCGTATACGTCGGCGATCGGACAAGAATTAATTGAGACGATGACTCAGTGGTCGCGAACTTCATTACAGTTCACTATGCAATGCCCGAAAAAGGATTACTTCGAAGGTCGATTGATTATCGAACGGACAAACATGGATCGCTGAAGGAAGTTGATATAGGAAGCATAGGCAATTAAAGACGGTTCAAAAGGATATGTTGTTGAGCTAGTTGGTTCATTGCTTGAAATAATAGTTATGGCGCTAAAACAACGGGACACAGAGAAGACAAACACGCCAAGAACAGAGAAGACAAAACACGTTGGCGCCAGTGTGTGTTTTGTCTTCTCTGTGTCCCGTTGTTTTAGCGACATAACTATTATTTCAAGCAATTAAAGACGATCGGAAAGTACCCAAAGCTATGAAAGCACTGCACAGCTTTAGCTTCTATAGAGTGACTGTGTACACGGGGATGGTTCCGTCGTGTGTAGCTTGTCACCCGCAGCGCCCAGCGCTGTACGGACGCGTCGTACGATGTTGCTCTGGCTTCGTGTAGTACATATAAAGACGGGTAGCACAGGCCGAGCAGAATTTCGTGACACAATCGAAACAACAACAATGACTTCGGCGTCAACAAACAAGCAACAAAAAAGGGGCGACAGACAACGCCCACCTACGTACACGGCATTGCACGCGTCTGTGCTTTCTTTCTTTCATCTTCCCGCGGTTGTGTTTCTTTTGTTTTGTTTTTTGTTTTTTTTTTTCACTGCACGAGTTGCGCAGGAGCAGTCTGATTGCTGTCTTGCGTGTTCCGCGCTGCCAACCCTGTCTTCGGAACTGCGAGTTACGAGCCATTGCGGAGAGAGAGAGAGAAGACGCGGCAAGGACGCATTTTTAGTTGCGGGAGCGCGGCATCTTCTTTCTCTCGACGTTGTACGGGAGCACCAGCAGCGAACCGATTTCCTTGTGCGCACCCGACGTTTCGGTCGCTTCTCTTTAATCCCCCCGTTGCGCACGCGCACGTCGTGGGCAACAAAAAAAGCAGCGAAATAAATAAAAGCGCGAAAGAAATCTGGGTAAAAAGTGTAGTACGTACGTCCGGGTTCCTTCCCTCCTTCCCCTTCATTTCTTACCGCGCGCCCGCCAAACGCGCGCACGCGGGCTCCGTATAAGATAAGAGTGTATGCTACGTGCTACGGCTCTGTATAGCGTACGACGGGCGTTGGAAGGAGTGAGACGCCCCCTCGTCGTTAATTTGTAACGACCATAATCGGTGATCGATAGATCGATAGATTCGTTATTAATCACTATACCGGTTAGTCCCATCGGGTTATCAATTTATGGAGCGCGGCGCGATCAGGAACTCACGAAGCGGCGGAGAAGCTATTGAAGTTGAGCGCTGAAAGAGGTGAGGTATATATAGAAAAAGAAAAAAGCCTCTAATGAAAGGAGCGGAAGCAGCTAAGTAGTGCGTGCGCATGGGTGAATATAAACGTCCATGCATATCCGACAATGGCGGCCATCGTAAATTAGTGTTCGCCAGCCTATTTTGGGAGCACGAGCAATTGAATAGAGTTGAGTCATGGTGAAAAAATGGTTAACGTGGAGCAGATAGCGGCCGCTCAGTAGTGAAGTAAATCCGTTAATGACGGTTAGCCTCAAATGTAGCCCTATGGTCGATTTGAGTGAGTGAGTGAGTGAGTGAGTGAGTGAGTGAGTGAGTGAGTGAGTGAGTGAGTGAGTGAGTGAGTGAGTGAGTGAGTGAGTGAGTGAGTGAGAGGTTACATATGCAGGCTACAAAAACACACTTGGTTCTCAAGTTACTCGTCCCTCGCGCCAACTAGCGTTCAGGGAGGATTCACTCTCCTAGACTCTTAGAAGAATACAGAGGAAAGGATGAAGGATATAGGGCGATTAAATAGAACCCAGTTTGCTACCCAGCACCACAAATATTGGAAATGTCAAAAAAAGATAAAAAGATAATAGAGATAAAGAGGGAAGAGAGCACACGCTCACGATCACCACGGTTCGAAGTTGTCAGCGCTACAACCATGACGTGAGGGCTGTCGGCGCTACAATCATTCACACAGCTCCTCGCTAAGTATGTGATAGGAGAGGCGCGTAATTAGCACTCTTGGATTACTGATGCTGCGTTGTCCTATGAAAGGCTACGTGGACATCTCTACTCGACGAGTTCTAGTACTGGGCTTTAGTCATCCACTACTTCCAGTGCACTTGAAACAACGTTCCTGGGAGCCAATAACTACTATGATTCTCATCCTTGCACCTCTTTGCTCGTGGCAGCTATACTTCAAGATATCGTGACCGTCATTTAAGTGGTGAAGCTGAAAAAGAAAAAGAAAAGATGCAGAGGCACCTGTGTGCCCACGTTTAACAAATGCATCGACATATATCGACGTCCACGTCACGTGGTGACGTGACCATCTATGGCGTCATCACTCTGTCAGTGGCCTTTGGGGGCATTCATTGATGTACCACTTGTAGTGAAAATGCTTAGGGCGAATGCGGGACCAGGCAATGCTTCACCGCTTCACACAGTGCGCGGGATTTCGTATTATGTCGGTATTAATTCCCTGCTTGGAAAGTAATTCGGTAGACCTGCTCGCTGCGTATGCGGCGGTCGGCTTGAATCTCTCAGCCGTGCGTAGCCCGTCAATCCGGGCAGCGCCGGGAGCAGCGCCAAAGTGGGCGGGGCATATTCGACTCGCGTGGCGAATTCGTGCGAAGGATGCGTACTCGGCTGGGAGAGAAAGAAGCGGTCAAGGCGCTTCGTGAGTGTCAGCGCGTGCACGTCGTGCGGCGCGTACCCTTGCCGCGCCGCGACGGTTCCGAGTCGGACGTGCGCCGGGCGAGCGTGCGCCGGTATCGGTGAACAGGTGAGGCGGCGCACGCCCACCAGCCCCGTCACCTTCGCTTGTGTAAATTAATACGCCACGCACGCCTCCTTAGCCCGTGTCTCATGTACAGATCAAGGGAGTCGCGCGCGGATCCTTATGGCGAAGAGAACGAGGGCCTAGGCGTTGGAGAACGAGCACAGAGCTTCACGCGCTCATGACGAGTTGTTGTTCGAAAGAACAGTTCCCGTTGAAAGCACCCATACCACTCGTGACTATTCCTTTTTATAGGCAGCCTACGTCGTCATGTGTCAGCTACGTGTGAACACGTTTCCAGGCGTCTACCTGTTGCCCAAGAGACTCGAATGCAGGCGTTATGTGACACCGCCTTCCAGCTTAATCCACAGCTTAATCCTCAGCTTAATACACATTAATGCGCCTTAACCCACCTTAATCCAAGCAACCCTTGGGTTTGACTCCAGTCAAGCCATGGGTTTGAGTTGTAGCATGTAGTGAGTTTGAGTCCTAGAAAGTGCTGCGTTCGGCTCCCATAGGATATTTAACCCATCTGCAATTAGTAATAAATAATTGATTAACTTTGGTAATTAGTAATCTACACCCGGCTGACATTCTTTGGTTCGCTTCTGGCCTTCCTTAATGTCTCGCTATATTTGTTGTGGTACGTTTTGCACCGTGCCTGCCGTTCATGTCGACGCCGAGGTCGTTCAAGGTCGCCTTCCAACGGGGCATCTAATGCTTTCGCCTCGCCTAGTAACCAAACACTCCCAGAGGAGTGTTGTCCAGCTTGTTGCCGGAAAGACAAGAAACATCAAAATCAAAACTGTATGGCAAACACATACACCGGCCGTCGGATGACTTAATGCGGGCCAAGTACACCTCCTGTTCACGTATACGTCTCATCGTAAATTCAAGAGTAATTAAAAGTGCTTGCAAACATTCGAAAATTAAAAGAAGAAATGGTTCGTGGCGTGCGCTCGAACCGATTGCACATGTCCCTATGAGTGCACAACCGGTTACAACGTTCATGAAATATCTGATACTGTTACGCGTGGAACGATAACGTTACGGACAGCCGCACAGTAAAACCGCTACGCCTTCAGTATATCAGGCTACCTGTAACATGTAGCAGAACACGTTGCGGGGCTAGTTGGACTTGGCCATTTGGTCTGGCTAGACGAAGTGCTGCGTGAACACACGTGCCCGTGAACATTGAAAAATCACTGGAAGATGATGACTCGACCTTCCCGAATTTTCCCGCCCATTGCGGTTCCTGCAGATGTGAGCCATTACTTGGTAGAATCAAGATGCTGACAAGAAGTAGGGATAGATTAGCTCGTGAGCTTTCTGAAGCGTTCTTTATCAATCAGAGAGGTGACACGTGCATCAGCGCCACATCGCTCTCCTTGCGTGACAGTGAAATTAGATTGTTAAGCAGGAGATGTTAGGCACTCTTTAATCTGCACAAACCGAATGCGGATGCGCTCACATTTTCTTATGTACTGTCGGGTTCAACGTGCGCTGTTTTCAATAAACTTAGTTGGAGTGCAGCGCCCGTCCTGTCCTGTCTCTCTGCTTCCGTTTCCTTTTGGTTTGCGCTGCTCAGGTTTGCAATTTTAAGTTTGTAACCTGTAACAGTCAGCGTGAAAAGTTTAGCGACGACAGCACGTGATAACACTTCAGTTCCGGAGCTGTTCGTTACCGTGTCAGGTAAACCTGCACAGGTTTACCTGACACGGTAACGAACAGCTTTATTGCTCGTCATGCACACAGTGTACGCCGAAAATCTATGAGCCAGGGTACGTAAAGAAGCGGTGATGTTCAGCATTTTTCCGTGTCAGATTGTCGCTAAACTTCTGGCGCTGATTGTATTATATATACGCTGTGCATATTGTCTATAACGCAATGCTTTCTAATAGTGTAGTAATCTCAACGACGTAGATTCAACCTGCCCAATATGCAATACTACCTGCAATTACAGTTGTTTACAATGCAATCTCCTCATGCTATACTAATAGCGCGAACTATCTGTCATGCTTGTCGTCATATACACGCACTTTCGGGGGGACTCGATCATCGAAGGCCCTTGAAGACCGCGACGTGCGCAAGCGAAAATGAGCCCAGCCCGGGAACTTTTAATGAGACGGGCGTATTCACGTCGAGAGGCACTCGGGCGGTGCGTGCGTACACGGTCGCGGAATTTTAGATAGAGGCAGCGAACACACCCACGTACGACGTCACATCGTTTGCATGGCCCACGCCCGCGCGTGCTCGCTTGTCACGGCGATGACAAGGTCAATTGGGTCCGGCTAATTGTTCCGGGACGGAGATGGCTGTCGAGGCAGAAAGTGCGCGTGTACTGTACACCGCTCAAAGGGAGCTCTTGCGGTTGCGATACGCGGAGCACAGCGAGGAGCCGCTAGAACACTACACTATAATGTCACTGCACTACACACGGCACTACACAATGCTCTCACTACACTACATGTCACCACTACGCTACAAAGTACTACACCACACGACTCAACAATACATGGCCTACACTACACCCCGCCAGTACGACATAACAACGTACTAATTGATGTTTAGTGCTCGTTGGAGCACCGATGAGCTCATGGGTGATGTTTCAGCGAACAAATTACAAAATCTCGAATTTATCTTCTTTCGGTGCTCATATTCGCCATTTTTCTGTTTGCGTTCCTTTTGTTTTTGTACAGGCCAAGTGATAAGGTGAGCACTTCTCTGCTGACTTGAGTCCAGATCAGCGCTGTATCTCTTTTTTTCTTTTTTCCACGTTGCGCAGGCTCTGATTGGAATGCATGTCGTGGTGTGTTTATTTTCTGAAGCATAATCCACTCGATCGCCGTTAACTAATCTGTGCCATCAACATTTGCCCTAACAAGAGATTTTTCTTGTCCGGCCCTCAGTTGATAAGTGCACTCCCAGGAATGTCCATTTTCATCGTATATACCTAGGCCTTACCTTTGTTTTTATACGTAAAGACAAAGGTAAGTCCTAAGCTATAAATTACTTCAGGTCACTATAGCGCTGATTTTATGTGAAATAATCGTTTGCTTCATTTGAGACACTAGAGTGCTACACTGCTGATTGCGCGTATAATCAGGCAGCGTCCAAAGCCCATCGTAAAATGAAGAACTTGTGATTATACAACCAGGATACAGCGTGCACTTAAATACGCCAGGATTTCAACTCGAATACGCAGACTAACTAAATCAGCTAAGACGTAAGTGCGTAATAGGCTACATGCCAGGATGCACTAGTTGTAAAAATGATTTGTTGAGAATTCCAGAGTTTAATGCAACACCCGCAAACGTTGGTTATAGTGAACAGGCATCCCAACGCTTTACTGACTTCCGAACGCCAGCGTTGCTAGAATAGTAATGCCCTCCACGCTATATTTAGCCGAATGCGGTCTTTGACCCGCTATCGATTTCGACGGCGCTGTAACGTCTCGAACACCCGGACACACAGCCGCAACTTCGTAAGAATTAGACCTCTTTACCATCTTCCTCTTTCTTTCCTGGTGAGAGAGGAACAAAAAAAATAATAAATAATAAATGGAGAGATCGATAACGATCACGTCTCACCTTAGTCCTACTGTTCGCAGGGCCACCTTGCACGTACACACCGCCAAAGTAGGGGGTTTATCTGAGAGCTATAAAAGGAACACCATTGCATCGGAGTGGTTTGCGGCGGCGTAGTAAAATATATCCGCAGCACAGTCGGTCGTCGCCGTATATCTCCCACGTTGTGGCGCGCGTGGCGGAGAAACTACAGCCTCTGGGTTGAAGGGGAACCCACGCTGTCCACGGACGGCACAGCTGGTCGCGGTGGCCTATATAGACACCGCAACTGTTGACGTCGCCGGGCGCGAATCCGATGTACGCGGATGTGCGCCCGAGAAGCGATTGGTAAGACGACGACAGTTTTATCGCCACTAATTGCGTTGTCCTTTTTGGGAGGAGGGTCGTCTTTCTTTCTTTCTTTCTTTCTTTCTTTCTTTCTTTCTTTCTTTCTTTCTTTCTTTCTTTCTTTCTTTCTTTCTTTCTTCATTCCTTTCTTCTTTTCTCCTACAGAATTATTAAAATTAAACTTCATTATCACGACACACTCATTTAACGTAGTTATGGAACACAGTTGTCTAATTAGACGGGTATTCATTAACAGAAACGTAGCGCTCCCTTTTAATGCTACCATAAAATAAAAGCCCATATGTTACAACTGAAAGTCGCATTTCACCAGCGTTGTGTGACCATATCAGCAATTGCTACGTGGAGTGCGTCATGATAACAGACTTTCTGAAGGGCACTATAGACTCGAATATAGTGTACTGTTTTAAGAAGACCGCTGTATTACGTGGTCGCTGTATGTACTCTTGTATGTAGTAGTAACCGAGGTTGTTTACCGGACGAATGCATATGCGAAAGGTAGGAGGAAAGGGGAAATTATTGCTGGAGACCACAGTAACAGCATAGCTCATACAGCTGGCCTACAGTAATCGGGTGGGGGTCTTTTAGAGGGAGTTGTCACTCGACACACGCCAGCACTACTACGGCACTGTTAGGTCACGGAGAGCAGCCGGCTGGCGTGATTGGAATAGGAACAGTGCACTACCGACACATACACTATCTTATGTAGGCGATCGTATTGTTGAACTAACACGCACAAAACATGCACTTCTTCAATGTACATACACATAACTTATGCCTGTAGCCGCCATCATACACCATTCTTGTGCTTGTCCCCCTTCTTTCTTTTTGTTTTCTTGTGCAAAGCATCAGGTCAGAACATGTCAGTTCAAATCCGGACCACTCCGCCTTCCTCTAATAAAATTTATCTCCCTGTTCACTATTTGTCGGCAACCAAAGCTCGATTCCGTTTGCGCGATGTTCCAGCTGCCATGCGATTATCGATGGCCGACTTGGATGAAACAACGTTTTTTTTGTCCGACTCAGGTGCGTGTGGGACGGCTAAGAACCGAACAAAGGGTGCTATACCGCAACCAATTCCGTGACCGGAATCATCTCACCCCGCTCTTCGCTCGCCTGACTTCTCGATGACGGCACGTTCGACGTTGCCGCACGCACCCACGCGCGTAGACAGCGCATAGTGGAACTCGGCATCTCGCCCCGCGTTCTGGAAATAGCTCAGCGGAGGCGAATATGTCTCGCTATCTGAAGCGTGGAGGCGGGATGCGGCTGTAGGAGGGATGGCCAGGGCGAGACCGAAGACGAGCCAAGATAGCAGCTGTGTATAAAGACGCCATGGGCAGCAATATTTTTGATTTATTTGAATACCTTAAGAGCCTGAAGGCGTTACATAGGGAAGATGAAAAGAAAACCACGATCATAATCACAATTCAGGTAAAGTACAGCGTGCATAAGCCAAGCACACGTAAAATACGGACGCACCAGTCTTCCTTTGCGTGAACAGCTGTTGTTTTGCTTTCGCCAAGCCAGTGGGGGCCCTGAACTAAGGGCTCCAACCACATTCTTTTTTCTTCTGTTTGCTTTCAATAAAGTTTCACTCCTACCTCGTTGGACTGCTAGGCATGGGGGTTGCGGGTTCGGTTAGAAGGGCGCTGAATTAAGGGTCAACTCCGTATCCACACGCACCCGCGTGTAGTACAGTAAGGGGAGGTGTCTGGCGACCGCAGTGCCGTCCTTGTACTTAGATTTATGTGCAGGTTAAACGGCATCAGGTGGTCGGAATTAAACCTTGGTGTGGCTAATATTCGTTTCATATATAGTGTCGACTCGTAAGGCTACAGAATTTAATTTTAAAAATTATTTACGTGGACAAACAGAAGCTCCATATATAGTAACAGCGATGAAGTGATATCACCTCGCGACTGATCGATAAGCATTGCGAGTGTTATAATGAATAAGATAAGCGACAAGGTCTCCTCTACTGAAGATAGAGGAGGGATAGGGCAGAACTGTTCTGCGTGAACGCGAATTTCTTTTCAGGAAGCACCTTCCAACATCCCGGTGCAGTGCGCGCAGCTCATAGTGGTGATGCATCTGTAATGGAAGTGCCCGAAAATTTTTAGTGAGCGCGTGTGCAATATGAACTGCCTCACGTCAAGTGGACACGTGGTACATCGTGATTGTTCCTTGGCCCATGTTCGAGCATACCGAAACTTCTAGTACTGCTTCTCGGCTTTACTGAATATGACGCGTTTCCTTTCCTTTTTTGTTCTTCGTTGATACAAGTACTGTAACGACGACGACAAAGACAACGGCAACAACAACAGCCACTATCACCTGGGCATGCTCTTATCAATCACTGTACTGCTTTCATTCGGGTCTTCCATGCTGGGACATACGAATGGGAATATATGTCTTGCTGTACAGAAGTTCATTACGGATTCGAATCGATTTGATTGTTCTGTTAATGGGTATTAATAACTTATTCCATTATCCTCTCTACCACTGACGTATTGTCATTTTTCTTCTTAATAAATTATTCTTATAAAAATTACGTGCATAATCCTCAAATTCACATAAAGGATGAATAAACCTTTCAGGTACTATAACTTTGTAAATTGAAGTCAAATCCGCCTGAGTCTTGGCTAATTCCCCCAAGACGGTAGATGCCAAATGTGAAGGATCATGATCATCATCATCGTCATTACAAGTAGTAAGTGCTACAATAGTACTGGCTGTAGTACAGCAACATTTTACTGATCGAAAAGTGCATCTTCGGTCACATCTTTACGGGTTCGTGTTATACGCGAGACGTTGCGGTATACATATATGAGTGGCTGTGCCCCTAGATCACCGTAGCCATCACGTAGCAGAGTGCGTACATGCATCCCAACCGGTACAGCGCGCATATAATGTATAGCGTCTGTAGCGGCGGTGGGTTGCGCTCTGCATATAGCGTCCACTCCACTATCTCGAGCTCCACGCCTCTCAGGCCGCAACCAATATACACTATATATACACACACACACATATACGCCGTCCAACGCAAGGATCTCCGTGTTTGGCTCTGCATTCCCAGAAGCAGGCCGGGTAGGTTGTGTATTTTCATGTCGAGGCATATTTGCCCGCGGTGCTTTATTTTTTTTTCCCCTTCGTTCCAGCGGGGTGCCGTCGAGTCGTCGTCGTCGGTTTTTCTGCGTCGCGCTGCTGCAGGTTGTGCGGTCGCCGTCGTTGTCTTGGCGCTCGCATCTCGTCCTGGTGGTGCACGTTTCCCGCTTTCGTTATCGTCGTATCTTGCTTCACCTCACTTATGGCCCTTTCTGTTCTACAGCCGGTGAAAAAGAAGAAAGGGGACAAGTGGCGCACTTAGCCACGGCTCGTTCGTTCGATATTCGCGAGAAAAGCTTTCTCGCACACGCAGCAGCCCGATGGGATCCGCGTTATCGTGGTCACGGTGATGCGCTTCGGTTACTCCGCTTTTATTATACCTTTCTTTCTTTCCATTTTTTTTTTTTTGACAGACACCCTGGCCGCTGGCGCACTCTGTACTTTACCATGTCAGTTCCACGCAACGCTGTTTAAATAGACACCCGATGGTGGTTATCCACTGAGCGTACAAGAGTAGCACTGCCATCAGGGACGTAAGAGGTGCGCTGGGACGAAAGCATCTGGCTGCAATGGTTCAAATGTGTGATTGGATAATCAGTGATAGCTACCCGTCGCGGCAGCTCTGCGGCTGAATGTTGTCTAGCGAAGCTCGAGGTTCGCGGGATCGAATCCCAGTTACGCGGCGGACGCTAAAGAACCCCAGGTCCAGAGCCCTCGACTACAGGGCGCGCGAAAAAAAAAAGAAAAAAAGGAGAACGATAGCTCATTTTTGCTCGTAATATTCCATCAATTATTAATTGTATTGTTTAGCGATATTTTCCTGCACAGAATATTTTGACGATAAGTGGCACGTGGCCTACGTGAACTTGCGAGTTGTCTAATGATATTGATTGATTGATTGATTGATTGATTGATTGATTGATCGCAACACCTGACGTCCACGTGGGGGTGCCAGTCGGTAGGGCAGCATACTCTTCGAATTATTTGCTGATGACGTATACATCGCAATCCCGATACACGTTCGAGCAGGCATTATCAAATTTCATCGCCACGCAAAATGTAGTCATGCTGGCTGCCGGTATTCAAACCCGCGACTTGTGTTCAAGAAGGTAAAAATGTGTAGATAAGTCATGCCTGTAGCGCTTGGAACTATTATCTGTTAAAGAAGGACGCCCATTAAAGCGGTCTCCGCTGGCTAAAACGATGTCTAGATACGTACTCAAGAAACGAACGGCGCGAAGCGATGCGTCGTTCTTAATATCGCGTTACATTAGCACAGCTTGAAGGCCACTTGCTAGTAGTTCGTAGAGTGGGTCAGTGCAAGGTCAAGTGAGCGTAACTGTAGGTAATGCTTCTTGTGCAGTCATTTCTGGACGAAGCAAGGCGTGCCAAGTGTGCATGTATTCGTATTCCGAGCACCGATACACTAGACTACCACTGATCCTTCTGGCGAACACATCTAACGACTGCAGTTCCAGTTCACTGCAGCGAACTGCCGAAGCATCACGCGTGAAAGCGCGCACGCACACTATACGGCGAGCACGGACACATCACGCGCGGTCCAGGACGCGGTATAAGAAGAACAGCAGTGGACCGCAGCGCGGTGTAGGTTCAGCTGTGCTAGGCGTCCGTGGCGCCGAGATGCCGAGCCGCGGTAAACTGGTGCACCGTTCCCTGAAGAAGCTCGAACAATGAAGCGAACAGGAGAGGAAAAGTAGCGCAGCCGTGAAACGGTTGCTCGTCCTCCTCCGGGTGAGCCGATCTATATTCAGAGCGGAGGAACGGGCCGTGGCATCCTCCGCTTGCAAAGGAGCGCGAGCGTGCATGCGCAAATAGCACGCCGCGAGAGCACGCGACTCTCTTGATCTTGTTTCTCTCTTTTTTTTTTTTTTTCCTGTGGGGGGCTTCTCCAGCGGCCTCCGAGACCTCCATACCCCAGGCATCGCGGCACTTTCTGAGGTAACGCTTTCGCTCGCACCACGAGGGGCTCACGGTTCAAATCCGGCTTGGAAGATGCACAGGTGTAGAAGCTGTAGCAGCTGAACGAGAAGCACTCGATGTGTAATGTAAAGAAAACGCTGAATGATAAAACAATAGCGGAGTGGATCAGGGAAAAGACAGGAACAGCTGTTATTATATAAATTAAAAGAAGTGGACCCGGGCAGATGATTGATGGTTATTGTGTTTCGGTTATGGAAAGGACTAATATCTGCAGCCCATGTCGTGAGCACGGCTAAGCGTCCGTGGGGGTAGGGGAAAGGGACTCAAAGAGATAGAAAGGAGAGAAAGACCGTATAGTGGAGGGCTCCGGAAATTTTGACCACACGGGGCTCTGTAATCTTCACTGACAACGCATAGTACACGGGCCCCTGGCATTTTCGCCTCGATCGAAAATGCGACCGCCGCGGCCGGGATCGAACCCGCGTGTTTTGGGTTGCAGCCGAGTGCCATAACCGCTACACCACCGCGGCGGACTGATAACAGATGTACTACAGTAAGAGCGACGGAGTGGATACCAAGAGAGAAAAATGCAACAGAAGGGGGCAAAAGGTTAGATAGAGCGATGAAATTAAGGAGTTCGCGGGCATAAAGTGGAACCAACTCGCTCAGGATAGGGCAAATTGGAAATTGTTGAGAGAGGCCTTCGTCCTGCAGTGGACTTAGAATAGGCTGCTGCTGCTGATGATGATGACCACGGAATACGTGCAGTGATATCAGTATCTCGGCGTCACCTTATGTAATGCTCTTAACTGGCGCGAGCATGTTGCTAACATTATACCGTCTGCAAACAAATCTAAATTTCCTGAAACGTCGCGTTCGGCATGCACCAAAGGATGTGAAAGAGCCCCCTTATTCGGTCTCAGTTGGAATATGCGTCTGCAGTCTGGAGCCCACACTAAGCATATCTAATCCATCCATTCGAGGTAGCTCAAAGCCGTAAGATTTGGTTAATTCATCCTTCGTATTCGTGCAACGCCGGTGTGTCATCCCTCAAGAAAGAATCAGCACTTTTAAGCCTTGCCGTTCAACGCCTGATGCATTTCCAGCCTCTACCTTTTTCCCGACTATTTCTAACAGCCCGCTCCGTCAACCTTGCGTCATTCCACCAGCACGCATATCTCACCGCGCTAGTCTCACCGCCCTTAAAGTTTCCAGGCCACGTATCAAAACGACCACTCTATCTATGCCCCTCTTTATGCTGACTGCAAAGGGCTGGAATGGCCTTCCTCGCGATATCGTCGCCATTTGTCGGATCGACTATCTGCATATTTTTCACAATGAAAACTCGTGGCAATAAAAAAAGTTTTTATTTGCTAACCCGCCCCTTCTGTAACATCACCTCGCGGGGTCTTTAAGGAAGACCAAGCAATACGCGCGCATACACACACACACACACACACACACACGCACACACACACACACACGCACACACACGCACACACGCGCGCGCGCGCGCGCGCCTTTGCGATCAAGTTCGATTGACCGAACGCGCAGAACTTCTCTGAACTATAAGAAACCTATAGTTGTATTAAACTGATGGCTTTTTTTCAATGAATAAGTGCACATTTTATTACATGACTCACTGAAGCGTCCGCTGGTGTCGCCCAACCGTTTCAGATGTTGGTAGAGAACGAAGATATAGACGAACGCATCTGCACTGCCTATGCCTGGTTACCTCTCACTGTGGCGCGGGACCGTGGCATAACATTGTGGTGAACGCGCCATGCAGCTAAGCATTTGCGAATGAATCACGCCAGCGACGCAACGGCCGCATGCGGGAACGGAAATGCAGCTTAGCTGAAGATTGTTTACTCGGAGCTTGAGTTTCTTTCCGACGTGGCAGTGCGTGCTCGTAAGTCGTACTTCGCGCTCTGTTCTCTCATTTAATAAAATCCGCGTTACTGAAGTCGTTGTGGAGAGAAAAGGAAATAAGAAAGCGACAGGTGCTTCAAAGGACATTAATCCTCAAGGAACCACGAAGGAAAAAAAAAGTGGACAGAAATTGATCCAAAGCGTAAAGAAAGATCGCAATGCTCCGCTCCTGTGAACTTCAGATGGGGAGGCATAGCAAGGATAGAACGAAACTACACGTAAGGAGCGCTCTTTAGCAAGCCGACTTATTAAATAGTTCAGGTATTCGTGTGGACATACAATAGTAGACCAACGTGATCCTCCGTATCTATCTTGCTGTTGAGTTTTACGAAGCAAATTTCCATTTTTCAGCAACTGGTTGTGCGTTAGCACACTTAAAAAACATTCGATAAAAATGACTTGCAGGCACGCGCCATCTATGTCCCGCGCATTAGTTCCTTATTTGCGACGGACACGAACATTAATTTGGAAATCCCACCGACTTTAAACGGGCTCATTAATAAATAAAACAACATTAACAAAATAAACTCTCTAAAGCTCATTAACAAAATAAAACTCTTCCTTTATAAAACTTGTTCCACGTTATTCATTGGCAGAAATAGATGCAGCTTAAATGTAAGTATATATCCTCTGGCTGGAGCGCCGGCCTTTCAAGATTTTTGTAATCTCGATTTTTTTTTTTCTTTTAGCATACCGAGTTATGGCAAATGGTAAGATTCGGTACTGTCATCATTCATATAGATCGGTCGTGTCTCAAGCAATCTATTACCGCTTACAAATAGGTGCAAGCGAAGTAAAGCACCTCCTAAGCCGGCATACTCAAGCGCGCGCCTCTACAGGGCCGTGCAGATTTATTTACGGGGCAGCGGGAATCGTTTAGTGCGCAGAGAAGCGTGCACACACACCGCTTTTGAAGACCAGTTTCGGCGAGAACCGTTTTCCACGTTCCAGCAGTCGTGAGCGCTTGGGTCCCAACGGCTTACCAACAGCCCGACATCGTTTTGTTTGGCCATTTTCAGTTTTGTTCTTTAACTCCGTATAGTGTGTATACGACTGTTCGCATCCATTAGCGTATACCACTATAGCGAAGCAAGCGCGCCTCGGGGAATCCGCTCCCGCTGTTTGGAACGAGTGGCGCGCGAGCGCTTACAAATTTGAAACGAGGTACACTGGACGCGAACACCTTGAGAAAAACAACAACAAAACGAACGAAACAAAGCAGCGAGCGATGCCGAAACGTGTCCAGAAGCTGGTATGAAGCACGGACCGGTTGGTTATAGTCACGGCGCGCACCGTCTTTTTCGGCGGCATTGTTGATCGCGAATCACCTCGCGTACGCCTAGCGGTATGTGTGTGTATGTATACACAGTGCGAGGCGTGCTGTAATTTTCAGCTAAGTAGGTTGTACCACGGGGGTTGTTGTCACGAGGGGTCGGAGGTCAGGTTAAGGAGATGAGCCCGATTTAGGCGCACTGCAGAGGCGGGGTATACAGATAAGGAGATGGAGTAGGGGATCAGAACTGCGTATACTATACGAGGATGGCGAAACCAGGAGATTAGGGTGCTGGGTAACAGGGTCACGGTGGCACAGTGCGGTTTAGTGGCCACGTTGATACACGGGCTGGTTTTATCAGCATGCGTGCTAGCAGGTGGAACGGCAGCAGGAGGAAAGTAACCGATGGTAAATGGAATCCCTGAAGAAAAGAAAAATAATAGGCGTCCTTAGCTATCGCTAAAGCGTCGCAAAGGCCCGAGACCAAGACTTTTGGTAGTGAACACTGTACCTAGAGGCTCGAACCCGGGACCTTTGACAGTCGAATGCCGCGTGAATGTAATCTGGCATAGGCTGTAAAAATTAACATTCAGTCATGCGTGGCCCATACCCCCGTATCCAATGCGTGTATGAGCCACTCGTTATTTCATTATTGTTAGTCGAGAGTTAATTGACGAGCATATCATGCTATTAATGTCATAACCTCTCAGTTACATTAGTAAGGCATTTGTACCTTTCCACTCCATTTTTTGGTATATGTTACTAAGAGAACGAGACGCGCGTTTTCTATTTTTTTTAACCTTATTTGTTGCACCATATTTTTCTGCCACCGTTTTTTCAAGGTCACCTTCGCATGAGACAGGGCTCTCGCATTAACCGGTTCAGCCCGCAATGCCTGTAGTATTTGGACTGTGTCGTCGCTGCAAATGAAGATAACGTCCGATAGCGTGTATAGGTCGTGTCACTAGTGTAAGGAAAGAAAATTAAAACTTAAAAGCACAAGGCCGAGTAATCTGGCTATGCGAAAGAAGGATAAGTGGAGTTATTATCAAGAGCCTTCGTCCTGGAATGAGGATACAATAAGATGGGGATGATAACAAGGAAAGCGAATGTGCAGGTCTACGAAGAAGTGGTGAGTCGTATATCAATTCGTTCAGGGCTTTGTTTTTTGAAATACGTGAATTAGCGATAACATTTGCTTCATCGAGAAATGATCCTCATGGATAAGAATTGCGTTAACGGAGACAACTTAATGAAATCGTTAGTTATGGCTAGAATAAAAGAGACTAATTATAGTTTTTATTCGAGAATATCAGCAAAGCTTGCTCGCGAAACTATGCCGTTCGTTATAATTAGTAAGTTTAATTATCAGCTTTCAGAATATGTCCTCTTTAATCGTGTTAGCTGTTATGCAAATAACCCAGAGTACGTTTCAAATGGTGTCACCCTAGTCCAACGACGCCCGAAACGTAGTACCTGGTTAGAAAGAGGGCTGGTGATTTAAAACAAAATAACTGTAAAATGTTAGCGAACGTATTTACTGTTTACACGAGGAAAGGGGTGCAGAAGACCGCCAGAGCAAGCCAGTACTCGTGAATAATTCATACTGCTATAATTTCATTAGTATGCGCCATGGGTATGACTACTCAGAGAGATCCGCATCTCGTCCGGAGGTAGAACCTTCTTGATCGATTAATGAGCCAGTACGTATCGGAGCAAACGCGGTGGCAGGCATTTTTGGACTGCGTATGCTAATGAGTATAAACGTGTAGCGTCGATGAACGAACCTCGATCGATAAATGCGTGAAGTGATCAGTGTAAGCAAATAGACGAGCGCGGAGTGATGGTGAGCGCTTTTTTATTTATTTATTTATTTATTTATTTATTTATTTATTTATTTATTTATTTATTTATTTATTTATTTATTTATTTTGACGGTTACCAACGCGAAGTACACTAGTCGGAGTTCCGCGAATAGTGAAATACACGACTCCTTAGCGGATGAGATTGCGTGAAATGAACGAAATGGTAAGAACGGGTATATTCGATGAAGTCAAACTGGATAGAGAGAAGCCCGCCATGGTGGTCTAGTGGTTATGGCACTGGGATGCTGATCCGAAGGTCGCGGGATCGAATCCCGGCCGCGGCGGCGGTATTTCTGTGGAGGCGAAATACTGAGGCTCGTGTACTATGCGACGTCAGTGCACGTTAAAGGACCCCAAGTGGTCGAAATTTGCGCGCCTCTCATAGTCATAGGCGGTTTTGGGACATAAAACCCCAGAAATCAATCAATCATGATCAATGGAATAGAGAAGCACAAAGGTTAATAGCAGGGAAATTAACAGACATGAAATTTAGCGCCATCATACTCAGGACAGTGCTGATTATGGAAAGAAAATAAAGTAAAAGGAAGCGTTCCCAGCGGTTCCCGAGGTTTAAGAAGACGTAAAAGGCGAAACCCCTTGAAATCGCCCACCAAAGACGCTCTTCCAAATCTGCTTTCGAATCGCCGATCAGTGGTTGGGCGCTACAGCTTGGAGCGGCTGCCTTGACAATATAATTTATTGAATGAACATTTATTAATTAACGCCGTGGTCACTCTGTTGATCATTAATTGCGCCTCATCGATGACCAGCCATAATGTGGCGCGCTTATGGCCTTCCATATGGCCACGTGACATCTTTTGTGCCATCCGGCCGCGGTGACGCCGAATTTTGGACAAAGCCATCGCCAACTCCTTCGTGGTCATCTCTGTATGAACATGTCTGTATGATACATGTATAAGGCTTTCGTCTTTGAAAAATTCGACAGCCACTCCACCCTGCGAAAGTGGATGACAAGCGAAGGTTTATCAAGGAAACTATATCAACGTCTCCTTTGATTTTAGCGTATGCTCCCTTAAAGTTTTCCAATTCATCGACGTGGTGCGCTTGGCGACGTTAGGCAGAAAACTTGCACACCTGTGATATCGTCATATCACAACTGATTGCACATTTTGGCTGCTCATGGGTTGATAGACACTAAAGTTAAGCGTTGTATCAGGTGTGGCGCATACCCGTGTATCAGAGGCCGGTACGTTCGGGTATGCACCACAAGTGATGGGATATGCGCACTTGTATACAATTGGCTTTCTTTATTTTTTCTTTTGATGAACAGCAGAAATACAGAGAACCCTATACATGTACAGCTCCGCTTTAAAGCGCCTGGTCAGGCGTCTCCTGCCCACACCTTTCGCCCCGTAATCACGACGACCGTATACGCCCATGTGTTGTCAAGTGCGCGCGTGCATATGAATTGTAACAGAGTCATAAACGGCGGCGCGAACTGTGCGTCCTCCTTTCGCGTGCAGGCGAGCCATCGTTAAAAGCGGGTCTTGGAGCCTGCCATACAGACGTCTTGCGAAGCCAGAAGCTCTATAAAACCATAAAGATCTTATCGGAAGCCGAGGACAACGTGCCTCGTTGTTCGCAAAACTGGGGGGAAGCCACGAATGAAACGTGCGACAGCCTCTCTGGAGAGGCAGTCAGTCACGCCAACGCGAAAAGCATAAGCCGACGATCTCAATCCGGCGGACCGCCTGACCTTACGCAGAGTTTAGCCGCGCCATCTCATTTCGTATTTTTGGAGAAACATCATCAAGGTGCTTACGCCGTTCTGACTTCCCTAGGTGCGTGTCCAACAGCCGAGCTGTCAGAAATATTTTACAGTGGGAGGACAGCTCTATTTGAACTATGTTAAAGTGAGTCTGATGTGGCCCTGTTTTCGACGGGATCCTGGCATAGCGCCTGGTCGTGGCCACTCCGATTCACGAATTATTTAGGGGCGTCGAATATTGTTGCACCACGCTCAGAGCAACATGCCTGATGCGCAGGCCGGGTAGACAAATTGAGATTAGTGTAACTACAATATGTCAGATTCCAGTCCGTCTACTGTCCCTATAATATAGTATTACTGATCGTGCCTTACGTGCCAAAACCACGTGATTACGAGACACGCTGTGGACGGGGTCTGCTGAGATTTACCACCACCTGGGGTTCTTTCATGTGCGCGGACATCGCCCAGTAGTCAGACCTCCAGCATTTGTGCCTCCATGGATATACGATAATTAATAAGTTCAAGCACAGATGTAAAACTTTGGCTGAAACAAAGTGAAACACACAAAATCTGATTCTGTAGTATAAATCTACACGACCCTGGAAGGTACATGTCAGTACGACGTCGCCAACCTCCTTTCAGCCGCACTTGGCCAGCTGGACAATTGCCCCTTCACAGAAGACAATGGCATTGGCTGACGAAGAGTTCACTGCGAGTTGCTACCAGGGCATTGGCGCGGTTTCTTCGAGAAACTGAACTTGGTGAAAGACTGCGACTGGGGGGCGGCCCTGACAAGTGACATTGACGCGTCATCGTAGCCTCTTCTTTTCCTCTTTCATTTCCCATTTTCCCTTCTACAGTACAGCGTAGCCAACCAGAGATCTCCTGCGGTTAACCTCCCTGTCTTTGATTTACCTTTCTCTCTATCTCTCCTTTTCGCTATTCCCTGTGGTCGAGCGCTCCAAGATAACTTTGAAGAATTTTGAACAATCAAATTTAGCCTAAGCAGGCAAAACACTAAAAGTCATGTTCCTTTCGCGATTTCGACAATAATTTGCAAGACACGACAAAATATTCCATTGTCTCGGCGAAAGTAGTATGCACGTTGAAACAAGCGCGTACACGAGCCACTGCTTTAGCGCCTTTGTTGTTGGGATGCCTTCGGTGAAGCCAACGCGCGGGCGTTTCCACGAATAGCGGCGGCGGTTGTGTTCGTGGCGTGACGCGGCTGCCGCGGCGACAGAGGGGGGGAGGTGAGATGCCAACTCACCTGCGGCAGCTATCGATCGGATGGGGCTAAGTTGAGCGCCGATGCCTTCCTACACTCAGGCCACGTGCCTCGATCACTGGCACGCACTTTGTTCCCCGCCCTTTTGGGTCTGTGTACCAGACGCCTCTCGTGGATGCTGCACCCGATTCATTCCCACTTCGGAAATGAATGAATACGTAGCTGGTTAAAGAATGAGACTCCTTGACCGGTGGGCTGCCGTAAGGTGCGTCCATTCATTTGAGCATTGTTCGCTAATGTATTAACCCTTTTCTGGTTGGCAGCACATTTAAATGCTTTTCAGCACATTAAAATGTACTGTACAATAACATCATTGTCAACCCGGCACTATATTGCCACGAAGGCCATGTGCGATGGTTTGAGTTCGTATATGCAAATCTTTCTTGCAAAATCTGGGCACGGAGAGTCCTTATGCATACGCATTGAGCAAAAGTCCGGACGACCCTTTAGAAAAATGCCTTCGTCATCATTTTTCTCGTGTCGAATCGTTCAGCGTTTTTTTTTTTTTTTTCTGTCGCCAATGTCAATGTTTGCAGCTGAAGTGTTACTCAGTTTATTTAGCACACGTTTGAAAGTCAAATCTTTAGTGTAAGAATACGCCCCACAGCGAAGCACTGCAGTGAAAATAAATGCGCAACGTTCGTCTGCGCGAGATGCGACAAGAAAGAATTCGGCGGGATTGGCTCAAATATAAAGTAGGTTCTGGCGAGGAATATGTAAGTACAATTCACGTAGTAATTGTGCATAGGATTCGTTATGTATACGCAGAAAGTGTCGGTTATGCTCGAATTCACCGGAGTTGCGACCCCAATTAAAAGTATTCTGATGCTCGAAAAGAAGAACCTTTGTACACCACCGTGTATTTACCGAGCGTACTTATCGTGCGATCTACAATAATACTTATGAGAACGAGCTAACTCCTGTTCTTTCTGGCGTTTCCAACTTCGTCTCTCTTTACAAGACCGAGTGGTTTGCGACGGGTTTCGTTAGTGTTCAGACAGTGCGGACGAAATTGTGATTTGTGACAATCTTTCATGCGAACAGGTCACTACAATCCTTCATTGATTTGCTCTCCACATAGAAGCAGTTGCTTCAGTTAGCAGCCTGCATTGTACGACGACATTGCTTGACAGCAGCATTAAGCAAATCGAACGCCACTTCGATATTTTTATTTTACTACTTGGTTTGTAAGCAATATCTAGTCTACGTATCGACCTTCTCCTACATAATATTTTTCATGATAGGAGACCAGAAGCGTTATAGTGAGACCTTCACTGCGGCATCGAATCACTTATGTTCAGCATGTTTATTGCTTGTTTTGTGCTGTTTTTTTTTTAAACGCTTATCCTTTTTGACGAAAGTGCTGCTACTTATATGAGCTCCGTTACAAATCTTCCACACGATATGAGACGTGACGAAAATATTCCGAAAGTGGAATGTATTAGGTACAAGATTTCATTATACCGTCACTCGTCACGAGCTTCTTTAATTGCCATGAGCTTCCTCCTATTGTACCGTGTGCTCTGCTGCTTCCCGTCGTTCGCCACGGATATCGATATCGGCCAATAAAAATCGACATTCGTTTTGAATCGCCTAAATCTCCAAATCTCCCATAACTGCAGATATCAGTCGTACAAATGAAACTATAAAGCTTTGCTAAAACATTACGACAGGTGAATCTGCCGCTAATGCCTGCGGGAGTGAGCGGCGGTATACAGACAGCTCGAATACGATAAATCATTTGTCTCAACTTCGCCCTTTCCGGTGATTCGAACAACCATTACGGCTGCCCTTAGAATTGATCGTTTTCAACAAAGCATTGTGTTACGAATGAAACAGTCAAGCAGCGATTAGAAACGCGGGCAGGTGATTACTGCCTACGTGTAACAATTATTTGTATTAACGGAAGCTATATTTTTTTTATACGGAAATTAATAATGTGCAAAAAAAAATGGCGCTCGTGACTTTCCCGGTCCTGCAGTCGTTTTTCGTCGCGTGCAGCTTGAAAAAGCATAACCTTCGACATCCTTTACGCGGAGGAAACGACGACGACGACGACAACGACAACGACAACGACAACAACAACAACAACAACAACGACAACAACAACAACAACAACAACAACAATAACAACAATAACAACGTAGTGGTGGTAGTCAGCCCATTCGACCGCGTCGATGCAAGCAATATTCTGGCTTTGACGAATGCGTAATATAGCTATTACGAAGAAAATGGAATGCAAGAATGTAGAAGTGCAGAGATGTTATCGAAAGGAGGAGAGAATAAACACACGGAAGAAGCAAACTATCTCTTCACTGCACGCGTTTGGAGGCATGGGCGCCACCCTCTGCAGGAATGTCTCGAAACATGGAAATTCAGAGCGTATAATGAGCTGGGTAGAAGAACGTCTGAAGGTACGAACACACCATTTCGACTCAATAGTGCCTAAATGGCCAGATTGCTTTCTACTATTACTAGCCTATCGCTAGCGCGTACTGTTCAGGGCGTTTCAGTTAGCTTATTGCGCCACTGCTTTAATCCACGTGCACGTCACGAAAATGCGTCGTTCGTAGATCGTTTGCAGGTGCTGATGTCACTGCGCACAAAAGTCCATAGTCACGTGATGCTTTTTTTTCACTCAGGAACCTGAAAAAAAAAAATTAATGACGTTTCACCTATTAGGATGGACGGACGTTATATGCACGCTAATCAACGAGCTTTACAAATTCTCCATCGAACACTCTCCATTTGCAACGATAGTTTAAAGGTTGGTTAATTAATGCTAGTTAACTACCTCATGTAACCTTAAGAAGACAGGCTCAGGTGCATCAAGACGACAGCAAGTGACTAAGCTCGCTGCACACCCGTGAGGCACACGTGGATTTTATTTAAAGCAGTGACTCAAGTGAACTGAAATTATATATATATGCATGCTCGTACCCCCCCCCCCTCTTCCGATTCTTCATAATGTCGTCGCCGATGAGGGACGACGCAAACTAACAACATTCTTCGTGGAATTCCAACTTGGCCAACGTGCCGCGCCTACGAATATGCGGCCGCGGAAGCACCCCGCGGTATATGTAGACGCGCCTCTTTACCGCGTACTTAGCACCGTCCAACAGCAATGCTAAAACGGAGCGAGCGATGAACCCTCGTCCTAGAGTAATGAGGCTGTCCTTGCAGGGGCCACTTATATATATGCGTCCAACGGGAATCGATTAAAAGTGACAGGGGAACAAACTGCGCGAATCGAGTGTTTCGCGCCGCCGACCCGCATGCCGAATAAAAAAGCGCACTAGTTCGACGACGAAAGAAAGTATTTGTGCGTAAATGAAATGGAGAAAATAAGGCTCCCTCCAAAAAAAAAAAAAGGTCATTAGCACCGGCGAAAAGGGACAGAAGCAAGCGAGCGAACAAAGTGGCTTTCCAGCTACAATTTCTTTCTTTGCTTTTTTCTTTCTTTTTCACGAATTTTATCGCCTTGCGTGTTGCGCACTCACTTGAAGCGTGACAATTACGGTTTTGTAACGTGCCGAATAAAATGTGAGCTCGTTTCCCAACCGAACCGCACTTAATCCTGTCGTTTTCAACTCGCTTTTCATTCTTTTATTATTTTCTTCTGCGTCTGGCATTCGACATAAATGTAGTTTTTTTTAAATGGTAAATGTGACAGTCCCCGTACACGGGACACATTTCACTACGAGCAGCGCACTTCGCTGCGCGCGTTCGCAATGATCATGGTTCCGACATTTCCGAGCGCTTTTTTTTTTTTTCTGTTATCTAGGTAGGTGGCGTTATCTTGCGAATTAGGTGAACGAGCGGGACCCCCAAACAGCTGACAATATTAATAAGCATATGCAGAAAGAAAAAAAAAAGGGTGGGGGGGGGGGAATGTGGATTGGTATTATGAGGCAAATAAGACTGAAATACCTGGCTCGTTTCAGCATCATTGCTGTGTACACTGTATAGGTGCCGGTAAATACGTGCTTGGCGAGGTGGTCGAATTTATTGAATACCGTTGAAAACACCACGACATTTAATTAAAATTGTCATCTCCATGTGGTCACAATTGCCTGGAGCCTCGTCAGAAACTTCCAAATGTAGCCAAAATAGGACTAGGACCTGCTCGATCTAATCCCTGCTTAATGGGACACCATTAAGTAGGGATTACATCCTAGTCCTATTTCACCTGGCTTAGGAGGACGAGCTTAAAGAGTCGCCGAACTGCCTGATTTCGATTAATTCTCTGCAGGAGAGATGTGTATAGGGAGCGTAGCTTGAGTCTTCACAGACGTATAGCACCGCGTATCGTTTAATGCAACACTCGTCTGTTTAAAACTGCCACTTCTCTTTTAACAAGAAAATACCGAAACATGATTAAAGAAATACAGGGAGGGTGTTCGTGTATAGGCGTGGATGGGTTAAGTGAAAGCATTATTATATTTAAATGGACAGAAATCTGAGCGAGTTGGTAAGGATTCATAATGCAAAGAACAGGCGTGCCAAACACGGACACAGGGAAAGTGGACAACACGAATGCCGGCGTTCGTGTCGTCCACTTCTTTTGTGTCCGTGTTTTTCACGCCTGTTCTTTGCATTATGAGTCGTATTTACCCGAACACGGCGCTAAGCGCAACAGCTGTTCATTGCGGACTCGTAATTGCAGAATCGCTGCACATTTACGTACAAAGGCACTTAGCCTGCGAGCAAACATTGAAATTCACTTTATGTCTAACATGCGTCTGCTGATGTTTTTCGCTCGTAAAATGTATGTTCGTTCCGTTTTCACGGTCTCGCTGTCTGGTTCGGCCTCTTTATTTACCTCTTTATTTATACCCTTGCCTCCGAGATTTGGTCATCCATTTTAAGAACCCTAGCACCACGTCATCCGTACGCAAGCGCGCACGCGTTATTAATGGGACGCGAGAGACAGCCGGGAACGATTTTTTAAAAACGGCACCAGTGGGCGTCTGGTATTCTGGGTGAACAAATCGAATCTCTTTCCGTCATTTAACTCTGCCGAGCTGGCTGCTCAACTGCGCATTGTTAATGTAACAAATGTGAACCCAATTATTCTTCGTTACTGCGGATGTTTGCTACATGCATATGAACATCGCCCCCTTGCCGCTCTTTCTGTAACACCTATATTTTTATTCAAGAGCGTATTAAAATCCGGGCATTGAGAAAATGAACAAGGAAGAGGAAAACAAAATTTATATTTTGATACATTTCTCTGTGCGTGCACGTGTGTGTGTAAGCGACTTTCTTTCTTTCTTTCTTTCTTTCTTTCTTTCTTTCTTTCTTTCTTTCTTTCTTTCTTTCTTTCTTTCCTTCTTTCTTTCCTTCTTTCTTTCCTTCTTTCTTTCTTTCTTTCTTTCTTTGCATAGCCTATCACGTGGCAGTCGGCCCTGGGCGAGCATGGTTCCAGCGCGGCCGCAGGTATAATGCGTGTAGGGCAAGCGAACGCTCCGTACACCGGTAGATATTGCTAGCCCCTAAACAGCTCAGCTGTTAAAGGGGCTAGCCCTTTAACAGCGGATTGGGCAACCAGCCCAATCTATTAACTTGGTTCGTTCATGCACTTAATAATTCCTGGAGTATTACGCGCCAAAACGACGACATGATGACGAGGCACACGTCCCGTCGATGGAAGGCTCCGGAAATTTTGACTACCTGGGGTTCTTTGACGTCCAGTGGCAACGCAGAGTACACGGGCCTCTGTCATTTTCACCTCCATCGCAAGTGCGGCCGCCGCGGTCGGACCCGCCCCCCTCGGGTCAGCATGCCAAGTGACATAACCACTGCACCACCGCGGCGGACGTGTTTATCTACTTAGTCAGGTGCGTGCTGTCGCGGCGCCGTGTTGTATCTACAGGGACGAGAGAAGCTCCGGCTTGGTTGCGTCAGACTTCACTCGTCGCGTGACACGGGAAGGAGTTGCATTAACGAGCAGCGATGCCTGCTGCTTGTTAAGAGCGCCTAGCTAACCTTCCATCGCTTCCGCCACGTCGGCTCAGCTGTTGTGGCGTTCCGCTACTGAGCACGAGGTCGTCGATTCGGGTCCCGGCATTCAGACGAGGGCTGCATGCGATAAAGCCCTCGCGAATCGATACACCAGCCTGTATACTAAACAGCGGCAGCGACTCTTGCACAACAGCGTCCCTATATTGCACAAGGACCACTCGATTCAACGACACTTTGCCAGCGCATCTGTCCCGCATCTCTTCCTCGCTCTTTCTCTCTTTTCTAAGTTAAAGGGTCACTGAAACATTCTTCTTCACATTGTACGACCTATTAGTCCACGCGTCGCGTCAGATCATTCACACCATATATAGTAGTAGTAGTAGTAGTAGTAGTAGTAGTAGTAGTAGTAGTAGTAGTAGTAGTAGTAGTGTTATGGCTACAGGCGGTGTTAGCCTGGCACACCTTGCCGGCCACACCATATATAAATTAAGCGAAGCACCTTGCACCGAAGCAGTTACGGGCCGATTTCCGTCGCCTTTCACGTTACCACTGCTGTTCCTCCTCGACGCGCTTCCCTGCCGGTCGCAAGCTAGCAACAGCTGCGCCCTCCACGGCAGCCGCTGTTCCGAGGCCTCAATCGAGGGCACGGCTCCACGATGTCCCTGCTGGTGCCGCGCAGGCCTCAATAGTGCTAGCCTCCGTGGTATACTGCGCCGGCGATGCGAGTGTGCGCAGCCTGGTCAGAGAACACCTACATACGCGTTGCCTGGTGCGGCGACGATACCGTCGGCTGGCCCGTCACGACGCCATCAGGGAAAGCCAGTCGCTGCGTGCTCATTACACGGCCCGTGTGCAGGGGCAGTTGAAAACTCTTTAGCTGGAGTCGCATCGATCTTTCACGTTTCGCACATTTAAAACCATGTAGGAAATTACACAGAGCGCTGACACTGGTCTCTAAATGATTAGAATGACTTGAGATATCGTCACAATGCATTCGTACAACATCACCTAAACCGTTTCAGGGTCCCTTGAAGTCTCTCGATGTGTCGCAACAAAAGCATCATCACTAACTACTAGACGAACTCTCTCCAGTATGACGTCGTGGCCAACGCCTGACATCAGGGCTAGAACTGAAAGCTGCGAAGGTCCAAGCTTAACCTCACCGCTTCATCAAAGCAGCAGAAGGAGCAATAAGTAAAGTCTTGTTGGTATAATACCCCCCCCCCCCCCCCCCTTTATTTTTCCGGTCAACACACCGCAGGCGCAATGCACTTTCATACGGTTGATATGACTTTCGATTGATACGTTTCGTTTTCCCGTTCCTGTGAAGATTGTATCAGCGACGTTTCGCTACTCCTTTCCCCCCACTGTACTATACTACTACCACTACTACTTCGCCACCAGCAGGGATGATAGAAATAACGGCAGATTAGCGTACGGAGTCATTGTCGGTGCTTCTGTGAGCAGTAACTTGAAATAAGAAGTGAAAACAAAATGTCAGGCGCGTCATTCACTGACGCTGGAATTCTACCGCCTAGCTTTTCTCGAAGTCATTCCTTTTTTTTTTTTTTGTTTTTTTTACGTGTGGCTGAAGCGTACACTGATGGAATGCTTAGAAAAATATTTAAGAAACGCGGAGTAAGACAAGATAATGTGCTGATGCTAGCCCTATGAATATATTATCTAAACGTTCCTTGTTACACGAGCTATGCAGAATCATCATGGTTGTTGACAAGTGAGACTTCATCGCCGTTGATCAGGACGCCAGTGGCACGCAGTCTCTGTGGTGCCACAAACACTGCGCAAAGCTCTATGTAATGTGCGTTGCAGTTACACAATGAATGTCTCTATCTAGCTTCAGCGAGGCTGTCAGTCAGCGATGCAACGGAACTACATACGCGTCGGGAATGCGTGTATATTGCGCCGAGAGCGCTCAATTCTTCGCGTTCCACACGTTCATACCATACAGGTGAGAAAGGCGAATACCAAACTGCACACGGCCACGCGCTTACGTAGACCTGACGAGTATATGCGACACGGCGCACTCGTATCGCGTTCCTCGCGTATACGCAGGCACGGGGCCAAATGACCGACTCGGCTGAAATACATCGGAGCGCGAAGGTAGGGTTACGCAAGGATCTCGCTTCGAACTCACTGGTGAAATGCCAGCATCTGAACATTGGCTCTTCGTCGGATGACGTGGGACAAATGCTGGCTTGATTTAGAGACCAAACGCCTGTAAACACGGCCGACATCTGCGATTGTCGCATCTATATAAAGCGCGGCCCTCGGAGCCGATGTTGTCTCTCGAAATGACGGTGCACTGCAGGCTGTGCTTGTTTTCGTGTGCGCGGATTCGTACAAGTGCCTGAAACACACACACACACACACACACACACACAGTCGACATGCTTAGCGACCAAGGTCGCAGTATCAAAAGGGATCGAGTTTGGAAAGCCTCGCTTGTTCGTTGTGATGTAGCCTTACCTTTTTGTTAACCAACATCGCAACCGTCGCCAGTCGTCGCCAGAGCGTGCGTCAACCTTTTAAACGCCCTACCGATAAGCAGTGGTGAAAAAGATGAAAGGGACGCTAATATTTCATGTAGGCCTCTTGAAGCATTCGTGATGGAAAATAGTCACATTTACAATGAATAAGCATGTTTCTTGTACGTTCCAAAAAAAGAAAAAAGGAACATTCCTATCGGACTTTCAAAACTGGAAGGTGGAGAAGCGCTATTTTTTTTTTAATTACAGCGCTTAGTAATCGACGACCATATTTCAGTTCTGCTTTGTTCACTGTAAAACGTTTTAAAAATGTTTTCACGTGAATGGCCGCAGAAAATACTTGGCAGAGTGACAGAACCTAAGATATGCCTGTTTGCAGGAGTTTATTTGATGCATACCTAAATGCGTTGGTAATTAAAATTATGTTGGTACGTGTTCCGTTACGATAAGTGAGTACGTGAGAAGGAAACATAAATCAAAAGAAGAGGCGTGCAGGACACGGACACAAGAAGAGCAGTGAACACCACGAACGCCGACTAACAACTGATGCACAGCACAGAGGCGAAAAAGAAAGAAGACACACAGCTTATCTGCGCATGCTCGGAATGGTGCGCCACCTGTCATGCTGTTACACGTGCCGTTCTACGCGATAGACAACTGCTAAGACACTCTATCTCCTCTCTGTTTAAGATAATCGACGGTTGACTCACGCATGCACTTCCACTAATACTAATATGCCAGGCCTCAACCAATAAACGCGTATCTTCGTTCCTATGCCTGTACAGGATCTCGGTTTTGTCTAACTCGGGCATGCAGCTACAGACCTGGCAGTGCAAGGATAGATTGGACGGCGTCCCACCTGATAGCGACCTTCTGTGTTCAATTAATCTTTGATTAATACAACGCGCGGTTTGTCCTACATAAAAACGTCCGCAGCTAAAAGGAATCTTATACACCACACCCATGCGACAGTCGGTGAAATTGTTCTTGGCTAAGTGCTTAACCGGACAGATATCTGTTCGCTTCTTACCTTCCATCTGCTCATTTCTTCTATGCACGGCAGCACAAACCCTTCCTAACTTATTGGGAGCCGTAAACACAACATTAACCCCATATTTACTTCCTACTTTCTTAAGCCTGTGCGAAACTGCGTGGATATACGGAATACTCACGACCTTTTTCTTGTTAATGTTACTCTCTGCTACAGCTTTAGTTCCGGTCGAAATCGACTTCTTAAGACGTTCTGCTACTGTGGCTATGGCTAGTCTAGGGTAACCTGCATCTAAAAGGCGCTCGACCTGCGCATTAAAGCTAATGGTCAAACGGTGCACGCACGACTTTGATAGGGCTGATTTTAAACAGGACAAGGCTATTCCGTTTTTTACTACTTTGGAATGCTTGGAGTCAAAGTTTAACAACGGCTTAGATGCTCTAGGGGAATACTGCCAACACACGTGATTCTGCTCAAATGACAACGAGATATCTAAAAACTGTATTACGTTTCTCTCCGGTAGTTCTTTCGTGAACCTTAGACCATCTCCATTAAGTTTAAATTGATCGCTTACATAGGTGACGACTGATTCAAAATCATTCTTACTAGAAAGTACCAGGTAATCGTCCGCATACCGAAATACCCTGATGATGCGGTCCCCTAACGCCTCTTTTTTTTTTTTTTTTTTGATTATGGAATGTTACCAACTCGCTCAACTTTCTGTCCTTTTGAAACATAAATGCATGGTGTGTTAACTAACTAAATAACATGTGATGCCTCGCATGTTCAAATTTTTTTTTTAGCACTGGCAAGTGAAATGTTTATTTGGATGCAAACTGGTTCACTTGCACGGCGCCCAGACTATTAGAAAAAGCTTAATGGAGCCATTTTGGAGAGATGCAAGACAAGTTGCGGACAGTTACAGGTGTACTTCTGGCGATCCGCTGCAATTCGTTGTGAATGCTTGCTTAAATCTCTGTACTGTACACTCAGCTATGTAGAATACTCGCGAACGCACTCGCGTTCCGCACCCGTGCCCGCGACGGCTTTAATGAACACGCCGGTAAATTAACGCTTAATGAGGCGACGTACGAAGCCTATCCCCCTTTCAGCGTGAAATTGCGGTATTTTATCAAAAGCGTGTTTGCGCGATAGGATTGGTGGTCAGCGCGCAAAATTTGGTGGATACAATAGACGGAATGCATAATACCGCATAGTATCGTATAGTATCGTACAACATTCAAGTGTAACGACCGAATGTGCAGGTCTTACCCAGTGTAAATCTCCCACGAAAAGAATGAGAGAATATATGCCTGAAAGGCAATAGCACACGAGGCAACAAAACGAGTCCATCATTCTATTTTTTTTTTTTTTCAAAATAAGAAAAACCTACAGTTCAATCAGCACGTTCTATAGGAGACAGTGATAGAAAATGATACAGTGGCAAACCAGAAAGCTGTCACGGTGTTATGAGTTAGCTAGCTTCTTCAAATATCGCAATTCTACACGAATTAACGAAACAACGGATTACGGATATGGAACGAAGCGCAAGTACCCTCAAAAACATTTGCCTGCTAAAGCGAAACCTGCCCAACACCTCCGCCGCAGTTATACTTTGAATGCTTCCCGCAAATTTTCTTCGGCTGCGCTCTTAAGTGACATGGCTGCCGCCGCGTATCTTTTGTTTCTGAAAGAGCTAACCATAAATGTGACATTGCAGAATACAAGTCATCCGCATACTTAATCTTCTCCATCCTATCGGTCCCCATGGTCAATATTTCCCTCCGCTCTGTTGCTTGCTTGCCTCTTACCCCACAGTTGAGCAAGTGGCTTTTGGACGCACGCGCTATTTCAGGCCCGGCCTTTCAACTTTCTCCAAACAATGAATCGCCCGGCTTTTCTCGAAAGACTTACGCTGCTTTTCGCGCCGGTTACGTCATCGCTGGCCCATTTTTCATCCGGTGTGGCGCGTAAAGCCTGCCGCTAAACAAGACTCCTAGGCTTCCACAATAGAGACCGCATGACAGAAATAGCGCGGCGTCGGTTGTGCCTCGTTGTGACGACAAGATAGAGAGACGATCAAGACAGCGCCAAGGCGTGACCACTACGAAAGCCTTTTACTTGAAATAAGGTAGAAAACAAAAAGAAAAGTGTACAAAAAGAAAATCCCGAGGACGTCGCGCACGAAAAAGCAACGCTCGATAGTCTTCTTATGTAGGCCGATCACTAGGTGGGGAATTCGAGAGGCCTCTCATTCCGACCAGCACGGGCAGCGCTGGCACCACACACTGGACAACGGCGGGCGTGCGGTGCGAAGAGCGGACCATTTCTTTAACGGTCCAAGCCGCTCCCTGTTCCCCAGCACCCAACTGCCCGCTGTCCGGTCTCGTCTCCCACACCCCTCGCGAACGCCCCACCTGCAGCCACGGCGGTGGTTTCGGAGTGCGCACTGTGCGACGATCGCTTGGTGCAGAAGCGCACCGTCGAGAGACAATAGCGCCCCGCGAAAGAATGCGTCCAACCACTACGGAGCACACAGTGAGCGTACAGCCGCGGTGTATCAGTCGTTGCTATCTTGCGGCAGCCGGTGAGTAGTGGTGTAGCGCACTGCGGCGGTGTATATTTATACGCATAACAGGCATAGCAGAGCTCGAAAGCGTGCTCGCGTGCTCCGCTTTCGGGGGCGGAGTGTTGCGTGCACCGGCAAGGGTTCTTCAAGGGGGGAGAGCGCCGGCAGCACAACCCGTTGAGTCCAGCGGCAGCGCTAACGAGCGACCCACAAAAGAAAAGCACGAAGCTCGCATTCCGAAACTCCGTATCCGCGGCTTCTTCGCTGACGGACTCAAACATCTGGCGTGCTCGCGCCCTTCATCCGCTCTGGATGCACTTGTCTCGAGATGCTCTCCCTTTCTCGTCATCCGCATCCTCGCAGTCTGGCGGCGCCTACCCAAAAACCCTTTTCTTCATCGCTTCGGTTTCGGGGCGGCTCTCCTTGTTGCGTGCAGTGCGGCTGTCGGCAATGGCAGCTGACGCGCGTTTCTAGAAAGTGTCCCATATATATACACACGCAAACAGTGCTGTGAGTAATGTGTGCACCTTGACGCGCGCTCAGGACTCGCGGGTGATGGCCTGGAGGAAGCGCAAACAAGTTCGCCGGGCGGACGAACGCCCTTCGGTGTTTTGCAAATGTGTATGTGCGCTAGTGACGCGGCGTCGAAGGAGGAGTGTCTTGGCAGGGGAGTGACTCTCACCTTTCGGGCTGACCCATAGGTTCGTCCGGTTTGTTGCGCGCGCCTTAAAATGGGTTGTAAACAAACAGGGAATCCGGGACACACGATGAGCTCACGGCGCAAGCTTGGCTTGAGCTGACTCCTGTGCCCAGTTTGTTCGGTGGGCATTGCCATGGTGCTCTTACTTTCAAGTCCCTGGCGCTGGGGGCAGACATTTCACTCTCTCAAAGCAATGCACTCACCTCATAGAATGAAAAAATAGAAGAGAAACAAAAAGCAAAATACCATCAGTCTGGCGGCGCCGCACTGTTGACATTTCTGTTGATATATATCTTTGTGAACAGAACCTTTAGCAGTGTCAGATGTACCGTCTTGCGTCAGTAAGCACGCGCGCAGATTTCTTTGGGTGTTAACGCCCCATGTTCAGCTTCAGGTATCAGACTTCACATAAGCAGATCTTTCTCTCCAAAAGGCCCTGTATCCACTCATTATTACTTCTGAGACTGTTTAGCGTCCCTTGGTTGAACGGCGTTTATCGGTCGCGATATTTAGTTCGGTGTATACATGGAAGTCCACGTATTGGTGAGCCGCAAATTTGTGAAGTAAGCTTCCAGCGTCATGTGCAGAAAGAGCGTGGTGCACAGTCACCGTCGCGTTTCCCATGTCCTGTAACAAGACCCTTATATGAAAAGTTGTCCCTAGACAATCGTGCAAGGTGGCATTGTACGTCAACAATACAATAAACGTTCCATATTTTCTGTCCCTCTGTTGTTATTCTTGTGTTGGTTATTTTTTAATTATTTTTTATTCTAGGTATTAATGCTCCTTTACCTGTCCCCAAGTGTAGCGCGCAGCCAGCCGGGCGCGCCCTTGATTGACCTTTCCCTTCGTTTCTCTGTGGAGCGCCCACAGTAGAAATTCTTCAGCCCCAACTAAACACGAGGGCCTCCAGACAAACCAAACATTTTGAAGTGCGCTTTCGGGCTTTCTACATCCTTTACGCTTGCTGGGTAGTTCAGTCGCTGACGATCTCACACTTAGGAAGGAAAATATTTACACAGTATATGCGGGCGCAGACGCTCAGTTTCGGCATCACCATTTTAGTTCAAGGGCACTGCACGTAACTCGCTGAACGAATTTTTGCCTTAGAGACCGCTGAGGAAAAAGCTTCTGGGTGAAAAAGTAAAAAAGGAACGATGCACGCGCGGCGCGTACCGCGAAAGCGTCGCGGATCGTGCGAGAAACACATTTGCGTGCGCGCCCGGCGTCGTTCTTTTTTTTTTCCCCTTTTGTTCTCCGTTTCACCACCGCGTTTAGCACGTCTCTTGATGCTGTTTTTTTCTGGGTTACGTAGTCTGCCGCCGTTGAACTTGGTGCGGGTAAATTTAGTCAGGACGAGAGGGAGGATGCTAGCTCTGATGAAACTTGTTTACTGTGGCAGCGGACGGCCACCCGCGCCCGTACTGTCGCTTATTTTTTTTTTTTTTTCCTTTCCGAGAAGGAAAATCGAGCGTGCGCGAAAGTGGTTGACGCCAGTCTCCCTAGCGAGCGGCTAGCTTAAAGCTAGCGGATGCGCCCAGCACGTTGTGTTGTTCGCAGCAAGACGCGCACTCTGCTCCGATAACGCAATTGCCTCCTTCTGCTGGCGGCGCTACTGTTGCACCGAGATGTCCTTGGCTGTCTGCAAGAAAGGGACGTGCGTGTATACTAATTCTGGCTGCCGTGGCTGATAACACTTTCGAAACGCTGTGGGCGCGCTTGCTCGGAGAAATGGCGGCCAAGGAAAGTATCATGATTGAGGTATCGCTCCAGCCGCTGCGCCAGCGCCAGTGACGTCGGTATGACGTCGTGGATGGTTTGAGACTGTAATTAGCGGTGCTCCCCTCCGCCTCTCCTCCCCCCCCCCCCCCCTTTGCCTATTTTTTCTTGCATGCACAAATGTTTATAAAAATCACCATACTGGCTGAGTTTAGTTTTCGATGAAATGATACGAGATCATGTAAATTTCATGACATCGAGGAGACATCGCGCTTCGTTTTCTTCGAATTTTGATTCGTTTTCGTTTGGCCTAATTCTCGGTTTAGGGCATTTTCTGGAGTACATAAGATACGATTTGCCTTTTCAGAACTGGAGGACACACTAGGCTAGCTTCATATATACCAGGTGCGCGCCAAGAAGAATATCTTCAGCAAAAATAGACATATTTTCACCAAATTTTCGGAAGCACTTCTCTGACGGTTTGTTTCCACAGTTACTCAGCGAATCCGCCATCCGCACCAATAACCGATTTAATTTGGCTTCGCAAACGGCTGCGTGCTCGGATCAGACGGCCCTTAGAGATGTCGGCCGTTGGGTCAGCCTCCAGCGAGTCTGTTGTATTATCTGTATTTTTTTTTTTGGCCTCCCTCTCAACGACGCCCCAGACATAGTTGTCGGGCACTTCTAAACCTGGAGAACTAGGAAGCCACAGGTTGAGAGTGACATGTTCGTAGACGTTGTCAGCCACCCACTCCTGGGTGACGCAGGCCGTGTGGGTGGGAGCCAGATCTTGCTGAAAGACACAGGGTCTTCCTTTCGAAACAGTCTCTATCCAGGGCTTTACAGCGGTGTCAAGCACCCTCCCCCCTTCCACACGTAGGCGACAGCATTAATGAGGAGCCCTGCAAAATGTTGCGGCGGCATAACGTCACTTTCGTTGCTGACAACGGTGAACGGACGATGGAAATTTTGCGTGCACCTCGTCATTGCTTGCGAAAAGCCAACTGTCGTTACGGTGGTTAATTTTTGTCCTGGTCATTTCAGTAGGGAAAAAAGGTAGAAAGAAAATGACAGAGCATCCCAGGCTCCTCAGGTCTTCTCAGCTTGCTTAGCGATCGCTTGAATGGAGCAGCCGATTCTCCCGACTTCTATCGCGCATGAATTGCTCCCTCCTCATTATGTAGTAATGGTATCTCAAGTCCTCGTGCACAGCGAGACTCACAGTCGACCCTGCGACTCGGAAGCTCTTTCGCAATGGCCCGCATCGATTTCCCTAGGGCGTCGCTCACAATGACATGCAGCCGCTGGAGAAATTCGGGGCTTCTGACGAAGGCTGCCCGCTGACTGTGGTTTTTCATTTTCGCCACAGATGCCACGTCACAGCTAGAGCACACCAGTTATGTCCGCACCTCGTAAACGAACGAATCCGCTACGCTCAAAAAGGTGGCAATTTCCAAGTCGCTCTGGTGTGCGGCGAGGGCGACGGGGACGGCATGGCGTTTCACTTCCTGCGCCAACTGTACGCATCCATATTACATCAAACTTCCCATTACGAAAGAGAAGGGGTTAACCAAAAAGAAACCGCACGCTTATAGATACATGTAGCGAGCCTGCTGGTGGCTATGTCAATCGATAGTGTTCTCAAGTATCTCGCGCACCTTATATACGCGAGGTCGCGTTGATACGACCCGCTTAACGTTTTTCAGCATAATACAATTTCCCCGACATTTCATATAAGCAATGTATATATATCGTTGATATGATGCTCACAAGAACGTATGATCCTAAAACGTACGATCCTAAAATTGTACCGGCCCCAGGAAATCTTTCATGGGGTTTACACGATTTTAGCATCGTACGTTTTACTTTCCGGTTCCCGGGAACACTGCGCCAACGATGTATACAGGCACAGTTGCCCTCCTACTGAAAAGTGTGACATAGCACTTCGAGCTTGGAACGATGCCCATCACTTTTCTTAACTTATTTTCTACTTTATGAGTAGGAGACGCTGAGCTGTATATTGCCCCGCAATTGTGACAGCGCCAATTTCGAGACACGCACACTGACAAGTGTATAAATTGAGAGAGACCCATTCCATCAGAGGGCAGTGCCTGTCACGTTCTTGCCAAATTCCTAGAACATTACAGAGCGGCGCATGCGTGGGAGGGTTGGCGTGCTTCTTAGTCGTGGGGACGTCACCGCTCTCCATCCATCAATCTACGCGAGCGAAAATTGAGGAACGAAGAAATGGCCCCGACGCGACCGCCTTTGTTAGGCGCGTAATTCAATATGCTGCACTCATCGTCCGCACACGTCATTGCAGTCTGGTTTCAGGTGACGAGGTCATGCCGTGGGAACGAGCCGCCCACGCAACTTAGCTCAGTGCTCTTATAGTGACGCCCTAAAAGTGTGCAGCGTTGTGAATGTCGGGGGCGGCGCCAACTAGCCGGTACATGCTTTTATCCTTCCCTTGCGATTTCTTTTCTGTGTGTGTTTATTGTTCTCAGACTCAATTCATGATGGTGGGATAGCCGGCTCCAACGTAGCCTACCTTACCATGTTCTCACATTTAAATAAATAAAAATAAAAATAGTTCGTTCACTATCATCATCATCATCATCATCATCATCATCATCAGATAATTTTATGTCCACTGCAGGACGAAGGCCTCTCCCAGTCCTCGCCATCCTTGCCTGTCCTGCGCGAGCTGATTCCATTTGATGCCTGCGAATTTCTTGATTTCGTCCCCCCATCTTACTCTCTGCCGCCCACGGCTGCGCTTACCCTCTCTTGGTATCCATTCCGTCGTTCTAACTGTCCATCGGTTATCTAGCCGCCTCATCACGTGGCCTGCCCATGTCCATTTTTTCTTCTTAATATCGTTGATTATGTCGGCGACCCCCGTTTGTTCTCTGACCCACTCGGCTGTCTTCCTATCCCTTAGTGTAACGCCTATCATTTTCCGTTCCATCGCCCGCTGCGCGGTTCTTAACTTCCTCTCTAGTTTCTTTGTAATTTTCCAGGTTTCTGATCCGTAAGTCAGTACTGGCAGGATGCAGTAGTTATATAGTTTCCGCTTGAGTGATAGTGGTAGGTTTCCGTTCATGAGTTGTGAATGTCTCCCATATGCGCGCCATCCCATGTTTATTCTACGGTGGATTTCTTTTATATGGGTGGGTTCTCCAGTAAGTAGCTGTCCTAGGTACAGATATTCTTCTACGACTTCTAATGTATGGGTTTCGACCTTGAATAGACGTTTTTTCGCCGTGCCACTTAGCATTATCTTTGTTTTCTGCATGTTCATCCTTAATCCTACCTTAGCGCTTTCTCGGCTTAAGTCTTCAATCATCTTTTGCAATTCGTCGCCATCATTGCTAAAGAGTACTATGTCATCTGCAAATCGCAGGTTACTCAGATATTCGCCGTTAATCCTGAGCCCTGTCTCTTCCCAGTCTAACCTTTTGAAGATTTCTTCCAAACAGGCAGTAAATAGCATGGGAGAAATTGTATCTCCCTGTCTGACACCTTTCTGTATTGGGATTTTTCTGCTTTTCTTATGGAGGAGCAGGGTGGCTGTAGAATCTTTATAGATGTTGGCTATTGTGTTTATCTAGCTATCACATATTCCTTGACGACGTAGTGCCTCCAGAACTGCTGGTATCTCTACCGAGTCGAAAGCCTTTTCGTAATCTATGAAAGCCATATAGAGGGGTTTGTTGTATTCAGCGGATTTCTCGATTACTTGATTGACCGCATGCAGGTGGTCCATGGTTGAGTATCCTTTTCTGAACCCTGCTTGCTCTCTGGGTTGATTAAATTCAAGTGTGGCCCTTATTCTGTTTGAGATAACCTTTGTGAATGTTTTGTAAAGTGCTGAGAGTATACTGATCGGCCTGTAGTTCCTCAAGTCTTTAACATCTCCCTTCTTATGTAATAATAGAATATACTTGTCCGTAAAAACAAGTGCGAACCTCTACTTGAAATTAGCTGACCTGTCCTGAGAACAGTTAGCGAAGCAGGGTGGACACTGACGAAGTGTTATAACAAGTGATAATATTCAGCCACGGAGGTGAACAACAACAACCGTAACGCGTTCCCAGCAAAAATGTAGAGCGTCAGAATTATCCAGGGGGTGCCTGTGCGAATGTGTCAGAGATTTTTTTTCTGTTTTTTGTTCGAAGACAGTGGCAAATTAAGAGGGAAACCCGAACAACTTCCCATTCCCGCGTCTGTGACTAAAGGTGCTCGAGCGTTCACTTAAATGCAAAAGTTTAAGGCTGCGGAAACCTTGTTTCGTTTTCGGAGCGGTCAACACCTCTAAACAAGTGATTGTAAAATGCCTGAAGTGCAACAGCAAGCGTCTCGTATTTGTCAGGTAATTAGGTGTTACTACACAGGGGCGGTATATTCTTAATAGTTCATCACAATGGACAGCTTCAACGTTGGGAGCCCGAAGAGCTAGGCGCCCCGCGTCCTTGCGTTCTTTTGATGCCTCCATAGCGCAGCGCAAAAGAACGCGAGAACGTGCGTTTGCAAAGCCGCTCGGGTACCCAACTACAAATCTCTGAGACTGTGTTTTAGAGCGCGCTGGTTGAACGGGTTCGGAGTGCCGGTGACGACGATCAGTGCCTGTTTGCCGGTTCTCGAACGGCATCCAATCAACGGGCGCTGAAATGGATAGTCCACTTAGTGAACGCGTACAGAATGCTCCTCCAGGTCGAACGCCAACAGCGCCGCATTATTACTATAACTGAACTGGATCGCTTGCGGCGTTGGTTCTTGCGCACCGTGTGCCTATCAGTCATGTGTGACAGTGAGTGATGACACGTTACCCGTGCGGCGGTGTCCAGGTATAGGAGAATTTATGCCGTTGAGAGGCAGAGCGTGATAAGGAGGCACGACTGGCGAGCTACGCAGTAGTACGTTCATTTCGAACGTGTTTGTGCGGCGCAAGCGATGATGACAATTACGTTGCGTGCTGCGTGCACTGTGAACCGAGGTCACGGCTTATATTGCAAGATATAGTATATACACTGTGTAATGGCGAAAAGAAGCACTGGGGCTCGGGCGCTCGCTCGATACGAGCGCGGTGAAAGAAGCGCAAAACAGAACTATATGGCGATTCATCACTATATGGAAACACATACTGAAAGGACCTTTCAATGAATTGGGTCAGACTGCTCCGTTTCAAATATTCCTCCTTTGGGAGCCTCCTTCCTCATTAACTCATTGTCACAGGGATTGCACGCTCAGCTTCCCGCGCACGCAGGCGGGTACAGAGTGAAGAGCTCTGTAACCCTCTTGCCCCGCCACGATGGTCTAGCGGTTATGGCACTCGGCTGCTGATCCGAAGGTCGCGGGATCGAATCCCGGCCGCGGCGGCTGCATTTCGATGGAGGCGAAATGTTGAGGCCCATGTGCTGTGCGATGTCAGTGCACGTTAAAGAAAGGTGGTAGAAATTTCCGGATGCCTCCACCACGGCGTCTCTCATAAGCAGAGCTGGTTTTGGGACGTTAAACCCCACAAATCAATCAATCAATCAATCAATCAATCAATCAATCAATCAATCAATCAATCTGTAACCCTCTTAACATGCTTCGTGAGTTATTTCACAAAGCATTCCCGTAGTCATGGTGTCGCTAGTAACGTAATCACCTACCGTTGCGCAGTGACGTCATCGTGGTAGCACGTGATCACGTCATTTATTGGTCACGTGGCTGCATTGGCACCATCAGCCCGACGCTGTGGTTTTCGTCCGATGCGGGGCGCAATGTTTTCGCGTTATTAAATGGATACAGAAAGGCTAGCGCAATATGCTGGCATCTTGCTACGTTAGAGGGTAGATATATAGGTGGGACCTGGTAGAGATACGCTGCAACCATATGGTAGCGCAAACACAGTGTCGAACTAGAAGCAGAGCAAGCGTGAGCGCTTGCTTGTGCACTCTATGCTGAGTGTTTGCATTAGCAAGTATAGTCTCTGCTCTGCGGCGATTTCAACCTCTTGTTGGAGCTTCGCGTTATTCGGTGGAGTTGAGCATTGCTCAGCAGTTCATTGGTTCCCTCCTTCCAATTCCTCCGCTTGGTTGGTTCCCTCCTTCGATGTGGCGGCGCACTCCTTTGCGGCCGCCTGTTCACTTCTAGCACCTGTACGCAGGGTGTGACAACGCTCATGCTAATTAAGATTACTAATGGTATTTTAAAGCGTTTTTTTTTTTTCTTAGGCGCGTTTTCTCGCTATAAAATGTGGCATTCCTGGTGTTGCGAAAGGGCAATTTACTAATGCGAGAAAAACCGGCGCCCCTTTGAGAATCGTGCGCCTCCGCAAAGTCCAATCAAGCGGCACCCCCTCGCGAAGCTATGCAGCTACGCAGCAGCAGCGGCTGCAGTGCGTACACACACAACAGCGCGACCTCTCCCGCATACCACGTGTCTCAATTTCATCGCGGAACGAGGAGACATTGGTTCGGCCCTGACCGCCTCGCGCGTGTCACGAGCAGCAGGCGGCTGCCCCTCGGCGGTCAACCGATTGGCCTCTGCGATAGTTCGAGCGTGAATTGCTGCTCGAGCATGTAGAATACTTCGCTTGACTGCGTCCTCTCCGACCCATTAGATGCGTGCAGCGTTGCCGAAGCTGCCGCATGCCGATCGAAAGACCACACGTTGCTTTCCTGCGTGGCATGTGGTATACGTATATGCTACTGAGTTAAAATGAGGAGATGGCGGCCACGTCAGTGCAATCTGTTACCGTAATCACGAGCCTGTTAATGTCCTTTGTCATTAGAAGGTCTGGAGCAACGCGTCGGCTGGCTTCATCCGCCATCTGGAAATGGTCTGTTCACGCAACCTAACCGTCTGGTTTATGCCAAGCATTTTCTTGCACTTGGCGCCCGTTTGTTTGCTCTAACAGCCCGCCGGTTACCTGCTGTACTACAAGGCGCCCAAATAACTCCGCTTCATCATCTTTATCCCAGTGAGAGGATCGTATGCAGCTATTATCTCCCAAATACGTGCGGCCGACTTCCGGCCTACGTATAACTTTCGCTCCATCACTCGCTTCTCGATTTCCACATCCTCGAGGTTTCACGCGAAAGGGTTAGTATTGACAGAATGCACCGATAATTCGCGTTCGTGCAAGAGAAATGACAGAAAAAAATCGGTAATCTGTCGTGCGCACGCATCTCTAGAGCGCCCGTCAGTGGGGTTCTGCTGAATTTTGTTTACCGAAATATTTTCTCATCGTGACCAGCAGCCCGTCAATTATTTCCGTTTTTTTTGCGTACAGTTAATCAATCAATCTATCAATCAACCGACCAACCAATCAATCAATCAATCAATGGGATTGTCACCGCTAATATGCCACCCAAGCTAAAGGTTTGTGAAAGGCCAACGAGTGCCCCCTCCAGACACCCCTTAGTAACACGATGCTACACTCTGCTCTCATGAAGCATTTTCACCGTATGGTCAATGGCAGATGCTAGCACTGTGCAGAGGCCGCCGATACCTACCACAGGGTGTGGGCCGTCCAGCGCCCTTACCTCCAACAATAACCCTGTCCAAGTGGACTGCTTGGTTGCTCCGATCTTCAGGCCCAGAAGGTCTTGGTCCATAGAGAGAGGCTGGCGCCTCCGACCAATGGGGTCCCGGACTATACAGGGACACCACCTGGTATATAGGACACCGCTGTGACGTTCACGCACCTCTAGATACTGCAATAAAGGCTTCCACCACCACCGCCCATTCACTGCGCTATGTATGCTTGTTGCTAACAACAGCTGCGCAAAAACAGCAAGTTCACTGACCACTGGATGTTCCTTCGGGAACATTCTTTAGTAAACTCGTTAGGGTATCGTCGCTCACTCCGTCAAGACTATTTCCTACCCTGCGTTCCCTTCCCGTCTTCCCTGTGAAACGTTCCGTAAGGCTGCTCTGGAAGAACATGACAAAGATACGACGATTATGGGGAATATGTATGTATTTCATACGGAAACATGTGGAACTATTGGAATAAAAAACGGAACTCTTCAGTATGATATCGACGGAAAATGCGGAACCGCGTCGCGCCGTTTTTCCCTCGAATGAATTCTGACGTAACCTTTCTTTCTTTCTTCAGGGTACATGGCTAAAGACATTGTCTGGCCGGCCCGTGCAACTCATACAGCCAACAACTTGTGAAAAATAAACCTTCTCTTCGAGTAAACACCCAGTGCTCTCATGCGGGAAGAGATGAATGAGACGTCCCCTTTCCACCAAAACAAAACGAAACAAAAAGACAATTGAGACACACGACCATGTGATAGTGTCATGTGTCTTCTTTCCCGGTGTCCCAACTCGTTTCTTTACAACCACTGTGCAACGTACAGCCAACGAGCTCCCGTACAAATCCCTTTCTGGCAGCCCGGATATAGGCTTTGGCCCGTGTCTCGTATGACGCGAGTACCTCTGACGGTGCTGCACTGTTTTAGTTAGAAAGAGAGAAACGGGGCACCGGAAAGCTCGTTTTCCGCATGCATTATTTTTAAAACAGCGCTCACGCGCTGCCCCCAGGGCTGACGCAAACAGCTAGCTCTGTGGGGCAGGCGGACGTATTGGTTAAAAGAAGTAATAATAAGCTTTCGCTCTAGTTCGTTCTTTCTTTCACTTCTCTGCCCCACAAGATGTAGGAGTCCGGACTCAACGAGTTAACCATTCTGTTTAGACAGAGCTGCGTGGCGTAAACCATCGACCTTTGAAGAACGACTTCCTCGCTTGCTTCCGTTTCGAAACACCGGAACACGCTGCAAACGAGAACAGTCTCCTCGAGGGCCGCCTACGTGCTACGCCTTCGGTGTTGCCCTCCCCTTGCATTTGTGCGGCGTATCACTCGAAATCGTGTAGATTCGTGAATGCTATATATAACTTAAATCGGTTTTGTTAATCGGAACTAGAACTCGAAATCTGATCATCGACAATGGGCAGTGGTTAAAGAAAAGAAAAAGAAAAAAAAGGGGGGAATTAAGTGCAGCGCTTTTTGCTTGAAGCCTAAAGGCATGACGACCAACGCCACCTAGAGTCTTAGTCATTGCTCATAAATAAAATAAATAAATAAATAAATAAATAAATAAATAAATAAATAAATAAATAAATAAATAAAAGGAAATTTAAGCCGTTCCGTGGCATGAGGACAGTCGGAACAGCTAAGCTGTTCTTTTATCGTTAGTCGTGGTGTAACTGGCAAGGGTGTGAAGGTGTTCCCCCCATTTCATGACCTATCACTTAAGTTAGTCATACATTTGTACTCCGCCGAAACGTTGTGTCCTTTATCACCTAGCGTTGTCTCGTTGCTCGACCATTGGTCATTATGTACTGACTGCACCTAATCCTTCACGATGCATTCATGCACTTTCTTTCCTTTCCTTTCTCTCTCTCTCTCTCTCTCTCCTTCCTTCCTTTCTTTCTTTCTTTTTCTTTCGTACCATAATGTTCTACAATTGCTCTCACATTGGTCTTTGAATACTTGCCATTATGTAGCAGTGGGTCGAGCACAGGAAATGAAGGAAGTGCGCGCACAAATCTGCACATTAGGCATTTCAGAAAGTGCACGTGCGCTTATTTCATGACCGACGATAGTTTTGTCCGGACGTCAACGGCCTTAGCTCCAGCTCAAACAGCTCCGCTCCCAGAAAGTAGAAGAAAGAGGAGGTGTGAGATGCGAACAAGCGGAGCATGCGTTCGCACGCCTGCGATGACGATATACTGGCATCACAAGTAGAGTGTAAAACGGCCGTTCCACAAATGCGGCCAAGAGATTACGACACAGGTATGTTCGTGTGGTCAGGCAGCTCGTTACGAATTACCTATCAAAATTGATAATGTATAGTTTAATTTATTTTTTTTTCAGCATTCATCAACACGTGTCTCGCTTATGCTGTTGTATACCGCTATGGCAATACCCGACGCTTAAAGGTTTTCGGTCAGACAGGACGTTTACAGTTTGAGGGGCGTCGCCGAAATTGCTAGTTCTCGGTGTTTATTTTCGCTCCGTGACCTTCCTCGCTGCCTCATTGCGTTTCGCGAAAAACGACAGCCACTCGCTGCTGCTATTGCTGGAGCGGACAGGCAGTAAAACGAGAGACAGAGCAAAACAATTTTAAAAGGAGCAATCGCTCGTTCTTTTCTCTTCCGCGCGGGCGGGCGCCCTTTAGCTCGCGCTCTGCACTGTGTATCGCTAGATGCGTGCAGCGTTGCGAAGAGTAGAGTCAGTGCGAGCCAATGAGAAGTCGGAGGTGGTTGCTCGCCGCAGCAGCGTTGGTGCCGCATTATTTCATTGCTTCATTATTGCTGTAATATATATAAGCGAACTATTTCCGGCCGTAAGTTACAGTGGCTATCATCCTGATAAATTTCACCTTTACTGTGCGATCATTGTCCGTGACCAAGGCAACAAAAATACGCTTGATCTCGCGCATTTTTTTTTTAAATTCCTTTTCTTCCACCTGATGTAACAATTGCATACTAACACATTCTGTGTTGTACGGTAGCGGCCGCGATACTGCACTCCAACTTTTTAAAGATTTCTGTTCTTTTATATTTCCATTACAGGTTGATGTCTGCTGCTCAATTTCTCTACTTGAGAGGCGTCTATTGCAATGCGTATTTACAATGCTCTACATTGCGAGACGTGTTTGATCTTGCTGCACTTAAAAGGTGCTTGTTATTGCTGTTAGTCTTTCTTTTTCTTTTCCTGTGTGTATGTGCGGAAGACTCACAAAGTGTAAGTAAGCGTTTTAGTCGCAGTTGTTCTAAACAAACAAAATGTCAAGTTTGCCACACTAGTGTTTCGTGATGAATCAGGTTAATTCACATCATCGGTATTTGTCGACTTGTCTTGCTTAAGTTTTACACTTATGTCACACATCTGTTTCTTTGACGTATCATCCACTCCTGCCTAAGGGCTCATGCATGAGGTTGCCAGTACAGCTGAAACAAATTATCGAATCTCACCACCACGACGTCTCTCATAACCGTATTGTGGTTCCATGATGTAAAGCACTAGAAATTATTACATTTGTTTTGCGTGTCCTGTCAACAGAACCGGGGCATGTGCACTGAAATTAGCCGATTAGCTGACCGCCTTTGCGAGTTACCGTAGGAAATTTATTTCAGTGGCATAACTTTATGCTTGGCACATCCAGGTACAAGCAGTCGTCCGCGGAATACTGAAAGAATAGAAGAGAATGATCGATACTGGAAGGGAGCCAGTTTCCTACGCGCAACGAGTGAATTCATCGATTATTCGTGGATTACTCATGCAAAGCACGTGTTTGGTCCACGAAGTGCCGGTGCGTATAGTATACCCTCAAGACGTCTCCTCGTGCGCCATCCATTCCGCCACTGGAGTGAATGGATTTTTTTCTAATTCTAGTGTGACGACCCACGCGCTGTCCTCAATTTGGCAAGGCGCGCTAACCGCGAGAGTGTTTGCTCGTCTGCGAATATTAATAAGGCGTAGACGTAATGCGAAATCGAGCTTCGCGCAGCCAGCAGGTGGAAGTCGCTTGAAAGTGCACGTTCATCTAGGCATCATCTCTCGCCATTTTCGTTTTTATTATTATTATTTTGCTGAAATGGTTTCGTATCGATGTGCCGAGATAGGCGTGTAGACATCCTATGAGTCACCACCAGCATCCGCAATTCCGTCTCGAATTTGTATGCGACGGAGTTGTGATTAGACGCGGATGCAGTGCGAAGTTAGGCTCCCAGGGCGTCGCTGTAATCGACAGCAAGTAAGGTGCGCCAGTGATTTCAGTCTGCCCCGAACGTGTTAAGGAGAAGAAAAAGAATGAGTAAGGAGGAACTCAAGAGGTGACAGGAAATCCTGACGCGAGCAAAAGCATGCAGTATTAGTGTCACCCCGATGTTGCCGGCCGGAAATACACTGTCGAAGGTAATGGATAATATGTTTCTGTTGAAGTCTATATCGCGTGAAAAAAAAAAAAATAGTGCACAGTGCTGTTCGAGTGTCCTGTCTAAGAGATTTGCTTCATTTTGTAAACCTTAATCTGTGCGTTAGCAGAGGTCATCTTGCGATTTATTACTCATCATGTGACCCTTAACAGGGGCGAGTGGAACTTGATGCACTCGTGTGTGTGCGTGCGTGCGCGTCAGACTATAGCCAAAATGTTCTGTAGCAGCCTTTTTCAAACACTCCATGTGTCATCTGTGTCGTAAAGTTGGAAGCAATAATTGAATTGAAGTGAATCAGTGCAGTACGCTGAACTTGGAGAATCGTCAATGATGCACAATGATAATGGCATATTAGCTGTAATTGTTCCCTTGCGCCTTCCTTAAGCAACACCGTTAGCGAAGCACGCGCCACACACTGCGTTGAAGGACGCGCATTACACTGGCTGACGATGTTCATTCACTGTCGACTGTAAAATGTGGCGCAAAAGTCTAAATGACATCGCTATTGCGTGTGCCAGCTGCTGCGTCCTGACCGGCTTCGCTGTGCCAGCTCGGTGGCTGGGCGGGGCCTTCCTGGTCTTTATTCGCGCTGCCGACGAAATACAGCGACCTTGGCTCCAGCCTCTAAGGGACAGGTGTTGTAGCGCGCAGGCACTGCAGCGCGTAGCGTGGAAAAACCGCTACTGATACCGTCAGTCAGAGGAGACCGACGGTATCAGTAGTGGTTTTTACACTACTTCTTGCGACCTGCTACATACAAATTGCCGTACAGGCGACGGATATTAGGAGGAATACGCCGGTCGTGCCCGAGATGACGACGACCTTCGAGTCAGCGCTTAAACTTGGAAGGAGTATATTTTTGGAAATATGTCTGTGTGTACAGCCTTCAGTATGCGACTTCTCAAGCAGCAATAGACTGGCGCTTTTAATTAAGCAGGCTGTCCTCCAAATACATTGCGTTATAATGAGAGGCGACAACGACAACGCGCCGTGTATGCCGTGACGCAGCGTTTTCTGCGGCTCCTTAAGCCCACACCTGGTGTGGGACGGATATGCAGGCAGCAACAGGCGCCTTGGCGATGCCCGCGATAGCGAAGGCACGACGCCAGCCGCCGGATTTTCACCCTTCCGCGTCTCGCCAGCTGTAGCCTTGCTAAGCAGCCAAGTGGAACGGCTGCCTGTCTGCGCAGCTTTTCGGATTGCCACGTTTTATTTTCTATTCTTCCGTTTTCGCTCCGAGCTCCTTCGCCGCTTCTCACATACGGGGCATCACTCGCAAGGCTTTCCAAGAATGAATTGCTGCTGCCTCGAGCCACCGCCGGCGAAAGTCGCTTCTTATACATATCGCCGCCGGAAACGTGATGCTACCGCCTCAACTGCTGCACGGTGAAGCGCCCTCTGCAGGCAACACACATGCGTAGTTTGTTGCCTCGTTGCTGTGCGGGGGAGTGTGTAGACTGGCTCTCAAAGTAGTGCACCACCACCACCACCAGGCCTGCCTACGCCCACTGCAGTACAAAAGCCGCTCCCACAGATATCCAATTATCCCGGTCCTCTGCTAACTGCGACCACGCTATCCTCGCAAACTTCTTGATCTTATTTGTCCACTTAACTTTCTGTCGCCCCCTGCCACACTTGCCTTCTCTAGGGGCCCACTCTGTTACCCTTAATGACCAAGGGGTGTCTTGCCTTCGCATTACACGCCCCGCCAACGTCCATTTCTTCTTAATGTCTACAAATGTGTCCTTAACAGGCGTTTTCTTCCTGACCCACTCCGCACCTTTCTTGTCCCTTAACACTGCGCCTGTCACTATCCGTTTCATTGTTCGCTGCGTCGTCCTCAATTTAAGTTGAACCCTTTTAGTGAGCCTCCATGTTTCTGCCCCAAATTAGTCTATATTGACAACTATATTGCACTAAGGCCAAGTGAAGATGAAGTTGTAATGACTGCGGATAGGCGACTTTAGGGGTTTTACAAATGGGTACGCAAGCTTTGAGTTCTTTGGGTACGCACGCTATTTCCGAGAAATAGCGTGCGTACCCAAGAAGCGTATAACGCACGCGCAGTGGCGACCCTTGATGTGCGAATGATCGCTGTTGTTAACTTCTGTCAGAAATCGGTGGTATAGCCCGTCAAAGAATGTGTGCCCGAAGTCGTTGCCTTCTGCATGTATTTTAATGCGCCTCACAGCCACAATTGAGATATCAAACTCCGTGATGAGCGATACCTTTTTCTATAGGAATCGGTCACAAAAACATGACAATGAGCGGCTTATTGGAGAAATAATCTAACGATCTGCCCGAAAGGGAGCAGTTCGGTATATAGTCGCTGCTGCGTGACTGTTAGTTATGGTCGTTTTCTACTCTAAAACACTTAAACATAAGTGCGAATGGCGTGCAGATATACCTAAAGAACTGCTATGCGCACTCAATACAGGTACATAAGTTTTCACAGCGTGCGATATGATCGTGCTAAACACGGTACATTGAAATGTCTAGCTAGCTCACGGTTCTCGTATCCTGAAGCATTCCCAGTGTAAAGCTACAGCCGAAATTTATAAGACCATGCTGTATGTTTGCGTCCTTTCTGTATGGAACCTTCAGAAAAACGTCACACGAAGCGGCAAAAACGCTCCTGGAAAACAAATCAGATAGAACAATAATTAGACACGCAGGGTAAAGAAATAAACTAATGTGACCATTCAATTTCTGCAGGCTGTGCAGAGTGGTGTTTGGAAGATGCCATACGATATAATTAGACCCAAACAAAGCAAGACTTTTCATTGGGAAGGAAATTTGACGGTTGAAGACTGTGCGTTCTTTTGCTGACGACGTTTCCGTGACGGAAATAGCGTTGGTCAGTTTTTAATGGATGCAAGTGCAGAATACTTCTGCGCTAAAAACACAATAGGACAATGTACACAGAACAAGCTTTAGTTAATAGGAAAAATGAAACAAAAGGGGATGCCTAACCTCCTTCCTTTAAACAAGGAGCTTTCCCTGTAGTTCTCTGGGTGCAAAGAAACGACAGAGCTTGTATGTGCAGGTTTCATCGCCGAAGAAACTGATGCGTGCAGGAACGAATTCAGAAGAGAAGCGAACATACAACACAGAACATTATAGCAGTTGGGAGCGCAGTGCATAATTCATTTCGGTCCTGCCGAAACAACACCAAAGGAAAGCTTCTCTCGGGACCACGCATATAGTGCGCCGACCACCGTTGTCCAGACCTTTCACAGCGCGATCGCTTGTACCTAGCACAGGGAGAAAAAAAAACGAAAAAAAAAGCAACTTGGTTGGAATGGGTGTACGGTATGTAAGAGCTGTAGTGTGGCGAGGCCAGGTCAAGTGGACGCGTGGAGACCCCGCGTCACGCCGGGCACGCCGATGCCGAGCCTGCCGTGAGTCCCTCCAACTATACCGCTACACGACCCGGCGCTCTGTACTACGCCCTTTTTTCGCGAGCATCGGCTCGACCACGATGATGATACGACAGCGACACGATGGCCGGCAATTTGCTCTGGCCGCTGCGTGTTCGTTGTAGTGCACTCCTCGGACGCTCCCAAGGACGAATCTATCCGGGCACCGACGATGAGTTTGTACCAGGTCACGAGCACCTTTTTTTGTCGTTGTTCTTGCATCACCTGTCCGTTATGTGCAAACGAGAGCAGCGCGTGCTTTGGCGCTCGGGTGCTTTCGGCGTCGAGAGAGAGAGAGAGAGAGAGAGGAGGGGGCAGGTCGACATTAGCAACCATGTCATGTGCAAGGCTTCGGACAATTTCGATTTGGACCTCATTTGGTCTACACGCGTTAGTTGGCGATGTTTGTCTCAGCACTATGAATCTCTTACCTTTGTAAATGCCCATTTCTTCTTGATTTGTGGCGCGCCCATAGCAATAACAAATATGCATAGGCGTTTACGAGCGGTCATTTGCACCGCCGGGTGGGCGTGACTCTGCCGGGTCAGAGTGATGGAAATGTCAAGGACTTGGAGACATACTTCAGAGTCGCGATGTCTGTGAAGCCACGCTCACACACGATGTCAGGGCTCGCGTAATACGCATGTAGTCAATTCCAGGACAAATCCAGGCGACATTGTGTACATTCGGCAGCCGTTCGTCGTCGTACAGGTCATTGTGCACTCGAGCATGTTATTCAGAACACCGCGTGCGCGCAGTTAAAGCGCCTAGTTGGTAGGCCGTACCAGCCGTACGTACAAACTTCCCGCGGCGTTCGCGTGTTGTCCGCCACGCGACAGATGGCAGCACTATGCTCAGCGTTCAGTTTCGCTTTCCCGTCTGGAGTTGAGCGAGTCGCTCGAGCGAGTTTGTTGCTGGCTCGCTGCGTCCGCTTCCTGAATGTCCCGCGTTGCCGCTACGACGACGCTGGCGTGCTCTGGTGGCGTCGCCTCCCCTCAGGACGACCGAATGGGAGCCCCCGGCTTCCGTCAGACAGCGGTGAAGGCCAACCCGGCAACGAAGCACGCGAACGCACCGGCGAGACGCAGCAGCAGCGCAAGCGGACACGGCAACGTCAAGGTAGTTTTGCTGCACACGCAGCAAGGCGCGGCGACTGGAAGGCGACGTTGCATCGACAAGCTCCCTGGATAAGAATTCTTCGTAAGCTGAAGGATATCGAAGCCGTACGACGGAGGACTCTTCGGGAAGTGCGCACGGCTGTGAGTACTACTTCAGAGAAACGCGTCTATCAACCAACGGTTCTGCCAGCTCTGCTGGCGCCAAAACCTCGGGGCGCGAGCCGTCGTTCCCGCGTTTGGCGAAGCGAGAAGCGATGTAACAGCTTAGCTCTGGCTCGCGTCCCCGTCTGTGAAAGTGTTTGTCGCAGTGGTGCTTCGACGCGTTGCCACGGTCACGGACGCCGGACTGCTTTACCGCCGGACGGCCGCAGCTTTACCTCCCGTGCTGTTTTTACGCAGAGCCGATCGCGGTCTCGCCCTTCCATTCCGGCCTACTCGGCGACGTCTGCGACGGCGTGCGTGACGCGATCGCATCTCGCCAGTCGGCTCTCGAGAAAACGCATAGATGCGAGGCGAAGTAAAGCGAAGCGGCGTCCTGCGCGCCACGTACCACGCTACCTACTCCGCGACCCGTCCCGGCTTGATCGGGCGTGGTCCCGCTACGCTCCTTGAGGCGCTGACGCGAGCGCGCCGCAGGTTACTTTACTTTCGCCGCATTGCGCGAAAAAGACGATGAAGGAGGCTTTCCCCGGCGGCTCCTCTTTTTCGAGCGCACCTCATGCATATATATATTTTTTTGTCGTTGTTGCATCGCTGTCCGGATCGTCGTCAGCGCTCTCTGCATGTGGCCGCTTCCTGCTTGGCGTCCTAGGCGCGAAACTCCCGCTTGGGCCGCGCGCTAGGCGCCGTGCGATGTGCGTGCGTGCGTTTGTGCGCGCGCTGGATGTTCTGGCCGGAGCGGCCGACCGAGGCACGAGGACGGATCGATATGCGGCCGGCTCTGGGCCGCGACCGGCTGCTTGCGTGACACAAATATCGTCCCGAGTGTCGCCGTCTAGTCGCGGCTGGGACCGACGGTCGCCGGTTATTAGCCCGGGCCCGGTAACCTGGGTCGTGCTGTCCGGGGCGCTACCCTCTTGCGAGGCAGAAAAGGCGGCACTTACCGGGAACGGCACGACATCGACCGGACAACGTCGCGGCCTTTGAAACACGTTGGGAGAAACGCAGGTAACTCGAGTTTCGGCTGCCGGCAGTATAAAAACGGGGCATTTGTGTCTCTCGCATGCATATTTCGTGTAAATGACGAGCTGTGCTGTTGAGACTTATGCAATGACTGAGGTCTGTGGCTTCGAAAATTGGGATTAGGTTCTGAGCACTGCTGGTCGATCTGCCTGCAGAAATGTGCATTTCATGGAGAGAGGGAGAGAGACATGCAGAGCTTCTATTGATGAAGAGAGGCTACCTTGTCACAGTCCGCTGATGCTCACGCGACAGCTTCTGCTATAAGCTTTCGACTTGACATTTCCTTCAGGTCTGTATGCCGTAGATGCGAGCTGAACAGTGGCATTATGAAGCGTGGTTATTGCCTCTTTGTACTTGTTCTCTCGTGACCTGATTTCAGTTCTTGGCTTCCAGCATTGCTATACGTTCGCGGAAGCGCCGATTCTAAAGACATACCAAGAAAGCCTGACGAACGCCATGCTTGTCGTCAAGGGGTGCAGCCATTGCTGCGAGGCGTCCATTTGTTTTAACCCGTGTTCTGCTTGTTGATTTCTTTGATGGCGTCGGTAATTAAAGCTGCGCACTTTCATCTGCAACGTGTAGGCGCGTTGGCGCATGTGGTTTTCTGGGTCATCGATCTGTGCGTGAACATCAACGGGCATCTGAATCTTCTTGTGGCCAGTTTCTTGTTATTTGATCAGCCTCTTCAATCACACTTGTGCTGCATACGAGTGATAGTTACGTCTGCTCTTTACATCGTGATTTATATATGTATATTGCCTATACCGCCGTGGAAAAAAAACAAAAAAAAAAGACGAGACAGAAATCAATGACAATTGGCATGACATCCGAGTTTAGTGAAAATCGTTGCTACCTGCACGTCATGGTACAGATGAATCTGCTGAATACAGCATGTGTAACAGCGCCTACGGCGCCTCGATGAATGATGAGACTAAAATGTTGCCTGGCGACGTTGTTCCGTAGTTCTATTCGTGCGGCTCAACTATCTTTGTTTCAAACACCGTGTTCCTCACGTCGCTACCAATTTTGAATTTGTTTTTGAGAGCATATTATGGTACTGCGGTCTTGCGGCGAACGTTTGCGCAAGGCCTTGCTTTACGAAAGAGGTGGTGCGAGGCAAAAAAAAAAAAAAGCGTCACAGCAACAAAGGAGGTTTGACATAAGGAGCGCCAACTCGCAGCTAATTCATTTTAGGAGCATACGAAGCAATGACAAATGCGCGCAGACTACACTCGCAGCGCGTGCGGGAATACTGACAAAGATTGAAATCGTGGCAAAAAAAGCAATGGAGGAGGAGGCATGAGCTTTATTTGAAAGAAAGAGCCGATGGCAGACTCGTCCTTAGTGCAGGATTCCGCGAGTCTGGGCTGATAGCTTGGCCCTGTTCACTAGACATCGCTGGTCTTGGAGCCTCGGGCTTCTCAGTTGGGCTTCCTCCTGCTCGATGGTTTGGCTGCACATTCCGGTGCCATATGATATAGGGTATTTGCTGCAGAGCAGAATGGCCAGTTACGTTGGTAGCTCGAGGTATACATGGAGTGCAGGAGTGTTCCGTGAGGGAATGTGCTGGTCTGGAGTCTCCGGAACAACACCGCTTCTCCTCTTGGGAGTTTGGGGTGCGTGGTTGGGTAAGTCCTCCTGCCCAGTTTGTAGTGGCTTAGGATGTTTGTATATATTTTATGGATGCTTGCACCAGGGTCGACAAGGGAATGAGAGTCTGGTGGGATAGCCCGGGGAAAGTGATCTCGGGCAGCAGCATGAGCCGCTAAATTATCTGCCAGAGATTCGTGACAATGTACATATTAAGGAAAAAAAAAACAATGAAAGCCAAGTGTAAGTTTTGATATTCTCTTTCTGAACACTATGAGCGAGTGTGTGTGTGTGTGTGTGTGCGCGCACACACACACACACAAACGCGCGCCCAGACTGTCGCCCTTGCTCTACTTTGTCAAAATTTATGCCTTGTGCAGCCTAGCTGATTAATTTTTGGCTGCCTGTTGGGTTGCTACAAGCCACATGTTCCGTAATTGCGTCGTGTCGTTAGCATGGCCTCGCAAATTAGCGTCACCGTTTCGTATGCCTTAGTGAAGAACTCTCCCAGTGTGTGTGTTTCTCTCTGTGTGCCGCCGCGCAGAGGGCTCCACTAGGACACTGTTAGCTGGAAATGCAGCAGCCTTCTCCTCCTTCGGGGATGACAGCTGTCAACTCACGAGGAATTAAGATGATAGACGACGCGGTCATATGGCGTCCCCCCAACCTCGGAACACAAGCACAAGCAAGCACATCATCAAACTGCACAAACGCAGTGCCGCCTAGAACCGCCCTGTTGCTGGGCGGCACTGCGTTCAGTTAAGAAAAAAAAAAAAAAAGAACAGTAATCGTGATGAACTTATCTACCAGTACGTTTGAGCCAGCAGCTCTTCTCTGTATCTCTTCTGCGTTCTCAGTGCTCGCCGGTCTGCAAGCAAATTTGTGTTTACTCTACCTACGTTCTCTGCAGCTGACTCATTTGGCTCTCCCTCAGTCTGAGATAGGCTCCGCTTTGCATCTGCACAGTTAAGAGATTGTGTATTGATTACCTGCCCCGGCCGTGGCAGCATTCTGTTGCGTTCGTAGTCAAGTTTCCACTGTTCTGCATCGTGAGCAAAGCGTTTCTCGATCAATGTCTCTCTCTCTCTCTCTTTTCTGTGATGTTCTACCAACTAGTGATTGTATAGATCTTGTTTGTCGACCTCTTAGAGAAATGGTTGAGATCTTCGTACAGATATTCAGTAGGTCCTGGAAGGCAGAATTTCTGTACACGTTGTGACGACCTCCCGATTGATACCCATTTGTCACCTCCTTGTTAACCTACTGGAACACGTTTTCAACAGAATTTGTAGTAAGTTGTGCCGAATTTCCGCAGACATTGGTTGCAGCTTTTTTTAATGCAGAAATCATCCGCTGATTATGCGATAGTTTGTACTGTGTATATAATTACGGGGGAAAAAAAAAAAAAGCCGCAGTTTGAGCAAGTCGCTTCCAGTGATGCCTTGTCTGGGAGTTGAGTTAAACAGAACATTTGGAGCAGGAGCTCACAGCATTCGAAAAAAAGCATTGCCGACAGAAGTGTCAGATTTTCTAATGCAACGTAACAGTGATAACAAACACGTACTCGATGAATATAGAACTGTGTAGATGAACGATCGAGATATCTCAACGTACAATGTCGAAAGTCATCCAGTGTGCGTGTGACAGACAAGTTGTGACGCTGTAATTATGTATAGAGCCGCGATTCGCTTGTCTCGAGATGGCCCACTGAGCAGCTGCACTGTATTTTTTAAAAATTAGTTACGACTCATTTGCTCACGCAGACGACATCCGTTTCTTCGAAGCCAGCGTTGAAACGCGTGAATCATGAAACCACAGCAAGGGATGGAATCAACTTGCGCAGTGTTCAAAATTGGTATCTTCGATCTGATGAGATCGTGCGGAATTGCTGTACATATCCAGACTACAAAAAATGATACCTGTCCACAGAAAGCAACCACATAAAATGAAGAGAACGTCCGCATACTCGGACATCAGGAAGTCTGGAGGATCATATTGCAGTGCATCAGCACGCACACCCACACTGAAGATGGAACAGGAGTTGAGTGTGTTTGAGCGCAAAAAAGGACGACACACAGGAAAAGAAGACGACACACGAGCGCTCGTGTGTCGTCTTCTTTTCCTGTGCGTCGTCCTTTTTTGCGCTCAAATGTATTCCTCATTGAACCAACGCGCCCAACAAAGCATTCCTATTGAATGTGTTTCTTCTAGGCGCGTGTTTCTAGTGTGTGTGTGTTCCTGCGCTGCATATATATCACTTAGCAAACACCAGCTCGCCCAGCAAAACGTCCTGTTGGAGGATCAGTCACAAAGGGCAGTCACGGGATGTATGTGAGGTGTCTGCGCGTGGCCATAGTCAGGAATGCTGTGTCAGACGCATAGCGGCCGTTTCAGTGCACGTTAAAGGTCCCCAAGCGCTGGAAACTTCGTGATCCCTTGACTACGGCGTGCTTAATTATATCGCGGTTTTGACACGTAAGAGCCCAGAAATAATGTATAATAGAATAAAATCTAAAGAGCTGTGTTACAAAACGAAATCTAATTTTAACCCCCCCCCCCCCCCCCCCCCCCACACACACACACACACACACACACACACTTTCATATATTCAAGTCCCGTCAAAGAACAGCTTGATGAGCACAATCACGTGCCATATACCGCCGAAAGTGACGCTCGCATTCCACAGGTGCTCGCTCACACGACCACCGTCGTCGCGTACAAGGCTCCGCGGATCGAGAGGCATGCGAGCCTCCATCCAGCCGGGCTTCCCATATCGCGGGCTTCTCGGCGTGCCTCTGATATCGCGGCGTGTTGTCTTTCCGCGGCGACCTCCATATAACGGCCGGATGTGTATATCAGCGTCGCCGTCCTTTTCGACCGCTTATGATGCGCGAGGTGGCGCGAACGCATCTGTAGACAAATTTAGGAGTTGTTTTCTGACGGCCACTGCACAGTAGACGACGTCCGGTGTCGTAAATTTTACTCGGTATGTTTTCCGAGCCCTTCGATGCTACCGAGCGGTTCGGTGTCTGGCACGAGTGAGTCCAGCGCGACCGTGGATGTCGAGAGTTAACTAGAACGTCCCGTTGAAGCGGGGCGAGTGCTATGAGAGAGAGAGAGATTCTTTATTTGAAAAGAAGAGAAAAGCACAGGATAGTAACTGTCTCTCGTCGAGGAGGACACCTCAACCGTCCTGTGCGGGGGATGGGGGAGAGGGACTAAAACAGAGAAAGAAAGATAAAGTAGAACTTAGAAGAGGGAGACACGGGCGTAGGCACCACACTGTACACAGGTAAACATCAAGCTCGAACTTAAAAACTTAAAAGACACTTAAACACTTAAAACACACGCTAGCTTAAACGCTTAAAATACATGCTAGTTTGTCATAGCCGCCCGGCCAACCCCGTGTCCTCGATGAAGTTGAGGAGGGCGGAAAGAGCGGAGCGGCGACGTTCAGTGCAACCAGCCGGGTGCAACAAGTCCTGTAGCGTTGAGCACGACAGGCCGTGTTTACTTTAGCTGGCACACAACTGTTCTCGAGCGGAGGCGAAGGCAGGGCAGCCACACAGAAGGTGTGCGAGGGTTTCCACCTCCCCGCAGTCTATGCACGCGGGAGAGACGGCACCACGAAGTCGATGACGGCGTTCGGCTGTCCACGCCGCGCCGGTGAGTGATAGGACGTCGCGGCAGTGTACGCTACCCAGAGGAGGAAAGATGTTCAGCAGCTCGTGGTTACCTCTGCGCGAGCTCTTTGGTCTGAGGGACATAGAGATCGGTATAGGAATCCCGAGATGCCATTCTGGATCAAACAAGATAGGGAGAGAGAAGAGGAGGCAGGGATGTTAACCAGAAATAGACTTGCGGTTTTGCTACGCTGCACACTAGGGGATGGGAAAGGGAAATAAAGAGGGAAAGAAGAGCGGAGACGAAAAGAAAAACGAAAAGGGGGGGGGGGGGGGCGAGTAACGGGGGAATTAAGTCCTAATAAGCCATTGCCACGGAGACGCCCCAACAAAGCTTTGACCGACTTCCGCTGATGATCTGAAACAAGGTTTTTACCTTGTTGAGAGCTCGCTTATGTACTTACTGTTCAACTGTTCCGAGAGTTACCACGATCATCAAAGAACTTGATCCGTTCCCGACAGATTGCTGGGTGGGCGCCCTCGTAGGAGCCTGCGCAGAGACCATGGCCCGTATTCACAAACCTACCTTATCCTTATCGCTTGTTTTTCTTATCTTCCCTGTGCCCTTGCCACGCTTCATTAACAAATTAGTCCATTATCTACAGACAAACCGTATGATAGTCGTTCGCACCTAGGGAAAACAAGCGAAGAGGATAAGGTAGGTTTATGATAAATACGGGCGCATGTCTCCCGACGGCTTCCTCGTCCACGTTGGAGCGTCCAGAGTTGCGCGCGGTTGTGTACAGTACGCGGCGATAGCGCGGTTCGGCCTTTCAGGTTATTGCGTGGCACATGAGCAATACGTTCCGGCGCACACTTTCCGCGGTCAGTTTCTATACCTGGTCGGTCTGGCTGTCGTCCAATTTCGTGCTGAATCCACATGCTGCAGCTGTAGCCTCCATTCGAAACAAACAAACTCGTGTTCCGTGTCATTTTTCCTCTAGGCGCTCTTCGGAAACACGTGCATGCGTCGGCATTCCGTAGTGTACGTGCGGCGTCCCTTGACACCGTGGACCCACCTGTCTCGCGCTGCCGTTGACACCCGAGCTCGTTGGACTCTTGTTCTGCCTCTCAGTTGACGAGATGTACCCGTTGTTCGCGACCGCACACCGGCTGTCGTATGCTGCATAGTGGACAGCTGGGCGAGTCCGTTTTGCTCACTGCGCAGGAAGGACTTGTGACACAAGCAAGGAGTATCCTACGTTGTGCTGACGCCTTGTTCTGCACATTACGGAATGTAAGTGCCGATGAGATGGCCTCTATAGTGTCGGATATGTATGCGGTTGGTTTGCTCGCGGTGTCGAAAAATTTCGCGTTGTTTTCGATGCAGGACTGCAGATGGCCTCGTTGACCACACTCAGATATACGGCGTGTACGTGTTCTTAGAAAAGGCAAAGGAACAAAGTACTATACAAGAAACAGCTAGCGGCTTAAATAACGCATTCTCGTATAAGGTTACGATGCTTCTAATTCATATGGTGTAATTATCACATTGGAATATGGCAAGTTGAAGTCTACGTAAGGCTCCTGCGATATACCCTACGTAACCCATCTCACGATGAGTCTGCGTATGGCATATAGCTCTCTACAAGATAGCGGACGAGGTGATGTACAGGGCGAGCGATGAAAATTAACATACGGGGCGCATGCAGTACACGTTAGGACGGCACCTCCTGGAAGTTCATCACATTTTTAAGAAGGGCCCGGAGTGTGTAAGCGACGTACCACTTTATCCCTTTAGCAATGTACTTAGTCTTTTAGCGTTATCACTGTCGTGGCCGCTGCACGTTTGTTCGACTGGTTGCATTTCTGGTGGTGGTAATCCTTCCAGTTCACTAAACAAGTCAGCTGATGCTGCCGCTCAGCCCTGTCCGCTGTCTCCTCTTGCTTGTTTCTCTCAGTCCTCTTGCTGTCTTCGTTGCTTATAAGAAATATACGTCACCGCACATCCATATACGTGGTAATCTCTTCAGTCACACCTTTAATCTAGTCTATCTCTCTTGGTGGCGCTGTCGGTGCTGGATTCCTCCGGACGGGACGGCCTCTTACACTGCGGGGCCAGATGAGGAGGAGGGCGCAGCAGCTCGCGTATATGTTCGCACATGCCCGCCGCGTCTCACGATGTTGGGAATGAGAATCGCATTAAGGCTCGCCGCCGAGATGCCGTTTTATGAACCCGTGGCGCAATTTCTTCCAGTCGGGTCGTCGCGCCTCCCATTAGAGGGAAAGGGAGCGTTGGCAGCAGGGTAGAGCTTAGCGCGGATTCTTGACGTGTGTGTGTGTGTGTGTGTGTGTGTGTGTGTGTGTGTGTGTGTGTGTGTGTGTGTGTGTGTGTGTGTGTGTGTGCGCGTGCGCGTGTGCGTGCGTGCGTGTGCGTGCGTGCGTGGTGTGAGTGGAGTGAGAGAGAGAGAGAGAGAGTGAGTGAGTGAGTGAGTGAGTGAGTGAGTGCACTCAGACCTTCAGGGATGAAGCTGACGTCTCCAATACACAGGGGAGGGGCCCGAGCAGACGCCGAAAATAACTCGCTTTTCACTCATACTCGCGCGCAACTATACTCGCTCTAGTCTGTGTCGACGCAACTAGTCACGTGCCCATGTGCTTCGTGTGTTCGTCTCTTTTTCGCCGCATTCACGCGCGGGAACACACGTACGCGCTGACGCAAGGACCCACGTGTTTGCTCTTGTGCGCGGCCCGCGGCAGTCATCGCGCTAATCTCTGCTGGCATTTTCTCTTCTCCGGCGGCGGTAAACACACTCCCGAGCGAGGCAGCAGTGGCCCATTTCCAGATTGCATCCGCGACCGACCTATCTCGAGAAAGACGAATCGGAGGAGGGCGAGATGTGCCTCGCCTTCATGCACCAGGCGGCCGCCATGTTTTCGCTTCTGTCTTGGCTCATCCCTCTCGAGAGACTTCCTCGGCTTCGTGGAAAACGAGCGCTTGGGAAAACTGAACCTCCGCCTTCCGCGAGAGAGGCGATGTGTGACGAACGCGGCGCTGCTTTGAAGAAGAAGAAGGCGGCGTTGCGAAATCGGCAGCCTCGTCTCACTGCGGAGGGAAGAAGAAAAACAGAAAGCTTCGTTTCCGCCTTCGACCTTTCGCGGCCCTGCAGCAGGACATGGGCGACGACTTTCGCCCGCCCAGCGCGGCGGCGCATATTGGCGCTGCACGTGGGCTGGACACGCGCCCACAGACATAGTGACTCACAATCGCTTTTGTTTCACGCGACAAGCGTGGACAATGACCTGGTTGTGCTATATGGAAGGTTGACGACCCACAGGCACGTGTGGTGTCATCAATGCCGTCGCCTGTTTGCCATATGGTCGAAACACAGACCGACTTCGAAGTGGTTAGCGGATTGCATAGTCGAACACCAGGGTATATCGTAAATGTTGTAGATCGTATATCCAGGCCCCATCGATTGTAATTTAAAGATGGTACTTGCAGGGCCGCCGCTATCATTTCCGCTGTCGTGTGACTTCAGTAGCACAACTTCTCCGACTGGAAAAATTTGCCGCCGTTAAGCCTGTTTTACAGACCCACGTGCATGAAAGGTTCATAAGCGGGCTGTGCTCGTACGGGCTGTTCGCCCTCCCCGTCGCCGCAACAGGTTACAGAGGCCATTACATCTCGATACGTGCGCTGAACATACGCGAAAGGGCGACGCGTATGGTCGCGTTCTCGCCTGGTAATGTTCCGTTGCAACTCGATGTTCTTACGTAGTCACGTGACTACGGTCACATTGGTGAAATGATCAAAGTGGGTCATTTCAAATTTCGAATTGGGCTTCAAAACTGAGTGATATCACGAATTGGTCACATGTCATCGAATGCTAACGCCGGCGCACGTCGGATTTTCCGCCTCGTGAGTTATACAGTGCTTCACTATTCTGACCAGAGTATGCGTTGGCTGGTGTTGCAATGTGTGCATATTCGAAACTAGGAACACGAGTAAACAATCTGTCGCCTGTCGCAGTGGCTCTGCGACCAAGATCTTGTTTGTGCTATAGCTGCTGAGTGCTAGGCCACAGGTTCGATTCCTTGCACTGGCAGGTGAGAGTGCACTGAATGCATGCACGCTTGTGCACCCCGCCGTATAAACATGAGGAATCGATCGAATAGCGCAAGTGATGCTTTATGTAAGGACTATCCATGTATAAAACCTTCAAGCGCCGCCGCTTCTCTACATGCTTCGCGTGACCTAACCAAGATGGCGGACTGCAGTCGTAACCAAGGTGTCAACAAACTGATCGCTGACGTTATTGCTGCCACTCTGTTCCCTGTACGTCATCAACGCCTTCGAAAAGCTCATGTCAGTTTTCGAAGTTTTGCTGGCAGTATGTGGCCATTTTTGTTGGGGCAAATCAGATGTGTCGAAATTCCTTTTACTACATTTATGTATGGTCCAATCGAATAGGTGATTTTTCAGTGAACCGGAGAACGGTTTCGTTGTTTGCCTCCATCGTGTGATTAATTGCTTGGGTTTTACTTTCTAAAACCACACTATGATTATGAGAGATGCCGTATTGGAGGGCTGCGGAAATTTCGACCCACCTGGGGTTCTTTAACGTGCACTGACATCGCACTGCATACGGGCCTCAACATTTCGCCTCCATCGAAATGCAGCCGCCACCTCTACCGTATGAATGCCTGCGGACCGTCAAGCTGTTCTGACGTCAAGGTTGCTTTGGCGTTTCTCGAAAAGACCGATACGCTGTACGCGATAATGTTACGTACGTGGCAAGCACACATGGCCCTGCCGAAAGCAAGATGCACTTCGCATATACTTGTCTTGTTGCATGCTTCTATTCTAACACCCCTCTCGCGCCGTGATGCCGCGAAAGCGCTCCGCGAGCTAGGCGTTTTGACGGCTGAGTGACCCTGAAAGGGAGGAAACGCTTAATCGGCCCCATTTGCAGCTCTGCCGCATGTGGCTGCGGCACGGAAGACAATAAAAAGCGCAACGACGATGCGTGTGGCGCGCTCTTTTCTCTATCGGCCACACTGTTTGCCTCGTATTTTTTCTTCTTTTCCGCTGTTTTTCGTCGTGGGGACCGTGCATGAAGCGAGTGCTGCGGCAGCTGCCAGTGTGCGCTCGGGACGCTTCGCAAACACCTCTCACTTTATGCGTCATATACCGAGCGTGCACCACTTGCCAGTTATATAGAAGCTGGTGCCACCCACAGACGTGGAGAGAATGGGAGAATGAAAGACAGTATGGCTCCACAAGTTCCCAGCGAGGTCTGTCGGCACGACAGTGGCGGGAGTGTATAAGATTTCGGTTTATGTAGGAGGAGCTCCAGCTTTCCCCTTTCTTCTCACCATCTGAGTGAGTGAGTTGTCGCCACGAAGCGATGAGGAGACAAATCCAGAGTGTTGCAGGAAGGAAAAATTAATGAATAAACAAAACGGAGATTGGGAAAGCTGTAAAATAGAGACAAGACGTTAACCAGAGGTGAGCTGTCTTGATCTTGTCCCTTGGACGTATTCCGCGCTGTGTTTTCTGCTTTACGATGAACAACCAACGCGCTCAAGCCACGTCCGATCTTGAAATCTCAAGTTGGCTACCCTTGGGAAAGGGTACTTGGGAATGGAAGCGGGTTATGAAAGAGCAGAAGAGAAGCGTATGTATAGGCGGCTCCAAGTCATGATTTCGGTGTCATTATCCGACTATCAAGCGAGGACACCGTCGAATGCTCACTTATGTTCAACTCGGTGACCCTGACTCGCGCCGAAGTATGCGTTGTGCTGAGCTCTAACCGTATACGTGGGAAGACAAGGCCAGATGGACAGTGAAGAAGTTTGAAGCACAGGACAGACAAGAGAACGCGTGTTAGAACCAGGAGTGCATTTGGCGATTGGCGCATTCGTCGACATCGCCGGCGTCCAGCCATTAGTCGAATAGCGGAGAAGATGCGATGTCGGCGGCAAGCGGCAGCCGCCACGCACGCAGAGGAATGCCCAGCACGGGAGGCCCCCCGTAGGCGATGCTCTGGTATTTTTTTTTTTTTTTCGTTGTTCTTGGTGGGCGCCGCAGTCGCCGGCCTCCAGCGCCTGTATGGCAAACTGGGGCGACTCGTTTTTCCAGAAAAGGAAGCCGAGAGAATGCCGGCCGGTGCGCGCGGCCATTGTCTCAAGCAGCACGTACGCCTCTCTCTCTTTTCTCTCTCTCTTTCAATCGTACTCTTCCCCCTCCCCCCTTCGTACCTGCCCGGAGAAAGGAGAGGCGCGCTCACCTGAGTACCGAATGGCCGCGGCGTTATCGCGCCAGAGACATCCGTACCGTTATCTCTCGTTCCTCCTTCCACGAGTGGCGGAGGGGCGGGGATGTGTACATGGGCTCTTATCCCTAATGCTGTTGTCACCACCTCTCGTCGTGAAAAAAAACTGCGCTGCTCGCACGGCGGCCTCGTTACACCGACCCGCCGTGTCTGCGCATGCGTGCACGTAACGGGCGCTTTTTGGGCCCAAGAGACGCTCAAAAACGACTGTAAATCTGTTTATGGGCTGCTGGAGTATCGCTCAAAAACAGTTCGGCGCGAATTAGTGAAATCTCGTTGATAGGATACCGCTTAGTACGTTTTTCGGGTTAATTAGTTTTTTCCTTCTCTGCCAACAAGCCATAGGCGCAATGCATGTTCGTACGGTTAATACGATTTATTTTCCGGCACCATCGATGATTGTATCAACGCGATTCCACTTTGTTTCACTTGAAAGGGGTTTGCTTTTGGTGCGAGAGAAGCAGATGAACGTCAGTGTTTCGCATGTTGCGTTCTGCGCGAAAATCCCATTCAAGTATGTCCAGATCGAAAGTTGATTATCAAGGGTTTAGTATTAGAAGATTACCTGTTAGTGGGCCGAGATGTCACTGATTTTTACGTATTTTTGCTTGATTCAATCGTTATGTGTCAAGAGCTATGCCGAGGGCTCATTGCGTCGATGCCTCTGATTGTTCAGAATGCAGCGCAGTCTGTTTCCCAAAACACGTGACGTCGCGACTCGTGGCTTCGTCCGCACCCACCCTCTCTTTCCTCCTCCTCTCTGCCATCTTTCTATTCCCCTTTCCAATACCCCCGTACAGGGTAGCCAACCGGATGCCTATCGTTTAACCTCCCTGCCCCTTTTGTTTCTGCTCTTTTCTTCCTTCCTCTCTTCCGTGGCTTCGCCATTTGTGTTTCGAGGTGGTTTTCTTGGCCTCGAGGCCGTGCTCGTGGAAGGACTGACGTTTCTGACACTTAAAAGCGTAACTTACATGCTGTCTTTGGTACTACATCTCCGCGTGGAAGCAACCCTTCGCGACAGTCGCAACTCATGCCGTTCTGAGCGCGAATATAGTTTGCGTAGATATGCGCAAGGTGCTTCCGCAACGCCGTTACAGCGTTCCGTCGAGGCCGAGCGAGGTTCGTCCCCTTCTGGCGGCCGTGTATGTCAGCAGGTCGTCTTCGTCGTCGGTAAACAGCCTTGGCACGCTGTCAGCGTATAGGTCGGCACAGGACCGCCTGACGATCCTCACCTTTCGCCGGCGTCGTCATCGCGTCCTGGCGAGGCTTCTTCCTAGCGACACACCCAGAGTGCTGTACAGTTTTCGCTGTATACTCCGAAGACGGCGCGCCAACCGCTGTTTTTCAGCGCGCGTACTGCGTAGGTATTTTTACGAGGCGGACGTCCTTGAGCCGGTGCACTGTCGCCTACGAAGTGGCCTGGAATGAATACACGTAACCGGCTCGCGACAGGTTTCTTCTTGCGTTATAGCATGTATACTTGTTTCTCGGATTATTTGCTCGGCCCGACTGAGTATTGGTGTCGCGATACTGCGCACTGTGCCGCTCGAAAGAAAACGTTGAGGTCTTATTGTGTTTACTGCAGGAGAAGAAGGTGTCGTTCGGCTCTCATGCTTTGTATTGATTCTCCTCGCAGTCCATTCTTAGGGCCATTATGGAGATTTCGTTGGGAGAAGGGTGGATGGATGCAACAGCTCTCCCGTGTCCTGTTTCGTGTGCGCATCAAAGAAGTCCAGCTGGTCAAATTTAACCCGTGGAACGCCGCTTTGTTTCGGAGCCCTCGAGTAGCCTACTCTTCATCCACTTCTTGTATATTATGTCTAACTCAATACTGCAAACCCCACAGCATAGTCTTCACGAGCCCTCCGTTCTAAACTCTCATGAGCCGAAACAAACGGAGACGACAAAAAGGTTCACAGCTGCCAAATCTCGCTCAACTGATCGCAGTCTTGTTGCACTAACAGGAGCTGAATGTAAATTGCAGCATGCATGGTATACACAATTTCTTTTCTTGTTGTGTAAGAAGGCATACAAGTGACATTGTTCGTGTAAACCCCCGACGCTCACAGTGATTATGGTGTTCAACAATTGCACGCGTGGCCCGCACGCGGCGCCCCTTCGGTGACGGGCTCCTGTGCCGTATTGGTATCGAACCGCTATATAGAATTAGGACGGGCCGAAAAGTTGTTCTTGCACCTCGCGTCGCTTCGGAAGCCACACTGAACAGTTAGCGTATCGTCGCATCGGGCTAACGCGTATTACGCAAAGGACGCGCGAGGTGCGAAAGCGGGGTGGCGGCTCGTATAACCGAACGCCTATCAAAGGCGGCAGTCGCTCGATGCTCGGGTGCCCGTCGAAAAGCCGATTTCTCTTTCCGCCTTTCGGTCGCGCTCGGATGCAGCCGAGGGAAGCGCGCGCATCTTCTTATCGTGCGTATACTCTCAGTCAACCGCTATATATTGCTCGTATTACTCTAGCGAGGTGTGCTAATACAGAAACGAGTATAGGCAGCCGATTCAGCCTAGTTGGTAGCGTTCCATAGCTGTCGATATCTTGTGTACAAGTGGGGAAACAATTAAGGGGCAATTAGTGGATAAACGTGCGCAAAATTCGATTGAACTCGATGTGTTTAAAGCGTGTTGGTTGACTAGTCATTTATGATTTATGATAGTATAATGCCGCAGGTCAAAATTAATTCCTCGCCTTACACGCACGGCGTTCAGCGACTGCCTTGTTGCTCAGGGCGCAGATCGCGCCCGCATCTCCATTGGCGGATCGCTACATGTTGAACCGTTCAGTCGGCAAGTCTCATCGCAACACCTGTGTGCTGCTCATGCTTTTCAGCTGCTCAATGTTGCGCAACGCTTCCGCAGATTATCTTTTTTTCTTTTTAATGCAGTTTCTGAGAAATTGACTGTATTGATTGCCTTTGTACACGTTGCGTTCAACATTTGCACCGGTACCCTTGTTTTGCCATCTGTGCCTTAGTGCTTTGATCCTTGTTTCGTATGAGAAAGCATGATATGTTCCCATCGGTCGAAAAATCCGGCCTACTGCTGGTACGGGGGACCGAATCACACATGACCAAGCCGCGACTTTACATGATGACGGCACCACACTACTTCATTGTGAAGTCGCCACTGGCTGTCATGTGAGGGCGTCCCTGATGACTTAACGTTATAATGCCACGTGAAATGGACGTCGAAGTTGTGACACAAGCTGACACACGTTTGGTGTTTTGCATTGAATACACCTAAGAGCATTCAAGTGTCTGTCATTTTTTTTTTCCCGTGGAGCACGACCACAACCCCATGTCGTGTGGCAAACTGAACTCTGGACCCGAGCTGTGAAACATATAAGACAGGCGAAGAGCAAAAAGACGCGGGCCTGCACGCTCGCCTGTGCCCTCATTTGCCACGCTTTGCTGATGAATCCGCACTGTGGTGACGGGACGTCCTTAATAAGGTGACGAGCAGGAACTTCATTCGACGATGTATCGAGCGGTATATTTTTGTATGGAAGCTTTCTTTGGACCTTCCGTGGGTTTCGCCGTTCCCCTCTGGGCTCTTCGCCGAATGCGCAGTGCTCACAAATACTCGAAACGCACGGCGTCATCGCTTTGCGCTGGGTGCACCGTACCTATTCGTTGTGGCGCACAATGAAAGCGGGAGACTTCGTTAAGCATTGTGATTGAGTATCGCCACTCTGCGATCACTCAGCGCACTGCATTACCACAAAATTCGCCGACCGTCATGCGGTCCGAGTGTCGAATTTCAATCGCTGAGAACCGTACATGTCCTTATACATAAACAACACGGGCTAATAATGGTCTCGAATAGATGATTGCTTGGGATTAGTAGACGGCCTCCGTATACACAACCATTCCTCGACCAAATTCATGGATCAGCTACGGCTTGGTTTGAAAAGCCTCCTGATCGACATCTTAATCGTAGTTGTCGCCTTCAACAAAAAAAAAAGAAATGGAAGGAAGGGGAGCACAGGAAGGCACCATGATAGACGATTCTTTTCCGGTCGACTTTCTTTGCCGCGGGCGGGAACGGGGCCCGTCGCTTTCCCATGCTGCCTTGGGGGCCCCGTGTACCGGCGATGTTCGATGGATGTTCCCCCCCCTCTTCGATTGGCTCACAGGAAGACGACGCGCTACTCGCACAGGTGGATCGCTCTCGACGGCCTTCCCTCGCTCCGGCGAAGGTGAACGCACCCCAGAAACAGCAGCGGCAGCAGTTCGGCGGCATCGCCTGCCTGCGTCCTCGCCGGATCATTCACCCACCGGGGCCGCCTCCGTCGATAATAACGTGCAGCACACATCGCGCATCCCGCACTGGTGTATGTATAGCGACGGTGTCCCCGTTGCACGCCTTGGAAACGCTTAATTTCTCGTTGTTCGCTCCTATAATGTAGTCTTTAATAAACAACCCAAACACGACAAAGTTCAGGGAAAGACAGAAGACCGCTGTGATGAAGGAATCTGTGGACTCGAAATGTCGCATCAGCCAACATTTCGGCCGTTAATGTAATTTCTGGAGTTTTTACGTTCCAAAACCAGGACACTCTTCTAGAAAGATACGTTTCGTACCAGTTACAGTGAACGAAATCTAACTTTAAAATATTCCGCACTTCCTTAACGAGCACCCACCGTGGTGACACATTGAAGAAAGCTCTTCACTACCATTCATGCGCTAAAAAAAAGAAGAAAAAGAGTACACGCCTTCCTTCTAAAGATGCGAAATGAACTCCACACCACCTTTGATTCCTCCCCTTGTGTAACTCGTATATGCTGCGCGTGTCGCTTTTTTTCTTCTTTCCCTAGCTATTGTGGTGTTATTGTAGTGGCCACTTTATTTCTTGGCGTATTCGCATGTAAAACATATTTATTCACATACTTTAGCGCCTAATAGCTTGATTTCTGGAAAAATCACGATTTGTTCGCTTTCCCGACCTGTGTTCATAGTATTTTTTTTTTTTTTTTCATCTATGACTGGCTATTATTATCCTGTACGCGGGTGATCGGCGCTCTCAGGCTTTCTGTGCTCTTACAACGATCCCTTTGGCAAGTATGCATACTGGTTGTCTGAAATAAATGTGAAATGAAATGAATGTGGCATAGCAGGCCTTAGCGGGATACTCCGTATTAATTTTGACCACCTGGTGTTCTTTGACGTCCACTTACAGCCTCAATGCACGATCGAGTGTTCTTGCATTTAATCCTCATCGAAATGCGGTCGCCATGGTCGGGAACCTAACCTGCGTCCTCGAGCTTACCAGCACGTCGCCTTGCGTGCTTTGAAGTATACCACGGGGACGAACTTTTCAGCAAGTGGTGTCTTCCTCAGGGCAACAAATGACGACAAGTTCGCTTGTCGAAACGCTGGCTCAAGCGACATCCCCTGCTCAGCGGGATGCTCAGTGCACAGCAGGATGCACAATGCATCCTCTGCGCAGCGCACAGGCCCACATCACGCTTACAAGCCAACTGCAGGGCAAAGGGCTCGCCCACTGGTCTACAGTTATCCCGGTTCCGTGCTAACTGCGACCACTTTATCCCTGCAAACTTCATCTCATCTGCCCAACTAACTTTCTGCCACCCCCTGCATGCCACAATTACCTTTTCTAGGAATCCTTCCTGTTTCGCTGAAAGACCAACGGTCATCTTGCAATGGCTACCTTAGAAATAGTAGGCAGTTTCACATACCGAGCGTCGACTCGATAATGTACGAGGTGACTTAAAGCTGTAATAAGGAAAATTAAGGTACAGATGTCCGTAGATATGAATAAAGTTTAAAATGTAGAAAGAAAGCCTTTGCAAGTCGTCGCAATCGTCACACCGGACACTTCGCAACTTCTTGCTAAATGTAGAGTTGTCATCTTGATCGGATCGTCATCACCATCGTCATCATCATCGCGAGCCAGTTTCATGCCCACTACAGGACTACGAATGCCTCTGCCAATGATCTCCCATTTAACCCTGCCTTGAGATGTCGACGCTACCGCAATGAGTGCTCGGTTCGAGCGAATGCGGAGCGTATGATGCTGCGTGGTGCAGGCTAGACGGCCGCCGTCAGGGTGTGCAGTAGCCGTCGCCCGTACAGGTCGTGCGCGACGATCGGAACGCAGTCGTTGGCCGGCACGGGGAGAGACCGGAAAATCGCTACTCGATCCTTCGCTGCAGTCTTTCTCTGGTGCATTGACAGCTACTGTCCCGCTGCGCTCGGCTGTCGTCGTTGGCTGCATTCTTTGTTGCCGTTGTTTCTTTCGATCTCCCGGGTCTACGGCCTTCTTCCCTGCGCTCCCCCCGTTTGTGGTTTGTGTGCATGTGCTCCGCCCAGATGTCTCTATATGCCGCGTGCACGATGCGGCTCTTGTATGGAGGTGGCCGTTTCGGCTGCTGTACCGAGCACACGGCGGCGGCGGTCGTCCGGCTACACGTTATCAGTCTCGAACCTGCCGTGGGGAATGTTGGGTTGAGAGATACACTGTCGTCAATGCTGCGCCTGTGCTGCGGCCTTTGTAAATCTAGGACGTGACATACGCTTCGGTCGCTGCTGTTGTGAAGTGTTGTAGTTGGTAAACCCACGGTCACTGTAGTTCAATCAGTGAGTGTAACTTGATTGACTGTAGCTTGAAGATGGGAAAGACTCATTTCTGCAACTCACAGGAGAGAGAAAGGGATGCTTGGATTTAGGAAAGGAAATCCGGTTCGTAGCGCACGGTAACTGTCTCTCAGGTAAGGAACTGAAGCACCTATATACAGGCGAAGGTTTAATAAAGGCAAATGTAAGAAGAGAGTGGGCCACTTTGTGGAGACTGGAGATTGTCCACACCAGTGACACCACCGAGCGCCATTAGAAAGATCGGTGGGCACCCGGCGGCACGGGGGATCGAACGCAGTACCTCCCACGTTGAGGGGCCCAGGGAGCCTTATGGCCGGGGTATACGTCTCTCCTATAGGAAGAGCCCGTGTAGGCCAGGCGGCACTTGGAATCGAACCCGGTGCATTCTGCATTGGAGACAGCGCATCCACGCTCGGTCGGGCTTTCCGTTTAAGACAGAGAGAGATAAAGGTAGGAACGGCACCAAAAACAAGCACGAATGAGGATGTATGCAGGCTTTCCGCTTCGTGTTCTTTGCTTTATTGCTGAGTTGTCTGTACGTGAGGCTTGCGCACATACGGTACATACATGTGCAACAATAGAAGGACGAGAACCGGCCTATTCAGCATGGTATGGCCGATGGCAACAACAGGGGTGACAACGCAGATATGTAGCTGAGCGTTGCCGTACCTCTTTGCAAACGTTTCTTACGTACGTTTTGCCAGTGGCAAACGTGCAGGTTTTCCCCACTCTCCCCTTGCCCTTTTTGTGCGAATGGATATGACAGCTTGTCCGCAGGAGCTTCTGTGGGCTTTTAGTACACGAGGGAGTTTCCATCTTCTATGTTTAAGGGACCGTTGGCCGACTTTCAGAGAGACCTCACGTGTGCAGTGTCCACGCAGGCAGTAAGCATTTGGTGTCGTCAGGAGGGCCCAGAAATAGCCGCCGAAAGAGGTCCGTCTCCTTACGCCCGACCCCGCGGACTGCTTGACACATGACCTACCGAACCGTGCCAGCGAAAAGCTCCACACAAAGCAGGAACAATCGTGGGCTCACTTTAAGCAGGGACTCGTCAGCCGACAGCACCTTATGGACGCTCTCTCTCTCCTCATCGAGGTATTCGCGCGGATTCAATGCAGCCATTGTTCCGCAGCATGGCCCTCTGCTCAGTCAGTCTGAGCTCCAGGTTGACAGTTTCCATTCATAAAAAGAAGACGTACGGTCGTCACCGCATGTGTCGGAGCTGTACACGTGCTTGTTTCCCGTTGATGAGTAGCGGTTATACGACGAACACATGCAGCACTCTTGCTTAATAACATGCGTATGGGTTTGTGGTGGTGTCCCGAATCCTCATTGCCTCGTGGCTCAATAGAACAGCGTACTAAATGCTTACGATAGGACATGTACAACGATGATAAGCAGTTTTATTAAGGCGAAGGCCTTATGAGTGTCGTGAGTCGGAAATCCGGCGCCGTAGTCGTACTCTGCCCGCGGACAACTTTTGGCAATGTAGCGAAGGCTGCGGAGCCGAATCGCGCGTCTCCTACCGCTGAGGAATGTATACCTACTATTGTTTTCGTGTTTCTTCCGTCAGAAATAGACAACATAGTTTCATTTTCTACGAGAAGGTTTTTGGAAGAAGACGCAGCACGCGTCAGGGAGACATTTATTTTACTTTTTGCTTTGCCATTTTTGCACGTGCGAGAACACCGCACTTTTTACGCGCGCCTCAAGGGCTAAACGGCATCTCCGTCTTCTTGTGAGCGTTCGTCACTTTCTGGCAGTTCCGTGAGCTCGACACAGAAGCCTTTGACGCACTTTTGTCTTCCTTGAAACGTGTGCGGGAGCTGTGGGAGGTCCACAAACTGACAAACCAAAACGCCCGCAAAACCGTACTACCTCGCGCAGGAGTGCGTGTTCAGATGCCTCCCGTAGCATTAGTTTCATTGCCAAGTTGTCCGCGGATATAGTCGGCGTTAACACGAATACTGCAAAAATTACGTCACGGATACGAGCTCAGGCGTCTCAATGATATGGTGTCAGGTGCAGTGGGCGAGGCAGTTTATGTGTATATTGAGGTAAATTAGAGGTAATTAATGGTCGATAAATCGGAGTCGTGGTGGATTAACCTACATTACGGTAAGCCAAAATGCTGCCACCTGTACAGCACGGCGCCCACCGTTGAGAACGACACAGGTGGCACGGCATGGCGTTCACTGCTAGCTGCGGACGCGTCAGTGAAAGGTTGAATGAAACTCGCCGGAAACTTGTTGGAAGTTGTGTTTCTAGTTTACGGCTATATATAGTCACTCGTCGATATCGTATAGAAGCACAGTTGGGCCGGTTGGTTATGATTCACATTTAAACAGCGCAAAAACACTATAGATGTGAGTCAGCGCCCGTCCTGTGTCCTTCTTTCGTAGTGCGTTTTTGTTTCTTAGTATGCGTCGGGCAGTGATGCCAACGTAAGTCACCACTTTATCCCTAGATTGAGCCTCCGGAAATCCCTTAATTGTAAGAAAAATCCCTAGATTGTAATTTTTATGTTAATTTGGCTAATTGACATTTAAGGACTTCTAAACGTAATTCTCCCTTTAGCCCGTCTTGTTGTCAATCACGTTGAAATAGAAATTAGCTAAATTTCCTGTGGCACATAGTTAATATATACTTCCTGTGGAGTCTACGATAGTGCACCTCCGGAGAGTCGACATAAAGAGTCTACGACAGTACCACCTCCGGAGAGCCAGCAGAGGTCTGTGCTCTCTTGCAAAATGGCAATTAAGTTCCGATTGGCTGCATTTCAAATCAGGGTTGCGTGATCTGCAATAAAAATGCAGGGCATTTTTTTTACTGCTACGTGGCCACTCTCAACTTTGGATCAGCTTCCCATACCGGGCCCTGTATTACTGGCTGATAGCTATCCTCTGTACTTGTATCAGCGTCCCGTTTGGCCAAGGATTTTGGTCACATACTTTCACTCTTTCTACTTGGTTCACCGTGTTCAAATTCTCTTGATCCAGAACCTACCATCTGACATGGAACAACAAGGCAACGTTTGAGCGAACTGCGCGAAGACGGGCGCAGTTAATAGGTCCAAATGTTGCAATCTACGAACAAGTTCAGTTTACAGCTCTTCAATGTAGCACAGCACAATTTAGGAACCAGGCGAGCGCGAATAAGTGGGGTTTTTCCGTGCATGCAACGCAAAAAGCTCTCTGTTCCACAGAGAAATCATGTCTCACGGTGCTCAAGGTATAAACAAGCGCACCTGCTGAAGACACCAAGAGAAAGTTTCGTTTTTAGTTCCAGTAGGCGCCAGAAGATTCTAGCGTTGTCGCTGCTACTACCCTTATCTCGTTAAGTGAAAAATAAAAGACAGCAATAATTATTAGTATTTCGGTTTTATTTGTTGAAAATGGTTCTCGTTAGGCCGCCTCACAAAAATCCCTAGATATCGCAGCAAAGACCTGGGAGGCATGGGAGAACCCTAGATCTAGGGATAAATCCCTAGGATTGGCATTACTGATGCCGGGTCGCGGACGCTGAATTGTGGAACACGTCTCCCAGCTAAAGAGAATTTGTCACGAATTTGTTTATTTTTCGTTATGAAATACGTACCCATCCCGCTCTTGTTTGTGTTGAACTCCCGGCTGTTGTCTCAAGTGGACGGCTTCTGCTCTTGGACATTTCCCATTTATAGCTTTGTTTTGCGGACGACACAGGGCACAGACGTGCGTTTCCGTAGGTCCGTACGTGTGCCCGACTTGCCCGCTACCCGTCCGGGAGCTCTGCGATAGCGATTCTCTTGGCATGCGGCCAGTGCCCGTCGCGTCTAGCGGCACACTTCTCTCTCGCTGCAAATGCACGCAACTAAGAAAGCGTCTCTCGGAGGCACGGTGTGGTCGGGAGACGTAGGTGTTACAGTTAGCAGAACGGCCAAAAGTTGCGATGATTAATTAAAAACAAAAACAAAAGACAGCAACAGCGCTGAACAAAGGACTGACAGATCGGGAATCGTCCTTCACTGATTCGGCCGAACACACTCGTGTGTCCAGTCCGATTTTCTGTCACGGCCAGGGACGGAAGCACACAAGAACAGTGCATGGTTTCCAGCCTGGACGCAGCAGTCGAACAAGTGCGGTGCGCAAGCTGCAGTGTTGGCTCGCGGTACACACGCCTAAACGCGCAAACCCTACAATAACGCGCACACGCTGCGAGCAGTGTGTATGCAGTGCCGAACGTATATACACAGCGGTACACCGCACGGACAGCGCGGCGAGCAGTGCTTACAAACTGTGGCTGGACCAGAAAGCGGCACGCCAGCCTGTGCCAAGTTGCGCCGTGTGATCTTGCGCGTGACGTGCTGCAGAACGGGGTAATGGCGGCTTCGACGCGCAAAAATAAACAACTCTCCTGGTGGGGGGGGAAGGGAAAACAAAAGCTCGCACTGCCGCTGGCCCGTCCGCATGGTTTGTGCACTTTTTTTTTTTTTATTCTCCGTTTTGCGAGCAGACGCTCGCGACGTGTTGTGTCAGGCAGAGAGATAGCGGCGGCTCGCTGCACACAACCTACGCTCGAAGCCGCTGCCCTTGATGCGGCCCCGTGCAAGGCCGCGGCGCACGTGCGTTGCGGAGCTGCCCGCCGACGCGGCTCGGCAGTGTTGTTTCGTCGGCGTCGGCCACGGTTAATTGCGTGCAGCAGACGCGGGGCGCGCGCAAGGACACGTGCGTCAGCTGTCTTGCCTTAACGCGCATACTGTTTGTGTAGTGTTGGCGTTCCAGCTGTTGCGTTGGAATGAGTTCTTAGCCACGTCGCACTGAAGAAATTTTGAGTATGAGCACTCGACTCTCGGGAGGAGGTTAGCGCTCGGCTGAAATTCTGGTCGGGGAACACTTGAAGTTAAACTGGGTTACTAAAAACTGTACACTGAACTTCGTTACACTTTGTGGACCTCTTGGCGAGCGTTTTGTCTGCCAAGAGTAACACGTTGTTCCTTCATCGGAGCTTACTTTTGGGAAGCTATCGCATCTTCCCCTGTGAATGGTGCGCTTAGTTGCGCCATCCGTGGTAAGCTGCGTATACTTCTACCATGGTTATCACCTATAGATGAGGGCACCGCATGGAAGGGGACAGAGGAAGTGGGCACGGGCGGCTCGGCGCATCGTGTGACAAAATTTTCGGGAGACCCGAAGAAACTCGTTCGCCCGAGTGAACGAGGAACGTCGTGCTGGAATCCTATAACTAGCTATGTTATATCGCAACCCATCTGTTTAATAAAGCGTATATAACCAAGCTCGCCGAAGTACGGCGATCGCAGGCGAGTGGCACGAGAGTTCTTTGTCTCTCTGGAATAAACAGCGTCGTAGAAGACGCTCTGGCACCGGCTCTCCGGGCGTATTGTTCTTCATCGCACTTCCGTTCAAATGGCGTTCGCAGAAGCGTCACATTTTGTTGTTTTATAGCGTTGTTTCTGAAGGTGTTCTCGCAAGCGCGTGTGCGCACGCGTGCCTCTTCAAATCTCTGCACGCTGCGTGCTCACCTCCCGTCGGCAACCAACGCGTGCATGTGATCCATCTTTATCGCCGCTCTGGCGAGCAGCGGCGCGCGACGACGGTGCCTGCAGCTGTGTGTCTTCGTTACGTGCTCGGTGCGCCGTGAACGCGCATTCCAGTGCGCATCCGCGGCTTCCAAATGAACGTGCCTCTCGACCGGACCGGTCAAGCGGCATATGCGGCGCCGCTTTTCTCCCAACGGTGCACGGCGGTGGCCGGTTGAGTACTTGGCCGCGATCTTTGCGAGGTCTCTGCGACGGTGGCGAGAGATTCGCGCTGCCTGCTTGCCAAACTCTGCATCGGTGCCCTGCCGCACCTTGGCAGCTCTCGAGAGAATGGTGGACGATTCGCTGTGCACATCGCGTGTGCGTGAAGGTGTCGTTGCTGTGAGTGCTTTGCGCTTAACCGGAATCTGCAGCGCGTTTTCTCCAGCTAGCCATCCACCCTGTAGTATGTCTTAGCGGCTGGCGAAAGCTTGAACCAAATTTAGTAATGCATGGAGTCATGCTGTTAAGTTATGCGTCATACGCACTACCAAATGCAGCAGGCTTCTGCTCCGTATAAAATCACCTGTGACCAATGCCCGCATATCCCGGGCTGGGACGTGTACCACCCGTGGTCGGGTGTACGCATTTCCATAAGGTCTTGTGATCTTTTGTACCTCACATCGCGGCGTTGTAACATAGGGGTCGAAGGTTTCGTCTTGAAACGCCCGTGTGCTTATGTGGATCCAGGTGTTTCAGAGTTAGCCCGGAGTCCCCCATACTATAGCGTGACTCATAATTGTGTCTTGATTTTGGTACGTAAAAGCCATGATTTTTTTTTTTTTTTTCCCTCTCTAGCCGACCGAGCTGCCAAGCGTTGTCGTCTTGCTCAAGACAAGGACGGCCGGTCGCTCGCTATGCTCGCGGGGTCTGTTGTTCCGGCTCGCCGGTTCGTTGTGCTCGCTTCGTTGTGTCGCGTGGGCGTGCCGGAACAGTGCTGTGACGTGGCGCTATTGTGAAGGCCAAGATGGCGGTTTACGTTGAGCTGGCTTAATTATTAATTACTATGACACGATAACGTGCTGCGCAGAAGACGTTCGAAAAAAACTTCGCGTTTACTTCACGAATTTGAATCGGTCAGCTATTTTGGTTTAGTGCGCACACGGCATTTCTCGCATGGGATCTCGAAAAAGAAAATCTGGTCAACTGCAGTCTCACACATTGATTCAGCAAGGAGATTTATGGATCGCCCTTTTTGATTTTTATTTTAATTTCTTGTTTATATAATCACAGAGGACGTGGTCACAGGAGGACAGTTGCGATTAAAATAATAATAATAAAAAAGGTCTCTCAGGCCTGCGCAGAGGACGCAGTGCAGTGGCAGCGTAAGTTAGATTGCACTGTCATTCTTTTCTTTGTCTTGTTCTACTCCTGCGCCTGCAATTTGACATATATACGCATGTGTGTTTGCCATGTGAAGGGGAAGGGGGCGGGGAATGATTGTGTTAAAGACTGGTGGTTTATATTGACGCTTTTTTCTTCGAGGTCGCGCAAGCGGGACATCGCAGCTGCTATGGCGTTATTGCCTGCGCCTTTTCCTGCTACAATATATGCAAACTTGATATGCAATGACGGTTGGTTCGCTTGCCGAACTAGTTTTAAAAGGGCGCAGTCGTCGTACAAGGCGAGCCCATCGCCCTTGTTTTCAGCGCGGAGAATGCAGCTATTCGTTATCGAGAGAAAAGAAGATAAAGCGGCCGCAACTCAGTTTCATCGCGCAGCCGTAACTGGCAGCTGGTCCTTCGTCGTCTGAAATATTCAGTGTCGAGCTTCGAGTGGGGCGCGCCGTCCGTGTGTCATCAACGCTGGCCCGTAATGGACATACATTAGCGTCGAAAATGAATGCGTGATCGCCGTTCACTTCCTTGGGCACAGATAATTGATACGGAGCTGCGATACACACCTGAAACGACCAGAGAACACGTATAAGGGTGAACGTGGCACTGATATCTGTGACAGCTGAAGTATGGCGGTAAAAAAAAAAAAAATAGAGGTACAACGTGAGAGGAAAGCACGACATACGAGGACGTGCGCTAAAGCAGAACAGGAACCAACAGATAGCTCATGTGAAGATGACGCGGATGTGTTCGTTAAACCAAAACGACGAGATACGTGGAAACGGTCGACACATGTGCGAAACACTAACCACAAGACTTAATTCGAATAAGGGAGACAGTGTTGAAAAGGATGCACAGTACAGAGTGTTGTATCTTTCTGGGCGTCAGGAAGCCGACACGACAGCAGGGGAAAATCCCTCCGCCTTGAAGGGGACCTACGGTAGTGCGAAACAATTTTCGTCACTGATACATATACGTCTGGTGTACGCAACCTCCGCTGTTTTCTATCGTGTCTAGATTTTTCCCGCATCTTACGGTAATCTTTTCGCGCTGCAGATCAAGAATTTCGGTATTCTAACGTTCTGCCCCGTTCCAGTTGCTTCGTCGCGTTGACCATTCGCCGCGTTATTTTTGTAACGCGACACGCATACGTGCATTTGAGACCGGGGTGCACGCGGCACTGCAGTCTCGGCTGAAGGCGTCCCGCTCGAAATGTGCCTTCGAAAAACCGCCGCATCGGTTTCGTCTAACTTTTCCCTGTTGCGCCCCGCTAACGCAGCGCAACCGCTTTCGTACCCATAGCGTTCTCCTTTTCGATCGTTCCTGGCACTCGTTTCCTTGCATTTCTCTTTCCCCGTCTATTTTGTTGCTGTTGCAACGCCAGGGAGCTCGACTCAAGACTCGTTAGAAAGTTTCGGCCGACCCGTTTTTCTCCTTCTGTTCGTTGCATATTCTGGCACTTACCAGTCTGGCCCGGCATATACGGAGCTCTGTTTCGTTAGTTCGCTGCAGCAGAGCCAGGGCAATATACGACACACGATCGTGCGCATATTGTTGCGAAGCGAGCTGCAATAATAATAGTCGTGGTTCGGTTAAGGAAGGGGTGCTGACCCTCCGTGGTGTAACTTAGCTGGTTGGGTCTCTGCTTGCTAAGCTCGAAGTCGCGGGGTCGTGTCCCGGCCGTGGCTGCCGCATTTCTATGGGGATCAAATGCAGAAAACACCCGTGTGCTTAGATTTAGGTGCACGATGAAGAACCCCAGGTGGTCACAATTACTCAGGAGTCTTAGACTAAGGGGCGTGAGTCATATGGTGGTTTTAGCACGTAAAACCCTAGCAATTATTTGGAAAGGACGCTGCATCCCGCGTTGGGAGCACCGCTCTTCGTCCGTGAGGGTAGGGAATAAAAGAAGAGAAACACCTTAATGGTGGGCTCTGGAAATATTGACCAAAGGGGCCCTGCGACGCTTCTCGAACATAGTCTGAAAACCGCGTCAATCACTCGTGGCGAGCCCTGCGAACGCGTAAGGCAAATGTGGGTGCGGATCACGCCCCCCGGGGAATTCGCAATTCGGTGTCAAATACAGGTGGGAATCGCTTGCTCTCCTCTAAACACATGACGTCAGAGTATAGCACCAACCGCGTCGCTCATCGTCTTTTGTTGTTATCAAAGACACACACACACACACACACACACACACACACACACACACACACACACACAATGAACTTTACTGAATCCTGAGGAACTACTGTAAGGGGTCCTTAGCGGGAGGCCAGAGACACACTTTTTTTTATTTGTTGAACTTGAAAGGATCAAGCATTACCGAGGACATTTTTGCGATTTTGGGATCGCTAATGCTAGTTCGAGCGACGAAGTCATGTTGAAAGAAGAGCAGGCGATTTGCTGCCGCATTTGAAACCAGACTACGAATTCCCTGGTGCGCGTAGCGCACTAATATTCGGATCACGTGTTCACCGGAGCCTCCACGACTGATGGGCACCGTTTGCAAAATGTGTTTAAAAAAAAAAAGTTGTTCCAGGGCCCCTTCAACGTGGACAGACACGCATGCAACGCTGGCCTCAGCGCTCGACGACACTGCTGCCGTTTCCGCTGCAGCGCGGAGGACCACATCTCAAGGCGTATTCGCCCGATTGGTCGAAGAGACCCCGTAGGTTCCACAGTGCCGCATGGAACTACCGGAACAAGGCGTACAAGTCCCCCCGCGTCGTCTCCGTCCACTTCCCCGCACGCGAGGTGTCGAGAGCGATGCTCGTTATCTTTCCTTTGACCCCGTTATCTCTATTCGGCTCGGACCTTCACTGATGCGACCGTATTGGAGGTGGCCGGTGTCACAGGGCGTTCTTCTTTATTGCGTGTTTATCGGTTCGCGCTGGAGAACATAAACAAAACGAAGACAGAAGCCGAGAAAACGGGAACAGATGAAAAAGGAAAAAAAAAACAGGACAAATGCAGACGACGAAACAAGAAGTATAGAGGCAAAACAGGACGTTTCCGTCGTCGGGCGGTGATTCGTCGCCGCATCGAGGCGAGACTGAACGAACCGCGTCGTGTCGACTTCCGGTTTCCCATTTATCTGCGTGCAGTGCGCGCTCGTTGCATGGTTGCTGCTCTGCATGCGCACGCGCCTTCCTGCGGCCAAGTCGGCCAAGCAGCATCGCGACACAACCGGCCACCACGCTCGAGCGCGTGCGTTCGCGTGTGTGCATGCGTGCGCCTCTGTGTTCAAACCCGGAAAGAGTTGCCGCGCACTTCCCTGCTGCGTGATGCCGTTTCCCGGTGCCACGCCATATCGCTCTCTCTAATACACTGCGCTGTGTGTAGGTGCGTATAAGGCATTTCCGTCGATCTCGCGGGCTTCGTGCGCATGTGGTGTGCACTGCCACGCGTCGCGTATACGCCTGATGAGTGGGATAATGAGCTCGAACGCGCCCACTGCTGCGCCGGAACCGCGTTTATTGAAACTGGATATGCGCCGCGCGGGTTCGCCTCGATTAATGTGGGGCGGCGGTGTTTCCCAGCGCCGTGATAGCGGGGCGCGGCACCTTTCCTGGCGCGTGAAAGCTCGCCGCTGTTTGTTTGGAAACGCCCCTCCTCTCTCGAATGCTAATCGCGGGTTGAACTTGACCGCGTCGCTTTGGCGCTTCACGCTTTAATTGGTGCGCGTCTTTATCGGAGAGGAGCGCGCCCGCTTTGCCTGCGTGCGTTTTTCACTAGGGATGTGTTGCATAGTGTTCTCGATCTGAGCTCACGCTGATTGATGTGCTTAAGATGCAACCCAGTGTTCCTGTCCTGGGCACTTCACGCCTTGGGCTGCTTCTTAACCATCATCATCAGCCTGTGTACGCCCACTGCAGAGTAAAAGGCTGTCTCGTATACGTCATGGACTTAACCATATTGATACGTTACTGGCATGCGATAATGTTATGTTAGGAGCTGTACACAGATTGATGTAGTAAACTACACTGAAAGACGAAAATTCTCCTCGGCTTTAAGTTAATATGGCGTGGTCTTTCGGGACGTAAAAGACGATCGATGAAAGTATAACCTCTGGACAGTCTTCCCTCCTTTTTTTTTATGTGTGCGCCTGTGTGTGTGTGTGTGTGTGTGTGTGTGTGTGTGTGTGTGTGTGTGTGTGTGTGTGTGGTGTGTGTGTGGTTGGTTGGGCGGGGGGTGGTTGATTTGCGTTTCCCTGAGCTCCGTGAATGCGAACGTCCACTTTGCAATTCGAATCGACCGAAGCCTACCGGAAATGTAATTCATTGCTAAATATGGAACGTTCGTTCATACATCGCTATAGACCCTTTTCATAAACTGCAAGCTAGCTTTCCTGCAATGCAGCTTGCCCTACTAATGGCGGCATTGACAATCTGGCAAACAACGTGTGCAAGCGCAATTTGCTTGCGATAGGGCATGTAAAATGTCGACGCAGCCCTTCTGATACAAACATCCCCAAAAAACGGGTCGCAGCATGTGCAACTTGAATTTTGACAGCATTTAAATAACGGCAGCTGTCGCCATTAGTAGGGCAAGTTGCATTGCAGGGAAGCTAGCTTTACAGTTTATGAAAAGGGTCTATACACACGAACCCAACAAAGGCACTCAAATGTTTGCCCCCACCTGTGTTCACGTTTCAAGCTACAGTAAAACGGGTTGTTGGGCTGGTAATAGGCTCTCCATGATCAGGAAAAAGGTATACTTCGTATAGGGGCTCCTTTTCCGTCAACAGCACCCGCCGTTCTCCATGTGTGTCCTTTTGTGTTGCAGCCTTGCCTTCATTCGTAAGTGCCAGTATATATATATATATATATATATATATATACTTCAAAGATAAATCCTTGGCAGCAGGTCAATTATAGAATCAAAGGGTCACGTTGAAAAAACATAACATTTATTACGACGTTTCGGCCGCGAGACGGGCCTTTCTCAAGCTTCTACTACAAATGGTACGCACAGAGTCTACATGACAGTAACGGGGAAAAGAAAGGGAGGGAGCATGGCTGAAGTTGAAAGGGGGGAAAAGACGAAAGGAAGAAAAGGGGAGGGGGGCGTTGTATGGAAGAGTGGTGGCGGCCTTGAAAGCCCAAAGATAAAAAGACGTCAAACACGTGGTTTTAATTTTATCTTTGGGCTTTCAAGGCCGCCACCACTCTTCCATACACCGCCCCCCTCCCCTTTTCTTCCTTTCGTCTTTTCCCCCCTTTCAACATCAGCCATGCTCCCTCCCTTTCTTTTCCCCGTTACTGTCATGTAGACTCTGTGCGTACCATTTGTAGTAGAAGCTTGAGAAAGGCCGGTCTCGCGGCCGAAACGTCGTAATAAATGTTATGTTTTTTCAACGTGACCCGTTGATTCTATATATATATATATATATATATATATATATATATATATATATATATATTTCCGAAGAGGAGATTCACACGATTAACAAAAAGAATATAAATTTACTGACGTTGCGGCCGGTGGACCGGCTTTCATCAGAGTAAAAAGGTGATGCAGAGCACCTTCCTTTTAAGGGTACAGGAAGGGGAGAGAGTGCGGCTAGTCTAGAAAGTGGTTTCATGTGTCCTGTTTATTTCTCTTCTTTAACGGTAATACTCATTCGCGCTTAATTGTTGTTGCTAGGGGTCCATTCACGCGTGACAGTTAGCGGGCACGTGAGCACCTCCCCCACGGCCTTGATGTCTTGTCCTGCTGACGCGTCAGCGCGAGAGGCTGCTCTGTCCTTGACCTTAACCCGACGTTGGCGTGAGTGCGTGGGCCGCGAAAGAGATTGCGCGCCAGTTTTGTTTTGCCCCGCGGGATGTGTCAGGTCGGACACGCCCATGTTTAGGCGGAACTTTCGCGATCTCTGACGACGACCACGGACGGCGGTGATTGGCGGTTTCGTATTCGCCACGACGGAGAGTGAATACGCTCGTACTTCCCGTGCAGGCCATCCGGCACCTGTCGGTCGCCCCCCTCCCACGCACCATAAACCTAGCTCTGCTTGTTCAGTTGATGCTGTCACCTTTAGTTCGTCGGCGCGTTTTTCTTTGATCGCGTATATTCTCTGCCCTTTGCTTTCATTATTTTATTTCTTGCTTGTCCCATGACGAAGATGGGCTCTGCGGACGGTATAATCGTTTACACCGCTCTAGTCTCATGATCCTAAACTCTATTCTCAACTATTGTTTTTATGCGCTGAGTCAGTGCAAATGTATCTTCTATGCCTGTGCCTTATTGCGTTACCTGCAAGCTGTTCCGAATTTTGCGTAATATGTACGAATTTGGAAATGAGTTTACGAATCTGGATGAAATCTTTAAGAAAAGATGTTTTATTCGTGAGCAAATGGTGCAGTTGCTAACGAAACCGTATTTTCGCTTTGCCGCAGTACAAATATGTCGTGCAGTGAAGCGCGTTAAGAATAGGAAGGGGCCACCAGCTTTCACGGCAGCCAGCACAAGTTGCACCTTCATTACACGCGCGCTGCGATAGCGTGGTATAACTGATACGAATACCCACTTCACTGGCAGTAGTTCAGAGCTGTATGTGGTATTGCTTCGGCCAGATGTCCTGCTTTTTTTTTTTTTTTACTTCTTCGTGAACTGTTGTAAGAGTTGTATGCTCCGTGCGCAGGACGGCAACAAGTGTTAACATGGTTGAAGCCTCCCATCCTGAAATCTTGTAGCGTGCGCCCTGTCCTACTTTTTCTTTCCGGGAAAGCGGGTGATCTGAGAGATTCGCCGTGATCGATGTCCGGACGTCGCGTGTGTAGTGCTTGAAAAAAAGCTTATCGACGGAGGCGGTTGCGTCAGAGAGCAGCTGTGATTGACGTCGTACAAGGGCGTTGCCGAAGACGACGACATAGCGGTGGACGAGAACGACGAGACGTTTGTAGGGGAAAAAGAAAAGTGGCACCTTGGTTTCGTAATTCGCGACAGCGCAGGGGCGGACCTCATTATATGGCGTCGCAGAAGACGAAAATTACGCAACCAGGAAAGCGTGTCAAGGGTAACGGACATTTGACGTCGACGAATAAACTATTTATATGCGTGGAATGTCGAATATTTCTTGCGGTTAACAATTTTGTGTTGGTGTATATGCTATAACGACTACAAATAAAAGCAGGCTATAGCTGAAAACGGATGTGTAAGGGTCGGCTTATATGGGTGTCTCATGTTCATCCTTATTTGCTTCCAAAGCCCTTTATGGGCGTTACATTAAGTCGGAGAAGGGTGGTAGGGTGGAGACAGTGCATTACAGTAAAAGCTTTAAGTCATGTACAGAGCTTAAAGGAGTTGCGGGAAGCATGTCAAATATTCGCGATGGCTGCGCCACCGCGCGAGGGACGTCTCCACTAAACTGAGTGCACGGTCAACCTTCACGCAGCGTCGTCCTCTGGAACGGGCGTTCGAATGACGCGTGAAATGCTCAGTGCGTGCACTGCGGCTGCTCCAAGGTATAGTTTGCGACAGTGAGCTTACCTGCAAGCATCATTGCAAGTGTTGTAGCTGTCGGTCAGTTGGACCTTGGAAAAGTTGCGGCTGTGGTAGGCCGTTCTCGCTTCCCTGCACGATGAGGCGCTTACCGAGTGGATGCCCCCTTTATGTGTATATGGACTATATTTTCGTGGTCATTGTCGCTGCTCTTTAACGTGGCTCGACGCAGTCAGGTCCTGACTGTCCCGGTCCTGATAAAGAGTGCTATGCCTAATGTTGTGTGACGTGCTCATCCGTTTCTCGTCCTGCGCCTCTTTAGCAATACAGCTAGAAGCGACGTGCATGCGCTGATGATGCAGAAAGCAGCGAATGCATTGCTGGTGCACCGACAGCGCTTGTAGGCGTCATGTGTATACATTCAGGAGTGCGGCTGCGGCCAGCTCTCTCGCCCCACCTCTTGTCACTGTTTAACCCTTTCTCCGTGCGCAGGGTAGCTAATCGGACGAAGGTCTGGTTATGCCCTCGCTATATTGCTTCCATCTCTCTGAATCATGGATGATGCGACATGAACGTGACGCTCATATAAACGCGTCGTTCTTGTGTGTGTGTACGTAGGAGGGGCGAGGAGGAGGAGGCGTGGCGCGTGCGAGTGACCCTGTACGAGGCTCAGCGACCGCACCTGGTCTCGACTCCGGAGTCGCCCGTCGGGCCAGACCAGCTCCCCCTGTTGGCCCACTCCGCTGCTAACATGGCCAGCCAGCCGGACGGATACGTCAGGCAGCAGAGGTGAGTGCTACAATGCGTGCATGTGCGCTTAGGTGCAATGAACGGGCGTCTTTTTATTTTCATTTATTGATCTTTTGTACGGTCATCGCGATTGTGCCATGTTTTCTGTCAAACTTCATGTTGCTTGTGGTTTTTTTAATTGGGACGTTGAGTTGACTAAAGTTGCCCTCCTAGGCTTATTGACGCACCATTGCGCGATGGCGTGCCAAGGACACAAGAAAGCCTGTTATCACACAACGCTTAGATGTGCCTGCGAGTTATACTGTTGGTTAAATATCCCTGCCGCAGTAAGAGTCCATCCTGGGGTAATGTTTTTTGTTTGCCTTTATTCTCCTGAAATTATTGGACATCTACAGAGCGATGTGGCAATTTGCTCGTGTGGAATATACACCACATTGTATTATGCCTCTGTTCGCCTTGCCCCGCCACGGTGGTCTAGTGGTTACGGCATTGGGCTGCTGATCCGAAGGTCGCGGGATCGAATCCCGGCTGCGGCGGCTGCATTTCGATGGAGGCGCTTGTGCTGTGCGATGTCATCGCACTTTAAAGAACCCCAGGTGGTCTAAATTTCCGGAGACCTCCACTACGGCGTCTCTCATAATCAAATCGTGGTTTTGGGACGTTGAACCCTACAAATCAACCGTTCGCCTTGGCCTGCACACGCAGAGAGATAAGATATACAGAATATTTTCGAACGGCTTGTACCTCCGAGAGTTGTCACTGGCGCAATCCTTGGGAAAATACTTAGTATTTACAGGATATGAACGCATAAACGTGTAGACTACAAAAGGTTATGTCTACCTTGCCCACAGGCCGCATAAGCAAGCCCTTCGCGAAGGATGGCACATCATTATTTAAACCCATTGTACTGTGATGCAGTATTCGTCTTGCGGTACAAAAAAGAAAACAATTAGGAAAACGCGTAGCATGTGTGTTATATTACACAGCTTCTTTGGTAACAAAAACCGAGAAACCGTTAAACTCAAACAGAAGCACAAAGTGAGATTTCTTTATTGACTGCCACGATAAGCGTTCGAGACACCGTCATGGCGGTCGTCGTGTGCTGTTCGTCCACTGTTATCAGGTTTTTTTGCCTACAGAAGAACGCAGATAGCGCGTCAAGCACGTGTTCCGTTCAAGGGCGTCTGTAAACTGTTTGGCTAAAGGTTTGCAATTGTGCATGCCAATGATATTAGTTTCAAAGTTCGCACATGTTGACCTGTCGTCTATTGCAGTGGCCATGCTATAATTTTCCAACAGACGTCACCCAAACCTGTCTGTATTACCTTCAACGTTATAGACGATACTTCAGTTGTTTATTCTCTTTATAATGCGGAATGTACGTAGTACATTCACTGCGGCCACGCTGTCGTTATTCGTGTTCAAATGGTGTTAAAATCACAGCGTGAAGCGAATTTATTTCCAGCCTGCCCCAAAATACGATCTAAGCTTGCAAACTTTCACAGGGTGTACGGTCACCTGCAGCTGAGCCAGATTTGTTTTATGCCGGAAATGTACACGTCATGTTAGCGGGTCCTAAAAGCGTGAGCAATATACAGCACCGTGCCATGTTTCGTCAGCCCTCTTGCGCCGCAGTTATTTTCGACCCGTGAGAGGTGCAACGGACTGTCAGACGACGCCCCGAAGTTTCGAAATCACGACAGGCGACCTTAGAATCGCGTCAACGTCGACCTTTGGATCTCGTCCTGCATGGCATTCGTTATATCTTTCTTTTAAAAAGCGAAACAGAGCTACTCTGAGAACTGGTATGTCAAGTACCGCGTCATTCATCGGGTTTGCAGCGGCTTATATACCAGTGTTTCGCAATGTGTCTTGAATCGAGTATGGCAAGGTGTGAAAGGGAAAATTAGCGTCGACCTGCTTCTGTCTCAAAGCTACAAGGAAATCCATACGGATTTCTCAGAAATAAAACCTTCCTGGTTGACAAACAGTTCTTCCTGGTTCGGGGTTCGAACCCGGGGCCAGCGCCTGTCCTGTGCGCTCGTTCTACCGATTTAGCTAACTAGGAGGCTCGCACAAGTTTGGCTGCGCGAGGGCGAATTGATTGACAACCTGCAGCATATTGGCACGGCAATTGTGTGCCGTATACCGAGACCTCTCATCAGCAATCATAGGCATAGCAGAAGTAGCGGTCTAGCAAAATTCTTACTGTTGAAACAAATAAGAAGTTGCGTTGGTTTTTAGGTCATTGGATAAGAAATTCAAGGGTGGTGATGTCTTGCGAACAACAATGCGGCCGTGGTTCACGCCATAGAAAGACAAAAGAGTAGCGTGTTAACCTCGGGCATCATTGGGCGCCTATCTCCATCGATTGCGCTAGTCCTCATCGAGTCGTTTCACAATAGGTCTCGGTCCCCGTCGGCACTATTTGTGGAGACAACGGGCTGTTCGTTGTGAAGACGTCCGGCCAGAAAAGGGGCCAGCGAGCCGTCTAGCGCCCCAGACAGTTCTGGCCCGCTTCCAAGGGTTAAGACGCGCGGCGCGCGCACCGCGCAGATAGTGACTGCCGCCGCTAAAGAGGTGGCGTCGAGCACGTGGAGTACGCGGATGATTCGTTGAGCCGGTTTGGGTTGTTGAGCTTCTCGATGTCCGCAGTATTATATAGGACAAAAGCACTGGGAACACGAACGGCGTAGTTTCGGTTTTGTGTCGTAGTTGGCTCGCCACGGGCTCTGTTTGAGCTTCGTTTTCTCCTGGAGGTACGAAGCTACCAGTGCAAACTTGATTCCATATAACCAATGTGCGAGTGCAAGATGCTAATCGTTAGTGTGTGTGTGTGTGTTACGTACAGATACATGACGTGCGAAAAGAGAGGACGTTAATTGGAAGGTAACTGTCCAGTTGTCTACGCGCGCGCGCGCGCGCACACACACACACACACACACACACACACACACACACACACACACACACACAAGACTGTAGTTGTCGTGCATCCAATCTGATTGCACGCAGATACTTCAGATAGTGAGTGCCCTTGTCGCTTTCTGATGTAAAGGTCGTGCCTTTCGACCCTTCAGCATGCAGCCTGCTCGGAAAGCGACTGGTCATCGAGGTGTGCTAACGCTGTCGCAAAAGACCGTCTCTGGAAAACTGTAGCAAGATCAACGACAGATGACGTGTTTTGCAGTTTCCTCGCTGCCGCAGTGATCAAAGACAGCACTGTCACCCGTACGATACTAGCCACAGTGGGCAGGGGACAGTTGTTTAAATTTCAGATATGGCCGGCCAGAGATGCAGTCGGCTTCCCCACGCATCGTCTGGTGGCACAATGATAAAACATTCGGTTGCCGCATTGTGACGTACTCCACCGGCGGTGAGTACAGTTATATGTCGAATGTTCAATGGGCTACGTTGTACTTACCTTACTGTTCATGTATGGTCGCAACTGGACGCTGTGTTGGAGGCGATGTTCGGCTTGTTTTCTAAGTGAGGACGTCTAATTCTCTAGAGAGCACGGTAAGCGGAATTCATATCGCAGAAGATACTGTGCCACATGACCGTCATGCTATTGCTTATTCTGAAGAACCGTTTCAGTTTTACGTCCTGGATGCGGTTGGTGAAGCCGCGTATTTCTGCAGCCGGCACGTGCCTACACCTGTTTTTCATTGTGGAAGCGGCGGTACAACACTAGGTGACGACGAATAGAGAACAAGGGGCGGCCCTGTTCTTTCAAGGTTCTCGTTTGCCTTGCGATGCCCGCTTCCGTAACGAACAAATACCAGTTTACGTTGCACCTTGAGATATACGTATATATTGTAACGGGCTAGCGGAGAGCAGACGAGAAGGAGGACGAAGCTCGGGGTGTTGCCTTTCCGTCGTTAGGGGATGGTGTCCCTCCGTAATGACTTGGTAGCAGGTAGCTTATGGATCCCGTTTATTTACAAGATGGAAAATGGGTACACTCGGCGTATCTCAGTCAAAGCAGTAGCTGGCCGCTCGAGCACCGTTCAGCTTCGTCCTCCTTCTCGTCTGCTCTCCGCTGGCCCGTTATACAATATCTTAGATGAATTCACCATAGTCAACGTCGCCCTGCAGTTGTCACTTGTGAGCTGTCCATGACGTGTCCGTCTTTCAGTACAAGTGTCGTGACCTTCGTGGTTATACCCCTGTGATGGCAACGATCTTCAAGACTGTACGCAGCAAAATATTATCCCTTCGCGACCACCTCCCGTCTGGCGTTGGGACCGCCCGATCTCCGTTGCGAACGGCGGCGCTTTTGATTGACGTGTCAATCTGGACTATCTAGGCGTTAGATCTCGCGTTTCGTGGCTAATCCTAATCCCCGGATCGCAATGCAAGCGCCTGCCGTCCTGGCGCGCGCGGCGTGGTGCGGACGGTCGCGAAAACCCGAACGTACTGCGGAGCTGATTGACGCTTGTTTATACCCGGCGCGGCTTTTGTTTTCTGGGTGGCCTTGAAGGCGGAAGTAATTTTCTCGAAGCATTGTCTGGGCGAACCCGCTGAAGACTATAACCGAGACGCCCGTGCACCGCTGGCCGCGAGGGCGCCCACGCGTTTTGAAGAGAGGCCAGAAAAAATGTTCAAACTGGATTACGAAAACGGTCGGCCGTGCGCTGGGGGGGACATTGAACGCCGCCGCGTTCTGCGATGAAGCTGCCCGCGTGGGAGGACACCTACGTGGCGGGGAAAGTAGAAGATGGGCTATATGTGAACCCTAGCGGATCAGCGGTTTATTGCAGAGTGTGGAACAATACGACAGCTGTATTTAGAAGGATTGAACGCTGGGCGAGTTGGTAATCCATGACAGAGACGAAAAAACAGGGACAAGGAAGACACACGCACAAGCTCTTTATATATGTGTTTTTCTTCAATAAATCTTCATTTGCTAGTCTGCGCTTGTGCGTGTGTCTTCCTTGTGCCGGTTTTTTCGCGCAGTTCGTCTCTGTCGTGACAGCTGTATATAGATAGTATCGGTGAACGCCGATCGGCTGCTAATACCCCTTTGCCAAACATATATCATGCGTAAGCAGGCGCGGACCCACGTTCTTTATTTATTTATTTTTTCTGAAAGAAGGGGGTTTCGCTTTAGGAATGTTATGGCACTTGCGAGGGCCGCGTTGGTAGACGGCCCTGTCGCCAATAGAGCCACGCGTGCTTGCAATCGTCCTTTCGACAGCACCGCCGTTAACAAGGAGAATGAGTTGAAACACAGTTGGTGTGCTTTCAAGCGCTGTCGAATTAACTCTTTCGTCTGTCCGTAATATGTAGCTCACGTTGTCCGCTTTTCTGTAGTTAAGAGAGTACGAAACTAAAATAGTTATAGATGAACACGAATAGTGCTCGTCCTGCGAGGTTTCCGCGTGGTGTCACTACGCGGGGTGACACTTTCGCTGTCAGTGCGGGATGTTTCGACGCGAGTTTTAGCGCGGACCGTCAATACGGCATCCGTGGCGGCGCCTGGCGGCGGTTGCTGCTGATTACGGCGAGTGCGAAGGGTGGGTTCAAACCCGGCGCGGGCAAAGGGAACGAGTCCCGACCCGGGGTTCTCCCCCTTCCCGAAGAAAAACCGCGAGAGAGGGAGAGGAAGGGAGAGGAGGACGTGGTGCGCATGCGCAATAGACGTCCTGCTCTCCGGCCTGTTGCTGCCTTCACCCTCCGCGGCGACCGCTCTGCGGCGGCGAGAAACGCGAAGTCGTCTTCGTCGGGCGGGCCCAGCCTCACGAGCGCTGCTCCGGTCGGCCGACGCCTCCGCGTCTGCCCCCGAGGGCTCGAAATAGCGCCCCACCGAGAGACGAGGGGGGCTTGCACCCCGGGTCCTTTATTTTAGCCGGCCGCTCCTATCGCAGTGCTGCCCCCGCGTTTGACGCAATGGGTGCGCGTGTTTGAGAAGCCCGTCGTATACGTGCGAACGTCGCTCCCATGTCCTGCTGCTGCTACCGGTGCCCGAGATGAGCGTCGACGCTAGGCTTCACCTCTACTGCGTGGTCGTGCCGCGGGCCCGGTACGTACTGCAGGCCGCATTCCGACGCTGGCTGCCTGCCGCCTACGTTGGGTCACGTGATTTGGAGTTAGCGTTGCTCCTGCTCGACTGTGTGTGTGGGTGCCGTGCCGCCGTCCTGTGACCGAGAGACCCGTGCGTGCAGTTAAGCGCCAGCTGTTTCCCTGGCTGACGCGGCTAGCGACGACGCCAGAGTCTAGCGAGCTGCGTTCCGATCGCACGACGCGAATGGCTGCTCGGTCGTCGCGTTGGCACGCGGCTGGCGCCTGAGCTGCCGGCCTTTGACATCGTGTTTGTGTCCGTGTGTGTGCGTCTGAACGTGCGTGCGTGGTTACTGTGTGCGGGGCATTGCTTTGTCAACCTCGTTTCTGATGAAGCTCCCGTGTTTCTCGCTTTTTTAGAGGGTGTGCGGGGTAGCGCTGTTTGTTGACGCAGCGGGCAGCCTGCTACACTTTTGGATCGCGGTCCCTTGGCGTGTTTTCGAAAGCACGATGCGCCTGCGCCATCTCCCATCTTCCCGAGCCGTCCTGTGTGCCGCGCTCACTTAGGCGAGACCTGCCGGAAAGGAAACGTGCCCGCTAGACCAATTTTGGTCTTATCACGGCCGCCGACAGCATTGTTTCGCCGCTGTTTGCGCGCATTTAGGGGTTGTCGCTAAAAGGAGCGAGCGCTATTGTACGCACGCATGACAGCACGCGGTGAAAACACGACGCCACGCGATCCTTCACGCAGCCGCAACCTCGTGGGACGCGTTTCGGTTCGGCTTCGTTCGACGAATAACGCGGCGCTATGCAGCCTCGTTGTTTTAACGGAGTTAGTTGCTGGGCTGATTGGTTCCCAGTCTCTAAGAAAACTGTTAAACGCAACTCAAAGGCGATACACAGAAGAACAGGACGTGTGCCACTCAAGGCCAGGCAGGAGTTGAGAGTATAGCTCTTGTCCTGCGTTAATTGTGTTCTCTTGTGTCTCGCCTTCAGTTACGCCTAACATCAAGGCCCGTTGTTGTCATTCAAATAACGGTCATTGTGGCTTTCAGTCTATGGCGACACACACTGCAGCATTGTTATAAGTAGCTGACGGGGCGTGCGCCGTTACACAACGTTACCGCTTCTTGCTGGGAGCGTTTACCACGGGAACTATGCGAGCCGATGTCTTCTGCTGTGCTAAGACTAATGATTTCTGTCTTCGCTTGACCATGAGGCTATTTCTCGCGACAATATGTTAAAACGAAGTTTCCTCATTTTGTTCTATAAGTGATTGGCAGATCCAGCGGCAACATCCGTGTACGCGTTCCGTCGACAAACGTGGCGTAAGGCAGGAAGTGCATTATGACAGGCGACTTGGTAACGCCAACACAGAGCGCGAGCCGGAATGTGCCTGAGGATGCGGATCATCGTTTACAAGGATCCGTCTATAACTGTTCCCGTTCACTCGAGTTATGCGAATCGGATTAACGTGTTCCTCCAATGGCACGGCGGAAGTCCCTTTTGGCTGGACTGATGGGTCTTAAGTACATGTTGTTGTTGCCTTTATACACGGACGGACGTTGTCTACGGGAAACCTTTCGGTAAGAATGAAATGTAGAGACGGCAATCTTTTTAAAGCGTATAGTTTTGGGCAATACCAGTGTTGCTCAGTGAACGGAGTTATCGTATAAACGCGGTTTAATTCCGGGCATATGCAAGAAATGAAGGGTGTGGTTAACGGCGTTCCCCAAGGGAGGCGAAGTCGTGTCACACCGCATCGCGTTGTAGCCTCGGCTTTATAAGTAAGCCCTAGGATGAAATGGAGATGTGCTGCTGACGCGATGTGCGGGAGCTAGTGCCCGATTTTTAACCGGGTATTTAGTACGCTTATGAATACCTTCAGTTCGACGTTGAAGCGCTATTTCGTGTGCTCCAGAGCAAAGAAAAAAAGTAACGACAATTGCTGCACTAGAACGAACATACTGCGCACTTCATGGCATTCCCGTAAATGGGCTGTGCGATTATCAGTGCGTTATTTATCATCACAGTGTTAAAAAAAAAAAAACGCCTTACACTCGAGGTACAAAATTGCGCTACCTAATCGAGTAAGGGTGGTGACATTCTTATTTAGCCACAAACTAGCGCCATCTCATGCGTTATGTATTACGTGAGATGGCTGGCTCTGAATTTGCACCCTCACTGACTGTGCATTCGTGGAGATTTAGGTATCAATGCGATTGTGGCGCATTTCGCTACCTTGTAACTGTAGCCTATTATTCGCGTAAGCAGTCGCAAATGAAAAAAGGAAATGGAAAGAGCCTTGCCTGACTATTTATGTGGTCGTGCCTTCACATCGCTTGAGTCCGGCTGGGGCCACCTTCACAGGCACTCCACGATTTCGTCGTCGTATTCTGGAGTCGTTGATACACAGGGCTTTAAAACTTAGAGGGGATCCCACGTACACCCGTTGACAAAATAAGTCGGGACGTGCGAGCGACGACCGCAATCAGATAAAACTGCATCGCCGCGCCATCTGACGTGGAGAGTGCGCATGCATGTCCTTTCAATTTCGCAGCCATATCTTTTTACTCTCTTGCAGCGTACCAGTGATTACATGTAGCGTTTCGTGCTAGGCGTCGCTTTCTTCATTCCGTGACGCGCTCAGTTCAACGGGGGCACGGTGGCGGTGAAGTGTACGCGGCTGGCTTCACAGACAACGCAGAGCAGCCGAACTTTTCGTTTAACGCGCTGGTGTTAAAAGCTCCTTTCGCAGAAATTCCGGTACGGTGTCTACGAGACAAGATATGCTATCTCTTTAATCAGGGCGCAGCGAGTCGCATACACTTCACCGCCACCGTTCCCTCGCCGAATTGAGCGCGTCACGGATTGAAGAAAGAAAGCGACGCCTAGCGCAAAACGCTACATGTAATCACTGGTCCGCTGCAAGCGAGTAAAAATATATGTCTGTGAGATTGAAAGGACGCGCACGCGCACTTTCCACGTCAGATGGCGCGGCGATGCAGTTTTATCTGATTGCGGTCGTCGCTCGCACGTCCCGACTTATTTTGTCAACGGGTATACAGCCGTCATTTTTATGAAAGGGAACAGGCGAGCGTGTGTCGAATAGCTTCGTACCGCATATGTGGCGCGGCGCAGTGGCGAAATGTGAAAATGAAAGGAGAAAGCGGTGCAATTCCGTCTATTGCCTGCACCCCATCTTGCAGTCTTCATTCTCTCGCTTTTTTATCACTTAATGCTGTTGTGGCAGACGACTGCCACGCGCTCGCGTGTTCCCTTTCATAAAAATGACGACTGTACGTTTGAATACGCCCACTGATCCACATTGGCACCGTAGAAATGAGAACATCGAAACACATGCGACCCAAAAGGAACACGGCTAAAAAGTACGATGGTTATACGAGTGCTGGCCACTCGCGACTGACTGAATGCAGGAAACATTCGTGTCTTGGAAACATCGCAAACGCTTTTCCTTCTCATCAGAAACACTCTCGCCCTCGCTTGCGAGGAGGCGTATTTCATTAGGCGATAGGTCACTTGACATACCTGATACGTGATAGGCTACCTGATAGGTTACCTGAGCCTTTGGACAAAAGCTTGTTCCAATTGTTGTCCGCACCGTCTCGTCCACCCGTGAGTGGCGAGCAGGCACTAAGCAGGGAAAATCGAAAGAAAAAAAAAAATCGCGTATATGCGTACAGCGGGAAAAGGTGCATCGGAGCGTCTCTAACGCGTTTCTTTCCGCTTCCGCGTTTTAACCTCTGTAACATTGATAATTGATTGATTGATTTATGGGGTTCTGCGTCAAAAAAATTGACGGCAGATCCACGAGGTGAATGATGATGAGATTGGGCGAAGCTCCTGGAAGTAATCATCGGTTAAACCGTGAAATTTCTTCCGTTAATTCGCCCGATAAAATTGATGTGAAACGATTGACAAACCTGTATCGCGATATGGTTTTGAATATAAAACCATTGCTTTAGAAAACACCTGGCGTCTTTCGTTAAGCAGCTGGCGTCTTTTCGTTTTGCTTTTAGAAAACATCTGGCGTCTTTCGTTGGTTTATTTCATCAATCAACGGCGTTTTGAACAAAATCTTTATTGTTTAATCACGCACAGGAGAAATCTCACCAGGCACTACCTTGGAGGTAAACAATGGCTGCTAATGGGAATGAGAGACAGAAGAAGTCGGCTTTTAGCTAACACTTACACTTCTACTTCTACTAACGTTTCCTACTGAAACATGCCAATGGCTGCTAATGGGGAATGAGAGACAGAAGAATTCGGCTTTTAGTTAACGCGCACGCTGCGAATTTTTTATTGTTCAACAACGCACAGGAGAAATCTCCCACCGGCACCACCTTGGAGGTGAAAGCGTAAGACTGGTTACGCACTACGACTACGACGAGGGACGAACGGGTGCCACTTTAAGGAGCTTCGCCCCTAAAAAGCTCAGTATGGATATGGGAGACACAATATCCCATAGGGAGACGCCATATCCCACAGGGAGACGCCATATCAGAGGGCTCCGGAAATTTCGACCTCCTGGGATTCCTTAACGCGCAGTGACAACGTGCAGTAGACAGGCCTCTGGCATTTTCGCCTCCGTCGAAGTGCATCAACTGTCGTTGAAAGCTACAGGAGTCGGTACTGGTTCGTCATCGCAGTTTGCCGCGCAGTTAGCGAGAAGATGAAATGCAGCCGCCGCGACCGGGATTCGATCCCGCGACCTTCGGTTTTAAATTGATAATTGCAGGGTTTTTAAGTGCCATATAACCACGCTGTGACTGCGAGCCACACGGATCCATTCTTTTTTCTTCTTTTTTTGGCCACTTAGCGTTTTTCAACGTGCTCTGAAATGGCAGAAGAATCTGAGAAGTGGCTAGTTGGTTCATGTTAAAGGATTAATCGTAGCGCGAATAGGCCAAGACGAAAAAGGCACACGAATGAACAGGAGAAAGTCAGCGCCTGTCCTGTTCATTCGTGTGCCTTCTTCGTCCATTCGCGCTGCAATTAATCCTTTAACTCAAATGACGCAGTACACGGGCCTCCGTCGAAATGCGAGCGTGACCACTGTACCACCTCGAAGACCCTGCTTTAATGTTTTCGTTTACATAGAAGCAGTTCTGACAGCATGCTCCTGCCTAGAATAAACGTGATTTGTATGTTTCTATCGGGTATTTAACAGTTCTCAAGCAAAATTCCCAATTACTAGAATACGCAATGTTTTTACACAGTAGACCATAATACTTTAGGTCGTTTATAGCGCGAACAAGCAACAAGGGGTCAAGTTATTACATCTTCTAAGCATCGTTATGACGAACACTCACTCTATAGTCAGGGATTCGGGAGAACCGCACGTTTAGGCAAACCCCAAGCCAACGTCGACCGTCGAATTCACCGCACGTATGTTGGTCGTATATAACCGTTAGCACGGGTTCGGCAGTTTCGCTTTCGCCAAGACCAAAATCCCTTCCACTTGAAAAAGAAAGTTTTTATGGCCATATCTCAGGTGCTCAAACTCGTTGAGCCCTGATCGATTCGTCAATGTGTTGCTGTCGTTCAAAATAAATAAATGTGCCAGCGCTGCAGCGACGCGCTCTCGCTGCTGCACGTATCGATCGGGTATCGACTGTCGCACCGGGAAAAAGGGTGGCGACTAAAACCAGGCCAACGTTCGTTCGTATGTGTATATGTGTATATACCACCGTTGGCCTCACCGCAAAGCCATTCGCGGCAGACACCTTATACGCGCCATTTGGTCGTCACCGAAATTCCGGACGGTTATTCTGTACAGCACTTCCTGCACGCAGCGTGCACGCATAGATCTCTGTTCACATTTTGGGACGGAGTGAAATCGCATTTCACTGAGCGTAAAACGTTCGTTCGGCTGGCGTGTTTCGTTCACTGCGTGTCGCAAGCACACAATCTCGCCGCGACCTCGCACAGCTCTGCCGAACAGCCCGCGCCTCTTCATTTTGGTTTGTTTTCGGGATAGGGTATCACGTGGAAAGTTGGCGGACAGATTCACAATGTTAGCAGGCGAATTGGATATACATTGCGGTATGACGATCCGTGGCTGGCTATGGTGTGGACAGAGCGAAGCCCACAAGGCTGTGTAGGCATACTGCTCGCTGTGTAACATGTGATAAAGGACGAAAGAAACGGTTTCTTTTAATCCTGTAGGTTTACGGGGCAGACCCACAATTTAGCTGGCTGATCAATTCTCAATGTGGAGTAAAGGGTTATGAAATGGAACGTGGAGATTCACTCGTTTGTAGCACAGAGATAAGGAAATCCGTATCTCGGCATACATTCAGTTGACGCAAACTTCGCCTTCGTCCGGGGATGACTATGTCGTGGTCTTCATCACGGTATACAGTCATTGAGCGTCGCCGCAGTGTATAGGGGACTCTGGATTAGTTTTGTTCGCCTGGTGTTCCCTAAGGTGCAGGGAAAAGAAGACGACACACGAGCGCACAGAGCGCTCGTGTGTCGTCTTCGTTCCCTGTGTGTCGTCCTTTTTTGCGCTCAAATGTATTCCTCATTGAACCAACGCGCCCAACAAAGCATTCTATTAAGTGCGTTTCCCCATTTCGCCGCGCTCGAAGTGCTGCCGCGGTTTTCTAGAAATCGAACCCACACCTGCCGAGCCGTGCTCAGCCTGCTATCACGGCCGGTGCAAGTACACGCACACGGCGGAATGCGCTCGCGCGCACATTTCATAGTTTAAGGCACGCCTCAGTGTGACCCTAAACTATGCGCACTCGATACATATTTTAGAGTCACAGTGAGGCGCATGTTCAGAAGGAACTTTAGAAACGTCTTGTATAAGCGGCATGCTAGGGAGCTACCATTACCCTTTCCTGAGACTAGCGAAGTCTGCAGGGAACGAACGAACTCAGCGTGTTGCCGACCGCGTCGTTAAGTCGATAGATCAGTAGCTTCGCACTGACCGGCTGGGGGTAATTACGTTCGCTGATGACAGATCGCGTAATTAAGCGAGCTCGGTCGTGCGTGCGTATTAGCACTTCTGGCTCGGTGCTTTTCGCCATCGAAATATGTAGGTTACGATATTTCGTTACACGCTTCGTGGCGGGGATAATCGTTCGGGCAGCTATATATACGTCAAGCACCGCAATGCTGTTACTCGGTCGCGTCTCTGTAGGTTGGTTGTTGCTTGTACCTTCTCTTGGCCACCGTGGTGGTGGTGCTGTGGTTGCCGTGCTGTGGTTGCGGTGCTCTGCTGCTGACCCTAAAGACGCGGGTTCAATCCCGGCTGCAGTGGTCGCGTTTCGATGGAGGCGAAGTGCTGGAGGTTGGTGTACTGTGGACGTGACAGAACCCCAGCTGGTCGAAATTTCTGGAGCACCCCCCACCCCCCAGCACTGCGGTGTGCATCTCATAATCATGTAGTGGTTTTGCCACGTAGAACCCCTGCAAATATTATATTTCGACGACGCTTGACAGGCTAGCATTCTATTGCAAGTGAATACAGACCACCGTGGTCCAGGCGCAGGACCGTCCATTCTAATATAACGAACATGTCTGATACTTTCATGACCAGTATATTATCCGAATACTTTCGTTAAAGAACAAAAAAGGAACGGTTGCCGCGGATGATTGAATACTGTGGCCGTTTATTGCGTAACACTCATCGTTTTGTTTCCTTTGTGTCGGCGTTTAATTCATACTGTGTACCGGCCGCTTGTTACGGTGCGACAGCAGGAAAGAACAGCAATAATGAAGCCTATGGTAAAGGATGCTTACGCAATATGGCCCGTGGCTTCTCGTCCCACGTAAGAGTGGGCGGCCCTGTACATGACGTCACTGCGGCACACAGGAAACGAGTGGTATGTGCTTGACAGCTGCGTCTCGTGTAACGGCTCTAGCGGGGTATAGCATCGATCGCCGCGGCCTGAAGCATCCGAAATGCGGCATGCGTGTTCCCAAATGGAACTCTATACAATCGTATTCGCGTTCCTATGATCGGCGGCTGAACACATGCACCGCGGGTGTTCTTTTCAGAACGCACTCGTGGTCGCTCCCATTAAAAGCGGCTGCGACGCGCGTATACGTTCTTGACGGCAGAATGCTATAGCTTAGATCGACCTGACTTCGCTCCCGCCTCATCATCGGCACCACGAGAAATATAGTAAAAGAATCCGGCGTTATTACACGTGCGCCTATATCGGCGGTCCGTCGCCACCACAAGGTGTATCTCTACACGAGCGGGCGTTTGCGGCGAGACGTTGCCATGGCGTGCACAGCGAGCGGTGGTAATTTGCTGTCTCGGCATGCAGACTCGCCTACTTTCTTGAAAAGAAAACCACCGGCTGTTCACCCACGACTACCGTTGATCGGCGTGCCACGAATATCCAGTGCACGTAGTACGACGAATGTAGCACGCAACGCCGCTGCAATCGGCCCGCGTGGAGTCTTTGTAATTGAGCTTTCTCGTGCGTGTGGATGCAGGGCACGTGCAACACCGCTTTGCGGAAAGTTCTGCAAAAAAAAAAAAAAAAGAGCAAGGATGACACGAAGTCTCTAAATGCGGCCGCGAAAGCTTTGGTATATTTTGCGCCTGTTGGAACTGTAATGACAGTTGGGCGTACATAAACTGTGCCACGTACGCTTAAAAGACGTGGACGACAGAGAATACACGCAGCCGCCGTATATACCGGGCCGCTTAGCGGATAAACTGTGGCACTGTGGAGATGGAAGGAGCGGGTTGGGTTGCTGGCCAATGCGGCCACATTTCGATGGGTGCTTAACCAACCGCGTGCTTATGCAAGTTCACTTACCTCGGATAGTCACAATTATTGCGAAGTCGCGATCGCAGTTGTGTCGTGGTTTGGGCACGTCCCCATGAACCACTACCGATTTCTTCTTCTTCTTTTTTTTTTTTTTTTAAGAGTCCATTGCCTTGTCGCGATGACTGTGGGGGATCGTGCGTTGCCGAAAGCTCGGGGTAACAATTTATCCCTTTAATCGGTGAACAAACGATCTCAAAACAAGTCATGCAGGAAACGCCGACAGAACCGAGCTCATTCGCCTGTCGTCGAAATCTGAACTCCCTATTTAAGTACATATGTTTCTCGTACATCTATTACCGTGGGGCATTGCACGGTTATCGATGACCTTCGTATTCGCCAATGCACAGCGCTATTCGAGTCCTGACCATGAGACTGTCTTGTCGAAGAATCGCGACAGTAAGAAGTTTCCGAGCATGTTGCCGATCGATAACTGCATAACAAGGATAGTCCGGTGAACAGCGGCCGGCGAAAGACGAAACTGTGTATAGGTGGCTTTGTTTTCGGTTGCTAAAAGCCGAACGAAGTAAAACTGGACGAAAAAAAAAAAAAATGAGGACGGCACGAGTCTATCGCTAACTATGAACATCTGCTCAGTATATCGTAAGGGTCCTTGTATCTTTAAGTGCTTACACGAAAAGAAAGAAATGAAGAAAGGAACTCCTTCAATTGGGAAGGGTAGAAGGGATTATGCCACGGTCCTTTCATAATAATAATTTCCAATGTTTTACATGCCGGATGACGCCACGTCCCTGCAGTGACACTATATATCCTCAAGCTTGTCGTCACTGCGGAAGCGTGAATACGTTCGAACAAGTGTTCAAGATGACCTGCGCTAGCGTGGCTTCTTGCCCCTTCCTCACACCCTTCTGTATAGATTCCTGCGTGCTCGTCGTCGCGAAAGCAGAGTGAACGCGCTCGGGCGGCATAACTCCACTCAAACCTGACGCTGTAACTGCGCTAATATACCTAGTGGATCTGAAAATTTTGTGGCAGGCGATTCGTGAGGTAATAAGCTCCTTGAGTATAATGTCACTGGGGAGAACATGGAAGGGTGCGGCAGGGTTTTGTATGCAACACTCTGTATTCGCTATACCACGTGTACACGGAAACGTTCAACCAAAGCCACTTCACATTGACACGGATGCTGGGTCTCTGGCCTTGTCGGTCCCAAGAGCGCAATTACCCTGACCTTGTCCGCACACGTCGAATTTACATATCTTAGGTCCAAACTGTGACCATTCCACCAAGAAAGTGTCAAATGAGTTCTACGAAAACCCGCAAGGTGGAGTAACGTTTATGAAAGGGAAAAATTAGCATCCACTCGTTTGAAGCACAAGGCTAAAAAAAAAAAAAGAAAAGATCCATACGGATTTTTTAGAAATGAAAGCTTCCTAGTTGGTAAAAAATTCGTCCTGGTAATTATCCCTTTTATAAACGTCACTCGACTTTGCGGTTTTCCGCAGAACTCATTTTCCGTATTCATGCCCATGTGCTTCGAGTTGTCGATGGATTCGCCCTCGCTCTCAATCGCTAGCCTCCTGGTTAGCTCAAATGGCAGCGCGAGCGCCCCGGACAGGCGTTGGTCTTGGGTTCGAACCCTGGACCTGGACGCCTTTTCGGCGACTAGGAAGCTTCCATTTCTGAGAAATCCGTATGAATTTCCTTAATTGTAGCCTTGTGCTATACAAACGGGTTGATGCTAACTTTCTCTTTCAAGAAGGTGTGCGTGTGTACGTTCATTATTATTATACTGACTGTGTAGGAATCCCTTGCCTTCATTGCCTAGGACATTGTTACCCGTTATTTTTCTGCGCATTTTGCTGCTCCCATAGCACACTTTCGCTCCTTGACCCCGTTCACTGCACTGTAGCGAGTAATTTTTGATATTGGCACTGTGCTTTTCAATAGACATTTTTAGTTTAGCGGGTTTAGCGTAATAGCGTAGTTATCGGAATAGCGGGATGGAAGTGCGCATGCGCAGATCCGTAAACGGTCCATACCGTTTACCGTGCCCACGGTATTTCGCAGACTTAACGTTACCGTGTTTGCGTGGTTATCGTAGTTCACGTAAAACATGGCGGCGGTTTCGGACGCCCGCTTCGATCTGAATTTAGCGTTGCTGTGGCTGGATTCACTTCGTTCGCAGCAAATGACTGTGCAAAATGGCTTCGCTTGCCTTCAGGTAGCTTCGACGACGCAGTATTAGAGATAACTTAGCCGAATTTTCGAGATCGCTTCCCATTTCGAACGTTGCTAAGCCTAGCGAGAGAGCATCTGTTTACATTTCTGCAACATGTCAGTTTATGCTCTTGGCGCTTGGTTCGTATGTATTTATTTCTCTTTATTCTCGAAAAGTTAGAATTTCGCTGTACGCGAGAGTGTACGCGAGCATTTCAAGCTTTATTTATTTTCACCTTTTTTAACGCATGTATCCTTCGCTAGATGGCGCCACAATCACAGCTATCGGGCCGTTAATGCTTCTCCGATCAACTAAAGCTCGTTTCTGCAACGAATGTTTACGGTACGGTAACGCTATTCCCATAGCCCCGCTATCACGCTAACGCGCTAAACTAAAAATGTCTAATAAAGGACTTTCTCCCGTACTCCTTACTCGGCGAGTGACTTTCTACATCGCGCCTCGGTAGAGCTGATCTCCAATCCCTGTGTTATTTTGTGTACTCAGCACGGACAGCGGCCTGGACAACCCTTTTCGTCCCGATGGCGAGCTGAGCCGGGAGGCGGACACCATCGTGAGCCTGATCAAGGAGGGCAAGCCCATCACGCCGGTCAAAGGCGAGCCGGACGGCTTCTTCACCTCGCAGCTGGACGGCTCCGTCACCCACTCGTCGCCGCAGCAGCAGAACCAGCAGCAGCAGCAGGCAAACGGCGAGTCCAAGATCTCGCCCGCCAAGGCGCCGGCGCCCGTGGCAGCCGACAGGCCCGGAACGAACGGGTCCGCCGCGCCGCCCGGCGTCAAGAAGGGCGTCGTCGAGGTACGTGCACCGACATGGGTTTTTTTTTATTTATTTTTTTGTATACAGACATCATTGTAGTCTTTTTGCTTAATGGTAAATACGTGTGCGTCAAAACCGCCCGATACGGCGGACGACGTGTCGGAAAGATCTCTTTTCGGACTGTTGGAACCTGATGGACGTCTGTGTCGGAGAGGTGGCATCTCTCGCTGATGGTAACCCCGGGCTGACGGAGCCTGGTGGAAGTTTCTATCGCATAGGTGGCTTCGTGGAATTAGAGCCTGGTGTAAATTTCTGTCGGATAGGTGGCTCCTCGAGCTAGTGGAATCTGGTGTAAATTTTTGGCGGAAACGTGGCCCCTCGGGCTGACGGAACATGGGGAAATGTGGCTTCCCGGCCGACGGAACTTGGTGGAAGTTTCTGTCGGGTAGGAGGCTCTTGGAGCTAATGGAATCTTGTGTGTATATTTGTGCTGGATAGTTGGCATACCAGGCTGATGGAACCAGGTGGAAATTTTTGCCGAATAGGTCGCCTCTCGGGATGGTAGATGAGATAACCTGGTGAAAATTTCTGTCGGGTAGTGGGTCCCTCAGGCCGACCGGACGCGTTGAAAATTCCTTACAAACTAGCGTGTTGGTACGACGTATAGCGTGCGTCGATGCCGCGTGCTCCGGCGTTCGCGACTTCATTATGGCCTTACACTGGCGACCAGCAAGCTTTAAATGTGATTCTGTCAGACTCCAGCAGCTGACAGGCGTCTATCCGAAGCATAGGTCTACCAATTGGAAAGTTTAAATTTTGACTCACTTAATTGCCTCTCGAATTCCCATTACGGTGCTGGTGACCGGCCGAAATACGGAGTCACGCGGAGAAGATAGTCAGGTTTAGGAATACGCGCACTCCCTCGATTCCGCTTCTAACTGGCCCACCCACGCCAGCTGCAGCTCGTGTTAATTTTAATTGATGTATCACAAAGCTCAACGTTTATGACGTTTCAAGGACGCACGAGGTCGTACACGCCGGCGCTACTCTAAGATTCCGTAAGTTGGGTGGTTAATCTTCCGGTAAAACCCGATTATACCCGATTCTTTCACTCCAAACATGTTTTAGGGAAATCGGGTTAGACGCTCTTTCTCCCCGAATTGCAAATACCCCTTCCTGTATCTTTTATGTTGCACAGGCTTTGCATTGTACACGGGCGCGCTATGGCTACCACAACCGAGTTACATCCTGTTAGCTCGAGTGATATATATATATAGTCAAACCTCGTTAATACGTACCCGCTTAATGTGTAACTCCGGTTTAAACGTAGTCGCGAAGATTCCCCCACCCAGTCCCCATTGAACCTCATGTATTGGCTGACCGCTTAAGCCGTAGTCGCTTGTTGCATTACATACGGTTAGTACGTACCATTTTCTTGTTTTTATATGTTCACAGGCAGAAAATCGGCAAAATTTCACTTGCGCAGACGTTCGATTCACGAGCGGCGACGACCGGACTAAAATTGTCAGCGATAGTGACGTCAAAACATGGCCACGTTGACGTATTTTCTGTTCGTACGGCTGTTGCCTATCGAAGCGTGCAAAAGTATGGCCTTTGAGATTGGTAAACTGCAGCGACAGTGACGTCAAAACATGGCCACGTTGACGTATTTTCTGTTCGTACGGCTGTTGCCGTTCGAAGCGCGCAAAAGTATGGCCTTCGAGATTAGTAAACTGCAGCGATAGTGACGTCAAAACATGGCCACGTTGACGTATTTTCTGTTCGTATGGCTGTTGCCGATCGAAGCGCGCAAAAGTATGGCCTTCGAGATTAGTAAACTGCAGCGACAGTGACGTCAAAACATGGCCACGTTGACGTATTTTCTGTTCGCACGGCTGCTGCCGATCGAAGCGCGCAAAAGTATGGCCTTCGAGATTAGTAAACTGCAGCGACAGTGACGTCAAAACATGGCCACGTTGACGTATTTTCTGTTCGTATGGCTGTTGCCGATCGAAGCGCGCAAAAGTATGGCCTTCGAGATTAGTAAACTGCAGCGATAGTGACGTCAAAACATGGCCACGTTGACGTATTTTCTGTTCGTACGGCTGTTGCCGATCGAAGCGCGCAAAAGTATGGCCTTTGAGATTGGTAAACTGCAGCGACAGTGACGTCAAAACATGGCCACGTTGACGTATTTTCTGTTCGTATGGCTGTTGCCGATCGAAGCGCGCAAAAGTATGGCCTTCGAGATTGGTAAACTGCAGCGACAGTGACGTCAAAACATGGCCACGTTGATGTATTTTCTGTTCGTACGGCTGTTGCTTATCAAAGCGCGCAAAAGCATGGCCTTCGAGATTGCCACGTTGACGTATTTTTTGTTTGTATGGCCTACGAGATTGGTTTTTGTTAGTCCGCAGCGGCTGACGGTAGGGGAATTCGCTGTCACTTTGGAATCCGCCACGTTTCCTTTTTTTTTTTTCTTTCATTCTCCCGTGTCCGCCGGTGGTGTTTTGCATTAACAACGGTCTTTTGCACGGCGTATTTTTTTAAATTGTTTGGTGCGCGTGTTGTGCAATTTAATTCGCACGTGAGGACTGCTATGCCGAAGTATCGCGTTTTGAGTGTTAAGGAAAAACTGGAAATCATTCGCACCATTGAAAATGGAGCGAAGAAATCTGCGGTAGCCCGTGAAAAGGACTTGCCTCCGACGACTGTGTGCGGGATATGGAACGCTCGCGAAAAGTTGAGGGGCGGCACAGGCAGCAATCTGAAGAGGTGCCGCATCAGAGACTCTGCGTTTCCCGAAGTGGAAAAGGCCCTGCTTCTTTGGTTAAAGAAGGCGCGGAGCATGAACCTGCCTGTCACTGGACCGTTTTTTACTGAGAAAGCGCTAACTTTCGCAGCTCAACTGAATTGCACAGGTTTTGATGCCGTCGCAAAACCTGTGCAATTCAGTTGAGTTGAGATGCCGTCGTCGCGGCGACGCCACCACGGTGCAAGTGAAAATAACAGATTTTTTTGCTGCCTGCCCTTGTGCCTGTGTGTGCGTGAGTGTGTTTATGGGGTTCGTGACGTTCATTTTTGGCTGGTTAGTAGCCGCTAAACCGGCACTGACGGTTAATTCGTACATCGCTTCGTGCGTACCCAAACGTCATTCCCGGCCAACTACGTATTAACGAGGTTTGACTATATATATATATATATATATATATATATATATATATATATATATATATATATATGTATATAAAGACATAGGTGTAAGTTGACTTCCCGCATAGTTACCATCCGTTCGTTTCGTGCTCTTCCCCGCCCAAGACATACAAGACATAGGTCAAGACGGATGCACTGTAAAATCCGTGACGAGCGTTTTCCCTACATGGGTGCCATGCATCGCACTACAGAGCTTTAACTCGACAAAGGGCACACTTTACGCGAGGAAAACGCTGCATTAAAAAAAAGAAGACAGATACGAGGACTTGTTAGCTCCACTCTCTTTATACATGAACGGTGCTCGAACCTGTTTTTGCGTGAACAAGATCTTATCGTTGTTGATGAGTCGGCGGAGGAGGGGAGGGGGGGGGGCGGGGGACGACGACGACGCCTAGCGCTCCTCACTGCAACGAACGCGGGATTCTGCCCGGGTGCATTCGAGAGCGTCATGAGATCGTTGTCCATACGTTGCTTATCTAGAGAGCGTAGCTGTAAGCTACGGGGAATCTAGCTCCCGTCGAGGGCCTGCTTGTCCGGTTTTGTTTCTGCGCATCCATTTTGGTGCCACAGATAAGTAGGGGGAGCCTCATATCGCACTCGCGAAGTATGCCAACTTTTATGCGGGCTGCTACGTACAGTCGACTACTTTTTAACTTTGGCTTCCACTTGCGCGATCAAGAGAAGGTTCGAGGTTGTGACCAACAAGCTCTCTTTCAGACGTTAGAAGAATGGTTAGGTGAACGCCCCCGTGTAGCGTATACATGGCCTTGTTACGAAGGCGCTCCTGCGTATAACAAGGCCGTACACCGCGCCCGAACTGCTCCGCTTTCAGGGCTCGTCATGGCTGCAGAAGGCTCGACCACACACGTTCCTCGAATTACCCATCGACTACATGTGAAAGCGAGGCTGCGGTTCTGTTTTATCTGCTGAGCCGAGCCTGACGTTATCTGCTCACTGCTTGCTCGTTTGTTTTGTCTCAGTAGGGCACCTATAACTGGGACTAAAATTGTTCCGTTCGGCATTCTGTTCGCTGACCATCTAGCGACAGTGCATGCCATAGTTAGTCGCTCCTCTGCTCGTGATATGTATCTACATGGCCGCGTGCGTGGGCGAACGATTCGACCTAATGTTGCAAACAAGGCAAGTGGTTAGCAGTATCGATTGAATTCTTTTTCTCTAGTGTCATCAAGATGCACACTGATTGGGTCGAGGTGGCATCAGCTAATGATGGCGAGTGTACGTGGACGGCGGCAGGACTTTGTGTTCAGGGGGCAAAACCCCTTGCATCGCGGCAAGGGAATGGAAGAGGGGTGTAGTTCTTGTGCAGCTATGTTGGGAGCAGGTTTGGGGGCTTGAGAGGGCCTCCTTTGCACCCTCTTCCGAAGCCCATGCCAGTGTAGGCCATCCGTCGTTATGCAACACACATAGTGTATCGCTTCCATAGCGGAAGGGTTGCCCTATGGGCTCCGTCTACTGACCAGAGGGCGCTACGTAGCTCTCGTCGGACGGCTCAGTCGCGCACGGTGGAAACCGAGGCGACAGCGACGCGCGCGTTTCTTCGCTGCTGCCCGGGCGTGCTGCGAACCACACGAACGCTCGCGGCGTCGCCCTTTGGCAGGTTTGGAGCGCGCGTCTCAAAGGAAATAAAATGAAAGAAGGTGGGACGGGCGGTCGCTGCTGCTATAGAGTTGGAGACGCGCATCGCGTTCGCGTATTTCCCTGTCACAGTCTGCCCAATTTTGCTTCTTCTCTCCGCCAGGCAGTGCATTGTGGCGCTGATGTCGCACATGGAAAAATCGACTGCACGGAGCCTATACCATCTTGCATCTCTCCCTCGCGCAGGTTCAACATGGCATCGTGGTGCCCCCTTCGGACTCCTCCACCGTGGAGCAGGTGATGATCAAGAAGAAGCCAAAGTGCAAGTGCTGCGTCATCCAGTAGGGCGCCGTTGGGTTGTGGACACTGTGCCGGCGGGCGCCGACTGTTGCTGCTTCGCTCTGTGCCTCTACATGGGTGTCTCTCTCCTTCTGTCTCTCTCCTATCTCTGTCGCGCTGTCTTTGGCTTCTTTGAGCTTTCTTTTTTTTTTAATTTATTCATCCCGTAGCTGAAGCTGTTGAGCAGCCGATGGACTAGGGCGGCTCGCCCACGGCGGGCCGCGCCGACCAAGCGGGAGTTGATGATGTCGTCGTCAAAGTGAAAATGCGTCGTGTTTTTTGCGATCCGAGCGTGCCTTTGACCACCGCCAATTTTCCACGTTTGCGCGAGGAGCAAGGGCTGCCCCAGTGAATTTCCGGACCCCGGTTTTGTTCCCGAGTGCGCGATGCCGCGGTCGGTGTGCGTGGCTTTGTCGATCTTCTCTCTAGCAGCACGTTCTCGGGTGCTGGTGAAGACGCGGTCATGCGTTGGTTTTATTTTTTGCAGAGCCTCACGCGAGCGCGGTTAATTGCGGACGCGTCGCGAGGTGTCCGCGAATAAGAACAACAGAGGCGCTGCCTTTCCCCCCCCTTTCTCTCCAGCGAGGCATACGTTGAAACAGTTAAGTCCAGAGCATGTCGTTCTTAACGCGGGCTCGAGCGCCTGCGCTAGCATGTCGTCATGCGGACAGTCCTCGGCGGGAAGCGAAGGATGTATCGTGGTCTTGGCAGGCGTGTGACGGTTTGTGGCCATCTTGAGGTGCTCGCTCAGATGTCGCCTTCATTTTTCCTTCTTTTATTATTATTATTATTTCGTTTGTGATCGCCGATGAATTCAGTCCAGCGACACTTGCTTCGTACACGCAGACGTCGCTGTTGCGCGAAGTCGTGTGCAACCCATGACCGGGGCAGTGAATCGACGGCAGCTTTTAACGGAACTCGCTAACGTACGCGGTGCCTCCTCCCTCCTCTTGAGGGACACCGCCGCGTCCTCACGGTTATGTGAATGGCGAAGAAGTGAGCGACTACTGCTAAGCAGGCCGTGATGAATCCGCGTGCAGTACAAGGTGCGCATGCAGCTAAGAAAGAAAGGGTAAATACATACGAGTCTCGCAGCGTCGTTCGTCCCTTTTCGCGCATCAACGACGGGGTCAAAACGGGGGAAACGCTGGCGCGGCGTCCATGGTGTGCGGTATATATAGTGCGAGCTTTCACTGTCCGTTGGGGACCAGGCTCGGTGCGGGCTATAAGTATTCGCGCGTGGCCGACGTGGATAGGAAGAGACCTTTCTGATATCGAAACGAGGCATGGCATACAAGGGCAGCAGATCTCCCTGTCACCCACGACGAACAGACACCCTGCGTCTTGTCTGTACAGTAGCTTTGCGCGGCCTCGCACGGCCCGCGGCTCAAACACCCTTGTTTCGTCGGCGGAGAGGACGCAGGCCAGGCCACGACTGCCGTGTGATATATGCAGTTCTCCCCGCCCGCCCATTTTTCCTTTTCTTTACCGCATGTCCCAACGTGAACTTGAGAGCCGGGCGGCGCCGCCCTCACGACACGTGTTCATTGGGCGCGTCGTCGAAAGCGACATACGCGCGACGTGTACGTATATGTATCACCTTTATTTTAGAGACGGAAAGGGCCCTGGGTTGCCAACTAAAGTCGCTGGACACTGGAAAGTCGAGGAGAGTTCGCTGCCCGTCCGACGCGGGGAGGCATATGCCGCACTGGGCGGCGGCCGCTCCGCCAGCGACTGCGAGGAGGAAAAGCGATACGTCCACATCATCTCTCCCTCCCTCTCGGTCGTCGGCGGTGTGGCCACCGCTCGGTGCGGAGCTGTAGGGCGGCTTTACCGTGAAGTGTCTCGTATGCAATGGGCCTTCGAAGTATTAAGCGCTGGACGACCTCCTGTTGCTTTCGCGTAGAAGAACGATGCGCTATCGACGACGGGTGAAGACTATTTTGTCTGGGCTTTTGTTCCGAAGTGTTCAACCTTTCCTTCCGAAGCGAGGCGTTCATTAATTCCCGCCCGAAAAGGGCGCTCGAGAACCGCGCTTTCGGATTGTAGCAGCTATACGCAGTTGTTAATCGCGTCTTAAAACAGCGGCATCACGAAACCCGAGGCAGGCGCGCATGGCGGAGATTTCGCGGCAGCTGTTTTTTTTTTTTTTTTTTTTCGTTTGCTGAACATAGGTTGTCGTCGATCTCCAAAAATTACACCCTCTCAGCTCGTTGACTTGTTAGGGTTAGCGTCGGCCCATAGCAATCGCTCCCCTTCGCCGCCTTGCCCATGTTTCGAGCGCAGTCACCGAAATCTATATGTGTATATCTGCTGCCGGGACAGGTATAATATAGCCGTGTATACCACATGTATTGCCTGGCAGCACCATGCGCTACTTTCCAGTGCCTAGCGACTTTACTGCCAACTGACCCTTCCTCGATACTCGCGCATTTGCCGTTTAAAGCGCGTATGTATGCGACATGAAAAAAAAAGATACACAGACACACATACACAGTTAATATATTTTGTCCTGCTTTGCGTGTTACCGTAGGTGTAAATAAGGCAGCACAGATTATGTCGGGCACCACAACGTCCTGCACCCCCCCCCCCCCCTTTTTTTTTTATTTTCTCTCTCTCGTGTTTTTATTGTCTGTTCCCTCTTCCTGCATATTGGGCCCTCGCGTATATCGCGATGGTACATGGAACATAAGTGTGCGGCTACACTCGCGAAAATAACGCCCTCTGAGTGTGTATCGCGGACGAGTGCGGTCGCATCGGAAACAGTCGCGTAACGAGACGAATACATGGTCACCCGTTACAGGAGCGGTTTCGTATGCATCCGTTAACTGCCTCCGCATTTCCATTCCGACGAAAATGATGAGACATCTATGCCTAAAGCAGTGAACTTCACACATGTTGCGTCACGAAGCAGTATTCATTACAACATCCGTGTTTTAGGTGCGCGTTACCGAACCCTATAGGTGATCCGACCGCCCATCAGTTATTATGAAACACATGCCACCTCGTTAAATGTGTCAGGGATCGGCAGTGCATATTAGAGTGACTATTAAAAAGAGCATATACTCCGTGACCACGTGAATGAATCCGGCAGCTTCTCGTTGGTCTCCGTGATCGGCAGCGCGAAAACTCGGCAAACAAGGACTTGCGGCACGTTCCTACCGCCCAGCGGCAAGAAAATGCCGCACGCCCCTCGTTTACACGGCGTCCATTTCGTCGCTGTAACCGCCTCGTGAGCGTTTTTTTTTTTTTTTTTCGCATATGTAGCCGCCACTAGTATCACGGGCTCCTCGGCCGCCATGCATTGTAGCATAAGCGGTGGCAGAGTGTACAAAGGCCTCTACCCTCCTCTCCCCTCCCTCCCTCCCTCCTTCCTTCCCCCTGTAGGTTCCATTATTGCAAATGTCTGTAACGTCTTTGATGCCTACTCCCTTTTTGTTGTCTTTCTTCTATACCGTTTCCCTCGTTGGCTGTTTTTAGTCGCACCTTTAAAAGCAGTTGTTTTCGTCGAGATGGCCCGTCGTAGGACGCCGCACATGGGCGCACCTCTGACGTGCGGCTGCGCGTCTGTTCCAGTCACATTGATCCCGGTTTATCTTATACACGGACGGTTTTTAATTTGCAGCTCTCGGCGTTGGTTTCCTTTTGCGCCGTTTGCTATAAGAGATATAGATTTTTATTTTTAATTTGTACCTATCTCCCGCGAGATTTTACTGTCGCAGATTTATTTATTTAAACTTATTTGACGACGCAAGGAATTGGAGCCAATCCATAAAATGAGTTTGGATTGCAGAGAACGATCAGGTACTGATGTGCGGAACAATGCTAATGTATACTTGTTGCCCACCATATGTTTACAGATAGTCGCACTCGTCAAGGCAGTCGAGAAATCCAGAGAAATACGCTGTTATTTGTTTTTTTTTCTTCTTCTTTTGTGGCAGCTGTTATGTTCTGCGTTGCGAGGCGTACCGCTGTCATTGTGGAAAAAAATCCATGTTGACCTGCAGATATTGTGGAACGTAACGCAGGTTTCGCTGGAGCAACAGCAATTCCTGTTCCAAGTGCGAATTCCAATCGTGACTTTCCTCTTTTATTATTTTTTTTTTCATTCGTCAAGGAACGGCACTTGGAAATCTTGTAGTGTTCTGGAACGTCTACTGTGGTTACTTGCGTGTGAGTGCCGAACGCGAAATGCTCTTTACGTCCACTAGCTCCAAACGTGACTTCACGAACATGCGGCGACGTTTTCGAACGCAAGAAGCAAGAGCAGGCGCCGTTCCCATCATGAGGGTCGTGTGGCCACCATCAGTGCGCTCCGTCTGTTTTATTGAAACGTAGGAATACATTGGAGAACGTTATGAGAGGAAAGTTCCCCCCTGAATTGTCGACCAAAATACCGGTGGCGAAAAATTTCTGGTTGTGTTTGTGAGGTAGATGTCTTGTCTGCCGGCATGTCTATATATGTTATTCACTTTCATTGGTCGATGCCTGTTTGAAGCGCTTCTGTGAACTAACTGTGTTGCGAATAATAGCCTTGGACCAGCCGATCGCGCCTTGCCTTGCAGCGCCCTCCTCATCTAGAAGTGCAAGTTGTAACTAGACACGCGCCAACCGCGGGCGCAGGCTTTAGGTCGCGTCAGCCCAACCTGTTGCACGCCTTTTTCGATGTGCGAACTCCCTGCTGTGTCAAGTCGTATACGCTTCGACGTAGCTAGAGGTGTATACAAGTGAATGATTTTTGAAGACCATAGCGCTTCTCTGACGCGTTTAGGGAAGGCAACACGCAGGGGTCCATCGACTGTGTCCAGCAATAACGCAGTGCTGACAGTGCGAGCTGACCTCTTGGGGAATACGCGACCGATTGTGAGGAACCCGGCGTACGTATAAGCCAGGCTGGCGCTAACAATAGCGACCGCTAGGTACGTCCGTCTACAGGCATGACGGGCGTTTGGTATCTTGTAGAGTGTGGGTGGTCTTGGACACAGAAAGTACGAATGCGATTCCTCGCGTAGTCACTTTACGTTGTGATCGCCTCACGATGATGACAATTCGGTGTCCTTGGCTGCAAAGGCCAAATAGCTTTTTGAACCTGGTGAACGGTGAACCTTGTGAGAACTTCGACACTTCGCGTTGCTGTATGGGTTGAGTGTGCAGCTGTTTCGTATCGGCTACGCTTGAGACCCGCGATTGCAAAGTGGGTTCGTAATGGCCCTGAGGCGCGTGTTTGTCGGCGAGAGTTTTTGCAGACTCGCAAGGACGCGGCTGTATATTTGGAAGAGGTGCAACAGCGCTTGCGGACGACCTTTCGTGGTTACCGAGGCGAAGCGTACGACCCTGAATAAAGAAAGCTTAAGCTTTTTTGAAATTGAAGCACACATAAACGTGCTGTTTACAATAGCGAAATAGAACAGGGTGCACCTCTGAATGTGAAACCTTTTTTTTTTTTTTTCGCCTTTCTCTTTACTTCAGCATTCGGACAAATGCAAAACTGCCAGACAAAAATGCTAACCTCATTCAGTATATCTGTCGCAGATATCAGCAATAGCGCCGTCAGACTCTGCCAGTATACTTGGCACTGTAGAGCACTTGCACAAACTCCGCCCCCGTGACTTTCCATTGGCCGTGACAGAAATGTCGTCAGCGAACATAGCTGACAAGTGCGCCGTTTGATCTTGAGCAGTCGTGTCCGCGGTCGTGTTCGCTTGCCTGTGTAGCAGCCTGATGGCAGCTGGTGTGCCGTGTTTTCCACTGGTGTCTTTGGTGTTACCGCGACGATGGCTTGTTCGCTTCGTAGCCGAACTTAGTAATGAAGGCGCTCTTTCATTTTTTCTTTCTGAGTTGTCAGTCTGTGTGGTTGAGCGTGTGAACGAGAGCGACTAGCGAGTGTAAGAGGAGCCCGTAACCTTGCGAAGGTACGGGAGCAACTCGTCAGAAACGTGCGTGTCGGTTTTGTACGTCCTGCCTTGTCGGTTTAAGACATGATGGGACACAAGCTGTGAATCGTGACGTCAGTGATTTGTATGCACAGCGTAGCAGACGACGGGAACCTTTAGATTACTCTTGTGTATTGACGAGGGCTTTGCCCGCTTCACACGTTTGACAATGCTTTTCCAGCGGCACATTGTTCTGTCGGAACCACTTGACGCGACTTTCTAGCTTTCCAGTCGTCCTTCGACATGGGGAAGAAGGCGAGTTGTGTGAACCTAATCTGATGGCGTCGTTTTTGGCGCAGTGCTCTTTGAGTGAGATTACGGCGAAGAGTTTGATACAGCCTTTGTCGAAAGAAACGAAGCTGTGCGTGCGCGACTGGCGTCAGCAGTGGCACGTTTCGATGTACGGTTGTACACGCTTGCTGCTGGGAAGCTCTGCAATTGAAGGAAAAATCTTCCATAACTTTCGGTCGCCATGAGTTCATCCATGCTGTCGACAGTTTCGTTTCTTTGGGCAAATGCTGTGCGCATTCCTGTCGCAGTTTCTTAGTTTTCTTGTGATCGAAGAGACATCGCAATCAGTCGTTTACTGCACACCATTCGAATCAGTGGCATCAAATGGAATACGCTGGTGTTCAACCGGTCCGCCACCGGAGATCCATGACATTTACAGTGGGTGTCATATGAATTAGCGCCATGTTCGCTGAACAATCATCGTAAGCGCTTGTTCCGAGTATTTCTACCACAATCGGAAAATCATTGAGTCTTGCCACTTAAGTACCACCGCGCTGGGTTAACGTTTATTGTTGAATCCTTTTATTGTAAGGACCGGGCTTGGTGGTGATGCTCGGTGCACTTATCTGTGAGGTTCTACGGTAAAGCCTCGTTGCAACAAAAACGCGATGAGACGTTTCGTATGAACCAAATGCTGCGGTTAACTACGATGCCAAGATGCATAGGAAACGCGCTCACTTATAGCGCAATGCTTGTCATTGCTATATGAACACTCTTGCGACTGAGGCCTTGCCGTATGACCAGAGTCATGTCGGTCCAGCCTTATAAATGTTCATGCATGGTTTCGTGGCGTTGGTGTGTTCTGTTGTCTGCTTTGTTTTACTTCTCGAAAAATGAGAGACTGCGCTTACGTTCCTCTGTCCGCTTTCTCTGTCTTGCACGTGCCACGGCGCATGCGCACTAGCCGTCGCGATGCAGAGAGCGGACAGCGAGGCGTGAACGGCGATTCCAAGTGAAACCGTCTGCACAGCTCCGCATGTTCTGTTGTGCGCTATGCCGGACCATGTGGCGCTGACCACGTGCGCTCAGCAGTGTATGCCGACGTGGCAGAGAGAGCGCAGTGTTGCGGGTCGACGATGGGCCAGCGATTGTACAAAAACTTGAGACGGGCCCGTATGTAGGCTGGTCTGAATAAAAATGTGCACCTGCAGATGAAAGCGGCTCGTGGCGTTCCTTTGTCAAATAGACGGATAATGGCGGAAATCCTGCGGCAGCTCGTTTGAATTAACGTACCTGCATCGGTCTTCTTGGACTGATAAGACTCCTGGACTTTCCTCCACAACCAACGCAAATGGCGTCGCCTCATGACTGAAACGGCCCCTGGTCAATTGGTTAACAAAGCTCTTAGGAGCGTTCTTGTCATGACGCGTCGGTCCAGAAAGCTTTCTAGGGCCAGCACAATGCAGATCTTCGAGGGTCTTTTCAAGCCATTGGAGAAATTTTTGAACTCTGTAACTACGCACGTAACTAGTGCTCGGGAATTCTGCAAGATATTACAGAATTGGGGGGCGGGGGGCCGAAGGCAGGGAGGTGTTCAGTCAATGCAATGACTTTGCGAATGCTCGTCAGTACGTCATCGCGACATCTAGGAAGCTCTCATAACAAAAGTAAGTATACGTTGTCAAATACAATGCATGCGATGAGGTCATCAAGGCGTTTCCGCTCCGTTGTCTCGGAACGCATGTCGCATGTGCTCTATCACGAAATTACAGCTCCGAAATTGTCAGCATTTATGCAGTGCCGGTGAAGTAAGCGGAAACACCAGCAATGTTAATGATATACTGCGTCGCTAAAAAACAAGAAAAAAAAAAGCCGGGATCGCTCATCTTAGATATACTACTTGATAAACCAACGCGCCAGTACCATAGGTGCACCAAGTTAGGGCCCCAGTGTAAGTGGTTATGGTAAGCTGTAAGTTTCTTTTTTTTTTTTTTGCGCTTTCATTTGTCAACATGATCTAACTCAACCAAAGCCCAGCCAACATGGACTTCGTTTTGGAGAAAGTTAAACCATAAGGGCAGAGAGGAAATATGCAGTTGCGAACAAGTTAGCGGAGCAGTGGTGAGTACACTGCAGCAGCCGTCTACAACAATTTGAGTGAAAGCATGGCTCTTGTTAGGGTAGCGTTGGAGTGGCGAACCTTCAGCAGCGTTTGCCCGGAGCTCGAACCAGGTTGATATGGGAGAGGGCCAGCAGGGAGGACGTGCTGACGTAAAAACAAACAGAAGCGATGCATTGACATGGTTGAACGGGGCGCTCAAAAGAACAATACGGAAACGCGTGTGTAGCAGCACGTGAGAGCGGTGTGACGAACCCGTCGGCGGATGAACCCCCTTCGTTTCGTACACCTGTGGCAGACTTTTCAGACACGTCACCACCTGGGACATGAACCGGTATTGCACAGGCTGCTAAAGCGGAGGAAGAACCAGGTCGAACGATGGAGCAGCTCTAACGAAGGCGCGTACTAATAAACCTTTCTGCGTTCTCAACTGTGCTTAATACGCCACAGCTGCTGGTGACCCGGGCGTGATGAATGCGGAACTTGTTCTGAGTATTAATGAACTATAACGGTGGGACCAGCAAGCCATAGATGAGGCAGCGTTATGATAGTAGTAGCTCCGACAACACCCGCAGAAGGTGCCTAACCGACTGCAGAGGTATAGTAGGAGCAGGGTTGGGGCCGTCTGGAATCTTACGCTGCTCTATCAAAAGCTCGCGTTCGTGAACCGTTCCCAAAGTCATTCACGACCGACACTTGTCCGCACAAACCGAAGCTCAGCAGACAATCAGGCGCCCTGCGGCCTCGTCTTGGGCGGAGAGGGGCGAGCGTCTGACGAAGGGCCCACACTTACCGCACAACCACCATGTGCGTTGAGAAGACTGCACAAGTTGCGACGCTTGGGGGCTGGGCTCGGCGATATCCGCGATAGAAGTTCCTTTTAGAGGGGAAATCCGGCGATTTCTTCGCCATATGCTGATATCGCTGTTTTCCAATGGGACTGACAGTCTTGTGGCAGGCTAGGGTGGTTCACTTTGCTCAGCAACTCACGAATAATTTTAAATAGCCAAACGAACGGTGCGTTCAAACAGAAACTGAAATGGCTAGCCACTTCGCGCAATGTATGTGATGACGTCACAGCCTCCCAGTCAGTCAGTCAGATATACGGTGCTGGCACTAGAAAAAATAAAAGTGGCGATGTCATCCGACGACGCATCGAGCTGTACCGGGTATTCTGCACAGCTGAAGGATCAGTTTGTGCTTTTGACAGCCTGCCTGCTCGGGTAGGCAGCGATGTAGATAATGACGTCAAAAAAGACGGTAGCCTGCATTCAAAGGCATGAAAAGCTGCTCAAGGTCTTTAAAATTCATATTCAGGAAAACTAAATGACTCAGAGCTGCCTAGCTTGGCTTAGATTACTACAGTACCAAGGCGAACACGCAGTGCGAATTTCATTGAGATCAGCGGGCATCGAAAATTCGCCGGAGTTGTCCTTGAAGCACGTTGGAAGGATAAAAGCTAGAAGAGCTTTTATCCTTCCGTGACAATCTTGAAGCCTAATCATAAAAAGTTTAAGGAAGCTAACCGTGAGAAACGGGCCTTGGTCATGCGGTAGGCGAGCGGTAGATTAATGCAAGGTCAAGTAGTGAAGTGCCACTAAAGGTTACTGCATCCAAACAAACTCAAGGGTCTGGCTGGTCGGGCAGCTATGTGGGCCCAATCCTAGCCGAGATATCCCGAGAGGCACCGTGCACAGGGCGCCAGCGCCACAGTGGCCGGCGCCAGTATAGTGTCTCGAAAAGCGCCAGGGGAGGTTGGGTTGCCGAGGCTATATAGCTGAATTAACTCGATGGTACCATGGAGTTTGATAGTACCGTTCAGCGGAATCGCTTGACGCCGCCTCCTGGTTCTATTTTTTTATCTCCTAGGTTTTAATGCGGCGGTGCTAGTTTCAATCATAACACCCTACGATAACGTATACGCACACTAGAACGAGTGTTGATTAGTACAACGATTTGTAAAGTCTTCATATTTGCACTTTTAGACAATCTTATAGAGTCACAGTATAGTCGTTATCGTTCTAAAGGCAGTAAAGCAGTGCTCGCTAGGCCACGCATGCGCACACGTGTACGCGTACACAGCTACCGTTGAAGCGCACCAACTACTTACGCAAGAGCACGGCGCCGTCCTCCGCTGCCCGTTTGCGGATACGACTACTAAAAACGCTTCGCTGTCATCTGTCGCGAACTACGCTCTTATTCTTCCGAATTATTACGGTAAACCCGAGGTCTTATCCTTTTGTCTTTCCTTCATTCCTTCTCTTCCTCTGTTTTATTTATTTTTTTATTTTTTTATTTTATGGCGTCGAGAAGTACTTGTCGGGCCTCGCTCTCATCAAAGCAGGAATGACTTCTGTTGTATAGTTTTCCTTTCGGGATTTCAAAGCCTTGTTTACCGGCAAAATAAAAGGTGCGCAGTGGAAAGATCGAAATGAAAGAGAACGAAATAGAAACTTAGAGAAAGAAAGGCTGCAAAGGAAAGAAAAAAAGCTGACTTAGCTTATCGCGAGCGTCCGTGCTTCATAAGTAGGGCGAGTAATGGGCACTGGAGGTCATTTTCTCTCGCTCTATTACCTTCCTTCACTCCAATAGCTATTTCCATCCGGGGGGGCGTAGTGGGTTCGCTTTTATCTTTTTTTTTTTTTCAAACATATATCTCGTTTTCAGCTGTAGCTTCGGCCCTTTGTTTTTCCTCTGTTACCCGTTCAGCCATCTGCGACTAAAATGTCCGTGCGACGAAAATGGAACACTCGCGTAAACGATGCCGTCGAAGACGACGAGGCTTCATGGAGAGAAAATTGCAAAGTGGACCCAATTTTGCCCCGGGCCCATCGCCGTCCAGGTGTGTCAAAACCGTGCTCCATATTCGCGTCTCAGTGTTTTTTGTGTCTTCTCTGGAGTTCAGCACGGCCCAGTGGGCACTGACGCCGTAGTCACGAATTATTTAAACACCCGTCCGTTCATCGACGTAAACGAGCCAGGTTGACATTCTGGGTTAGTGGTGAGGCTTTTATCATTTTTGTTTCGGAGTACCTTCAATGTAACATGGACGTTAATACACTAAGAAGAAGCTCAACACAAATCGAGCATGAACTTGATGTTATCTGCAGCAAACACATGTCATAGGCTGCAACATAAATCTATACTCTGCTTTACTAGTTCCGTGCAGCACAGCCAAGGCTACGAGACCATTGAGCGCAGATTTCTTGCGAAGTGATATGAAATGTCATTTTTCTGACAAGCACCTGCGAGCGGCTCCTTCCAATAGGAGTACCTCCTCCTTCTCCTCTTTCCAAGGCTGCCGCTGCCACTGTAGCGTCCACCATTGGCAGATGCCATAACGTGGAACGATACCTTTAATTTCTGTTCTCTCTCCTGAATGGCCGAAGAGGCCTGTAGCTTCCACAGTGCTAGACGGGAGTACTGAAACAAAGAGTTCGAACTAAGCACTCGTCCGTGAGAGAAAATAGCGTGGTGATGCGTTCACGAAGTCACAGTGGAATAGAAGGCGCATTTTCTGATTGAAAATCATGCATGACTGACTTCCGTCATGTGCCTGACTTCCGTCATGTGAAGGCGAGTGAACGTGCCTTGACTAAAGAGCAAATCGATTTTTCTCGTGTCAGTAAATTTCGCTTTCACAACACCAAAAGCATCACTCTCGCCGCGATGAAGCACTTGGCTAGCGAGAAAACACGCAAAAATAAAATAGAGGTGGCTCGAAGTTTCCGGGCAAATTCGCTGTGAAAGCGAATTGCCCGGAAAGCGCCTGACGATATTGACGATAAGATACTGAAAGCGCCTGACGGCTCACATAATTATTCAACGGTAAAAATGAATTGCATTGCGTTCATACGTGGCCAGAGACATAACGTGGCAAATTTGAGGAGTTTCATTAAGCCAATGTGGCCAATATACAAAAAAACAAGGAGAGATAAAGAGAGAGAGAGAGGGGGGGCATTGAAATCCTACGCCATGCTTGCGTTGAGGTAAGGTTGTTTCAGCGCGAAAAAAAAAAGAAAATGTACGAAATTTGACCTTCATTTTCTCCTCCAATATTGAACCCATAATGACGAAATCAACCACAATAGACTTTTCTAAGAACAATTTATCTGCATCAACTGATTTTCGGTTACATTTTAATGTACCTTTAACATGCTGTAGGGACTCTGCTCAGCATTACCATGGAGCTTCTGTCAACATTTCAAAATCCAGACATGCATTCGAGTGGTCGCTTTCCCACCTGCTACAACGCCCAACTGTCTCTCTACCCCCATCAATCAATCAATCAATCAATCAATCAATCAATCAATCATTAACCTACACTGCTCTCGCACGATCGTAAGTGACCATGGTATCGCGACAGGCACGTGATCGACAGGACATAATCCAAATGCATATCTTGCCCAAGGGTCTGCCAGTCGGGACTACCACCTCCCAGACACACCCGGCGTTCCGGCATTAGTTTTCCATCCTCTTTTTCTTTCACCATTTAAGGGATCTGCGTCATTCGTCGTGCGCGTCGATCTCCCAGAATGGCGGAAGTGAGCGATGCCGGCCCTGTCGGCGTTTGGGCGTCTGGTGCGACCAGATACCGAGCAGAGGAGCTCACTCGAGACGGTACTCTGCAGTTATTCGCCCTTACATGTGCCGTCCGTTTCACGACGCTGTCGTTGTCAAGAGCTCGCACTGTGCCGCAGGATGTTCTTCACGTCGGCCCCTCCCGTGCCTGCCTCCCATGGGGCCCTGCCGACATGGGAACACGCTCTTCTATACGAGCAGGAGTTCGCAGCGGCTGTTTTCTTCGCTTCTTGGAGCCAAATGAACGCTGCCTGAGAAGCATGAACGGAGTAAGAGCAAGAACTGTCGTTTTCTGAGACAACTTGAAGCAATGAAGACGTGTATAGATCGACTTTGCGCTATGAGACGTGCTCTACCGAGGCTGTTTTCATAATGTGTCAATCCTTTACAATTGTAGCATTTATGCCATTTAAGGATGTGACTGCTCAATCTGCACATGAGGAGGGCTTGTGATATCCCTTACCGCTGTGAAGAACAGACGCAGCCACAAGAATTTGTGCCTTTGCAAATGCACAAAAAGCACGTTGTGGAACACGCCGAGCTTTGAACACACCCGTCTGCACCGACTGGACCCTGCTCTTCGACCTCGACCTTCATCTGGACTCTCTCGACTCGAGACAACAGTGACAACAGTTCTTCGCCGGCCGTGGGTTGGCGTTGCTTTTACAAAATCTTTTGCTTTAGGAATCGGCATGGACGATATATACCGCTTGGCAACTCCAAGAAACTCTGCTTCATCTGGCAGCACTGCTCAAATAAAGATGGCTACGATATGCAGGGTCATGGCGGGTCTTTTTCTTAGTGCTGTGCTGAAGTTTGTGGATTGCGGCATTAAACCGTGAAATTTTTTCGAAGGTGAAAATTGGCGTGTTGCCGATCACCTTATATTAAGTTGGTCTGGAGGATTTCAGTGACAAAACGACGTGGATATAGTTGCGCTTCGCGTGCGAACGCCCAGACTGTTCGGCGAGATGCTTCAGAGAAGTTTTTGAAAATCTGGAACCTTGCAAGCGAGCCGGAAGTTGAGGTAAGCTACTGTTTGCGGTATAGCAGGCCTCTCACAGAGATACGCGTTTCTTGAAAACTATTTCCGAGGATTTCAGTTGCGCGCTAAGCGTCGGTAAACCAAGTATATCGGTACGGATACCCATATGGGCCGAATGCCCCAAAACCCTGACCAAGCGCGCTATTCGCTGTAGCTCCCATGATTCCATGAACCCCAACGTGCGCCATGTTGAGTGAGAACACAACATTCTACACATACATTGTCGAACAAGAGCAGGCGTAACATACGTGCGTGCATTATACTTCCCGCTTCATCACTGTGCTTAATGCATCGAAAAGTATAGTCAGCGAGAATATTTCTGCCGCTTCATTGAGCATAAGTAACACGATGGCTGGCGCCGAAAACGAGCGTAGCCGAAATTCGCGTGCAACCAATATATATACAAGCTCTTGCCTATAGACGAAAGTACACATTGTAATTTAAGAATTTCATATGATATTAAAAGGTCTATTCGATTCACCCTGCACTAGCTGAACTGGTTCACGGTGGGAGCCGCCTGGGTGCCGTTGTCGTGCAAGGAACGAGTCAGAAAGCGCATGCAGCAGCGGCGTAATGCTGAAACGAATGCGAGGGTGCAAACTTCGTGCAAGCCTTCTGCTACGGGCGGTTGTCTCGTCCGCTCACATTGCTTGGCATTCGCAATTACAGGAAAAAAGGACTTACTGATGTACTTTGCGCCGTTAATATACACACGAATATGGCCGGCTTTGTCGTCTGCTGCAGTTTCGGCCATCTCATGCTGCATGAACTCTGCACTACCTCACCAGAGGGTTCACTACCTCACCAGAAGTGCAGAGACACACGTAAATTATGCTCTACTCAACAGGGAGAAAGGAGTCGTCGTGAGTGAAGTGTCGGGAACAAACCAGCATAGTGTGGGTAAATTTCTTGCTCTCGTGCGTGTCGTTCATGTATTTTTGTCCCGTCACGCGTTGTGCGCTGACATTTCATCATCATCATCATCAGCCTATTTAGGTCCAATGCAGGACGAAGGCCTCTCCCATCGATTTCCACTCCACCCTCGCCTGAGCGAGTTGGTTCCACTTTACGCCCGCAAACTTTTTAATTTCATCGCTCCATCTAACCCTTTGCCTGCCTCTGTTGCGTTTTCCCTCTCTTGGTATCCATTCCGTCGCTCTTACTGTCCATCTGTTATCTGTTCTCCTCATGACATGTCCTGCCCAGGTCCACTTCTTTCTTTTAATTGATATAATAATATCGGCTACTCCTGTCTGTTCTCTGATCCATTCCGCTCGTTTTTTATCTCTTAGCGTTACCCCTATCATTTTTCTTTCCATTGCACGTTGCGCGCTCCTTAGTTTCATCTCTAGTCTTTTAGTTATCCTCCACGTTTCTGCACCGTACGTTAGTACTGGGAGGATACAGTGATTGAATACTTTGCGCTTTAGTGAGAGCGGTAAGTTTCCAGTCATGATTTCGTAATTCCTTCCGAATGCGCTCCAGCCCATCCTTATTCTACGGAGAATTTCTTTTTCGTGGTTGGGAGTTCCTGTTATTAACTGTCCCAGGTATACATATTCGTTTACACATTGTAAGGGTTCATTGTCGATTGTAAATTCCTGTTCCTTAGCTAGGCTATTGAGCATAACTTTGGTCTTTTGCCTATTCATTTTTAACCCAATTTTAATACTTTCCCTGTTTAGGTCATTAATCATGTTTTGTAGTTCGTCTCCATCATTGCTAAAGAGTACAATGTCATCTGCAAATCTTAAATTGCTGAGATATTCTCCATCTATTCGAATGCCCTTTTCTTCCCAGTCTAGACGTTTAAAGATTTCCTTTAAACATGCAGTGAATAGCATCGGGGATATCGTATCTCCCTGTCTCACACCTCTCTCGATCGGGATTTCTCTGCTTTTCTCATGTAGGAGTAGTGTGGCTGTGCAATCTTTGTATATGTTGTTTATGATTTTCACGTAAACGCCAGGTACCCCTTGTCGTCGTAGAGCTTCTATAACTGCTTGTATTTCTATGGAGTCAAATGCTTTCTCGTAGTCGATAAACGCCATATAAAGAGGTTTGTTATATTCGGCGTACTTCTCAATTACTAGGTTGATAGCGTGGCTGTGGTCCATTGTCGAGTAACCTTTCCTAAAACCAGCTTGTTCTCTCGGTTGGTTAAAGTCGAGGGTTTCTCTTATCCTTGTAGAAATTACTTTTGCAAATAGCTTGTATATTACTGGGAGAAGGCTAATTGGTCTGTAATACTTTAACTCCTTTATGTCACCTTTCTTGTGGATAAGGATTATATTAGCATTTTTCCAACTGCGCGGTATACTACATGTCTTGACACATTTCGTGAAGAGCGATGCAAGTTTTTCAAGTACAACATCTCCTCCGTCTTTGATCAAGTCGGCTGTTATACCATCTTCACCGGCTGCTTTACCGCGGGCCATGCCTTTAGCAGCTTTCTTGACTTCGTCAGTGGTTATACATGGAATTTCAGTATCTTCCTCTGATTCTATTTCTTTTAAGGTTGTATGGTCTGTCTGAGAGCTGTACAGTTCCGAGTAGAAATCTTCTGCTACCTTTACTATTTCGTTGAAATTATTGATAACGTTACCTTGTTTATCTTTTAGCGCATGCATTTTATTTTGTCCTAAGTGCAGTTTCTTTTTGACCGATTTAATGCTGGTGCCTTTTTCTACTGCTTTCTCTATTTCTCTCGTGTTAAAGTTTCTTATATCTCTTTGCCTGGCTTTACTGATCAACTTTGATAGTTCTGCGAATTCAATCTTATCTATGGGCGAAGTTACTTTCATTTGTTGACGTCTTTTTATTAACACACATGTAATTACATGTGTGTTAATACATGTTTATACATGTTACATGTTTTATTTGCACACATGTAATTTCTCGCCGATGCGCGATTTGCGTAGCGAGTCGGCTGCTTCTCTCGGGAAACGATTCGGACATGAAGCGCCGTCTTTTGTTCCTTCGTCAGTGGCGTCTTTAGCGCAACTTTAAAAAAATTAACGAAAAAACGCAAACTACAGCCCGATTTGCAGCTCTGTATACTCCCGATTCTAGTCCCGATTCCGGGCAGACCCCTCGCGAAGCGGCTTCACGAAGGTTTGTGCCCGTTGCACATGGCTCTCTTCATATATGGTATCCGCGCGCTCTGGCTCGTTGAAAAGACAAATTGCGAGCAACTATTTATTTTAAAAAGAACGCGGTAAGCAAGCTTAACATTTGAGGGCGAAATTTAGCGAGCGATTCAATCGTGAAGAGGGAGAACTTCAGCTGAGTTTATTAATAACACCAGCCATGCTGCAGGCGTGCACGTGTATGCATGCCTGCGCCTCATTTTCTTTAAAAAAGGAAAAAAAAATCATGGCACGCGTTAAAGAATTTCTAAGCGCCATATAGATATAGCTTATTTTCCATAGTCGCCGATTCGGTCTATAAATTGCGTGACCCGTACCCGTGGTATGCCGCACAGACGCGGCGCCAGGTTGCAGACAAGTCCACACATCTTCCGCTACATGTCGCCGACATGGGTCACTCGGCCATAGCAACTGATCTCGTCCACAGCGATCGCGAATTCCCACGGCGACATCAGCTCGATAAAGCGTTTCGACACCGCCGTTACCATCAATACAGCCGCAGCACCGCGGTGCTCTGACAAGTGTTTCGAAAGGTCCCATACACCGAACGGCGACGGCATGCTACCGCGCGCTGCCCGGACGCCGGGCCACTGCGACCGCACGCCGCCTCGCGTTCAATCTCCAGAAAATCGGAGTGCCGCTTTTTTTACAGCCCACTGTCCAAACCGAAGGGAAGGCTCGCAACGTACACACTTTTATAGCTCGGCAGGTTTTGTATATATCGCAACGCTGGTTTTTACGACCTCGTGTATATATCTCGTGACGACCTGTCCTCGACACGGATGCCGCCCTCCTGAACTCCCCTTCCGCTTTGCCCCGAGTCACAAAACAACCCCATATAAACAGCCACGCGCGCCCACCTGTATTTACACACGCGTGCCCGCGCAGCATGTTTTGTTCCTCTTCTTGCGTCAGCGTCGTTTAGATTGCGACACTACGCGAATGTGAAAGCACGCCGCAAGAGAACCGCTTTCTTATGTTCCGCATTGCTGCGAGTGAGCTCTGGTCCGTTCACTTCACCTCGATAATGCGCTCCTCACAGAGGTCCTCCCTGAAGGAGAACTGCCCATTAAAGCTTATCATTCGCCGTCTATCACAAAGGTCGCGTGCGTGAATCCATCTGCAGTGGCAGCAGCAACTCGGGTATATGTATGAGGAGCCACGAACAGAACGTGTTTGTTTGAGTTAAGCATGACGTGAACGGCCGCTTGCCTTGACAAACCACCCATTTGCCGTTCAAGAAAAACTTTCGAAGAGCTCAAATCGAGCGCTTGCGTCGGAGCTAGACCATGCAAGAAAAAAGCCGAGCGCTGGCGTCATCGGAACGGTTCAACCATCTTATCGCCCAGTCCCTCGTCATCACCTTCCCCTGTACAGAGACATGCATCTCAATATGGGAGGCAGACTTGTGCTATATACCCGTCTGTAAAGGATTAGTCGGTATACGATGACCTAAGTTTCCGTGAAGTCCATCGTTGCAGATGGATTTAATAAATATGAGAAACAGGTGAGCACAGATGACCTACAGAACTAGATGAAACTGTCAATCTTTCTTTTTTCTTTTTTTTTTTCTGAATAGGACCAATACAATACGAATTCGAAGGCGCTTAAATATTCGAGTATCTGTGTGCATACGCATATACGGACACTTACAGACGGTCGCGTAATGCCTCCTTCTTAATCATCGCCTTATACCTTGTTATCGCTACCATATTAAGATTTGTTTTTATCTGCTCTTGAAATTAACATTGGGGCATTAAAGTTGTCCGCGCTTTTAGTGTTACCATATGTTGTGTTTCTCATTGCACTTACGACTCACTTTGCGTTTCGAGAAGCACATTTAATTACGCTTCGAGCATGTCTACGTTTTGAATTCCTATTTCTTGACTATGGAGTGTCCTTGGCGGCACCACGTAGTAGTTCCAGATTGGTATTTTAGTTACGAAAGTTGTCACCTATTACGGCCCAGCCTAACCTAACGTACAGCCATGAATTATAGTTTCAATCGGCGGCCGGTCAATGAACGTACCTTCTTGCCATTCTTGGAAATACACACGGTGCGTCACGAGGCGTCTGAACGGGAACTTTTCGCTAGTCGTGCTTTGGCATGGTTCGACGCCATCACTGCCTCTACGTTTTCTTTATGCGGACTACAGAAGTCGTAGGCATCTCCAATCATGGCACGTTTTGTGGATTATCGGCTTTACGAGTTCAAACAACCGTACTGCCAGGATGATAAGCCGTTCCAGCTGCTGCTTCCAGAATAGGGATCTACCGGCAGCCAGAAACGGAAAATGCGAACGCACGCACGCACACGCACACACACACACAGAGAGAGAGAAACGATAGCACAAGAAATAGCGACGCCGTGCTTGCAGAAGCGCACCTGCATAATGCCCAGAGCGAATAAAAAATAAAAATAAAAGGGGGGAGGGGCATCTGAAAGGTGTCTGCCGTTTCGAATGAGGCCCTAATCTGGGCCCTGTCCTTGCAATGATACCTTTCTATCACAGTGATCTCAGAGGGGAACCTGGAATCGAATGGACAGCAAGCACCAAGATGAAAAACGGGCTCAGAATCGCAGAATACCAAGTTCATGCGTCAACAATTCCGTACTGTCTCGGAGGTCAGCTCGGCTCAAGCGACAACGCCTCAGGCGAACGCGGCTATCGCACACGTTCACTATGCTGATCTTACAAATGCAAGCAAGCTGATTGAAACATGTGGGTGGTGCATGTGCAAAATGGAGGCATGCGAGACGTACCAAAACGTGATTGCGCTGGTCCATCGGGCACAGGGATGATGCCTCCAGAGTCTAGATAGATGATGGGCTCTTCAAACGTTATTGCTTTTTTCATAATCTCGATGTTGTCAATCAGTTTGTCGGTTTCGAGTACCCAGAAGCGCCCCACAACGACCGGTGTCAAAAAACAAAAGCCCTCGGTGGAAAAAAGAAAAAGAAAGGGGGGGGGGGGGAGAGAACTCTATCAAATATGCTGAAGCAGAACTGCGAGTTAATTTGTCTAACTGGTGGATGTTTTTAGGACTGCTATTTACTCCACGATGATCCTGCCAAAATATCCGCCGAGAAAACGGCAAATAAAAGCTTTTCAAGTGAGATCTGGCGGATCGCGATCGTTGATCGGGCCTCACTGGCACCATGTGACGAGCAGATGTGCCTGTGAGACACCCGGATCACTTGGGTGCTTAAAAGGGGCCCTACGACACTTCTTGAACATAGAGAACGGTGCGGATCAGTCGTGGATGCTCCTGCGAAGATGCGAGACAAATATTATTGCACTGCACGCTATTCGCTATTTGGTTTCATACAGCTGGGGGGTGCCCACACTTCTTTCAACAAATTACGTTGCTACCAGGCGCACTGACAACGTTGCTTGACTCTTTTCATTGCTATTTAAGAGAGTCACGCACATTTTCTTTTTATTCGTCGAATTCAAAGCGAACAAACGACGAGTAGCAAATTCTTTCCGCGATCATGAAATCAGCCAACGCCACTTCTGCTTCAAGTGACTTCATCGGTGCGCCTAGTGACGTCATTCGTTGAAAGCAGGGCGGGCGCTTTCCAGCTGCGTTTAAAACCGAATTGCGAACTCCCTGGTGCGTGCAGTGCAATATTTGCCCTCCACGCCTGATCAGTATCGCTTTCTCACCTCCTTAAGAAAATGTTACAGAGTACAGGCGTGTGTAGTTGCTTACTTCTCCCTTTGTGTGCGCTATTCCGCTTACATACCAACACGCCCAGACTGCTCATTGGCTCTTCGGTATGAACACCTAGCGACAAGTATTAATTACCCGTAGAATTCATTTGCCATTACAGCCCAAGCTGTTACTGCGGCTGTTCGAACTCTTTTCCCCCATCCCTACGAGGAGTACCTCAGCTCGGCTGCTCCACCTTGGAAGCTCAGCGCTCCTTTGGTGGCGCGCGCCCGGGCGGCGGCGTCCCGGACTAGGGGCTGCCACTCAAGCGCACAGCAAGCAACTCGCATGTGAACTTAAATGTTTTTCCACCTGCCTACCTCGGAGGCGGTGCCTGAGGCTTCACGTGACTCTTTGTATTCTGAGCGTAAGCAGACTATCTGCTGTTCCTAATGCTCCATCAGTCTTCGGCAGCTCAGATGTATGTAGGAGTAGTCGGCATTACAGAAGTAGGCAATTATTCGGCAATTCACCAATACGGGCGCGTCACCCGCTGCAATCTGTCTGGTTGGTGGGATGTGGCCTGTGCTTCACACTGGACCTCGCTGAGGAGGAGGGCGCGACTTGATGCAATCCGAGGAAAAATGGCTCTGGATCATGGGCACAGTGTCCATCCAGTTCACTCTTCCCTGTACGTCCATTTTCTGTATATAGCATGCAAATGAGCATTCCTAGTGTCATAGTAAACCTTCTGTGTTATCGTTTTCCACATTCCAGCCTTCTAGCGTTTACCCGAAGGCCTTGCCGTGCTACCAAGCGTGTCTGGATTCAGCGCAACACTGCGTCACTACACTGACAGATTCGTACTGATATTGACCGGAACTCACCCTTGTCCTTAAGCCCACTAAAAGTCGTTCCCACGCTAGGTCAGTAATGCCGTATCTCAAGTGTGTGAAATGAGCGTGCCGCGAGTGAGTGTACTCGGGGGTTCAGGGAGCATGCCGACCCATGATCCTTGGTCACCGACTGCAGGAGGTCTCGTCCGTGAATATCTACTCAGCAGTGAGCACATACCCGCTGCAAGATAGGCAATCGCCTACACGGCCGAACGAAAGATTGAGGTCTTCTCTTGACTCGTTACAGTGGCCCGACATACAGGAAGACTGAGTCACTATCTCGTTTGGCGCTCTGCCCGTAGTGTATGGTTCCGTTACTCGCGAAATTATCAAAAAGAACCTCCCGGCAGCGCACTTCGGTGTCTCTCGTTACACAGTGTCTATCTGCAAAATATGGCGGATATTTTTAATAACAGCAGCTAGCAAGAAACAAAATGTGGCGGATATTTTTTGTAAGTACAGCTGGCAACAAAAGTTCTGTCAGACATACGCGGTCACAGTTGAGGTTACACGTACAATGAACATATGCTACCTAAATGCCACGAGAAAACCTTACATATCTCCTATTAAGACGTGCTGTAACCTTTAGTTTAAAGAACAGTAAACGCAACGTCACGCAGGCCATGCGAGGCTGAACGCTTCTTTCAACTATACCGGAACAACGCTGCACAGGCCAGCGGCTCACCGGCCTTCACCCTGTATTTGAGTGCACAACCATAAATGCCACGAAGCTATAGTAAGCGAGACGAGAATAGAAACCCTCACGCCTACACGTACTCATTCCTAAAAAATTATTGTCGGTGGCACTTCGCAATAATGAGTAGACCGGTTTTACTCAGTGCCAGTTTATATGGCAGCCCTCGGCTCCGAATTAAATTGTTTAACCTCGTTGGTCCCAAGGTGACATAATTGCACAATAACAATTTTAAACAGAAAGAACGTAAAACGAACCGCTACGCCCTCAGCGGCAAGTTCACGTGTAATTTTCATGCTTCAACGCACCGTGATTACGGCAACGGCGGTCTCTGGTGACCTTGAGCAACAAAGCACAGGTGTTGCGCGCACGGCAGCACGCGTGACTCACAACGAAGGAAGGCGGATAACTACGCCGGTCGCGCACTCCTGCGGCTATTGCAAGTACGGCACGGGGACTGCCGCGGATTTTAACGCAACAACGTTTAAGGAGCTCGCGTCGCAGAAAAGCCGGCGTCGGCGTTGCAAACGATGACAGTTTCCCAGAGCACAAGACCACGTCAGCCATTCGCAATGACGCAGGTGCTTGAGTGGACAAAATTGAATTTCAAAATAAAATCAGTCAGAAAAATGGTAAATCAAGACTTAGCTAGAATCCACACACATTGCAGCTGGTACTGTAATTTGAATGTACGAGAAAACGTAATTTTGTTACCAGGAAAATATTTAATTCCAGCATTTTACAGAGAATGCACTAAATCTAATGAGTTTTCTGTGAGTAGGCGATGACGGGTGCCAAAATGGCGTTATAGCATTCAACTTTTAAAAGCGATGCTTAAGCGTCGTCCAGCTTTTCTTTTTCTTGTAGCTCCATATGTCCAAAAACACACACACTTTCAGCAGTAAATTATTCACTAATTTTATTCAAGAATAATCGCTACTCAAGAGTACAAAGAAGCTGCGATAGACATTCTCTGCCACCCTGAAAAAAAGGACTGGGCAGCAATTCGATGGACACTGGCTTCACCAGCAGCATGGCTAGGATAAATGTCGTTGCCACATGGGTTCTGCTTCGTCAAATGCTACAAAGCACATCGAACCATCCTGCTTGCCATAGAGCAACGGTTCCATCAACCATCTTACAAGTCAAATGACATTTCCCATTTCAGAAAGAATTCGAGCAAAGCCTCTTCAGCTCTGTGCTTGCCAAACGCACCAAAAGGGGTGCTCAGGCCATCAATTCGGACACCTTGGCTTATCTCTGGGCCCTACACTCTTAGATATTTTACACAATGCCAAGTGTGTGATGATGATTTTAAACATATATGTCTGCCAATAGTGAGTACACCTAGGTGCCAATTGAAGCTTATACAAAAATTTTGGGGTCATGTGACTACTTGCCACTACAGAGCTGTGCAAACTTTCATCAGTGCAGTAAAATTCTTAATTTTTCAGTATTTGTTGTATAGTGATGGCATGCTACCTCCAAAATACATTTATGACAAAAAGAAATTAAACATTTTGAACACTGCAAATTTACGAGATATGTAGCCATTAAACCATTACAATAAATTTTTCATTGAAATTCCCTCATTTTTGTCCTTTTAAAGCATATCTTAACAAGTTTCAAAAGACTACTAAAGTGTTTTCAATGAACATGCTTCATACTCTACATCCACAAACTTCGTTTTACCTGTTCAATTAACAACAAATATGTCTGTCACCACAGCATATACTACACAAGAAGGAAGGCAACATTCTTTTTCTACTTTAAGATCATCTGCAAGTAGCTGTGCTAGATGATGCTATATTTGAAGAGAAATGAACATTGGGATCCGTGCTGCATGATCACATGATGACACTATTGTTCGGAAAAAGTACACATCACAATGTGTAAAACATCCAAGTGTGTAGGGCACTAACTTTGCAACATTCCAACGTGCTTACAAATGGAAGCAGGACATCAAGCACTGCTTGAGACTCTTAAAGGAGTCACAGCCTTGAATCCTTGCTCACTCAGTTGACTCAGACAACAATGACAATACATCACCACTCTACAGCTATGACAAAGCTTCACAAAGTCCAATACAAAACCGCGTTGGGCCGAGACCTGCACAGGACAGTTTCACTGGTGAGTAATCTCTCTGCCCAACCACTGTGATAAAAGGACAAGGAAGGAGACGTAAGAACACAGTAAAGTTGAGCAGCTTAAAAGATGAGGCATTTGTTGTGAAGCCAGAACTACTGATGCAACACCAGCTATTAGACACGGCTCGGAGAACACCAAAGGTTGCTCTACTTTACGAAGCAACTGGCAAGCATTGAACCCGAGAAAGGAAATGAACTGCACTGTACGTTGCTTTTGCAATTGGTGGGTTCACACAGTGGTAAGAACTTACGGTTACGTTATGCTTACACAAATCAGCAACAACATCACACATCAGAAAACCAGATAACCTGTTTAGTGAGCAATCAAGTGCTGCTGAATTGCTCAGTACTTATCCTGCAGGCTTGAATAGCAACAGAACTCAGGTGTACACCAATACTAATGTGGTTCCTTAAATGGAACAGTACAGCCTGCGACAAAAAGTAATCCACAGCACAGGTGGGCATGCCATAGGTGTCATTTGTCTATTTGACTGCAGTGGTAAAAGATTTCTAGGTTTCTGAGACTGTGGAAAACAAAGTCATAGTTTTCAGACTGTAGATACTCACTGTGCTACTGAGGAACATGCCAAATTATCAATGTTCTGTTCTCAAAAACTGCAGTGATTATTTTTCCCAACAGCTAATCTCAGAATGAACACGGACAAAAAATTCCTGCTGATGCAAATGCTCAGTCAGTCAGTGAACAAACTTTACCGATGTCTGGAGGAACTATATTTGGGCACCCCCGAAGGTAAACATGAGCAGCAAGAATTTTTTACCTTAATATCAAACATTCCCAATGTTCCCACGAAAGTGGCTCGTTGTTGACATGAGACACCATCCTGTGCAGGTCAGGCATAATGCACAATGGCCAAAGCAATGCGACGAGCATGTGTGAGCCTACAGTAACATGGCTTGCCAAAATAGTTCACCTGGCTGTGAGCATTGGGTCCCTAGATGGACATATCTGTGAGCAATAAGAGTGGCGCATACGTGTGCACAATTCAAACACTTGTTACACCACGGCTGATCTGGGGCTGCGTTTTGGCTCCCATCCCTGAGGACACAATTCCAAAGGAGTGTGGCATTGTGGGCTGAAGCAATGGAAGCTGGCTCATTTCAGACTAGAAGTATGGATGCAGTGCCTGTCTGCCACTGATGGCAGTCATACATATTCTAGGGTAAACCGAGTGCTGCCTTGTAAACAACACTTCTGCACAATCCTAAGGGCTGGAACATAATGTCGGAAAGTGGGCTTGCTGCATTTCCACAGTACTAGCTACAGCCATTTGTAAAACTCAGACCTGTCACTAGATCATCAACATTTCATGACCTTAATTCAAAGAAAGCACCAATGCAAAGTGGTGCCAATTCAATGGTGCCAAGAGCAAGAACAGCAAAAAGAACAGATGTGTTTTATGCCAGAACCTGAATGGGGCCTATGTTCCAGCTGACCAAGCCAGCCAGACTGTGCTTCTTGAGGACCGTTTCCATGGGGATTGGAACCAAGACTACAATGCCTGCTGCGTGTGCGCACACTCAGTGGGAGTGGCTGATGGGGGAGCAGGACGACGTAATGAGCATCCGGTGATTGCGGAGGAAACTTCTAGCCACAGCACGAGGGTGCATGCAGTCATCGAAAGCTGTGGGGTACAGGACCACAGAAAGGATGATGCACTGTACATAGAGTGCAGCGATGCTGCCACCAACACCACACCACGGACCCTGCACTTTGTTGCACTTATGCAATGCTTAGAGTTGACGCCTCTTTGAAGAAACTTTGGCCTATTTCTCTCGCGCACTTGTTCAGCGTGGCTACAGTGCTGCTGCTGTACATTACAATCTTTGCATTGTGCAGCATCTCATGACAGAAGGCAAAACAAAAGTATTTTACCCTCGCCACTTTCATCACACATACAATGCAACCACATGACCTTTCCACAAAGAACAGAGAAGAGAAAGCATGCAAACATGTGCACAGAAAGCAGTAAATGCATGCATATAAAAAAAGGGGCAACTCATTCCGGACGACCAGACTTCTGTACATAGAAAATGATACTGTAATAATAATCTGCTCAATACTTTCATAAAAAATATAAGCAAGTACAAAACAAAAAGCACATTAACAAGGTGTATCAGACATGCGCCAGCGCATCCCATATAGGCTATAACAATTCTTGCAGACTATAGGGGGTGAAGTGCCTTTGCCTGCCCTACAGGGACAGCATAAGGCCTCAGCCACAGTGGACAGACCAAACTCTTGGACAGGACCCTGAAATTAATTACTATATAACATTTTAAATCAATAATATACCTCTCATTTTTGTCTCTCTACTGATGCTCTCACTGGCTGCAAAAGTCAAAAGCCATGGCAGAACATCCTACTATATCAAAGCTCAACATCACTCCTTTCTACTGTCGGTGATCATTTTTTATCTAGCTTGACTAATGAAGTGCAATCATAAGAAACTAGAGTGCTAAGCAAAAAAACATCAAAGATACAGCCTCAAGCACTTGGAACAATTTTTGGGCAATCAAGCCGCGTTGAATTTCACCAGCAAATATGGCCCGGAAGTGATGGGGCAATACTTGCTGAACAGTGGCCGCTGTCTACTAGGTTGCGTATGGTAAAACCTGCCCTGCGATAGGTGCCAGGCAAGACGATGCGGACTACGCTCCAAAATCTAGATGTGCTTGAGGATTTCTACATAAAATGACCCATACCTGCATGAAGATAAAGCACACATACAAAAGAAAGAAGCTCTCGGATGGTGCCACAAGCGGGCACAGCTTATGACATGGCTAAGAGCCATCTTCGGCTATTCTAGGGACCACCTTATGGTCTTCGTAAAGCTACACATTAAAACACCAGAAAAGTGCATGACATAGTAGATGAGAAAGAACTTGAGGAATGCAAGTGAGACCCCAGAAAAGTCTATCTTTGTATACTAGCACCGGTGTATGTTGCGTAGGAAAAGCTGCCCACATACCTGCTGAGGAGACAAGGAGAGCAGCCATTGCATACGGGCCCGGGCGTCTGACTAGACAGCATTTACAAAAAGAACGCGCAGTGACCTTTCCTGCAGTGTGGCTACGGAACATGGTCAGTCCCGAAATATTCCTTTGGTACATGTAGGAAACAACACACAGTCGCTACTACTGAAGGTGCGCAATCCTAATGTGACAAGAAACATGGTAGTCAATATTTCTTTTCCTAAAACACCCCACCTATACACAGCCCTTATTTAGAACATCTACGATAAATGTGAAGTGAAAGATCATACCCCTTATCGAAATGTAACCAAAAGGGCACTTTGGGTGGGATTTCAGGAAGATGGCAGATGCACCGCTGATCATGAAAATTGGGCTCTAATGTACTTACCGTATTTACTCGCATAATGATCACACTCGCGTAATGATCGCACCCCTAAATTTTGTCGTCAAAATTCGATTTTTTTTTTTCCCCCGCGTAATGATCACACCCCGAACTTGCCGCAGCAATATGTCGTGTGCCAAGTCTAGCTGACGATCATCATGTTTACCATCTGTCGAACGTTACGTAAATAACCCTTCAAGACTCACCAAGTGAACTGCACGCACCAAGCAGATGCCTAATTTTTGCCCACCCTTGGCGGAAACGTGCCGTATCAGGATAGCAGTAAAGACAAATGCCGTAGTTTTCACCACGCCAACAGCTTCAAGACGACAGGCATATGTAACACGCTCGACAAAACGGAAGATAACGTTCTGTGGGACTGCGATGACGCTGCCGGTTCCGACAGGGAATAGAGCGGCGACGACATTGACGCTTCAGACTCTGAATGAAAGTTAGGGCAATGTATGTAGTTCCTGCGTAATGTGTGCGTTTATTACAAAGGCAAGCCTTACTCTACTTTTATCTTTGGTTATGTTCATGATAGCTATCGTAAGAATTCTGATGCGCGACTTGTTTGCGTTCTCGGTGCTCAAAATATTGTTTCGCGGAAAATTTACCCCGCGTAATGATCGCACCCCAAAATTTGCGTAAATTTTTTTGAAAATAAAGTGCGATCATTATGCGAGTAAATACGGTAGTTTTAGTTCTTTAAAGGCAACCATGTATTTAGGTAACTTATGCAGGAAACCCTATACGCATAGCTGCTTTGCAAAACATTAGTGCATCTGCATGAGTCTGCAGTAAAAACAATGCCTTTTTTTTTTTTTTTTAAATAAACATCCCTTGAAGTTGTGTGTATTATCTGTAGGAAGAAAAAGCCTTTGTCATACCAATAAGTTTGAAATATGGAAGGAACAAAGGATATGATGAACAGCAGAAGTAGATACGAAGCATCTAGAATGCCTTTGCATAAGAGAATATGCAATGTCTGTTGACAACAAGGAGCAGGAGGCAACAGAATTATAGAAAACAAGACAAGTTGGCACACATGCATGATAAAGAGGAATGTGATGTATGTAAGAACATAAGCTTGCCTATTTATTCAGTTGCATTTACTGTTTCAATTGTTCATAGTACCTTCTACAGAGAACCAATACGTATGACAGAAGACACTCTGAAGAAACATCTTGGAGTGACAGGAGCCCAGAGCTACCTGCACGCATTAAGTGCATAAATGCACAAATACTGGTCTGCATCTCAAAATGAAAAGCAGCCAGCCATAGCCAATGCAAGTAACATTAGGACTTAAACCCCTGTAACCAATGCATGCATGGCCACCCGTCGCCAGCAATTCAATGGCAATGGGAGTGACAGGCATTCAGGTTGACAAGGGTGTTCCAAGGTGCAGCTGGCTACCTCATAATGTACGAGCAAGGCTTTTTGGAAATGCAGCAACTGATCAGGGCAAGTACGAATGCTCATAATGCAACCCCTCTCCGAAGCAAGGTGGAGCCATAGCTGAAAGCAACGCTGGGACTGCCATGTCATCAAGAAGGCATGACAGCAGGCATAAGTGATGGAAATACAACTATGCCTAACGAACCCAATGTCAAACCAGAGGCACAACGTCTCACTCATCTAGTTATGATGAGGACCACGACATCCTTGCAATTACTGAATAAAGCAGCAAGTCTGGCTACTCTGACACAAGTGGGACTAATGAGCTCTTCAGGCCTTGTCTTTGTACATTGTTTTGATACTTGATGTATGTTAAGGTGTCAGAGCAATAAAACTTCAGTTGTTAGTGCATGTGTGTCGTCTTGTCTTTCTTTGTCTTGTGTGAGCGCGCTGTCTTTAGCCAAGCTGCACATGCCATGATCAGGCCTATGTTCTATGTTGCCAGACTGTGTATAGGGTTGCGAGATAGGGAGACTCAAGTAGGATAAATTAATGACCACTACTGAACTTTGGCTGAAGCTTGTTCTTAGCTTATCAGTTTGTTGCTACCTGTAGTTTTTGTGTAGTATTTGTATATTTGAGTGCATTAAAGGGCCCACGACAGCCAAGTTTTTGTTAGAAACTTTTATGTTGTAATGAGTAGAACTGTTGCAATCATGGAATGAAGCTGTAACTACTCCAATGTGATGTCTATGTAGTCCTAGCATTGCTAATTTCGTTGAATTTTAATGAAGCCTCAAAACGTGCCTCAAATATCAGAAAAAGCTAGCGTTGCATTGCACCTGTTGCAACTTATCACACACATCATCACACGAACTCTAGGTTTGGTTGACATTGTGGAGTGCGCTTGTTGAAGTGCCACTGAATTAGTCTCCTTGAAAAGACACCGAAAAAGGTGCCTCTTACTTTAAGATCATGTTCAGCACATGTTTCTCATAGTCACTTAACCACTATTGTAATGTCAGAGACAGCCTGCGCAGCCACTAACCATGTGGTACTAGTGGCAATGTGGAGAGGTGCAGCCAACTCAAACAAGTATTTCCGTTTACTTTAAAACTATACAGAAATATCTTAAGGACAACACTTGTCGCTAATACTTGGTCAGAAGTTCCTTTGCGTACAGAACCATCAAGTACCACAAACATCGCGAAGTCGAAATTTTGGTATCCTGGGCCCTTTAAGTTTTGTTTTGGTTTTTGCTTTCGTAAAAGTCTTGTGTGCTTTGACAGGAGTTTTTGCAACCACTTTTTGAACATCACGACTCAAAAATAACCTGTTATGCCCCCTTTAACTCAAGTTATAAAGACAATAACAAAGAAAGAAAAAAAAAAATCCTTGTATTTGAGAATGGCAACCCCAGGAACAAGCATTCTGCTTATATTACGGGATTATCAGAAGAGTTCGCCATCAAAACAGAGAAGAGCCTGGAGAATCAGAAACATAACAGGAAAGTGGGTAGATGGATGCATCTGTGGCGAGGATGACTGCGTTTATGTAGCTCCTGGAATATATGCCAATGCTTATGATGCAAGGTCCTGTATGAATTAAGCAAACTGAAATGGTGCTGAAATGTCACTGCACAGAAAAGTGCAAGAAGCTAAAAACTACGCTTCCGGTGGGCTAATTTTTGACATGATGTAGTGAGATCAGCATAAGCAGTGTCTCAATAATCAATATACAAATGTCTAACTTCATTTTTTGTTAATGTACTCTACTCACATTGCAAATAAGCCTATTAATATGCATGGGCAGTATTAAAGTACAAAAATACATTGCTTTGAAGTAATCAATCGAAAGAACCTATCCTGCATTTACAGAGGAAGAAAATATAATGTTTAGATCCACTATTTCAGGATCTAGACAATGTTACAAAATAAGCACTTTCCAGCTGTTTTATCACTGCTGCACAAACCATCCATATTATTTTAAGCCCTACCTTAGGATGTGAACATGAGAATTGTTTGTACAATGTTGGAATAAAAACTAGAACAATAATTTGAACACTACAAATCTCTCCCTTTTGTAGACATCAAACCACAAGTTGCAACTGCTCAAGACCACTTCCTTAAAGCCACACTGCAGGAAAACTATACGACACGGTTTGCATGACCCCTGGACAAATGCTAGATTGAATCTTTGGCGACGGTGGTCAGGAGCCAATGGTTGCCCTGCGGCAATTGAACAGCCACTTGATCACCCTAGCATTCTTCTCCACGATGGACGTCTCGGCTGGACCATGGTCAACCAGGTCACGGTTCCGCAGGCCTGCACCACCTTCGATCCCACCGAAGCCACCGCCCACTGAAGACGTGTCGCTGCCAGCTAGACTGCACGACCGACCCATTGAGTCTGCAGAGCTGATGCTGTCGAAGTAGCGTGATGAGCCCGACCCTGATGATGGCGAGAGGACGCTGTGCCACGTGCTTGCGTCCAAGCCCAAGGTGTCAAAGAAGCGGTCGGGGAGCGACCGCTGCAGCTCCCGTACTCCAGCACCCAAATCCGGTTGGCTACGGTGCGCCACGTCGGACTTGGACCGTAGCACGGGTCGCCGGGAGGAGGAAGCTGCCTCTCCTCCTAGACTGCAGTTTCGGCTTGGCAGGTCGAGAGGCCGAAACGAGAGGCTGCGGCCCACCACTGTCTCCGATGAAGGCCGGGGCTTGCGACAGCAGCGATCTCTACTGTAAGTTGGGGAGGGCTCACCATACATGTCGACGGTTGCTCGAAGCTCTGTGCTTGCACGCCGTGTTCGGGATGGTGAGAGATCGGGCAGGCTCTTATGGAACACAGCTAGACCTGATGACTGAGTGAGCGATGGTGGAGTGTCGCCAGCGATGAGCCGCCTCAGCTGGTGCTGGACGTCTTGGTCAGTCCTGAAACAAATATGTATTTGTCCCTTCAGTACTCGAGATTTCCAGTCACCATAGTCAACTTTCAGTTAGTTCCAACGCATGGCATAAACATTTCTTCCATTACCATCTCTTATAAGCCTGTCCTTCACCAGCTACTGTAGCTTACAGCTTTTCATATTAGTTCTATGTGATTAGCCCGTCAGCAGCTTTACGCACTGTATAAACTTAGCCAAGAGAATCGACAGATAAGGCTTTTAGATGAAAAAGTGCACTGCTGATAAAAATAAGGTAAGCACCAGTGTTAGACTGGGTCACATGACTGAAAAAGCAGCAACACTCAAAGGGGAACTCGGTGGTTTTTTCACCACGTTTTAATATCTACATTTTCCAATAGTACTGACAGTCCTGTAGCAGCTAGGGTTGTTCAGTTTGCTCAGAAACGCACCAATAATTTGAAATAACCGAGTGAATGGTGCGTTCGAACTGAAACTGAAACAGGTAGGCACTTTGTGCAGCGTGTACGATGACGTCACAGCCTCCACACCATCAGAAATACAGAGCTAGTGTCAGAAAAATGACACTAACTAAATACATCCAACAACGTATTGAGTTATGCCAGCTTTTCTAGACTTGACATTGACGATTTGAGCACTGCAGTATCACCGTTTTGCTTTTGATGGCCCACCTGCTCTGGGAGGCAGTGTTGAAGGTAATGATGTCAAAAACACAGGGTGGCCTGCATGAGAATCTGCTGAAAATTTTTAAAATTCATTTTCAGAAGAACTAAATGACTTGCAACCGCCTGGCTTGGCATATATTATTACAGTACCGAGGAGAATATATACTGAAAGTTTCACTAACCAGTGGACACTGAAAAATCGTCAGAGTTGCCCTTTAAACAGGCACAATTGTCCATTCGATCAAGCCTTAATTTGGATATTACACTTATGTCTGGAGTAGTGAAAAACAGTAAGAAAAGGACTGATGGGCTAGACTTTAAAGTGACGGTTCACTTGTGTTTTTAGACTTTGGGACAGCTCGTGAATGGTGTAAGTGTATACTTACCAGGTCACACGATTTCAAACTGCAAAGGATGCATAGATAGGATTGGCATTCCTAGTTTCCTCTTGTTAGAACATGCTTACATGCGAGAAATCCGGCACACTAAAGTGAATTTTCTTATTTTAGTAGGTTAGCTTTTCACAGTACCAAAAACACCAATCTTGCAAGAAGAAGACCTTCACTAAGCTGGAAAATGTGCAAGAGGAAAAGACGGGTAGCAGCGCCACTTTGAAGTTCAGTACTAACACACGTGATGGCACGCAGTATGTGTCAAAACTTTGACGGCGTTTGCCTGCCGAGATATTTATTGGTACGAAATACATACATTGTGTTCTGAGAAAGCCAGAGGCAAAACACAAGTTTCAGGCAATTCGATACAACAAATCTGCCGAGGGGAAGAAAACAAAGAAAGAGGTCTTGTGACGTCAGGAGACAACTTCTGCCACAAATTTCAAAACTAGAACTTCGACATTCATTTTCTTTTTTAATATTGAACATGAAATGATGAAATTAATGACAACAGAGCTCTTAAAATATCAGTTATCATTCTAAACCACTTCACTTTTTCACTTTAGTGTCCCTTTAACTCGTTTGCTGCCACACCTATTAAAATCTATCAAATTGCTTGACACATTTCAGGTTCAACTCTTGCCCGCATGCACAGTTTGTGGGCACCCTAGCATCATCTACGTAGTAACATGCAGAACATAGAACATGGCTCTGGGCAATTTTGTTGCTTTTGTACTCTATGGTGGCTCTCTCGTACTGTGATTGTTGAGCCACTGCATCAATCATGGCATGGTTATTATACCCACTAATGCTCCTCGAAAATGTTGTGCTTCTCATGCATCATGTGCTTTAAGAGCAGACTTTGCAGAAGAAAGCAGCTGTAGTGAGCCACAAAATGACAAAGTCAAGCTGCAGCATCAATGGCAGTTGTCTGGTACAGTTGCAAGGAATGATATGAAAAATGGAAAGTCCAAATAAATACTGCTGTATACAGACGGCAGTTTGCTCATTGAGTTCTTTAGAGGGAGATGTTGGCTGTGCACAAGGTGTATGGATAGTGCTAAAGAAAACTGCAGCTTACGATAGGTTTGCATACTTTAAGAAAGGCAGGAGACATTAGAGGATGATGAGCACAGCTGGAAGTCGCTGACATCCTGAAATGACGAAACGATTTTCAATGTGGAACAAAATTATTCACTGTGATCACTGAATGGCAATTCAGGAGTTACAGCAAGTGTGCATCTCACGTAGATCAAGTCCTACCATTTCATGCACTAATGTGAAGATGTGATACATCATCGTGAAGGTTGTTCCTGGGCAGTTGAACATAAATCAGAAGGAATGTGACATGGCAATAGCTGGAGAGATATTTGATATGAGTATGCAGGTGCTGATGCTGCTGTAATGCAGGTTGTCACTGGCAATGAGCCTTTGGTGTTCGCCTACGACACAGCGACGAAACAGCAGTCTTCGAATTGGTGCACACCAACATCTCCCAGCTAAAGAGAAATCACGCACCACTAGATCCACAGTCAAAGTTACGCCCATTGCTCACGCTCATGGAGTATGACTTAACCAGCTATAAAACAATTATTCCCGCTTTTTGAGCAGTTGTGCAGATAAGAAGGGTTTGCTTATCTCCTGGAGATGCTGTACTGCTTCTTTTAATGCTAAAGATCTTATCACAACATCGTGAACATGAATATACATTAAGTAGAACCTCGTTATAACGAACCCAGATATAACAAACTATTGGATATAACAAAGCAATTGCAATTCCCCTTGAAATTCCCATAAATGAAATGGATATTGGCTATAACGAATTGATGGTTATAGCGAACTAGTTACGGCTCCCCCTTCAATTTAGTTATAACGAGGTTTTACTGTATTTGTAAGAACGGTTGTTCAATATCTGAGAATCATTCAGAAAGTATTCAATATTTGATTTGGTTAGTTCTGGCCACTAGTCGATACACATTCGATTTGACCTCAAAAATAGCTATTCAGCCCCCCCCCTATCTCATGCCTATGCTCATCATCACTCCAGCCAACACTACACTGCACTACAGGTGCTTCATAGCAAAATGAGCTGCAGTAAACATAAGTAAATCATGTGTGATGTTTTCTTGACATTATTCAAGCATATTTTGTGTCCATTCTGTGCTACATACTGTTTTTCACATGACAGTGGAATACAGTAGACTTTGTAACTGGGAGAGTATGAGAGGGAGTATATTTTCACAGCACAAACGCATTGCAGTTGAACAGGAAGCTAGGAGAGTGGAGTTGGTTACCGTTTGTCATTGCAAAGAGTGTGAAAAATAATATGCTAAACTAACTTATGGTGGGGAAGTGCACATGCTGTGATCAAAGCATGTTCGTAAGCCTCTTCCAAGGAGATGCCATAACTCTCTGCCAGCATTCGAGGTGTCCTACTCTGCAGAAAAGGTTTCTGCACCTTTTGTTCTGAACATTCTGCTTCGCATGGTCTGCAGAGGTTGGTGACCAAATGGTACAATGACAGCAGAGAATGCATTCAAGGACATTGGGAGCTGCAACTTTCAAGCTCGGCCACAAAAAACCAACACAATCCGATGGCCAGATCCCACGGTTTCTTAAGGAGACAGCCCACCTTGGGTGAAGACCTTATACATGTTCTTAATGTACAGTTTAACCTCGATATAATGAGGTTCGTAAAATAAAAAATTTACTTTGATGTAGCAAAACTTCATTAAATCAAAATTCGAGCTTTTACTTAAATAATTGCTGAAAGGTTCCTTTTTAAATGGAAATGCCGCAATTCAAGTGGTAGAACAGAATGGAAGAAATCTAACTTCAGTGACACTTACAAAGAGTTATGTTGATGAAGGGACCTAGCAACCACATCTTGATAATGCACAGTGGTTATGAGTGATAAACAAGGTTACCACACCAATTGCGGCAGTGCAGATACACCGTGTGTTTCCTAGATGAAAAGGTGATGCCAATGTACATGCAACATCTAAAACTGCAGCACACCACAAAAACAAAATAGCTTTTGCCAAAAATAGCCTGAATGCAAGACAACAGAGTGATTTACAGCTCCTTAGCTCCTCAGTGGTGGCAGCGTTTTCTGCTTTGCAATGTCATCGCATATGTGTGATGAATTTCGAAGACCCCTTGATGGCATCACCTGTACCAGCACAATCTCTTGCATGATGTGTGAGAGCCCTCTGTGTTTTGCGGCCACACATGATCGTCACTTGGAGTTAAAAACACACCAAATTGGCTATGGCACGCAACATGAGCCATGCAAAATATAGAACCATGCCGCTTGCAGAGTGCACAATACGATGTGCGAGGCCATCGTAAGCTGTTTGCATGTGTGCTCTCTCTTCCCCTCCCCACCGCTCTGGTGGGGGAGGAGGCAGGCATCCAGGTTCCCCTTTGCCTACTAACCTGCTGCTTTAAATTGTGTTGGAAGATGCAGGGTACAATTTAAATATACATTTTTAAAAGCCACATGAAAGTCGCCCATTCTACCGCTGGAACCTGCACACATTTCAGTTTATTGGCTCGACCTTCGTCTGCGGTGGCAGCGAAAATTTGTTATACTGAAATCACAGAGAAATGTACTTCTTTAAACGGAGGTTAAAAATACATGGTGATTTATGGCCATCAGTAGTAAAATTTAAGTACTTCACTTAATTAAGTATTTCGTTATATTTAAGTTTATTGTTGTTATGTGGGGTTTAACGTTCCAAAACCAGCTCTGATTATGAGAGACGCCGTAGTGAAGGGCTCCGGAAATTTTGACCATCTGGGGTTCTTTAACGTGCACTGACATCGCACAGCACACGGGCCTCAACATTTCGCCTCCATCGAAATGCAGCCGCCGCAGCCGGGATTCGATCCTGCGACCCTCGGATCAGCAGCCGAGTACCATAGCCACTAGACCACCGTGGCGGGTCTATATTTAAGTTTATTATACTGAGGTTTAACAGCATGTACCGTGAAATCTCGTCGACACAATCCCACTAATTCATTTTTTCTCCCCTGCCAACACACCATGGGCACAGTGTACAGTAAAAACCTCATTATAACGAAGTTGAAGGGGGAGCGGTAATTACTTCGTTATAACCAATATCAATTTCATCTATAGAAATTTCAAGGGAAATTGCGATTGCTTCGTTATATCCGATAGTTCGTTATATCTGGGTTCGTTATAACGAGGTTCTACTGTATTTTCATCAAGTTTGAATGATTTTTGGATTATGCATTATTATTTTAGAGCTCATGCAAAGATTGTATCAACGAGATTTCACTGTACTGCTTGCTTGTGTGCGCTATGAACATCTGCCAGTACAGAAGGTAGTTTGTTAGGGTCTCCTCGGCATGGAGAATAGCAGCCCGTTTGAACGCAGCTGTGAACGAGTACCGATAATTCTTGGGACCCAGGGCCCTCATGACAGACTGGACGATTCAGCACAATACAGAAGCATGCAGTGACACGGCCGCTTAGAAAATTGTAGCACAAAGAGAAGCTCTTCCATCAACTACCAATAACCACCCATACGGTGGCTCTTCCATCAATGATTGATGCTCCCACAAGAGCTGTGCGCTTGGTAGTTGTTAAAAAAGAACAGCTTTTTTATAAAGACGCGTAACAGCCATGTGCTGTGTGTTGAACAGGAAACTTTATTCGCAATTTTTAGAACACATTCGCTACGAGATGATTCCATAAAAGCCACTGGCAGCGGCTGCCGTGCGATACCAAAACAAACATGGTGGCAGATGGAAGTGGCTGCTCGTGATTTCCATTTATTCGTGAGTTACTTGCATTCAAGAAGCGTTTTCTTCGTCTCTAATAAACAAAATGAGCATTAGCGAATCCCTTAATTCAATGCATGGTGCTAACATAGCCACAATCATATCACATTGGTAAGTACACTTCCAAACGTGACAGTGGGCGGTTAGCCGCCCTAGGTACGGTGGCCAAAGGGCACAGATCGGGAACGCCAACTTTCAAAGTCGGCATCACCTTTATTTACGCCGCAATGTGTGCAATGGTAAATTAATACCCTACGCCTCGGCCGTAGCCATGGAAACGAGGGTGCAAAGTTGTCTCCACCTAGCAGCACCCCTGATTTCTCGTTTCTATTGCCGTTACTAGTGCCACACGGTTCGATTTCAATTCTAAGTCGACCTCCCAACATTGGATTGTCAAATTTTAAAAAGAAGGGTCGACCTACAATCGTGCAAATACGGTACTGCTCAATGTGCCTGTTTGTGGTACCGGTTTTTGGATGAAACTTGAACATCACGACAATTTGTGTGCAAGTTCATGGCATTCATACTCGCCCAATGGCAATGCAGTAGAACCCCGCTGTTACGTTCCCGGATGCTGCGTTTCCCTGGCTGTTACGTCGTTCTGGGCCAGTCCCGGCATAGCTCCCATAGGATTCAATGCATTAGGAACCCTGCTGTTACGTCGCAGTGTGGGAACATTCCCGTATGTTACGTTGCGAATCGATACTCCAAGTGGCCACTGCCGACGGCAATATTGACTTTTCACGTAGTTTGACTTGGCTTGACTATATTAGCTGCACAATGGCCGACGCCCATTACGTTTCCGGCTTCCGCCAGCAAAGTTATGGCGCAGCTGTGCAAACTGTTTGTGATGGAATCGCGTACAGTGATTACGTTTCCATCGATGATGCCGTTGTCACCTCCGAGGTTTTCTCTGTCGACGAAATCGTAGCCGAGTGTGCCGATGCAAGCACTGAAAGCACTAGCACTGAAATAAAATTGTGTGCCGATCACCACTTCTCTCATTTTTCCATTTTTCCCGTTTCTCGGCTCTTACGTTTCCCGGCTCTTACGTTTATTTTCTACGGTCCCGTGAAAAACGTATCAGCGGGGTTCTACTGTATTTTATTCTTAAACACAGCGCTTTTATATTCCAGTTAGTCTGCAATTTACATTAGCAGATCAAGAACACTATAACGGGGACTTCTCTCTGGGTAGTTTGGCAAGCTTTTAGAGCCGAACAATAGACAAAGACCGGCTTCTCCTGTCGCGGTAAGGCTTGGAAAGTGGTGCCACTGCGGCATTTCCTTTAAAACCTTTGGTCAGGGCTTGCTTCCCTCACCTGGTTGGCCGAAGCAGCCGCCTCGCCTGTGTCTCAGACAATGCACGTGCACGCATGGGTGGAGATGGGGCTCGTCGGAGCTTCAGCGAGGGTGCTCGCGCAAGGAGTGCCGCTGGCGGTGAGGCCCTCAGGCGCTCGACGAGCTCATAGGCTGAGGGCGACCGCGCCAGCAACGGTGGCTCAAATGTGGCCCCTTCGGAACGACGGCTGCGCAGCCCCTGGCGGCTGTCCAGCACTCGCTCCGACTTGACGTATTGCGCCTTGGTCTCCTCCAGACGTTCCACTGCACTTCGTCGCTGCTCACCTGCAGCCATCATTGCAAACAAGCAACTATGTAAGCAAGCTATTTGGACAGTCAGTGCATTGTTGAAAAATATCACACCGAACCTGTGCAGTGTACAATGGCGGCACCAATACTACAATGTACATCACCATCATCATCCTATCCTATGTCCACTGCAGGATGCAGGCCTCTTCCAATGCTCTCCATCCTTTGCTGTCCTTTGCAAGCTGATTCCATTTTATGCCTGCGAATTTCTCAGTTTCATCACACCTTGCTCTCTGTCATCCATGGCTACACTTCCCCTTTCTTGGTATCCATTCTGTCGACGTACACACATTTTTAAAAGATACTATGGCTATCTTTTTGTACTTTGGTATATTGAATAGCTATCATAGGTGCAAGCCCCATTCTTATGTCAAGGGAAGTACACCACTGCCCGTTAAAAGCAGACGTTGTACAGATGAACCAGTCAAATTAGATCTCTCATTCCTGTGGTACCACTGTGGAGGCAAACTAACATTATCACTTCTAGGAACTTGGGTGCACGCAAACATGTATAATATATGCAGTGCCGTTTTACAGTCAGTGTGTTTGTACTGAATTCTCACATAGCCACCGAGAATACATATTATGGTGCATGTTGCACTGGTACCCATATTTTCGAGCCCACATACGGTTCTGAAATTGTGTGCTACACAAATGTGTCAGTGTTGCTATTGTTGCTTTCCATGCAAGCATTAATTGGGTATATATAGCGATATCTTATGAATAAACCATAAAAATTTTACTGCCCGTGTCGTCATCCTTTGTTTCTCACCTCCGTCCCTGTTTTTCTTCAGTGGTAAACATGTCATACAAGCGAACTAAGTGATTTAAAAACAAAGTTCGAATTTAAGTGATGCCAGGCTTCTTTGAAATGTACAATCAGCCAAAAAAAAGTAAACAGCCCACGGCTTAGGTGGTTGGAGCGGCTGCATGGCCACAATGCCTTGCTCCATGCATTCAAGCTGACAGTTTCATGAGTGATGTTAAATAAAGCACACTTCACCTGCATTGTAAGCCATGCAGCCGCCAAGGTGTGGTCTACTTACTGTTCTGGCCAATAGTACATGCATCTGTTTCTCTATGTCTGTGTGTGTACAAATATCCTCATGCGTTTATGCCCATGCTATGCATATTCTACAGAGACATTCGTCACTATACTTTCACCAAGGTAACTTGCTTGGCCACATAGTGTGTGTTGCAGAGGTCGAATGCAGTATTCAGAGAAGTGATACATCGTGTGCCTTCTTACCAAAATGCAAGAATATATCTTGTACAAAGAGTGCCTTGAAAATAGGAAGAATTTTCCTTGATGGTCCTCAAGCACCCAGTGTCCATACACCATGTACAAACATAAATGCACACTCTCTAACATGATGCGCATGAGAACAGAGACTGCGACATGCAGTAGCAATGCGTGCTATGGAAAGCGTAGTTGGCTGGGACTGTAGTGGCATCATGTCCTGCTGAAGTGAATTAGTGCACACTTCACTTGTGTCTCAAGAACTGGAGCCAGAGCAAGCACCCTGTCTGTTTGTCCTTTTTATTGTTCCTTTCCCTCAGAAGAGTCTCCACACAATTGGGTGAGACATGCACCCACCCTGGCAAACCATGGAGGGCTGCAAAAGGAAGCTTTTCTCAACAAGCCTCCTAAGCAAGTTCAGGCATTGCAAACTGACAAATGTGGTGCATAAACAGGCCAGTGGCAAATGTGTCTGCAAAACATGGCATGCCTGTGAGATTGGAAAATGGTTGAAAATGAAAACAGAATTCTACGTTTAAAGGCAGGCAGTGCTTTCTTCAAAGGCATTCCTCAGCTGTCACTCATAATGTTCATAAGATGTGCAGCTTGCAGTGTGTGAACTGTGAAGAAAAATGGAAAGAAGGGAAGCGGGGTTCATCACATGCGCACAATGCACTCCTTTCACCTCCTGCACTTCTATGCGGGAGTGTGCACTAGTTGAGGCAAAAGGGAAGAGGGCCTGCTTTGGAAGTGAAGCTCCCCTTCTGGAGACACTGTAAAAATGCAGTTAAATATTTTAAAACTTGCCCCATAATGCACCACAGTGGTGGCACCAGGGCAAGGGCACAGGGGGGCTGCTGCCTTAAAAATTTTCACCTGCCCCCCAGCCACCAATAGTGGCGAAAAGTTGACCCAAGGTAGGCAGTACGACACCCCGTCCTGCACCTAGACAGAACACACTTTTAGTGGGTGCTTTCCACCCATTAAAGAAATCTTGGTGCTGGCCCTGGCGCACCAATTTTGAAAATTGCTTCAGCAAATCCCTCCCTACACAGCAGCTCACAGCTTTCAATGTGCAATCAAGGTTTTCCATGGGTCCAGTGAAGGGCCCTTCTCAACCATTGCGTTTCTGATGCCTGGGTTGTGGAGCACTGTGCTACAAACGCTGCGCCGCATCTGCATATATTGCAGCGCTGTTGTTAAATAATTGCAGCAGCAGGAGCTCCACGAGCACGAGACAGTGCACTGAATATAATGGGTCGGAATGAGGAGTGCACACGGTTCTAGCCCACTAAGTACGGCGGCATCTGGAGGCAAGCACTGCGCACGAAATTCTCGTGACCCTAAAAGAAGAATGGACGAAGGAAGAGCCTACGGCCCCGGTGCCGCCGGAGCCTCCCACACCTACGGGCGGCCCAGCTCGCGTGCCGCGCCTCGTAACGCCCGAGCTTGCGGGAGCTTCGAGATGCGGCGCGCGTGCATCCGCGGACCCGGGCGAGAGGTTTTCTGCACCGTTCTCGGAGTCATTTGCGGCGCAAAAGCGCGCAGGACGACCCAGGGCACGCCTCGTTAGCTTCGTTCCTAAAGGATGCCAAGCGGCCTAGTTTGCCCGATGCACGGCAGACGATCGACATATATGCGCGCCTAGCCGGCAAGCTCAACACGCAACGCGCAAAAAGAAAAAGACCACAGCTCACGGGGTCGTCGATCGGCCAGCGCGCTGACACTCCATTAGACAGGTGTAAAAGGTTGTGCTGAAACGTTCGTAACTTTTTTTCTTTTCCGGTACATTCCGATACCCCGACGGCTCGTTTGGCGCGGCTGGCGCCGGTGAAACGCGAATAATCGGTCTTTTTCTCCCAACACAACAAAAAAATGTCGTTACCGAACTCGAGAAACGTTCGCGATAGCGCGCACGGCAGAAAGCGAAGTCTTCGTGTACAGTGCACATACAGATATATCGCCGTTTTACGACTTTCCGTTTTGCTTTTTCCGTGGCCATTTTTTTTCTCCCCTCTCTCTTCTTTTCGTTCCCTCTTCGCAACTTGTGAGAGATGAAGCGAGCGTACGCCGCCGTACAACGCTCCGGTCCAGCGCTCCCGCCCGGCCCCACGAGGGGAGCAAACAAGTGCGCTGCCGGGCGTTTGTCGGCACTCCGGGAAACGTCAGGCGGGACAGAGAAAATAAAAAAAAATTAAGAAAAAAAAACAAACACGAAATACTCCATTTGCACAATCAGGAACGAGAGAGCCAGCGTGTCTGCCGCCGGCGCGACAATCGCGTGCCGTGAAGCGAGCAAACGCGAGCGCAGCGCAGAAGCGCCAACAGCGCGCGCGCGCGCTGCCGGACCCTCGCCCATAACAATGGAGCAAAAAGGGTGGAAAAAAAAATAATCAAATAACGACAGTAAAGAATGCCCTACCGCGCGGCGCGGGTATCCACCTGCCCGCGTTGAATTGGCGAGACTTTTTGAGTACGGCAACTCTTAAAAAACGGAGGTCCGTAACGATTCTCTCGCTCTCTCTCTCTCTCTTTTCAACGCGCAGGCATTCGCCTCAGCTGCGACACTGCGGACGCGTGCTTTCTGCGCGTGAAATTAGTGACATGGATAACAAGTGTGTACAATACCCTTTTTTTTTCATTTTTTTTTTTTCATGGAATTAAGACTCCACAGCTTTAGGCTGAAGAGTAACGACGTTCCAGTTAGGAAATTCTCTCCCTTTAAAGAGTGGTAACGAGTGATGCCAGAGCTATGCCGCATTATTTCCTTTGTGGAAACTAGGCAGTGCTGATGCATCTTGCGATGTTACAGAGAAAGCCTACTTGCACTCAACAGCTATGTAGAGAAATCATTAAAGCATTTATGTAGGAGACTAGAGATATTTGCCGTCCATTTGTGATGCACACAATCCCAAGTTATGCTGCTTAAAAGATATGGCACAGCTTTTGTGCAGTGACACATGAAACAACTGCAAAATGTCGAATGACATCAATGCAGTCGCATTAACTCGGTCAAGTATGCTCTGAAGGCAGTAATATCGCGTCATCACATGGTCACCATGCCTTTTCATTTGCATGCTCTTTTAACTTCACAAGTAAGTAAGCTGGCTAACAAGTAATTTCAGTGCACTGCCTGGCAAAAAAGGAAAAGTGCAAAGCGGAGTAGATACTTAAGCTGTCAACATCATACTTATTGTACATCTGTCCAATTTTCACAGCTCTTTGCATTAGCTGGCTTGGCCAAGCAACATCCTCTTTTGAGAGGCATTGGATTCAACAGAACATTGCAATCGGTAGCTTGTATGTTTCATACAGTGGTTCGCTTAGTGTGCAGAGTCTGTGAACCTGCCAATGTGTAAATTAACACATTTATACTTCTCATTCAGAGCATCATGTCAGGAATACGTCTTAACAAAGTGTTCCCCCCAAAGTTACGGCATATGCAAACATAAAGCGCAGCATTTAGACCATGCAGTGGCAATCATAACTGCAAACTATTCATTAATTGGCCACATAACATGAGAAAATAATTGACAGTTTGGAAGGCTGCATGCCTTCCTTTTGAGGAAGCTGTGCTTCTAGTAAGAGTTGAGCATGGGCATGAACTCTCATGCCCATGCTCCTGATTGGCTCACAACATGGCTTCAGCTACAGAACCATATCATGGCATAATAGTGAAAGCTGAAAATTTTGGCGGAGCACTAAAAGAAAGACAGCCCTTGTATACTTGTGCTCTTACTCCAGTTCAAATTACCACTGGCCTCTGCGGCCAGTAGCAGAGTAGCCAATGAATGAGAAAGCTGGACACTGTCACACTATTCCTACATGACCACCGTCCATGTAATGACAGCATGCATTGATTCAGGGGGGATCCATGGATGACTGCACTATAGAAATTTGTGCGTGCAGTACCAGTGTAAGGTGCATGACAAACTTGGGAAGTCCTTTTCAACTGTAACTAAACCGTGATAATTCTAGCTGAACTGTGAATAAATTTACTATTATGATTGCTAGCACCTGTGCAATCATCATAATCGACCTCCCCCATACGGGCAGACCTTTATTATGGAAAAAAAAAAGAAGAAGAAAAAAAGACATGTAAGAGGGTTGGCAGTATTCTTTATGGGGCTCCAATGTAGAAGACCATTATTTAAAAAAAAATGAGAAGCTCAATATGTCACGTCAACACACCTTTTGACGGGTGCTAAAGTGAAACAGTGAAATCATTTAGACTGACCAATTTTATTCCGGGAACTCTATTGTCATCAATTTCATCATTTTATATTCGATATTATAGAAGAAAATGAATGTGAAAGTTTAATTCTTAAATATTTGCACTGAGACTTGTATCTTACGACATTGCAAACCTTGTTCCCCTTTCCAAATTCTCACTCCACTAGCTAAACAAAATCTGATGCATGTCATGCTATGTCTCTGGCTTACTCAGATTACAATATACACATATTTTTAATCATAAATAGATTAGTTCTTAGCTATGATCTCATGCATACTAGTGTGGGAACCTCGGAGCAGTGTTGTCACTGTATTTTGTTTTTGCATGTCCTGTCGCTTACCAAGCGTCTTACCCTTACAAGTGGAGTGCTTGTGCTATTTTGAAAAGGTAATGTACTAATACAAAAAAAATCATTTTCCACTCCAGTGTCCCTTTAAGAACCCCATTGAGCAGACACCGCACAGCAATCGCTCACCAGGTGTCTGCTGCTCAGCTGCCACATGACTGCGTGGCCTTGGTGGCCGTGGATGTGCCCCAGCAGTGAGCTCAGCTTGGGCAGACAGTCTCCGCTCTCGCGGCTGCAGCGGTGTCGGGCAACATGCATGCACTGAGGCTGCCATCACTGACCACGACGCGCACGTGCCCGCTGCCACCCTGCCAGCCAAGGGAGGTCCTTGGGTCCTGTGTTGAAAGGGATGGAAGACACAGGAAGCAGCAATTCCGTGTCACTCAAGATACCTGCGACAGTTTCTTATAAAATGCTCATTGAAAATGATGGTGTTTTGAACTTTGCAAATACAATAGAATCTCATTACAAAAGACATTGTTACAATAGACATGTGCTTGAAGGTGGTTTGGTCGGTTTTTCTATGTTCATTTTAGCAAGATTGTGTACAAGATGAACCTCCATTACTATGGGTGACTTTTCTAAGCACCTAGGGTAAATTATTCACTATTTAGAAGAGACAACCAAGACACATTCACTTCATTGACTTCCGAAAGGCTTACAGATCATGCAGCCTTCACACAAGTAAAGTGTACATGTCCTCTTTAGTATGAAATAGAAAAGGAGAAGTGTGGCGAGGACATTGCAATGTAGAAAGTGTTGGCAGCTGAAGCTGACAGATATCTAAGAGTACCTCAATGTTATTGTGAGCAACAACGAGGCTTGCAAAGTGAAGCGCTCTACTTGTATAAGCTGGGAAAGAAGCTAACACAATCTGCAATCACTACAAAAACAGGCTACTATACATTACTTCTTTAATCCATCCAGAGCAATATCGCGTAGATGTGTTTGAACACACCTTGGTGATGATGTATAATAAAATGATGTGATCCAGCTCTTCAGCATTTTTTTTTAATTTTTTGTTTGCACGACACGCTCACTGGGCCCCTTGAGTGTTTCTTATATTGAGGTTTCACTTTATTACAACATTTGCTTGTAGTCCAATGGACATGCTTCAAATTATAACTTATTAATAATTTGCAACACTGATTTGAAACTGCTTGCCGCCAGAGAACCTCTGATGTTGTTTGCACATTACATGAGGAACCACAAAGAAGCGACCGACCATCTGTAAAGAGCAAAGAAAAACTGGCAGTGTTTCATTTCTCCACACAGGGCTTACCCCATTTGAGTGCTGCAATATTCACAGTGCCCATGAACAGCAAATAGATGGTAACAAATGCCATGTCAATCTTATTTCCTTGTAAATATGTGTCAACAATGCATCTTCGAGACAATCCTCATGGCCTCAACAAGTCACCCAAGGACTGCTGGTGATGTTTAAACCACAGTTTTGACAAACACAAATACGGCACTGAGCAGCCGCTCTGCTTTGCGATACCTGGGTTTCCCATGTCTGGACACACATTGTTTTAGATCTGTATGTTCCTAGCAGCAGGCTTTAAGCAGTCTGTTTACCTGTCCTAATGGGCCACAGAAAGGTGCACACAGCTGAGATGTCTTTATCCGCAACCTAAGAATGCTACTCAACCCACTGTTTGAGACCCATAACGGTTCAATCAGAAATGTGCAAGCTGCATATATTCCCAAGTTCTCTTACTATGGCTCTTTTCCAATGGCAAAATTTGCTTGTCAAAGATGAACAAAACGTTTTGTCATACCTAATCAAAGTGTGATATGTGTGCCTTTCCATTTTATTATAACAGGCTTGTTTACGTGTTGCAAATGCCTGCAATGACACCGACAAACCAACATCCAGACGAGCAAACAGCTTGTAAATGACAAACTGCTTTCTGCTCCATGGTGCACCATCGGGGCAATGAAATGAATGAGAGTAAACGCACCTTACAACATGCATAGAGAGTTGTGCTTCTTGGAGGTGATTATAGAGGAGTACTACAGAAACAAACGTTATGTAAAATGGATACATGCATTATGGGACCGGAAAACAATAATTTGCTTTGCCTAAGTCAAAAACCAAATTTGCAGCCCAATAAATCCAGGGCATAACAATTGAATGACTGTACTTTGAGCCGAAGTAGTCTGCCTTGTGTGCTCATTCTAATACCACGGGACGTCAGCTGCACCACTGAAACTGATCACTACCATAGGTCTTTCCTACTCGTGAATAACCTACTGTAATCCACGGTGAAATTTGTTGCGCACACCAGTAGATAATTTCACTGTGAATATCTACCAACTCACCCAACTGTCCATTCTAAGTGCACTGTCACCCCTTACAGTTCAGTGGAAGTATGAATAGATGAAAATTTTCCAACTGTTGATTCTTGAATTGAAGAGCGAACCCTAGTATTCAAATTGTGATTGCATATTTCCACATTCTAACAACTTTTTGCAAACTCATATTATATCTTTGGAACTTTAGGCAGTCTCAAACAAAAACATATGTGCAGCCACTACAGAGCACTTGATCTGAAAGTTGTCACTTGCACCTGATGTGAGGAAAGAAAAATGTTATGTTGTGCGGCGTTCTGTCCCAAATAAATAAATAAATAAATAAATAAATAAATAAATAAATAAATAAATTATGAAAGGGATATCACACTTCGAGACCACACTAATTTCAACCAAGTGAAGTACAAGCCACAATGCAACAAGTGTAGCGAGAGGGTTCCCTTCGATACCCGCAAGAATTTAGAGTAGCAGCTGCGCAACAAGAATGCACAGTACCATCACCAGCATCGTACGGCAGTGGAAGCTGTCGACAATACCCGAAGAGTCAACGATTCGTAGGCAGACAGAAGAGCAAGAGCGTACTACATCTACAAGCGATGCGACGCGCGCAGAGTAGCGCACAGCATAGGGACACCCTACAAGCCGCTATCTCCCAACATATCTCCGTGCACTATCTGCGAGTGCTCTCCCTCGAGAAAGGCACGGTCGTGAGCTACGCTTGGCCGTAATCGCGCCAGAGTTTCCCTTACGGAAAGTGAATCCTCTGATTAGAAAGCCAGGCGCTACTGTTTGAGAGCAGAGATGGGGGGGCAACCGCCGACGCCAGCGCTGAGGCATCGTGAAACCGCGTGTTTGGACAGATGCGGGCGTCGGTGGAACCCGCGTCGAGTACACATTTATGGCCGTACGCCAAGCAATATAGCATCGCGAAGTCGTCAGCTGAGCCAGCAATCCTCTAAAGGAAATGAGACGCGCAAAGGCGACGGGAGGAGGCAGCAGCTGAGAGTGGCTGTGTACGGCGAAGGCCACACGGCTACACGACGAGCTACAGCTGTCCGAAATCGATTTAGTGCACGGCCACCACGGCTCGTTCCTGAACAGACCGCGCGAGGTCGATGAAACTGTAATGTCGGAAAGCCAAAGTACTACTTTTTCACTGGCGACTCTGCGAGCGAGCGCGTGTATGCACAGCTTGCCAGCGAACGGATGTAACGTGGAAGGGCGGCTGTTGCATCTTACCCTGACGTGACCGGTGATGTCCCGAGCGCGGAGGCATCAAATCCATCACTCACGGTAGCTACACCCGGCTTGTTCCACTGTAGTACTTCGCATCTGAAGAGTTCTCAGCTTCTACATTGGTGCAGAAATATGCAGGCTGAAGCCCTAAGGGAGCACCAACCTCTCGAGAACTAGTGCCAAACTTCTAGCTCACTGTTATTACAGCCTGCAACAACACCCGCGACTCCCTCTCTGACAGATCGCTCGCTCGCTCACTCCCCGCTCGCTCCGCCATGGGACGGAAGTGAGGTACAAGTGCTCTGTGGCGTGCCATTCCTAGAGTTATTCTGCAGTGGTACTCACTGACGCCTAGCGGGTCTTGGAGTGGTACTCACTGACACCTATATCGGGCGGGAGAACATGTTGAGAGTTGCGCGTCCGCGCTATCAGGTGTCGCCACCATCAAGGCCTTTGAGATTAAACGGATAACTGAAGCAATCTTGGAGGCCACAGTTCTCGGCCTTTTTTGTTGGTTTAGCCTAGAAACCTGGTCATAGTGTTTGTAAGTATCCGACATATTCGAGAAAAATTGAAGATTTAATAAAGCAATGGTTAATTTGAAAGCATTAACATATTCGGTTTGTTGACCTCCTTGCTGCACCGTTGCACACCGTTGCTACACTGCGCGTGCTCTCAAAATGGGTGCCAGTGGCGTGTGGAGTCATTTCTCCACGGGCTTATCACCATGACAATAAAATCATGACTCGCTCACCTCCGAAACGTGTGCGAGAGAGGTTCACGCGCTGTTCGATGAACTGTGCCGTGCCATTTCTACGCCAGCTGCTTTGAGGACTAGATTTTGCGCGGCTTCGCCGCGCGGGGTGGTGCTGAAGTGCGGGGAGAGTTGGCGTATGGCCAAGATATTTGCCAGTCGACAAACAAGCCGACTGCGGCGGCTCATCGTCGGTGCCGCTGTGAGGAACACAATGGCAATCAGAGCAGCGCTTCTGCTATTTTTCTGCGTCGCGTTGGTTCGGCTGGCGTCTACAGTGTACGTCACAAGACCTCAAGACGATATTGGTGCGTACATACATGTCTCGGAAAGACGTCTCGTTCGATGTCCTTCACCCCGTACCAACGAAACGATCGCTGCTTTGTCACCGTCCGAGGCAACAGTACACAAAGCGCTGAAAGGTCAAAGGGTGGTTTACCTGCCATAACGTAGCAGTAGCTTTTACATTTTCCTATTGTAGCTTAATGTACTACCAGCATCGCGTGAAGTTTGTCATCTTCTATGCGGGGTACAAGGAAATCGGACAGGAGATGCGTAAACGGAAACCTAATACTTCCGCTCGTGCGCATTTTTCAGGAGCGCGCTGCATGAAAATTTATCAGCTGTAACGGCAAACACTCAATTGTCCTATCGGGTGAGTGATCGCGATAGTCCAGATGATGATCGCGCGGACAAAAGCTGCATCTAGTGTGATGCATTTCGCGGCACTTTGTGGGAAAGCTTGAGTACTACAAATAGACGTCTGTATTTCGCTTTCGCGCGTGTACGCTCCCAAAAAGACCCACTGATATGTTTGGTATCCACGGTCACTAAATTTCGAAGGCCCCCGCGTAGAGAGTGAAGTTCGAATGCGCGGAGTATCAGTTTTCCCCAAAGTGAAACTTACTTTATGCTTTATGTAGTCGTTCAGCTCCACTCAAATCTTGGTCAATACCCAACTTTGAGTGCGAGCCATTTGTACGAGACAAACAAACAAGCCCTTGCACATCCAAAGTTTAAGTTTAGCCGGTAGCAGAGCACTCTCAGTAAAGCACGCCTTATGAGCTATTTTGTGACGCCTCAGCGCCAGAGCTGACCTAGCCAGAAACTATGAAACTTGCACATTTTTACTCTAAAAAAAGTGAAAGATAGAAGCAAGGCACAGAAGTGCATGGGAAGGTGCGTCTGAATTACATGTAATCATCTGGATGCAACTTGCTTCAGCAGAAGAATGCATTCATTGCTTTGGCAATGAGATCCAGTGTATCACAGTGCTGTACATGGCCTCTGCTAAGCTCTTGGTGATAAAGTGATTAGAGAGATAAGCGCGTTAAGCGAGGACGTTGTCTATCAAGTGCTAGTGCAAGCCATATAGCCAAAAAGGCAGATTTTTATTTAATCTCGTCTTGTTTTTCACTTGCCACTTGTGGCCCTAAACAGATTATATGGGTTTCCCGCTTTTCACAGTGCTACTGCAAGCCTTCTGCCGGACTGACGTTTCTTTCAATAGTCCCTTGTTTCAGTATTGCTAGGTATAGGTAAAAGTGGATTAGATAAGGATTCTGCATGTCAGTGCCATGCCAGGGGCATGTAGGTTTCTTTTAACAATCTCATTGAAAGAAGTAACATACAGCGTGATAGGCTTGCCTAGGAGCCATCCTGTGGGTGCTTGTTTCAACAGCATTGCAGAGGGTTTTGTTCTTCCACAGTAACTGCACTGTGCTGCATGTGAACCTGGGAAAACTGACATGCTAAGCATAAAATTGGTAAGAACAGTCTTGTAATAATGTACTCATAAATAGCTTGCTGATTGATTGCACAGAAAAAATAAATGTTTGCTTCATTATTTTATGCTATACTCTGGCCTTATTGAAAGACCCATCAGGCAGGCAGAAACATAAGGAACAGGTAGAGCTTATGAGGAAGTGTTTTATAAAGCATGAAGTTGTGGTTAGGTAAATGAATAGGAATGCTGAATTAAAGTTTCCATTTGTTAATTGATGACTGAGGAATAGCAGTAACAATTTTTAGGAAGGTTAAGTTTTTGTAAATGAATTCCTTACATAGCAATATTGAAAAAAATTGAAGTTCAGCAGATATACTTTGCGTAGAGACGTGGGTCAAAAGTTTGACTTTGACTACCACTGCAGAAGGTGTATTCATTATACAGCTTTTGGAGATGCATGCCATGCTGTTTACATTATGCAACCTCTGCAGATTTGCTGGTCAACAGTTGTGTACTTTGTACAATTACGTAATGATACAACCAAACTCAGGTTATATATTTTCTGCAACAAACATATGCCATCAAGTCACCAAATACGGCCTTCCTCAAAAGTAGCATGACTGTCCTTTTAAAGGCATTTCATTATTCCTCTATACTGACAGTCATTGTCAAATACTATTGATGATGATTTGAAAAATAACAGAGGCAACAAAACGTGAGAAGTTGGAAGTTGAACTAGTTGAATTGAGTTTTGCATCATTATGTCATAGCACACGTTGCTGCATGTGCCATGAACTCACCCATCCCTTTGTACAAGGTTCCTTTGAAGCCATTTTACTAGGAAGGCACATTTACTTTTTAAACACTGTATTATTTCACAGAGAACAATTGCTAAAAAAATGCAGAGCTGATAGAATGCAATGGCTGTAATAAGGTCTTACTATAACGAGGCCATTTATTTAGATGGCTATCTCTTGAAGAGCTATTCCTCATTAAAAAGCAACAAGATTGCTGTTCTGATTGAGTTATTGTTCTTGCACCTGGCCTTAGCTATTTCTCCTTCTATTCATTACACCCTCTGCCTGTGAGTGCGCTCTCGCCAAGAATAGTGCTGCACACTCATGGCACTGCCATGAATATTTTGAACTTTGGCTCTCATGGATGATGCATGTTTTGCCATAACTAAGCACCCATGTGTACAAAGCCTCTTGTTCAGATTTTGTCAGATGCGGCTACCTGTCGGCAGTGGCCACATTCGTGGTATACTCTGCTTGAAAACTTAGTGAGTGGTCATTCTTGTTGTAGGCTACTTCTGGCATGTGACTGACTTCCACGTGGATAAGGACTACACAACAAGAGGAAGTCGTGACTTGTCGTGCCACCTCGATGCCAACCGTACTATCTTGGATAACATTGGGGCATATGGCGACTTCGTGTGTGATGCCCCAAAACTGCTGGCTCAGTCAGCAGTGGAGGCCATGGAGAGGATACATCCTACACCAGACTTTGTTCTGTGGACAGGGTAGGCTTTCTAACCTAGCTTCCTTTCAGCACATTAACTTACCAATGTAGAATGCCATGAAGGAAATTATTTGGGCTTGTTGGTAGGTGATACAGAATCTAACTACAGCACAAGAAGTAAGGGCGAATGGAGAACACACACACAGCACTGTGTATGTGTTCTTCACTCAGCCTTTTTTCTTGTGCTGTTGTTACACTCAGCAAAATGGCAGTTGTTGACGACGATTCTGTACAAATGGAAAGCTTTTGTCATGTGGGGAATGCAACTTAGTTTCTATAGACGTCAACGTTGTATATCTCATGCCTGTGTGGCTTCCCTTATAGTGATGTGCCATGCTAGCTTACCAATGCTTCACTTACACCCCTGCCCACAATGTGTGGGATCCACACAATGTCTTTCGTGTGCGTGAAAAAAAAAGAAAGAGAGGAAAGTGGATGGAGGAGAGTACTTCTGCTACAGTGTGTGTGTGTGTACGCTGCTCACAAGAACGGCAAGTTCACCAATTTACGATGCTATATCGCCGTCACTGTTGTAGTGTGGCATATGGTTCTATTTACTGCTTCTGCAGTCTCGGTTATCAAAGATTCCTAATGCAGGCATGGTTATGATGAAGACATCCTTTGAGTTGTATCAAATTCCTGGGGTACAAAGCCTGCTGCCCGAGTCCATTGGATGTCAGCTTTTTATTTGTGACATTGCTGCTGTGTTATGTTCTCGTCATTGAAATTCCCAGTTTCTGTTAAATATTAAATGTATAGCTTTATGCTGTGCCTAATGACACATACTCTTCATTTTTACAGTGACAATCTACCTCATGTTAGAGGCGTCACTTGGGCTGACATGTACAACGAGACGCGCTATATAGGAGAGCTCCTTTGGCATTGGGCGCAGCGGCACAAGTCTTTTGTAGTGCCCACCTTGGGGAACCATGACTGGGTTCCAGCGAACGCTATGGAAGCTAAGAACACTACCATGTACAGAGGATTCCTCAGCCACGGTAGCTTCAACCAGTTGCTCCCAGCAGATGCCTGGGCAACGTTTGAACAGGGTAAGGCTGTTTGCTTTATTGCTTATTTCTTCAGTGTGGTTTGCAGCTGGCACACTCTTTATATGTTGCCCAAAGCTGACTGGTTTGCCTGGCTTGGTGGCAATGTTAACATGATAGCGTTGCATATGTTTGTTGATGTGCTTCATACTTTATTGCTTTCTTGTCAGAAATTTTAAGAACATTTATTAGGCAAAAGTAGCGAAAATATTTATGTTAAGCACTGTCTACTTTCGCGCTATGCCTGCCGTCGTGAATAACCAACAAGCCAAACTTTTTGTACTTTTACATTTAAAGAAAGACAGTTGAAATCTGTGCCACACCATTATCTCCTAGAAGAGCAGCTTGGGCTTGTTGGTACATAATTGTTCGATAAATGGCACGCACAAAGACAGGGGTAAAGGGAGCAAGACAACACCTAGCCCTAACTTTCAATGAATGTTTATTCAAAGTGCCAGTGAAAGACTTATGTACATGAAAGAACAAAGTGAGTGTGCAGTGTGGCACAGGTATTATGTTGCACCATTTAAGATTGGCACAAGGAAATGCTAGATACTTCCAATATAAACATAGACATGGCATGCTCACACAATGTATGCCCTAATGGTCTATCATCTCACCTTCGATAATTTCACATACACTTGTTTCTTTATTCATGACAACCACATCACTTCAATTTCTTCAAATATAAACTGACATCCGCACGTGCCGCAGTGCAGGACAAGATGGCCGTCCTTATGTTTATTCACATTACCTTGGTGCTCTTTCAACCAATCGTTTAGGCATCTAATGGTCTGTCCAAAATACAAGTTACCACAGCTCAGCAGAATTTTATACACAGCATTATGGACAGAGTATTTGCTGATTGTGTAATGTGTCCGGGGTAATGTGAAGAAACACAAGGACGGTCATCCTGCCCTGCACTACAGCACATGCGGATGTCAGCCTGAATTTGAATAAAGTGATGTGGTTGCCAAGAATAAAGAAATGATTGTGCGTAAAATTATCAAGGCAGATATGATAGAATGTATGGGCACACGTTGTGGTGAGCATGCCATCTCTCTGTTTATCTGGGAAGAAACTAGAGTTTCCTCATGCCAATATTAAATAATGCAAAGTAATGCCTGTGCCACATCCATACTCGCTTCATTCTTTCCTGTACAGGAGTCTTTCACTGGCACATTGAATAAACATTTGTTGAAAGTTAGCGCTTGTGCCGCCTTGATCCCTTCGTCTCTGTCTTTGTGTGTGCTATTTCTCATAAGCTAGTATTGGCATTTGGGTGCTGGGGTCCTGGGGCAAAATTTGAAAAATGACACCTTGAACTTCATTCTCGCTCCTCATAATACACTTACAGTTGTAAAACAATGACAGCTGAGTTCTCAGAGAATAAATTGCTAGTATAGACTGACCTAGTGTTATGCTTAAGTGCCCCTTTAAGGTCGTACACACACAAATGCCATGTACTAGTATTGCCGGTTTCAGAAGAACCAGGTTCCAAATACAGTACCTGACTACAAGGTGCATATCCTGTGTGTAGGCGGCTACTACAGCCGACAGCTGTCCAACAAAATCCGGCTGGTGTGCCTCAACTCGGTTCTGTGGTACGCATCCAACAAGGGGGAGCGACCGGGACCCAGTGATCCTCAGATGGCGTGGCTGCGAGACCAACTGCACGACGCTCAGCACCAGGGACAAAAGGTGTTGTTCAGGACAAGCTACACCCATTTGTGTTTTTCTCATTTTCCTGTACATCTTGCCACAATAGTCCCATGCATACGAGATCAGTGTGTGCTGCAATAATTCTGAACAGATGAATCTACAAAATATTGCTGGCCACCTATGGGTTGTCCAAGCAGAAGCGGGTGCAATTCATAGAAGTATTTTGCACGGAAAGTTACCTGTAAAATACTCTGTATGCATGAACATAATGCCATTATGCTACAGTTCGATCATTACAAATTAGCTCAATGACATCAATCATTTGTTGTAGGGTCGTTACAGTGTAACTATATTTCGCTTTATTCATATTCTGAATTGGCTACTGCCTCACCTCTGAGATTGGTCAAACTGGCTGAAAGGTTTCGGGCAGTGCCCATCTTTACTGTGAGTCAAGTGGCAAGTAGAGACAATAAATACCCATGTGAATGCCACTTAATGAACCAACAAACATTGGGGCTCATTAAGTACTCGAATACGGGTCAAGAAAAAAAGTGGCTTTTGCCTGTCAAAGGACCCCCTTCCAGCCAATGGTGCCGCTCTGTCAACATGACGTTGTGGCAGACAACCTCCGCGCCGAGCTCAAGAGAGAAATCGGAGCGCGCCGCGGAGAGGGTCCACTACGACATCACATTGACAGAGCAGCACCATTGGCTGTAGGGGAGTCCATTGACAGGTAGAAGCCACTTGTTTCTGAGACGGTACCCGAGTATAATACGTTGTTTTCAAGCATGCATGACAAGAATGTGCCCGCTTTCATCACGATCACCAATAACGACAACGCAGCTCCGAAACTACATGGCCGACGCAGCAACAGTTCAGAGCACTGTAAAAGCATAAAAAGGCAAGAAGGGTTCTAGTTCTCCTGCTGTTCGCTGATGACCATGGTGGTGCAGACTTCGTTTTCATTGGTCTCTACGATGCAACGTGCGGCATACTCCAAGGGTCGTGCGAACAACTCAATGTGCGACAGAGTACATCCTACAGTTCTCAAGAGTACGGGGCCAATAAGCAATGCATGTGCTTGCGGGGACCAGAGAAAAGTCATCATAAACATTTTCTGAACGTGTGGGGTCTTGTAGATGAGATGAAATTCTGCGACTACGGATTTTTTGCGCAACCCATCAGTTTCGTTAATTTGTAGTGAGACTTGAAGGTTCAAAGCAGTTTGCAACCCTAAAGACATTTAAATTAGCAAATAATTTCTGTATGTTGAAAAGAAATGTTCACAAATTTAATGTTCTTAGAATGGCTAGTGCGCCAAAACTCGCTTTCTCTGCTACAAAACTACAAATTTGCTGCTCTAAAGCTGCTCCAAGAGAGCATATTTGATGCTTAAAAACTGCTTTAAAATGGTAATTTTGCTGCTCCCAGACGTTGGATCTTACTTCTAAATGACCAACAAGGCAATGAAAGGCGACACACACCGATAACGACAATGCAGCTCTGAAACTGCATGGCCGATGCAGCAGCATTTCAGAGGTCATTTAGTCTTGTGCTTCCCCAGAAGATGGATCATTACCAACTAGCCCGATTTAATTGTTTATTAAGTTGGATCCTACTTCCACCCTTGTTTTGGCATAATAATTTGACAAGGCATTTTCGCAGCTTTCATTGTATCCCATGTTAAAGAAGTCCAGTGGCTATGGCTCGAAGAGAATAGGCCAATCACAGAGTGCTATTGGTGGATACGGAATGGAAACCTAGAATAATTTTACGGGATAGCACTCTAGAATATAATACAATAGTGCTAATCTCATATTATTGTCGTGTTATGGTTTCAACTGAGGACGTTCAAGTTTGCATAGTGTGTACAGATGCACGGAAAAGGGTGGTGCTTCTCAGAAAAGAATTGTTATATTAGCACATGTTTGTTCTAAATTTAGGGCCAGGACAGTGCATTTTATACTTCTAAAGTAAGGTGTAGTGTGGCAGATAATAAGCCTATGGGAGGACTGTATTTTATAAAGGCTTTTCAGCAATGACAGTTTGGCATAAACATTTAATTTGCATCACTAGAGCTAGTGCTAAAAATTTCAGTTAATTTTACCTTCCCTAAATTTAACTGAACGGCAAGCATAACTTCTGTAACAACAAACTTTTCCTCCTACTCTCTATAGTGTTGAATGGCTGAGCTATGTTTTAGAAGTCACAACGTCATACCACTTGTCATGATGCTCTAATTAATTACTGATTCACAATATTTGTCATATGACATCAGTGATAAATGCCTTATGTTAATATACATCATGATATTTCTAATGCCAGTGTTACCTGTAGTGACATATTGCTTTGAGAGCACATATATACAAAAATAATAAACCTGATCAGAATAAGAACAGTTGGCCTGCGCCCCCATTGTGTCCTATTACAAACTTTATGCACTGTAGTCATTACGAAGTTTTATCTTGTTTTAACCATTCTCTTTACTTGACAGTGAGAAGATAGTGTTTTAGGAGTAGTAACTTATTGATTTCCTTTTTCCCTGTGTTGTCAGGTGTTCATATCGGGTCACGTTGGTCCGGGCTACTACAGCCGCTCCCTCGTTGGTCAGCGCGCCACCGTAGTTTTCTTTGACGACATGAATGAGAGGTACCAGGACCTGATTGCACAGTACAAGGATGTGGTGGCTGGACAGTTCTTTGGCCATCAGCACATGAATGCATTTGTCATCCTCTCAGACAAGAATGGCAAGTGCTTTTGCTGTTGTCATATGATTCTTAAATATTCATTAGTGATCATGTTTCTCTCTCCTTCCTCAAAAGAGGCTTATGTTATGAATTATGCCTAGAACTGCTGTGCGTGTTCTGTGTAAAGGGGATGTTCAAAATTATCATGGGCCATTTCGAACACCATAATAAAATTAGCAGCCATGTATCGAATCTTAAACTTGTACACTTAGTTGCATCATCCCTCACAGAAATTTGTGACTAAGTTCAGGTACTATAATAGGCGAGTGTCATGCTTGCAAAATAGTGTGGCTTTATGTTGAATTGGTGCAGGTGCATTTGCATATAACTTTGTGAATAGGGAAGAAAAATGGTGATTTAAGGTGCGCTGCAGCAGTTTGAAGTGAAGCGACGTTGAGATTCCTGCCTAAATAGTCCTTGCAAAGACACATGTAGTTGTGTTACATATACAACTCAACCAGCTGGCAATTACACTACATACAGTGTAACCTCGTTATGACTAAGTTGAAGGGGGAGTTGTAATTACTTCATTTTAACCATTAGTTCGTTATGGCCAATAAGCATGTCGTCTATGGCAATTTCAAGAGGAGTTACGATTGCTGTGTTGTATCCTAGTTCATTATAATGACGTTCTACTGTACAGTAAAGCCTCATCAATATGTAGATACTCATTTTAAACATGCTAACAGTTATAATGTGCAGTAGAACCTCATTATAACGAACCCAGATATAACGAATTATTGGATATAACGAAGCAATCGCAGTTCCCCTTGAAATTCCTATAGATGAAATTGATATTGGTTATAACGAACTAATGGTTATAACGAAGTAATTACCACTCCTCCATCAACTTCGTTATAACGAGGTTTTACTGTAGTTGAGACAAATCTCCTAAGTCCTCATAGACGGTAATGTACCCACAGACCGCTCATGCCAAACTACAAATTTCTTTTCGTTACTTAATTGCAATGTGCCTTACAATTTATTTTACAACTTCTTGAAAAATTTAAAAAAAGACTTGCCAAGCGACCTAGCGTTGATGAAAGCTGCGGTAAATGTGGTTAAAGAAAAGGGGAGAGGTTGCTTGTTTGGCACCATTTTAATCTTCTATTTCAATTGGCATTGGTGCCAATTTCAAATCTCTCATAAAAGTGAGGGGGCACTTCCAGAGGTGGGGGCACTTGATTGGAATTTTACGGTAGTACTACACTTCTGAGGTCACAAAATTAGGGAAAGTGTTAAGCAGCGTCTGCCTCTTTTTCATTTCACATAGCAGCATAGCACAAACCAGTAAAAATGCTCTGTTTTACTGCCATGCTGTACAAAGTCAATTAAAAAAATATGCAAGTTGCCACTTAGGCACATTTAGAAAGTGTACTTATGTTAACCGTTTAGCACCCCTCGTCCCTGTTGTCCAAAAATCTGGAATTCTTTATTGTGAAAATTGAAAGTTCAAGGGGCAATCCTACATATGAGGCACTCTTGCACGGTGATGCACTTGCAGGCTCACCGGTCAGCTCGATGCATTTGGCTGGTTCAGTGACCCCGTGGGGCAGCAAGGATCCTGTCTACCGTACTCTCTCTGAGCCCACAAATCCTTCTGTGCGACTCTACACGTATCGCCGCTCCACTGGAGAGCTTCTCGACTACAGTGTCTACTACCTCGACCTTGACAAGGCCAATGCGGCTGCTGCTTCCCAGGTGACTGCCTACAACAATGTCAAAACTGATGCCTTTGTCACCTTGGTAGTTCACATTGGTAATTCCACACGTACTCAGCAGTGCATTTTGGGTATGTGTCGTTACCTCAACAATTGGCTTTTGTTAACCCTACAAACTCATGTAATATTCAGATATGTACTGCTGAGACCATTTATAACGTAACCGCTTATAGGTGCAGGACCGGCTATGATGCGGTTTGTTCTGACCCCCGTTTACCATCCCATAGAATTTAACGTATACGCATACCGCTTAATGTATGCGCATACAAGCTGTGGTGAGAAAGGCAGAGGAAAGCGAGAAACGAGTGGCACTTGCTCTTTCGGTAGCCAAATGCCTGCAACTCCACTATTGCAGCATTGTTCTGATAAATTCTTGTAGCTTCACATTATTTGCAGACTGCTGCAACTAGATACTATGAAAAACCAGAATACGGTTTAATCTTGTAAAAGGAGTACCTGGAATGTAAATAGAGTTAAAACAGACTTTTTATGTAGACACTGAATGTGCCATTTATAACCGGACACAAGTAGAGGTCACAGACATGGTCTAAGAATGGATTTATTCTTCTCTAACCTCTCTGACAGAAGCTTTAACCATGATGTCCAGTGAACAGTATGGACATAATGCATGTTTCCATCATTACAAGGCTGTTGACTTTGTCTGCCACCATAGTAGCTCACTGTTTTGATCCTGCAGGTGCTGTCAAGCAATGTTTGAAGTTGCAGATTATTGAATTCGGGATGTCCACTGCACATAAATCTGCTGTGAAGGAGTGCTTACCAGCTAGCTGGCCTTGTAATTTAGTCCTTTATAACTGTATGTATGTTGTATCAAAATCCATTGTAAAAGAAGTTTATTCAATGGAAGAGATAGGAAGATTAGCACAGCACCTCAGTTTGGTATGTTGCATCCAAGTGTCTGTCGTAAGCAGATTTGTTGTAATGGAGTTATAACGTCACACTCGATTTTTTTTTTTTTTAGATGACGTGATAGAAAGTCTGCCTCTGTCTTATATACCGGTCACTGGCAGAAAAACTCGACCAACTCAGTTGCCATTACCATCATCAACGCTGCCTTGTTTACATGGAAAATGGTACCCGTGGTATGGTCCATAGAATATGCTGGTTATTCTAGGGACGATACATGTGGGCTGGCTGCATTTCATGTCTGCCAGCCCACATCTGCCTCTCATGAATCTACTAAGACTACAAGTAGTTTTGTTTGACTTCTTTTAGGAAGACGAGTGAAAGCCAGCAACATTTCACTGCAGCATTCAAGAAAAAGGTGGTTGAGTTTCTGGAGCCATGTGGAAATCTGACTGCACAATGCGTGTCTGGAGTGTTTGATGAGTGTTATACGGGCAGCTTTAATCAGGATATATGCCAGTCTGAATCACATTTATGACGGCGATCATAAGTAGTTGCTGCTACAATGGTAAACTTACCAACAGCGGGTTTGGCACTGATATCAGCCAAATATGGTCAGGGGCCATACAATGATGCTCAGATTGTGGTTTTCTTGATCCCGATCGGCCCTCATTGTGATTAAAAGTGACTGTGTTGCAGCAGTACTTAATTCGGATCAGCGTTGGTCACAATAAAGGTGCCTGTGTGACACCAGTAGAGAAAAGCATTCGCTACTGGCAGACACAGAAGGCTCTCGTCATGGCCAGTAGCAAGCAGAAGAAAAGTTCATTCTGGTGCTGGACTGCATTGTATACCGAGCTTGAGATGAAGGCCGTGGAGTTTATGCGGGACTGTGTTTAAATATTGCTACTGCTTACTACCTCCAGGCACGTCCAGATGAAAGCCGTAGATACTGTGCAAGGATTTGCACTTAGAAGAGTACAGTTCAGTGGTTTTCTGTAATGGTTGCGACATTTTACGAAGTTGTTTAAGACATTTTTTAAAGATGATAGTCTTTCTTGGGATACTTAACGCAGAAATTTTGGTCTGTCTGTCTGTGTGTGTGTGTGTCTGTCCTGCTTTTCGATTCAGTAGAATGGCGAAAGTTTAACCCCTTCCTCAACGACCACCCATCTTGAACTGGTAGCTGTGTTCGTATTTGTGAACACAGTCGACCAATTTATGCATATCTGAGGTGCAACATCAATACGTAAGTATTAGATGGTGTGTTCCTTTAGTAGAAAATACATAGATGCGTAATTCTAAAGACCCTAGTGCTTGTTAGGATGCGCTAAAAATGCGACGCTATGGACGAAAAAGCGGATGTCTCCTACGCTTCGGTAAAACGACACAGTGCTGCCACCTACCAGTAGCTCTGCGTACTACGCAAGCTTCTTGCGTTTCCCGATATCATGGCCAGATGGCGTCCACATCTCACGCAGCGCTGCCTCCATTTCATCAATGCCAGCCACATGCAGCCGATTCAACATAGACGGGGCGCTGTCTGATGCAAGGCAAAACATAAATGGCCGTTTGATGATATAGAACACACTCTCCAAGACATGCCCAGACAACGCAGGGAAAATACCGACGAGCAGATAGCAGCAGAGAAGCGCCGGCGTGCTGATGCCCGTCGTCTCAAGCGTGCTCAGGAAACGCCCGAAGCTCGTGCTGAACCGCAGATGAACCGGGACTCATGTAGTACGGCCGGTAGAAGACTATCGTCTTTCGACGACATTTGCAGCGAAGCACAGAGATACGCGGCCAATTTTTTTCCGTTGGCCTTCTCAGATATGGAACCACCATGTAAACGCAGATGTAAATAAATAGTATTGTCATCATACAGCGTTTGAAATCACATTTGTTTCAAAGTAAAGGTGCCTGTTGGTACTTCAGCCATTGCACATGCTTTTTTTTGGGCAATTCTAAATTGAGGGAGTTGATCAATTACGTTTTGTACGGCAATTCTTTCTTGATATGGGTACGCAGCCCTTTAGTAAGCCTAATTCATGTGCTCTTCTCCATTTTTGATGCAGCAACAGGCTGAGTGGGAGTTCTTGTACTCGGCAAGCAAGGAATTTGGGCAGCAGGACCTTAGCACAGAGTCTATGGTGGAGTTGGCGCATCGGCTCACATCTTCGCCAGAACTGCTTTCTCGCTACATCAACCTCACCTCAGCACTCAAGGACACTGGCCCGTGCGATGCCACCTGCCGCCAGACAATGCTTTGTGCCATTCTAGGATCCCGGCGTGATTCACACACAGCCTGTATTTCCCAGGAAAGCAAAGTGCACACTCACGCTGTGCAGATGGAAGGCCACGGCGAGGCCACCACAACGGTTCGTGACGTGCTTGTCGGCCTGTCGGTGTCTGTTGTGATTGTGGTTGGCATTGTGCTGGTGGTGCGTGCCAAAAGGGCACGCATGATGCAGGGACCGCGCTATGGACGCTTTAGGTGATGCATGCGCTACAGTAGACTGTTGAGGTTTGTGTCTTGTTGCTACCGCACCTGTTGGAAGTCTTCAAAGTTACACTCCAATTGCTGCTGACGCTGCAGCTTCTGATCAAGTTTGCCTGCGTCTTGGAGATGAGTCTTGGCAATTTGAAACATTTAGGTCAGGTTCATTGCCAGCTTTGAACTGGACCTTGCTGTGCACTTCACTTTAATTGGCTGAGGTCTCATTTTTCTCCCGTTGGCGATATGCTAATCTTTTTTTAGTTTCGATGTTATAATGGATTAGTATACTACAAATGTTATGTGTGTGTTAGCTGAAGAGAAGAGAGCCTTCTAGAACTGTGATCAAGCAAAGAGTGATATGATGTTGGTTTGTCTTTGCCAACTTACTTGCCAATATACTGTACTGTGAAGAAGCACCCACATTTTAATTCACATCAATTATGGCTGCAGTTTTATGGGGACATTTTACAGAGTAAGGCAGTTTTGTCTTCATGAGTTAGTTTTTCAGATTAATTGCGCGTGGTGCTGTAGTCTGACTGCCTAAAATAATTTTGGAAATGTCACAGCTGTGAGCTTATTCTATTTTATTTTGAATTCAGGAGACTTTTATTTTGACGTTGTAATAGCCAGAAAATGTTGTTTAAAAGGAGAAATATTTAGAAATATGTTGCCAAGAAAGACACAAATGCCATATGAGATCATTTTACTGCAGATGTTATATTAAACGAACATTTGAATAAATCTCTTGTCAAAAATCTATTTTTTCAGTGTGTAATATGTTTATGTACTAGGGACTTCAAGACATTGAAGAGCAACAGCTTCCAAGGCCATTGAACAAGGCCTGAACAGCTTGAACAAGGCCATTGAGAAGCTTTGCTTAAGGGCATTAGTTGCAGGCTATCTTGTGGAAATAGTATATAACAAACAGAAAGGAAATCACTTTTTGACTGCTTGATATTGCTGAGAGACAGTGCAGGCCTGCGATGCATTGGATGCTGCTCTGCAATCACAGCAGCATGCTGTTAGCAGTTTTTTTTTTTTTAAACGTGTGGTTATAAAGGAGTGCTGTGGATGTGGCACATACATTAGTTGAAAAAAATTTGTAAGTCATTTAGTCTAGTGTGCCTATTTGCTGCCTTTAAACAAGAATGTACAATATTGCAAATGACATCCGTGGAATGGAGGACTTATCTGCCGTATTCATGTCTACATGCTTCGAGTTGTCGATCAATTCGTCCTTGCACTGTGAATTCCCAGCATCCTGATTAGTTAAATTGTCAGAGCAAGCATTCCTGACTGGCACTGGTCCCATGTTCAAACCCCAGATGAGGACAAATTTCTTGTCAACTAGAAGCTTCCATTCCTGAGAAATCCATGTGTATTTCCTTGTAGCTTTGTGCTACAAATAAACAGATGCCGATTTTCCCTTTCAATTTACAATATTATAGCCATGAGTCACCCCTAGATTATCCCAGCATTCCCTTTGCCCCCACAACTTCAGTCCAGCGACAAACAAGTTCATGTGCTCAGCTTGAGCATTCAGCATTCATTCAGCATTCACTCAGCATTTTTGTCACCTGCGCTGAATGACAAGAAACCATTTGTAGTTCACATAACAATGGCTCGTGGTGCATTAACTTACTGGCTGACTGCATTGCTTAGTGTTCAATGACTGCAACAAGTTTGTAGAAAATACGGGTTAGTACAGTTACATTTGTTCCGGTTGCATAGCTAAACAATTTGCACTGATGGCTGTAAGCGTTGTAGTGTTAAGTAGTTTCACCATATACACTGAAAGCTTCAGCCTTGTTATTGTGCCAGTTCCTTTTATATATCTGTGCTTGTACTGCAGTGTGTCATCAAACTGGCAATGCTTGCAAACGTACTTGTTGAGAGTACTCAGCCTATAAACAATGATGGTTTGTGGTTCTATGCTGATCTAAAGTGATGTGTAGCTGGACTTACTGCTAGGTGTAATGTTCGAGCAATGAATCATTTACAGCCTTGTGACAGGGGAACATCCAGCGCCGTTTGTATGATGTAACAGATGCATTTAATGTCGCTTTATGAGACTGGGCTAGTTTGTTGCAAATAGCACTGTTAAAATTACAGGCAGGACAAAATAAGAAAGAATTCAATGCATGTGGGAACACTTTGTATAACACAGGACAGCTGGTCTGCCCTGCTTTGACATGCGAGATGTGTACTGCGTCTGTGTTTATACTTGGCTCCTGTGTGAAAGGTCTTGTGTGGTTTAATGAGAAGGTTAGTGTCCAAATGTATTCGAGATAATCACCTTGATAGTGGTGTGGAATGCTTGAGTTATATTTTCAGGCCATAAAAGTGCAAGATGAAATCATTGCTTTCTGCCTATGTGAAAGACACGAAGAGCTTTTGAGGTTTATGTATATTAGCAGCAAGTGTTTTTTGTTCGAAGTGCATTACAGTGGTGGCAGTTTTGAAACTGTGAATGATCAAGAAAAAAAAGAGGCAGAGAGAGAAACTTGCTGTTTGTTTGTTGGGAGAAAGTTTATATTGAGAGAGTTGCACTGACTTCTGTGTACTGATGCAAATGTGGGTTTGCTGTGGCAGCCCGCTTAAGCAGGCACTCCTTCTGCTGGTTGTTGAAGCTAGTCGGGGATAGATTTTGTAAATGCTGCAAAGTGGCTTTAATTCAGTCTTGCTAGACTGAGCCTACATGATTTTTTATTTAAATGTTCATATCAGTTAAGAAGACCATAGGCATTCATAAGTAACAGCATGCTTGTACATTTGCAGCACTGTTTTGTACCGAAACAATGTAACTCTTTGCGTTTGTTATTATAAAAATATGTAGTATGTGTTGTGAATGCAAGTGCTGGTGTGACATTTTGACCAAAACTTCTCGCTGTTTCCTCTCAGCCCTTGCACAGGTTAGCTTTGTGCAGATAGGAATAGGCAGAAAATTGCAGGTTCTAGGCCGAATTGCGTCGAGCAGCTTTTCTTTCTTGAAGCTGCACTATTTGTCACAAGGCTGGACATCAGCACAAGTGACCAGTCATCTTGTATGCTTATGCCAAGTCATCAAACAAGAAGAGAAGCTCAGGGAAAGATGGAGGCTTGAACCAATGAACACATCGCTAAAAATGATCAAGAACAGTTGTGCCATCCTGATGAAGACAAATGCACTCGTCAAAATGTTGGCTGCAGTGACATTTTCTGCATTGTTTTTAGCGATCTGTTCATCCATATGTCAAGTCTTGTGATGTTAATCTCAACAAAGAGTACTACAGCTGCCTGACTGGTCAACTGCCATGCTACACCGACTGTGACTGAGGTCAGAGCAGCTCTGCTTTTGTTGCATTGGGCTAAATGAGCTGATGGCAACCCCAGTGCACAGAACCAACTCGCAATAAGTATGGGGATATCCTTCAGTTTTCAGCAGTTCTGATAACTTCACACGGAGAAAAGATTGGAAGCAATAATGTTGTGAGAAATTATTGTATTAACCAAGGTCACCTGGTGAAAGCAAGCCTTCACCAGTTGGTGTTGGCCATAATCACCATTGAGCATTGGGACCAGTGTGCCGAGACTGCTTGCTCATCAGCACGGAAGGAAGTGACTTAACTACACTGTTCCCTTGCACCTGCTTCAAGCCAATCTTTCTGGCTTGTCATTTCAACCACTGCCTACCTTACACAGCAGTTAATATCAGGACTCTCTTCAGATACCCCATAGGGTTTGCTTTGCAGTGATTGTGCCAGCACATCTAATAAAGCACACAAGCTGCATTAAGAAAAATTAAGGGGTTGTGTGATGAAGTAACTTGGATGTCTCAGTATAAGGCTCAGTATCAACATGTCTCAGTATCAACAGCACGCATTCAATTGGCTTTGCTATTGACTGGCGACTTCCTGAAAGGCATGCACATGTCAATGTCTGCATACCTCTCTAGTCAAGCCGTGTTCCTGCACTCATGTCATGCAGTGTCTTATCCATGTGCTTTGATTAAACTGTGCAGCTCATGTCCTGCTCTAAGTTATGGAATCATTCTTAGTCAATTTCAATACTGCCTCATCATTACCAATTTTTCTGAGCCATTCCCACTCAATATTGTTCATGCTGAGCCATCCTCAGAATATATGAGCAATTTTCAAAGCCTCAACTTTGAAAATAGACAGAAAGACAGACAATGAACTTTACTGATTTGAAAATAGAGGCTAACATTTTCTGTAGTAATGGCTAATCTCAATTTTTTTTGGTCATTCTCAGTTTTGTTGATTCACTCTTATTGACTTTTGTTCTGTCATTATCATCACAAAATCAAGCTAATGAGTGCCAAATTGGCCACTAACAACTTGAAGTTTTGGATTCACCCCTGTCATCCGAGTTATCGCTTGGTAGATTACGGCATTGTTCTCCAGCTACGTTTCAATGAGAAATTTCCCCCGCTTGTACACAGAGCTCTGGGTTGCTGTGATCATTATCTGCTACATGTTTCCATTTCATATCCTTCACCTTTGGTTTCAGTTAGTGCTGGCACCCTTAATTATTAGATCACTAAGTACTAATTAACTGTTCACCATCTGTGCATCTAAAAGTGATATATATCTTCCAAACCTTTTTACTGCTTGCCAAGGACGACATACAACACACAACAAGAAAGCTTTTTGCTAACAACAAATGAGGCTTCTGATGCTTGGGGATTGTTACGGCCACCGCCACCACAGCAGGCAATTCTCAAGACACAGGGGCAAGAATCGTGATTTACTAGTCGTGGGAGAGGGCTCCCGGGGCAACGGGCTCCTAAAAGAGTAAAGAGCTTTCCACGCCTCGGCCCATCTTCGGTTCCACACATCGAACCATCCAAGACAGCAGCTATATTACACCAGGAGATTGTAAGGAGCATTGTAAGGTATGGTATGTCATTGCGAAATGAAATAATGAACTAGATATTACCAAAATCTTTAAGGTAAACGTCTTAATTTGATATTTAGCTGCGCGCATGCATAATCCACGATGTTTTGAGAGAAATCCTACCGTCGCGTATCATTGCGATGCACACGTCACAATTGAACACCGTGTTCCACACTTATATGGGGATCCTACTGAGGCTCCTAGCTGTATGAAGGGCGGAACGAAAGCTCCTGAAAACATGGTGCGTCCGGACGTACTCGTTGAACGGGCGGCGAGTGTGTTGTTTGGCGTGCGCGAGAAAATACATGGCATAAAAGTAAGCAAAAAAAACAAACAAACAAAGAAAACGTTGTTTTCCCTTGTGTCCACGAGACTACTGAGTATGTACATACAAGCATTTTGCGATATTTTGTCACCATGACTACCGCACCGCTGCAGCATTGACCATTATCACAATTTTAAACCGCTCTGACGTCTGCGAGTGATGTTCGCACCGGGAAATTGGGAAGCCTTGTTGAAAAGCACATGCCTATGCAAGATTTACGAAAAATCCAGCTATCCAATAACTTCGCCATCCACCCCCTCCCAAACCGAAATTCTGGATAAACCCCTACAGTTCCAGTTTTTGAGAAGGGCGATAAGACTTCTGTACCCAATATTTACCAATCTGTGCCCTACCTTTCTTTTATTTGGTGAGGTTATCGAAAAGCTATTCCACATCAGATTAATGCATTAATTAAAGAAAAATTAACCTTTTGTCTGCGCAACAATTCGGATTTCGTCAAGGATATTCAACTGAGCTGGCACTGATTACCTTAACTGAGGAAATTAAACAAGCTATCGGCAGAGGACTACTTGTGGGATCTGTATTTATCAATGTGACGAAGGCTTTTGACACCATAAATCATAAATCATCGCATACTACTCGCTAAACTCGGATCATTTGGGATCTCTGATCTGGTCATATAAGGCAGCGACAAACAAGTAGATGCATTTAAAGGGTGTCATACGTGAATAAAAAGATTGATGTAATTTCATCCACATATAGAAAAAAAAAAAGAAGCATGAAGAACTATATCAGGCAAAACTACAGAAAAATTATGCAACTAAGAAGAAAACACGCGTTAACAAGCCATCACGGTCGTATGTTCGAGCGTGTACATCGCGCGATCACCAGAATCGCGTATATCGCGCGTATAGCCTCATCGTGCCGTTCCTCTTGGCGAGCACGATAAAAACAATCCCGGTGACCGTCACTAACAGCATGACGGCTGCGTCAAGGTACGGCGGTATGGCTGCTTCTCCGCGGTTCGTCTTCCTAAATCGAGCTGATCGACGGTGCGACCTCTGCTCGAGACACGCCGCGTGCAAGTCCAGTCGCGACGCGAGGGCGGCGCACAACATTGTTCGCCGGCAGGCCTCGCCGCACGGCCCAGTGTCCTTGAGGGACGAACTGAGGGCGATGTACCGCGACAGCAGGTCCGGAGAATCGGCGATTCGCTTGGCCAAATCGATCATCGAGGCTGTGCTCAGGTCGGGTACGCCCAGGTCGTTTCTCGCCGAGTACAGTAGCTCCCACTGGGGCTCCTCCTGGACGCACGATATGCTCGGGCTTAAAATGCACTTACTGCCCGTCAAGACGAAAGTTCGGCGGAGACTTGAAACGATAAGTGGTTGAACAGGGAATGTCACGGGATCCACCGTTTCGACAAGGTGACGTCATTGTCATAGATGAATGGGCGGAAGCTAACAGTGTCCTCTCTGTAACGGGGCAGCTGGCCGTCAGCCACAAGGCTGTTTAAAGGCGAAAGCCTTATGTGTTTCAATGGAAAGTCTCCCTGAGAAATGTGCGGACGGGAAAGACAAACAAGAAAATCGAAAACTCGCGTCTCGCTACTTGGTTCAGCCTTGCCATAACAAACCCTGATGTGACAAATTATCGGTTACAGCGAACTAAATATGAGCTTTCGTTGGTCCCGTTTGATTTCAGAGACACTTATTCTTTTCATAACGAAACGAAGCTTTGTAACCCCTGCCACATCGGCTATAACGAAGCAATATTTGGTTCTCGCGAGGCTCAAAATTGGAAACGTACCACAAGAAAGCAAAATAAATATTGAAAGAGAATTTGCGACCAATTTCTTTTTTTTTTTTTTTTTGAAGGTTGCAGAAATATTTGCTATCCAGCGCAAAAAAAAAAAAAAAATGTCGATGTTTGTAAGGATGAGCGTGAGCCATCGATAAGCAGTGCGGACGTGGCAAGGAGGCTGAGACGCTGCATGGAGAAACTCCAGACGACCAAGACTGCGGTATAACGCGTTCTAGGGGCGAAGCTCCTTAAGGCGTGGGTCGTTCGTCCCTTGTAGTCGTAACCACCTCGTTCTACGATTGCGCTCGATAGCTCGCGCGCCGGGAGGCTCGCGCTCGCCCTCGGCGCGTTCCTCCCGGCGCGCGAGCTCTCTCACTCTTCCATCTGCTGTCTTGTGTGAGAGAGACAGAAAGAGAGAGAGAGAGAGCGAAAGACTGTCCGTTTCTAACGATGATGATGGGTTTGTGCTAGCGCGTTACGGCGCGTGTAAGAAGCTGGTGTAAGACGCTGTGGCCTCTCCGCCTTATACTCTTTCAGCAGTCATGTGATGGCGTCGGCAAACGCGGTGCGCGTTCCGGCCTGTGTAAGGGGCTGCGTAAGACGCTGTGGCCTCTCCCCCCTTACTAGAGTGTACTGCATGTTTCTAACGCGTTTGTGCTAGCGTCCCCTTAAAGGGGTCCTGAACCACCGCTCGGGCTTGGTTTTGAAAACAGCTGGGTGTGTATTGAATGCCTCTCAGAAATTCACAGCCGAAAGAATTTTTAAAAACGGTTCGTTAGGAGCGAAGATATTGCGACCGGAAAACTTCCCTTTCCAGTCCTGTTTCAACTCTGCGGAATAGACAGAGCTCCTTAGGGCGGCGTCGAAGGAGGTGCCCCGCCCACCGCTTTACGTCACCAGACTTGTCAGCGGCTGACGAAAAGCGCGCGACTACCGGCAACACCCTCTAGAAAAATATGAAGGCCTTAGTTCTTTTCCCTTTCCACTCGCGCTACGTCAGCAGATGGGGCGGACGCATGAGGCGGCGAGCGCGTTTTGCGGTTTTGCCCGTCGCCGCGACACGATGCATCTGCGCGTCCGGATCGTGCTGGTGCGCGTTCATGATGATGATGATTGTGGTTCGGTTAGGAAAGGACGCTAATTTCTGCAGCCCATGTAGGGAGCACGGCTAAGCGTCCGTGGGGGTGGGGGAAAGGGAGTGAAAGAGATAGAGAGGAGAGAAAGGCCGTAGTGGAGGGCTCCGGAAATTTAGACCACCTGGGGTTCTTTAACGTGCACTGACAACGCACAGTACACGGGCCTCTGGCTTTTCGCCTCCATCGAAAATGCGACCGCCGCGGCCGGGATCGAACCCGCGTATTTTGGGTGGCAGCCGAGTACCGTAACCACTACACCACCGCGGCGGCCGCGTTCATCGCGCGTCTCTAGAAACTCATTCGCCGGCGCGTAAGTACAGTCGTACAACCTCTCTTGAACAGCGTTCCATATCTTTTTTTTTTCAATCCGCCCCATCGTGTGACGTCACGCGAAGAGAGCTAAGGCCTTCATATTTTTCTAGAGGGTGTTGCTACCGGGGGCTGTTTAGGGGCTGTTTCTTCGCAGCGCGCTTGTGGCCGCCTGCTCGCTTCGCGCCTGGGCTCGGTCGCGTGCCCTCGCGATCACCGCATTCTTTTTTTTTTTTTTTTTCGATCCTCCGAAGCTTTGTTTTCGTTCATCACAAACGTTTAGGCTCGCAGGTGTGAGCGTTTACTTTGTCAGTGCGCTGCGTGTCGTCGATATTGCGCATAACGCGGCGTCAGGACAAACAGCGCAACTGCCAACGCTGCTCCACCTTGTCCTGCATAACCCCAAGTTAGTTAATTGTTGATTAGTGATTGTAGACGGGATAATCATGCTGCCGGGCTCGAACGTGACTACTATGACTCGGAAGGAAGACCTTCACAACTCGTACCCTTGCCGACAGTTTAATGTGGAATAAGGTGCGTTGACATGCGGTAAGATGGATGGATTAATTTAATGTGTGAATACACTAGTTCAATTTTAACAGTGAAGCTGTTTAAGCTATTGGTACTAAAGACAAAGCTCCGTAGGACGAGTTAGGTAAGGCTAAGTCTCATTCAATGGAGCCTAATTAAGATTCCTAGGACTAGTTAGGTAAGGCTGTCTTATTCAAGAGAGCCTAATTAGGAATAATTAATTGAGGCCTAGTTCAGACAGGACTAATCCAACTAAGCCAAACCAAGCCAAACTGAATTATTCAACCTGAATTGAGCTATGTCAAGTAAGTCACACCTAATTAAGCGGTTACTCATTATTTTTAATTAATTAAGCCACGATACTAATAAACAACGTCTAATTAAGGTAAATCTAATTATGCGAAGCCTAATTTAGCTGATATGAACAAATCTAGCGTAAGCAAGCTTCTAATTAGACCTTGCTTAATTAATTAGTGCTAATTAAATCACGCATAGCTAGGTTATGACTAGTTAAGTCAAACCTAAGCTAGCACTTATTAATCAAAGGTAAAATATGCTAAGACTTCAAGGTCAAGCCTCATTAAGTTGAGACTAAACATTTCAGGACTAATTAGGCTAACACTGATTAAATCAGGCCTGTTTCAGGTAATATTCATCAAGCGATATCTAATTAAGATACTATGTCAAAGAACAGCGTAACTAGGCATGTACTAATTAGGCCATGTATAATTAAGATATGACTAATTACCGCAGGCATAATTATATCAAGAGTAATGAATACCAGCATATTAAACAATGTATCATTAGGTATAAGTTAATTAGACCGCGTCTAATTAGTGTAATGCTAATTAGGCCCTGGCTAATTAAGTTAAGACTAAGTCAAGTCTCAATAAGCTCAGATTATTAAGTTACGCCAAATTAAGCCAAACATTACAGATGTAATGATTTCATTCGAAACTAATTTACCTTAGTCAACCCTAATCTGCTGTAATCCTTAATTCACCCTAATTAAGTCTAGCATAATCCGCTCTATAATATGCCATAGTCCACCTTAATGCACCTCCGTCTGTCTTAATCCACCCTAATGCACCTTAATGAGCTCTAATCCACTCAAGTACAGCGTAATCAGACCTCGTCCTTTAATCTACCTCGTAGAAGAAATATTTTGGGTTCGACTCCAGCCATGTTATTGAGTACGAGTACTAGAAGGTGGCGCATTGGAGTACCATAGGGAATAAACCCATCTACAATCACTGATGAATTAAAGTTTGGGATTAATTTGTGATGTATTACGGGCTGCAAGCATGCATTTGTTGGCTTCTTGGAAAACTATATTTATGGTGACTTTTGCACCGCACCGTTCGCGTCCACGCCGAGGTAGTTTACGGATGCCTTCGAATGGCATCTATGAGGCTTGCGCATTAACAAATATATTTTTACATATTTCCAGCAACTATTTTGCCTATAGAGGTGCTCACAACGCAAGGAAAAGCGAGCGCACGGTACGCACGGTACGCACGCGCTTACGGTTTTAAAAAAGGCGCGCTGCGAAGGGCCCGCACACAGCCGAGGCGGGCGTGTCTGCCATCGGCCAATAGCAGCGACGCTCCTTGTAAATGCTCATGACGAAATAGAGCATATTCAAAGAGCGTGAGGAGAAGCCGCTTTTTGAGTTGAGGGCTCCTGAAGAAGTGGAAGCTTTGTGCTCCGCTTGTGAACGCTACGCTTCGCGGATGACTACAGCATTTGGCTGAGATGTTCGTTGCAGCGTAGGCAAGCCGTAGAATATGTTTTTTCACCAAGCCCGGAGGGTGGTTCAGGACCCCTTTAAACGCGAGATCCCAGCGTTCGAATAGAGTGTTTCTCACGTCTTTACATGATGATCGACTGGGCGAATTACACGGAAGATTAACGGTTTACCGGTGATTCACTCCGGAGCTTCGCCCACTCATCATCATTCATCCCGTGGATATGCTGTGAATTGTTTGTGTTTCAGATGTTTGCGCGAGCCACGTTGCCGCTTTGTTCGAAGCAATTTCTATATCTACTGTTACACGGAATATCGGATATAACGAAATAATCTGTGCCTACATCGTTATAACGAGGTTCGACTATACCGAAATTGGCATGGAAGAGCACGAATGTATCACTAACATGGCTGATAGGTCATCACAACAACAATACCTTGACGTGCCTGCAATTTACGTAACGGTTAACGATAATAAAATCACGTGTGGCACATACCCGCATCTCTTGGTCAGTGACAGGCGGGCATGGACCTTGCGTGATAGAATGTTGACCCATACAGCCTACGCCAAATTACATTCACGTGATGTTCGACTGCTAAGGCCCCGCATTAGAACAACTCCGGGCTTGACTACGAAAGGTTTTCGCTTTCTCATTTATGTCTGCTACCAGTATCTAAGGGCTCCTTGGAATTTAAAATACGACGTAATACCAAAAATTAAATATCTGATTTTCAAGAAAAAATAAACTAAATTAATAGCTTTGCCTCTGACTTTTACTGCAGAGCAAATTTAGTTTTTCTGTAGTTTCGTTTTCGTTCTTTCTTCTTGCTTTTTTGTCACCAGTCCCTAAACCATCCTTCACCGATATCTATTTTGGACATGCTCACCTTACCACAGCTGTTGATAAATACAGGACCCTTACGCGGCCTAGAACCCAAACGCCTGGAAGATTTCGTCACATTTCGGGAAAGCATACCCTCTCGTTTCCTTAACATTTCTTTAGCAAGTACGTACTTCTTTTCCTTTACTGTGTCTCACTTTATATTAACCTGTTTTGAGGTAACATGGACTTGCTGCGTCATGGGCGAAGGCGAGTGCTCTGGCAAGCCATTTATACAGAACCCGGTCCCCACCTGTTGTTGACGTATACACTCGGGATCTGCGCACCGCGATTGTTTTAAATGACGAAACTTGGCCAGGGGTTCGATCTTTTCCGTCTAAGATAATACGCAATGCAAGGTATAACAAGTGGTTACCTGGTTGATAGCATCAACATTCGCTTTCTCCAAGTCTAGGTAGTATACAGTGTAGTCAAGGAGCTCGCCAGTAGTGCGATGATAGGCGTAGAGTCGCACGCACGGATTAGTAGGCACCGACTCAATTCGGTAGATCGGATGGCCGCTACCCCACGGTGTCACAGAACCGGCTAGTTGGACCGAGTGCACCGGTGTCCCTGCGTGTAACACGGCACGAATGACGTTACATACAGCATTTGGCAGGGGCCTAGCCCTCCCCATAACACACACACACACGCACGCACTCGCGTGTGTGTTATGGGGAGGGCTAGGCTCCTGCTGCTTTAATATCGCGTGCGCGCGCGATATTAAAGAGGGATTCCGAATGAAAACATATAGACGTATGGTGTGCATAGATTCACCTCTGTCATAATAATACAATTGGGATTAATATGGTTAAGTTGCCTGAAAATTAAAGTTTATTGTCATTCTGATAACACCGTAAAATCGTGGAGACTGGAGTGGGAAATATCAACGTTCTACGTTGCTGCGTATATACTTCTGTAATTGAACAGTTACCTTATGAATGAAGAACTGTGGGAAACTCAAGCACAGAGAACAACAATTTGATACAAGCTGTAAGCATTATGCGCTGCGCTTCTCCTAAATGCTTTGCTACATGCTCCCCATAGAAGAAAATGCCTGAAGAGTAAGCATCTTGGAGAAAGAGAAAACGCGGTCACAGAAACGAAAGGCTGCAAAGACAGGACAAGCGTTCGTCATATATTCGGGTTTTGTTTTTGTATTTAGGATCACACAGCCTTGGCACGAAAATTTTCGCGCTTCGACATGACTTGCACGTGTTAGCGTGCAGCAATAAGGAAATTTAACTTCTTTAGAAATACAATAAATGTTTTGAAGATCACTGGAAGAGTTTTGCACATACATAGATCTGATTTCCCTGTGTGTGCGAATAAAATAAATTGAGCTGACCTGAGGTTAAGTTTCTCTCCTAAAAGTTCCTTTATTTTTAACAATTATTTTTGCAGTTAACGGTCTCTATTACATTATCACTTATTCAGTTACCGTTAGAGTAAGCATCAACTGTACTCGAAGTTTGTTTAGTTTTTATGATAGTAGACTTCCTAATCAGATTCCGTGTGCGACGTATTGTTTAACATTCTCGTATATCCGCGTGTGTCGATAACTCTCTATTGCTGCTTAGCATTAGTTGAACATTGCTCTACTGGTCATGTCTTTGACGGGTTGTTATAGGATGCTTTTTCTCTTCTTTCATACCTGCTTTCACTTTCCCGAATGCACGTTGACCAACCGCAGCCTCTGCTAACCTCAATAAAACTTCCTCTTGGGCTAGTTGGTTCAAAATGGTGCACATACCTACAGGGCGCTAAATCAGCAGACACAAGGAAGACACAGACACACAGAGCCAGTGGCGAACCGACGGGAGGGAGGGGGGGGGGTTGTAACCCCCCCTGAGGCTGACCTTACCCCCCTCCCACTCCGTAACTGCTCCTATGTCCTAGAAGAATGTGGCGCTAATGCCTCTGCAAAACGTGAGAAAAAATAATAAAAATAAGCATCATCATTGATGTTACTATTATTTGGCATTTTATTTACTTTTTTTACGCACGCAACAATTGTGTAATCGCATGCCCGGCCCCTTGTGAAAAATTGAACCTCCCCTCCCTCTTTGGCAGAGATCCTGGGTGCGCTACTGCACAGAGCGCCAGCTACCAACTGATTTATTCAGGACGGAAGAAGGGTGTCTATTTATACTAGCACGTGCGCACTTCAGAGCAATCATGCAACAAAGCAAGTTTGTCTATCTCATTTCAAGTGCATGCGAAACAGGTGCATCTCGGCTTCATACAGGGATATAGAGGTATCCCACACACGTGTCTCCTTTCATTTTAATGAAGTGTGCTTCTAAAAGTTCCAGAACTTTAGGCGCCTTGCCATACTTGTTAGGAGTGCTAATAAAACGGCTAGGGAACTTTTGGAAGTGCACTTCATTAAAATGAAAGGAGACATGTATGTGGGATACCTCTATATCCCTGTATAATGCCGAGATGCACCTGTTTCGCATGCACTTGAAATGAGATAGACAAACTTGCTTTGTTGCATGATTGCTCTGAAGTGCGCATGTGCTAGTATAAATAGACACCCTTCTTCCGTCCTGAATAAAACAGTTGGTAGTTGGCGCTCTGTGTGTCTGTGTGTCCCTCCCTTGTGTCTGTTGATTTAGCGCCCTGTAAATATGTGCACATCTGCTAGCCGCCCTGCCCTTTACTTACCCCTTCCTCTCTCTCTGCCGCTCTCTGCGCGCGCGCGGGTGTGTGCGTGCTATGAACGGCAATACATGCATAAATGGTGTATACATTGGATACGCAAGTCAGATTCGCCGATGGACGAATTTTTCGGCGCATTCGCAGGGATCTGAAGTAATGCTCGTTTCTTTTTCGCCAGGTAGGAGGCGTTCAGCCAATAGATCCGATATTTTTCGTTGGTGTTCAGTTCTCCACCGTTGCTGCAGTATGCGAGTGCGCACATAACAGAAGTGACACTGATACGTTGTCGGCACCGCCATTGCGGCACCCACCATTCCTGTCGGACAACAGAACGAAGCTGTTGCTGTGTTGATGGCCGAAAAACTGTCCAGCCACGACGTCCTTGTATTGAGCGATGACGTCCTGGTACTCGTCGTTGATGTCATCGAACAACACTGTGCGTGCGGTGTGAGCCGGGATGGAGCGGACAAAAAAGCCAGGTCCAATGTGTCCAGATATGAACACCTGCATGAGGAATGTAGAGCTTTGCTATGGAGATAAGATTTACCGCCATTAAGCCAGTTTTTGGAAAGCCCTTTAGACCTTACTGAAGTGTCGGCCTGCATCTGTAACAACGAATCTCACAGCCTCCGGGATGGCCCTGTTAACTCCTTGCGGGACCTGCTGAACAAGACGCGGGCGAGCGTCGTTTATGGCCGCCAATGTGCACTCGCACAACTGGTAAACCTATACAGGCTGATCCTCTAACACCTCAAAAAAGTAATGGCCCCACTGAACCTTGACCATAATACCGGTGTCACACGGGATTCCTTAATCGCGATCAACGCCGGTCCAGATAGGATTTCTTGATCGCGATCAACAGTTGTCGCTGCTACACGGGCCAAGCTAATCCGGCTTGAATTTGATGCTGACATCAGCCAAATCGTGGTCTGGGAGCCGATAATGATGCGCAGATCGCGATCGCCTTGATACCGATCGGGCCTCAGTGATTTAAAATGACTATACAGCAGCGCCTTATCAGGATTGGCTTTAACCGCGATTAAACGTGCCCGTGTGAGGGCGGTATAAAAGTGTGGTACCCAGCGAAACACGACCGTTACTGACGCTGCGGTCCTTGGAATACCTTGAACGTAAAAGCCATGGTACCTAACCTTAACAAGACCGCTATTGACTTGCAGCGCCGCGCTCCTTGCCTTCTGTCCTAAGCGCTGTGCGTCGTGCAACTGCTCTCTCAGCCAAGTCATCTGGGGGTTACTGGGTCCAGGACGCGGTCCCTTGTTGGCGCTGTACCAGAGAGCCGAGTTGATGCACACGAGCCGAATATTCTTCGAGAGCGACCGGCTGTAGTAACCCCCTGCGCAGAAAGCGTGCGCTAAATACCGAACATCGTGGCCAACTAATCCTGCTGAGGCAGCTGCAAGGTGCAGTAAGATCCATGAACAGTAAAGCATTAAAATCTAATAATAACTTACAGGTCTGCATATACGTGCGGAAATCAATACGCAATTATGAGGCACGGTGGAGGGGTCCAGAGATTCTTTCCACCAGGGGTTCTGTACTGCGCACTGATAACACACATCACACAGGGCTCTTCCATTTTCGAAAAGGTATAATTAATATGCATGTGTAGCGCCAAGATGTAGAGGCAATCTGTAATGCTTGGAAGCTTGGTTTAAGACGAATTTTTGCTTCAGCAAGGAAGATTCCTGCTGAGGAAGCCATATGAGGTTTCTTTCTATTTGTGGCATTGCGCAAAATACGAGTCTATGACAATTTTCCCCATTCAGCGAACCAATTCTACGTGAGGAAATGTTTCGTTGAAGTGGGCTCAAAAGAGGATTATCCTGCTTTGAAGAAAAAAAAAAACAGCACAGAGACGAGCCGATGGAAAAGAAACTCGCAAAGTAGGTGCTGATGAACGAACATAAACACTGTTTATCGCGGCTGGAAAGTACATAACATGAATAGATGAAGAAAAAAGATAGAAATGATTATCAGCGCAACGGTAAGTGTAATTACAATATCTCATCTGCAACTTGTCCAAAAGGGTGTCGACAAGCGCGACAATACACAATCTTCGACTCAACAAGTCATATCGATGGATCGCCAATGCACGCGCTTCACATTTTCTTTATGTCAAAGGTTTCACAAAGGCTTCACAAAGGCGCAATAAACTGCCCTTATACGACAATAAGATGCCTTAAAGTCTTTCGTGGTCTAATCACTCACCGCGTTCGAATGTGCGCCACCCGTCTTCTGGAATCAGTTGTTCGAAGCCAGCTTCGCTGAGGAATGCCCGGTAGTGCGCCGAGTCGTCGGAATCCAAGGCGTTTGCCGGAACCCAGTCATGATTTCCCAAGGTGGGCACCACGAGGGCCCGATGTCGCAGCGCTTGGCGTGACAGTACTGCTCGGATCCAGTCTGTTTGGCTGTACAGGGCCGCCCACGTGATTCCTTTCGTATGGGGCATGTTGTCCCTGCAACGTATAAGTGTGACGTGGAAATTTACGCCGTATACGGCTGTTTCATGTCCCTGACTTCTCAAGCAGCACAAATGGCACGATGCAGGCGCCTACTGTCTAGTGGTAGTTCAATCAGTTGTCGTGGAAGAGATTAATCGTCGAAGCGTCAGGGGCAAAATGCGCAGTAGTCAAGCGCGTACTGCAGCCTGTTATGGATCGGAAAAACAAGCATGACGCCCTGTATCTCACAGACATACTGACGCGTACGTACGGTTGTTTTGGTTTAAGTGGAAAGCCGTTTTCACTTTCCTGTGACACGCGCGCTTGTTGTTTGCGGCGAGTGCCGTTATCACTTTTTGTTACGCGTAGCGCAGGCCGCGTTTATCTTGCATGTCGCTTCGGGAACCGTGTTGACCGTTGTTGAAGCTTTGCATGCCTGACGCGCACACTTGAATGTCTTCTAGAATTTCAATTTCAGAGGTTAAGCGAGAACGCGTTATGACGTGTGTATAAAAGCCGGTGCATTTAGCCGTTTGTCAGTCTTTCCCTCGACGGACGACTGTTCACGCCGCTATTGCTGTGCATTGTCATTGGCTTTGCTTTGCTGGGCACAAGTTCGCCCAGTAAACAGTTCCATCGTCTTGAGTGCTGCGTGCGTCACGACCACGTGACAATATCGGACAATTTATCGGTTGTCTAGTGCAAGATTGCTCTGTAAATAAATAAATAAATAAATAAATAAATAAATAAATAAATAAATAAATAAATAAATAAATAAATATGCCTAAGCAGCGAGACCGAAGATTGGCACCACAGAAGTGTTCGACAATGAACATACCCAGTCCACAGTATGAAATCAACGTCGGGCTTGATCTGTTCCATGGCAGCAAAGGTAGACACCACCAGTAGTCTCGGCGTGTTGCAGAGGAAGTCTCCGTAAGGCCCAACAGTCCTCAAACCAGTTGGGCCCTTATCAATGCGGTGGCACCACAGTTTGCTGGAGCCTCGCGAGGAGTAGTCTCTGTCTAGATGGAGGTCAGTCACGTGCCAGAAGTAGCCTGTTGGTTAGGGAAGCCCTCGTATCAAGCTGCGTTAACCGCCGTTAACATACGCAGACCTCGGTTTTAATGTACTAGCCGAACAGCGTTTTGCCGACAACTGCAAAGGACTCGTGTATATACAGATTTAAGCGCCTGTTAAAATGTCGCACGACGTGAGAATTAAACATGTTCACGCTATAGTGTGTAACACATAATTAATCTTCAGTTATCGCAACGCAAGCATGAATGAAATTTATTCTGGCCTGATTTGCAGATATTTGATGTTACATCCCCATTACGCATTTATTGGGACGGCATGCTTTAGGTCAGCATTTGATCATTCATGGACTGTACATGTAGTTAGCCCCTGAACACACATATATGGTACACGAGTACAGCTTAAGCACTGTTATTTTTTAACGCCCTGCCAAGTATTGACTAGGGCCACTGGCGGAACAAAAGATGCGCACATGTTGATGCATGTACCAACAACTACTTCTATTTCCGAGTCTCGAAACTCCTACAGGTATTCACACACACACACACACACACACACACACACACACACACACACACACACACACACACACACACACACACACACACACACACACACACACACACACACACACACACACACACACACACACACACACACACACACACACACACACACACACGCAAATGGGGAAAACAACAACAACACAAAAGAAAGTTGGAATGGCTGCTGATTATCCAAGGAAGCATGTCATACTCCAAAATAAAAATCTTCCTTTTGAGTGTGTCGAACGTTATGCTGGAGGTAACGCGGCTAGTTGAAAATTTCACTTTCTTAATGAGATAAGTTGTTAGTACGCGCGTAAGCCTCAATGTTCCTTTTGTTGCTGTGGTATTAGACAGAACCTAGGAACTCGCGTTAGAAGATGAAGGCGTAGGAACTAGCACTTTTTGCAGCTTTATTAGCTTGTAATGAGGTGTAAAAAGCTCACGTAGGCAGACATGCAGCAGACAAAGAGAAGTGCGACGTATTTCACCGAGGAGCACAGGAAATCGTACAAGTCCACTTACAGGGAGGATAATCATTTCTTCTCAAGTAAAGAGTTTCAGCAACACAATATCTTAATTTATAGAGTGCAGGTGAACACTGAAAGACCACCTACCCGTTGTGTTGCCATCTGGAAATCCTTCGCTTACAAGCCTGTCATGTGCGGGCGGCCTCATCCATTGATTCGAGAAGCGTTCTGTTGGTAATGTGACCTCTGCGAAAACAAAAATACAGCGTGGGTCAATAGAAAGGGAGTTACTCTACGCGTTAGTTCTTGCGTCTTGGCATCCTGGGAGTGCCATGTTGCAACCGCGCAGTTCCGTATCACTGAAACAAAAATTCCTCCCCATGGAAGAGATGTAGGCGTAGTCTCCCTCTCACTGGCTAGAGCCTTAACTTATTCGCAATGAACAGCTAAAGTCAGTGTCTAACGACCCTAAAACGACTAACTGTCTCATTTCTTTCGTGAAAATATTTTACACGTGGGTCGTCAGCTTAGCTGCACGCATCACTCCCAGCAAGACCACATCTCAACCGCAGAGGCGTCATGTTGAGGTAGAAGTGAGGAAAACAAAAAAGAAATTGGGAGACAGATCAATATGTTCACGTTGACGCATCACATCCTCGTCATCATCATCATCATCGTCGTCGTCAACATCACCAACAACATCATCATCATCGTAATCATAGCCGTCTTAATGGCCATTACAAGCATGTCTTTGCCTTCGATATCTAACTACTTCGGCCTGTACTGCTTCTGTCCATAGACGTGGAACGGGTGATCTACTGTGTCTCTTCATAACATATGAATAGGCAGACGCACGACTATGATTGACAGCTTATTCCTTTGTGCATTGGTAGTCTTGTTGAACCATGGTGGAGAGGAAACCATGGCCAGTATGACCTTGATCTTTTTTCGCTAATCGCGAAGTTCAGGAGAATTTATGGATCACAAGGCCCGGAGCCGAGGCTCGACGCACGCGGTGAAGCCTGAATGCGTTTCACCAAAGTCTTGTTTTTCCAGCCTACTCACCCACAGAGCTCTGGAAGCTCACTATGGAGACAATCGACGCCAGAGGTATTAGCGAAACACACAAAAATATGAGAAGCTGTGGTCGTCTTGCCATGAGGCACTGTTGGGAATCTATCGATAGGCTTTGCCGGCATGAAAGTCGTTCAGAACGCCGGTGCTTAACTTGAAACCTGCAAAAAAGAAAAAAAATGCAACGATAAGGTTAAGCAAAAGTTTTGAGTACCACCGTACGGTAAAAAAAAAAAAATGAATGTATAACAACGACAAGGGATATATGGTTCATATATCACCAGATACGCGGTTATGCTCGCCTAACAACCTCTAGGTGCACGGCCTAGTTTCGTCGCACAAAAGTGAGAAAGGTGAGAGCCTCCACTACCTTATCCGGTAGAACTATTAAGCAAACTCGTCCCAGTTCACATTTGCTGGCTTGATGGACATATCTAAGTCGTTATTTTAGGTCCGTCGCTGTACTCATTATATTAACGTTTGTGCAGAAACTCTGTGCAGCGCTATAGTTTCGAAATGGTATAATACGGATTCATGATGTGCCGCTAAAATGACATGCAGTTCCAGTTAAAAGCTTTTTGCTGTGTGTAACTGCAACTAGAACGTGCCCATTCTGAGCAGCCCCGTTCGTAAGCTTGTTTATTTCACGGCACATAAATGCATTTAGCGGCAGAATTCGGTTATTCATTCATTAGAAATAGCGAAATGCACGGAGTACAATCTAATCTCTAGCAGAAGGATGCGCTTTCGGTAATGTCCGCGGCATGACCATTCACTTTTTGTTTACGTTAAAAGCTGTTAATAGTACGTTGTCTTGAGACGTCGCTACTGCTTTGGTCACGTAATAGGGGACGGCTACCGCGACGCATGTTACGCAATCACTACCTCGCCCCAACTCCCCCGATTACCCAGTCCGGTGACGGTTGGAAGCATGTTCATTACTTATGTGAAATAACGTTTGCACGTTAGCACAGTAAACTTAATCATGTTCACGTATATAATGTGCCACAGGCGGCACAAGGAAAATAACACTTTTTGACATGTCAAAAAAAAAAAAAAGAAAGGTCCTGATTGTATGCGCTAGCATTGCGTCACGCCCCCGCTTTAACTTCACTCACGCCATTTAAAACTTCAGTATATTCCTTAACGCTGCCTCGCATTTGTGTCACGTGACCTCTAGGTTGTACTTAACTGTCATAACGTTTCCGATCCATCGCGTAGCTTCTCCGTACCGATTTTCAGTCTCGGTACCGATCTTCAGCTTGATATCGTAGTCAAGTTTGACTGACCATTTAGTCTTAGAGCCGAGTACGAGCTACTGTTGCCAGTTAAGATACCCGATTACGCACACTCGGGTGACAGAATTGTACTTACGCGAAACTGCTTCCTCTGCTACTGCTGCTTGTTATGAGGCGCGCGATACCTGGCTGACCCTAAATCAGAACGAAGTCGCGTGCATTACGGAAGGGATTGGAACACGATGGTGGTGGTGATGATGATGATGATGGTCTTCGACACAACTAAGTGGACATCCCATCTGTTTTTATTTATTCTTACTGATGATCATCATCGGCGGCTCACTTAAGTATTCGTGTAGAGCAAGGTACACTGACGCCAATATTTTCTGTGTTTATTTTATTTTTTTGATTTGTTGTGTGATGCACTAATGCAGTTGTGTGCTCGCGTGCCTGTTGCAGTCCCTCACCCGAAGACGAAGAAGAGGGCATGAAAATTTCGTTCCGCTTTGAACCGTGTCCTATCGCGCTCTCCTCCGGTGTTGAAGTGCTAATTCAATTCTGGCCGAATTAGTGGTGTTACAACTCAAATGGCACTTCTGTATATCAAAAGAACTCTCTTTGAAAAACATCTGTTTTTGGATTAAAATAACTGCGTATAGCCTTAAAGGACTTATGTTCTCTAATCGTAGCCCTTCGGTAAATAATTTGTTTAATAATCTTGGTAGGTTATTTCCAATTGTTTGTTTTCCGTATGTTGTTCGCAATGTTGGTAATTTCCAGTATTACTTTTTAACGCGTCGTATATATAGTGGCGTTATTTTGTAATCTAGAAAGGTGCTTAAGAAAATCCGACCTTGTTGTTCACTCTTGTTTGCATACGCTCTACACAATAGTTACTCATATAACTTTGCGACTGGCAGCACCCTATATTTTAAGAAATATTCACGTGTGTGAAAGTGACTTGGGACATAGGAACTTTTAATTACGCAGGATTTCAATTCTCTCGCCATGGTATTGCTGCACAAGTCTGCACTGACAACGGGTTCCAATTTGCTTCGAGTGACTTCGCTGCTTTACGCAAGACGGCACGACTTCAAACATGTAACATCAAGCCCTAATTTCCCGCGCTCAAACGGCCTAGCCGAAAGGGCGTGCAGAATACACAGCGGAAAACTACGGAGGGCTGCGACGATCTCTGACTTGGCTTTTTGGTTTATCGGTCGCCTCCCTTAGAAGATGAACTGTCGCCCGGAGAGCTGCTGCTAGGTCGTCATATTTGGACAAAGGCTAACGAGTTCAACATTGATGGGGGACGCCCTGTATCTAAATATAGGCGGTCATTACACGGTGAGCCAGTGTCGCGCATTGAAGCAGGCAACGCTGTTTGGGTCAAAAATGGGAACATATAACGCAAAGCCACGATGCTTAAGGAAGTAGAGCCAGTTAGAACCGCGTTCGTACCTGGTCAAAACGCGGAGCCACGGGCTGCTGAGGCGCAATCGACAACATTTGCTGAGAACTCACGAAGGCTGCACCATTGAGAACGGCTACGAGAGCGATCTGGAAGATTTTGATCGACTTTGATCCGGAGCCGTATAACGTAGGACAACCAATCGTTTGGAACCGGCAAGCGACACGTGTGGCGCAACGGCAGCTGACCATTGTTCAGACCCACAAAGTACCGCAGTTCCTGAGGAAACCGGGCAAAGAGAAGCACCGGGAGACCCATCCGCATTGCCAACACTTCGTCGGTCAACCAGATCCCAGACCGAGCAGAAAGAAGCACCTTCGCAATACGGCCAAAGCTTTCGTCAGATTTGCTGGTTTATTACTATTGTTTTTGTGAGTTTGTTTGTTTTTGAAGACAAGCAGGGGCTCAAATATATGAACCACAGATGTAACAGAGCGCGCTATCGCGCATATGCGCAGACAATGTTTGCCACTTCTTTCCTTGACTTTCCTTTTCTCTCGATTAAAGATGCGCCAATAAACACCAGTTGGGCATCCCTTGCCAATTTTTTACCTCGGTCCGTTACTTCAAACAAGATTACAAAGTTAGGTTTCACTCTTATATCGCAGTTTTTGCTAAGAAACTTACTTTTGATTGTATTCCGTGAAAGGGAGTCCCCCGGAGAGGATAGCGTTGCATGTCGCTGTTTCCATATTTATCTTTGCGCTGTTTCCACGAAAAACACATTCTCCCTCACTTGGCCAGGTTGAAGACAATGTTAACACCCCAGTAGCCAACGGTAGCAAAATTTAGCCATATTCAGCCAAGAGCTTCCAGGACTTGATAGCACTGTACCCCGATAGCCAACATCAGTCATAACTTCTCCAGTACGAGCCAACATTATCCAGTACCCAAGTGTATACGCTAGTTGACGTCACGTGATTTAGATGCTATGCTAGATTTCACTGCTTCCAAGGTCTACCCACGTTCTCAATCGAATATCGTACATCGCATATAGCTACATAATGCGGATGGAATAGGCCAATGCGGACATGATTTCCGACAGACATTTCGGAGCTTATCCGACGTAACAACCAAACCATGACTACTATTCCGGCCACGGTCGAATTGCACCGTGTTGTCTAGTCTGCCATATTGCAGCTCTGATTGGCTCAGAGGGATACTACGACCTCTCTGATTGGCTTGAAATGCCGCCATTACCGAATTCGGCCATCTGGCGGAATTGGACAGTGTCCGTAATGGTATCAGAACTATGAAGATTTCTTACGATAAAGGGGTTCACTGATTCTGTTTCTGATGTTTTATTTGCCGATTGCCTCCACGACGGCAGACGTAGCAGCGCCACCGGCGGCACCGCCGAGAATGCCGCCTGCGATTCCCGCAGCAATTACAATAGCCACGAGAGTGATGGACTGTTCGTCCGTTTCATCGAGGACGGCGCTCAGCGATGCCTTCACTGCCTTTAAGGCTTCGCCATTGTCTTCGTGCTCATCCACGAGAGACTGGGAAATCTTTTCTACCAGATATTTTCTCAGGACGTCCACGTTCTTGGGCGGCTTGTTTAACGTTGCACCTTGGATTTCTGAAATATAAATAAACAAGATATGTGCGGAAACAATTTTATCAAACCTTATACTGTTTAGAGAGGCATGCGCTTATCTTATTTTAGCAGCTATTGAATACCAGGGCAACGCAAAATGACTTTACTTTTACGAAAGTGGAAGCATGGGCGTATGCAGCCGTCGGAGGTGAGGGGAGAGGTATCGGGAGAGAATTAGAGCGGCCTCCCAGACGTCTACATGTGTAGGCTCCCACCTATCAATAACATCACCATGCTGCTGCTCGTTGCTATAGCGTCATGCCCGAGTGTGCTTAGCATGGGTAAAAGAATGGACGAGGGAAGAGACTCAAGCACACGAGGGAGTTAGCGCATTGTGTTCTCTTAATTGTGCGTGTTATCTTGACCGATGTTGACTAGCGCCGAGGTAACCCACCGTTACAAATGCATACTAACAGATGGTTTGTCAGCAAAGCGCTTAGTAAGCGGGGAATAAGAAACATTCATCTGGTAGTCTGCGCTTGTCTCTGTATTTAGTCGTCATACAGTTCTCAGCTTTAGTGGTGTTAACTTAAGATTACGTATCAGGAACTGGCGCAATCAGCCCGTTTGCTAATGTCGCATATACACGTATCGCTACAAAAGTGGGTGACAGAAACAGAGGTTGATTAAGCTAGTTTTGTATGATAGACGTCAGTCATGAGGCCGCTCAATATAAAGAGAAATCATATCTTTAGGTGGTTTTAGTAAATGACACGCTGGCGTGGTTTACACTATAGTACATTACTTTAGAATGGGCCTCATTACTATATGATGGTATGCCCACTTGGTGAACTTAGGAGTAGTTGTATGCACACAGTGTGAATGCTTACGGCACAGATGTCCCAGGATCAGAAGAGCCAAGATCGTGTAGGCGTTCATAGTGGATGGGCTGTGAGGAAGAATAAACGAGCTAGTCAAGGTAAATTCTTCGCTGCATGAAGTGATTCACATAACTGTCTATCGTCTAAGCTTTTGTCGCGGCGTCAGGGCACTACAAAGTGCGCATATAACTGTTTCTTGAGCGCAAGTAACACTGATCCGAGGCGGCCGCACCGTATCCGACGGGCGTAGCCCTCCGCATTTCTTGTAACCTACGCAACTTCGTCTCATTCCTCCCTTCTTGTTGTCACCCTTTCTAACACGCAAAACGTCAGGTGAAAAAAAAATATATATATATAGACAAACGCTTCATTACGCAGGGACCTTTCTGGGGCTTCCATTGTGCTGCCGTTTCGTAAGGAAGCCTTCAGGCTTCCTTCGTGCTTTTTTTTTTTTCGTCCGCTCCTGGATGAGTTGATTCCAATCTATGCCTGCGAATTTCTTAATTGCATCACCCCACCTAATGTTTTACCTGCCTCTGCTGCGTTTTCCTTCTTTTGGTATCCATTCGGCTCTGATTCTCCAACGGTTGTCGGTTCTTCGCATTACATGTCCTACCAAGGTCCACTTTTTTTCTCATAATTGACGTGAGGATATCTGCTATTCCTGTCTGCTCCCTGATCCATTCCACTCGCTTTCTGTCTCTTAAAGCTACGCCTATCATTTTTCGTTCCCTAGCGCGTTGTGTAGTCCTCAATTCCAGCTCGAATTTCTTTGTTATACTCCATGTTTCTACGCCATATGTCAGTACCGGGAGAATGCAGATGTTGCCCAATTTTGGTTTTAAGGACAGCACCAAGTTTCCAGTCATGATTTGGGAATGCCTGCTGTTGTGCTTCAGCTTAATCTTATTCTCTAGAGAACTTCCTTTTTGTGAGTAGGTCCAGCTGTTAGCAATTGTCCCAGATATACGTAGTCTTGCGCACATTCTAGTATATGGCTGTTAAGTTTAAGTTCTTGCGAATAGTGATTACGAAACAATCAATGAAAATGACAAGAAGCAGTCGATGTAGCTGGAGGCAACGTTTCAACAAGTGGACTTGTCTCAACGGTAGGTCTAGCGACGTTCGCCGTTTTTTATAGTTTTCAAGGATTTTCTTCATCAATTCAAGCCACAATCTTCCCCTGAAGTTCTGAATTTGTTTTAAAAATAACAGGAAGCAGTTGTGCACGGTATATCCGTAACAATAGAGGCCGCGAAACTGAAGCTCTCCGTTTGCGAAGATTGGAACTGTTAGTGATCTGCTCCTCTCCAGAACAAGCGTTACTGTCCCTGGAGCCCACTGGTTTCACAACCGGGTTCTTTGTGTGCTTGGATAAAGGTAGGCTGTGAAGCCCATAAAGAAAGTAAGCACCATGATTTCTTAAATTTTTATCCTCCGTGCTACGTAATCTATAGCATGGGCTCTTTCTGCTCGTTTCGCTTCAGTTCTCTGTATTTATAAAACTCGCAGTAAAGGAAGAAAAGGTACCGTATAAGGAGTTCCTCGTTCACTGTGGTCCCGTTTTGTGCACATGGTACATGTGAGTGCCGAGAATGAGCTGGATATGAAAGCAGTTGCCAATTGTGATATCACTGACAGCACGTAACTATGTTAGGAATACTGTCAACATAAAATACGTGAAACATGACGGAAAAAACGATGCTTGCAGGCTGAGGTGCACGCTACTGAACTATATGAGCGAGTCATAGAGTATACAGGAAAGCAAGATAACGGGTACACAAACTCACCTTCCGATTTGTCGCACCCTACGTGTTGCGAGGAATGCTGAGTACTGTCATTGCATATGCCGGCTCGAGGATTTGAAGCCGGGCGTCGAGAGTGTATCAGGGACGAAACAATATCACAATGTAATTTTCTGCAGCTTTATCGCACCATTATCACACACGAAGTGTGAACCGTGTGACAGGTGAGACGGTTTCTACGCTACAACGGAAACCAAAGTAGGACACGAAACTACTGCCTTGATGCGGCCATATTACGACGGATGTGAGATAGCAATCCGCCCTCTTGGCCATTGTGCAAAAGCAGCGTTCAATTCTGTCACATATCTTATCTCGCGAGAAGTGTTCATCAGCTGAACCTCACGACATATTGCAGAGTATTTTATGCGCTACTTTGAGATAAGAAACAATTATATGAAGCGTTACGATGCGCGACGTAAAAGGGACGCTAATGTGAAACAATCAGTTTAGACAGATAGACTATTTTAACGCTGTGCTGTCGTTGTTTTCACCATCGTAGGTGAATAATTATAACATAAAATGAACGTCGAAGTTTGATTTTAACTGCCGCACCGAAACCTCGGCACATGAATGTCAGTGTAACGTCACAGTTCTCAATGTCTTTTAACAGCCGAGCTGTTCGAAATCGGAGTCTATCCCTTTGGAGCGTCGTTCACAGTTAACAGCGGAGCTGTCACGCAGAATGGAAAAGTTCTTTCGCTCGACCCACTAGCTACACTGTTACATGATAATAATTAGGCGACGGAAAATAAATAAATAAATAAATAAATAAATAAATAAATAAATAAATAAATACAGAAAGAAACGAGAAAAGAATGGCGTCTCTCATAATCAAATTGTGGTTTTGGGAAGCAGAGCCCCAGGAATCTTCATTAAAGAAAAGAATGAAATAAAGAAACGAAGACAGGTCTCGCGTTTCGCAGAACGGGATAGCGGATCCGCACTTGCCCTCCACCCACTGCCGACATGCTTACTCCAAGTCCACTGGTGCATCACAGCGACAGCGATAATGATAACAATAGACGCGGAACTCGATTTATTTCTTTTTGTGTGCTTTTGGCCGCATTTGTAGAAATAATTTTCTTAAGATTTTTTACGATATCTCTCCGGTCCCCTTAGACGGCAGTGAGCTTCATTTTTACCGACTGATAACTACGCAGAGTAAACGTCATCAATATCTATGACACCACCGCGGTTGTTGCGGGAACATCGCTATGCTTTTCATTTTTGCATTTGATCCTTGCGCGCTTTCTCGCTTACCAAGCGACTTATTGCGGCAGAAGAAGCGCCTTTGTTTTTATGGAAGGATAGAGTATTATTGCGAGAAAATTTATTTCTTTTTTGCTTATTGTCCCTTTCAGTTTACGCAGCCCTACATAAGGGGTGAAAACCGTACGTGCTATCATTAAATACGGATGGAAATACATAATTTCGTGGTGTTGAGCGGCTCTAAAACATTCATATGTTAACAGTTGAATGTTGAGCGCCAGTACCATGTGCTTGTTCTCCTCCTCGCATGTTTGAAGCTCTCTCTCTCTCTCTCTTGTTTTAAGTGTGAACCAGCTCGCCCAAAGTCCGTCTTACTGAGCCCCATGATATACTCTCACAAATCTCGTTATTTGCACGTGCTCCGCCGCGGTGGTCTACTGGCTGTGGCACTCGGCTGTTGATGCGAAGGTCGCGGTATCGAATCCCTGCCGCGGCTGCTGCATTTATATGCAGACGAAATGTAGTAGTAGTAGTAGAAGAAGAAGAAAACACTTGATTTGAGACCTTTAGCTATGTTTTCCGTGAGGGTAAAATCCTCACTCCAGATTTTTCTTTTTCTTTTTTAGAAAAAAGGTAATCGTAAGTTCGTAACATTTATTGTATAGCTAGCTGCCCACGTCTGTCTGTACTATGATCGCGAGACTGAAAGAATAGCAGGATTTATTTTCGTGTCGGTGCGGTCTGTACCGTATGATAGGAGTGCTATGAATGAAGAACAATAGGGCGCCTTATCCGCTTGCACTTTAAAAAGTAAGCCTCAAATGTCAAATGCGCGTGCCCCCAACCGACCACGCTGTCGTCGACCAGCTCCATCTCGTAAAACTCCATACAAGGGAGGTTTAGCCGTAAACGTTGAATTGCCTCTGTATATTTATAGTTTTGTAGTTACTAGCGCATATAGTCTAGTTCAAACCGATGAGTTCGTACTCACAGATGTGCTATTGGACTTATTGATTTTTTCAGTGTTTCCGTAGTATTTTTATATTACAGAGAGGTCAGATATATGCCGATCTTTCAGTGGAGGTTGATGTGGCCTGAGGTCCTACATCTAACTCTTTCTCACGCGCAAGGAATGCAGCAACGTTAATTTTACCCGATTTTCCGCATCCTTACTACGTATTCCTCTCTTTTCGTCCCTTAATCCCCTTTCCCCAACGCAGCACAAAAACCGGACGCGTGTCTGGTTGGCCTTTCTTTACTCCTACTCCTCCTTCTTCTTCTGTGATACTATATATTATTATTTTTTTATTTTTCGGGTTTTACGTCCCAAAACCAGCTGTGATTATGAGAGACACCGTAGTGGAGGGCTTCGGGAATTTTGACCACCTTGGGTTCTTTAACGTGCACTGACGTCGCACAGTACACGGGCCTCAAACATCTCGCCTCCATCGAAATGCAGCCGCCGCGGCAGGGATTCGATCCCGCGACCCTTGGATCTGCAGCCGAGTACCATAGCAACTAGACCACCGTGGCGGGGCCTTCTTCTGTAATAATAAGAGGTGCAGCACGAAACAAGGCAGAATGAACAGGACAGGCTTGTCCTCACCTCTGTTTTGTGGTGTTCCTGCCTTGCTTCTAGCTGTACCATTTATTATTGCGAAAGCCTTTGGTGTAGTATGCAGGGATGACAGGGCAATGGCCCTGTCGGAAACCCGGCGTCGCCGTGGATGGTACAAAAAAAAAAAAAAGAACACGTATTGTGACCACAGGGAACCTATAAACGCACCATACCAAAAGTTATGTGACCGAGTTGTGGCGTCATCACATGACATTGTAGTGACGCGTGATAACGTCCCCATGTAAGGCTGCGTGACGATGACCTCATTGCATGAAGTAGCTGATCCCGCTTTACGCAAAAAAAAAAAAAAGTGACGTGTTGTGTCAAATTTTTCAGAGAGGTTCCTATGAAAAAAGCCCCTTCACGGTTTTGAAAGGAAAATTTTGAAGTTCGAGTAGGAGTCAAACCCAGGTCACTCGAAGCCCAGTTATGAGCTCGTTACCATTCATCAGCTGATGCCCAGCATGACGCGGACCACTGCGTGCTTGACGTCGCAGCCATATCGCTGATTGCAGGTGCTTTTGTGTTAGAACACGTAAGTAGTATTACGTGTACCTGCCATCTTTTCAGGTGCTATCGTGCAACACATCAGTAACCTCTATTCCGAGTAGGAGACCTGAATTTTTCCACGTGTAGTGGATATCGCCTACGTACTTATCAGCTCGCCCCACGAAACCAACAGCTATTTGCAGCTGCACACTTGACAATTTGTGAGAGTGCAGCTGCAGGGTAGCAAACTGGAAATTTTCCTTCCGGTTAACCTCCCTGCATTCCGCCCATTATCTCTCTCTCTCTCTCTTGTGAGAGTAAGATATATGAGTACTTGAGCTCTTTGCGCTTATGGAAGAGATACAAAGGCTTGCAACTGTGCGGCTTTTACAACGAAAAGCACGAAGTCGAACGAACTTGTCCATCCCCATCCAGACGGCGGTTAATGTGTGTTATTCGTGCTGGTCTCGGTAGTTCAGAAAAGATGCGGCTGATTGTCTGCTGAACGCTGTTAACGTAAGCGCACTACGGAAAAGAAAGAAATGAGTGAAGGCAAATGTTTGTCGAAATACATTAAAGAAAAAAGTGCACTACAATGTGATCATGGAGGTTATTGTGGGCTGTGTGCATGCATATTCGCGAGTATATGCAGACGTGCCTGGTGTTTAGGTTGGAACGGTGACCTAAAAGACAAGCTCTTTCAATGCGACTTTCAGTACAACATCACCCACCAGGTCTCTGCAGTGCACACTATGAAAAGCAACGTTGTTATGGAACACATTTTACCATATTAGTGGAATATGGGAATGTATGATGGCAAAATTTGCAAGCCTAACGCAATCTTTAGTTATGAACACTTGCATCAATGCCAATGAGCTCGCTTTTTGCAGTTCGTTGTGGATAAAACAGGTCTATTTCCTTATACGAAATGTGGCCTTAATTTTGTGCGCCATGAAGAAGACGGACGTCGCCGAAGACACGTTCAGCCTTTGTTGACAGCGGCCGCCACACCAGCACCAACAGCACCGGATACAATGGCCTCAATTATAAGCGGGATGACGGCTGGAATGGCCTGCTCGTCGGTTTCGTCTCCCAGGTTGTTAGCCGAAGTTTCGAGTGTCTCGAAAGCCTCGGTGAGCTCTTTACGGTGCTCCATGAGGGACCGGACAAGCTTTGCGGTGAGCAGTTTAGTCGCATCGTCCGTACTCTTCGTCGGTTGGCTCAGCGTGGCTGCTTGTATCTCTGTTTTGTCAAGACGAAAACAAACAAATAAGAAAAGAACATTCGGCACCTACGCATGCATTGAAGTAAAGCTATGCGAGCGAATTTAGTCACGACGTCAGCAAAACTAGGGCACAAGGACTATCGTTACAGATACTCAGACGCGTCATGGTGTATGGTATTGGGGATAAATAAACAACCTTCGTCGCAAAAGAAGAAATATTATGTGATTGTAACAATGACATTTATTCTGCGTTCGAGGGAGGTAGGTAGACACGTCGGAGGCAAACGTGCACGCTTCCTTTCCCTGTAGTAAGGATAACTCCTTTAGATGTTACGATCATTCACATAAACCAGTGGTTCTCAAAAAGGTCGGATTCGCGAACCCAACCCAGAACTTCGATTTTTTTTTTTTTTGAGTGTGGAGGGTGATGGGATCTTTCTGGGAAGGGGCGTTATGATAGTGGTGGGAGGGGGTAGGGTAGGGGTGTATAAACACCTTGCGACTGAGATGACAGATGAAGCATGAATCAATAAAGCTTGCTAACTATGGAAGCGCACACACAAAAAACACGGACTCAGGAGACACGGACGAGCGCGTCTCCTGAGTCCGTGTTTTAGGGGCGAAGCTCCTCTTAGTCTAACCTTGTCACGCGTCAGGCGTCAGTCGTCAGGCGTCACGCGTAATCCGCGTGCCAGGAGGCACGCGCTCGCCCTCGGCGCGTGCTTCCCGGCGCGTGCCTCTCTCTCTCTTCCGGCGCGTGCCTCTGCTGTCTTGTGTGAGAGAGAGAGAGACAGAGAGAGAGCGCGAAAGGCGCGCGTTGGCTATGGAAATCCTCTCTATCTCTTTCACTCCGTTTCCCCCACCCCCACGGGCGCTTAGCCGTGCTCCCTACATGGGCTGCAGAAATTAGCGTCCTTTCCTAACCGAACCACAATCAATCAATCAATCAATCAATCAATCAATCAATCAATCAATCAATCAATCAATCAATCAATCAATCAATCAATCAATCAATCAATCAATCAATCAAACGCTCTTTCTTAGAGGAACGCTGTACCAGGTCGCAAAGAAGAAGAACGCGCCCTCGCCCGCGAGAGACAACGTTGGCGCAGGCAGCGTCTCCTAGCGAGTTTCTTGATTGAGAAATACCGACTGCTCGCGTTGGAGAAGCGTTCACCGGCAACCCATATATATATATATATATAGGCACTGCATCTTGACTTGCAATGAAGTGGGGGTGGGAGATTTCACTTGTGCATAGCTGAACCATGAGGATTCGTAGCGTGCGCGTTAACTTAATTAATCCGGAACTCGGCACGATCTACGATGAACCTCCCGAGCTTCGCCCACTCATCATCATTCACTCCGTGGATATGCTGTATTTTTTTTTTTTTTTTTGTGTGCGCTTCCATAGTTTATCTTCCAAATGAAGCATGAAGGTTAACTGAAAGAGAAGGAAACGGAAAAGCTAATACGGGCGACGGAGGCGAGAAAGGACCAGCATTTCGAAGTGTTGCTACTTACGGCAGAGATGTCCCAGAATGACGAGAACCAAGATTGCGTAGGCCTTCATGGTGAATGGTCTACAGTGGAGAACAGATGCCATAGCACTTTTCAGACCAGTAGTTTCTGAGGCTGGCAATTAAAGCACTAGCTACTTTAATCCTGCGCGACAAGGCAATGTTGATTGATTTCTGGGGTTTCGCATCTCAAAACCACTCAATGATTGTGAGATACGCCGTAGTGGAGGGTTCCAAAAAAAAAAAAAAAAAAGGACAACTTCAACCACCTGAGGTTCATTTTAACGCGCGCTGACATCGCGCATTACACGGGCCCCAATATTTCGCCTCCATAGAATACGAAAGGTAAAGTTCTTTGTTCCTTAGCGACATTGTTGACGCTCACACACACCTTAAAAGGTTGCCTTAGTTCTGCCAACCAAACGTGTTGTTTTCTGTTACTTTCTTAAGTTTATTAATATTTCATTTTGTTATTTGCGATATGGTTGTGCGGTACATCCATAAACTATAATTTATGAGAGAGAATAAGGCATCTGTTAGTGACAAGTTAGAATGTTTTACGGTCCTCCGGACTAGATGGTCTATGATTTATGAGAAATACTTTGTGAGGCGTAGCGAAGTACAGAATGTTACGAATCATACCCTTGAACATGCCGAGTGCAACGCACATTTATAACGAAAAGTGAGAACTACGGCGTTTTCAATTACTACATGTTCAAATAATTTGAGGGGGTACAACTGCAACATCATCAATTGACACAGCACAAATAATAATATTAAAACGGATTAGTTACCGTGACTGTCTCACCTCTTAAAGTTCCTATTTCTACACTATAGGCGGCGAACACAGGAGCTTTGATTTGGGTTCTTTCCTCGATGTGAAGGACGTGCAGTTCAGACGCCGCTCTGGCTTTTTATACTAAGAAACAAGTGGAAGGTTGCTGGACCTTTTGGCGTCATATCAGGCGATGCGATAAAACAGTAGCACAATCTTTGCTGTGTCTGTGGGTACGGCCGGTGATCGTTGTAGCGAAAAACATTAATAACACGATATGCTAACGCAAGTGGAATATTCGTATCGGAGTCGCACTGAAGCCACCCATTGTGTTACGCTTACTACTCGAGCTATCATTATCATGGTGGAGCAGTTGCGCATTTCATGCACAAAAAAAGAAAAGAAAGACTGCTGAGGTAATGTTTTAATGACAATGAATTTCCGCTACAACAGTGACCAGCCGCACTCACAGACAAAACAGATTGTGCTATAAGCATGTTTTCAACACCTCGCCATGTCAAACGCAAGTCCCGTCCAAGATCATGAACTATGTTGCTGATGCGCGCGTGCAAAGTACTGCTTCCTACTTAACATCAAGCTTGCGAACACGTACACGAAAGAAGTGTTTACTTCTTTCCTTTTGTGGCCGTGTCTGCACGTCTTACTTTATTTACGTATTGAATTCATACCGACTAGCTCATATTTATGTCGTTTTTAGTTACTGCTTTCACGGCCATTTCAGACCACGCTGGCTAGGTTGCAATGGCTACGTGAAACAACAACGAAGTCTTGCTGGAATAGAAGGCCTCATTGACGGCAAGGAACAATGATCATCGCTCCATTGCTCGGTTATTCCTGGATTTTAGCTAGAGAGGTATCTCTCGCCACATTCGTAATATAAGCAGTTCGCGCTCGAAAGTTGAGTGAGAGCGTGCACAGGGTGTGTATCTCGCGCAAATTGAAACGTGCCAAAGCGGCGCAGAAGTGAGTTTGATGGAGTTTTCGACTCCAACGGAGATGTTGCGAAAGGAGCAACAGTTCGAATCTTTACGCTGGTGGCAGTGGGTGGTGCTGACGAAGGCTTCGTAGAACTCGGGGAAGAAATAAAAAACGCAAAGCAAGCACTCATAAATCCAAAAGGTCCCACAGTAAATCAAACATCACTTCTGCTAAGTTGCTAATGAAATACGTTGCTACATGCGGTCGCTTTGGTGAAGGCAGTGCTGTCTTTGGAGGGTATTCGACGTTCGATGTGGGGCGTTAGCGAAGGAATCATGATTTTTTTTTCCCCGTTAAGGTTAACTTGTAGGCTCGTTGGTTGAGCATCATGAAACACGAAACAGCGCTGAAAACAGGGACAACGAACATGAACGGCACTTGAGGTCCGTATACTGTGCGAGGTCAGTGCACGTTAAAGAACACCAGGTAGTTGAAATTTCCGGAGCCTTCCACTACGGCGCTTCTAATAATCATAGCGCGGGTTTGAGACGTAAGACCCTAGAAAACAACAAACAACCACGAACACGAACGGCCCCGCCACAGTGGTCTAGTGGCTATAGTACTCGGCTGCTGATCCGAGGGTCGCGGGATCGAATCCCGGCTGCGGCGGCCGCATTCCGATGGAGGCGAAATGTTGAGGCCCGTGTGCTGTGCGATGTCAGTGCACGTTCAAGAACCCCAGGTGGTCAAAATTTCCGGAGACCTCCACTACGGCGTCTCTCATAATCAGAACTGGTTTTGGGACGTTAAACCCCACAAAACAACAAAACAACAACGAAGACGAACGACACCACGTAGCGCTGACTATTAACAGACTTTATTAGGCGAAAGACGTATATAAGTACATACGTAACCACGCCGCGTCACAGGTAAACCACAAAGCAAGGAAACAACGCAAGAATAAATAGAGAAAACGCAATGCTCATTAAATGGTATTGATGGCCCATGGCAATTCTTCTCATATGTTAGCCGATTTCTTTGTGAGATAACAAAACAGGCGGTGCACTGACACATTTATCTTTTGACAATGCAATACTGTGGCTCTCGACAATTTCTCGCGTTAATTTCTTGCTGCTGCTGCCTAACACGTTACCCTTAAAAAAAGAAAAAAAATCACGGTGGCAATCACTTTGCTTGCAATGAGCACTCAGACGATCACTGACGGCACTGGTTACATTATTCTGATGCTCGCGAATATGTCATTGAAACATTAACAATCTGCCCGTTTCCACATGACAAGGGAATGCGATAAACAACCTCTTCTATACACAATGCGGCAAAACTGGCAACCTATGTTGCTTACCGCATACGGGACTTTCTTTGGGAGGGTTATTGACATGCTTACACATTCTAGATAACTTACGTGTTGCGCTGAACACTAACATCAGCACGCCAGAAACACATGAACTAACGACACCTCGGAGACACTGCGGCCAATAATAGCAAGAAAAATGTCACCTAAAATTGACGTTATACGAGATCCAATGCTAATTCCTTTCTTTTTATAGGTATGGGCCCCCGTTCCCAAGATGAATATAGCGAACGCAATTAAAAAGCCAAACGTTCCAGAAAGCTTGACACCGCGATATCCTCAGGAAGAATTGTTTCGTTGTATTGAAGAATGTAAAGATGAATACGGCAATGTGTCTTTCCAGAGTTCCAGGGCTATCGCGGTTTCAGGCTTACACAGGAGGGTGGATAGCCGGGCTAGTTGGGCTATTGTCCCGTGTGTGTTTGCGCGATAATATCAGTCGCGAGTTTTGAATCTTCTGTACCTTTTTATTTTTCCCTACCACCGTTCTTTTGTCAAGAGGCCGCCTTCGCATGAGACATGCGAGGGTTTCGCCTTAATATCCGCGGTCGCCGCTGTATGTTTTTATGCTTAACCTACCGATATTGTTCACTGGCACTATGATCTATGAGTAGTGTACCGCACTGAGCAACTTTCTAGCTAAGATCGCAAAGAATGAAAGAAGGTTTCAAGATTGCGCGAAGAATCAAAGCAAAAATTCAAGCCACTTCCACGTAACAGTCTGCTATTATAGCTTCAGATTACCTACCGATACTATTCACTGCCAGCTTTATCTGTGAGTACAGTGTACCACACTAAGCAACTTTCTTTCTAACGAAGATTGGAAGGAATGAAAGAAGGCTTCAAGATTGCGCGAAGAATCATACCAAATATTACTTCGTTGACAATACCAGTTCCACGTAACAGTCTGCTATTCATATTAAAAATCATCTTGCAGCACACACATTTTATAATATGCTATTTTAGCCCTTGGCATTAAAAAATATTCGTCAGCGACTGCAACTAGGCTTTTATGAAAAAAAAAAAAAAACGTAGCTGAAGAAATTGAAAGACAAAAACTGGATGAAAATTCCGAAACTTGCGTTATAAGCTTCATTTCAGACCGCACAAAAGCCCGAGGCCCTTGGAGACTACTCAGTCGTAAGTTAGCCATCCCTCCAAAACGGCACAGCTGTGGGACAAGCAACATCTGCGTTACTGTTCAAGGTAACCATAGTGAAAACCCATAGAGGACTGGGCAGTGTCGCGGGACCTGGGCACGTGCTTTACGAAGCTGATGTTACATTCTGCGACACAGTATTTGTGGGGAGCAAGAAGCTTTACAGGAAGGTGTCGATCACGCAGACAGAAATCTTAGAGCTTTTCTTGGGGCATCTCTTGGGGTATTCCAAAAGCCAGAGCTGCTTGAACTATGCGGAGGGCGATAACTGAAGACGAGCGTTATGGCAGAATCATGCGAAGAATCGATTATTGCCACCTGAAGATGTTCATTTTCCGAAAGAGTGGTGCTAGCTCGGGCACTCCATATGTTCTTATTGCGAACACTCAGTTCGTACATCCGGTATAAGTGACGGCGGTCAAAATATATGAACTCAAATATATTACTTCCTCTACATCCCGGATTTCACGACATAAGAATAATAAAGCATTAGTTGAGTACTTTTGCAGAACGGACACATTTAGATATTCATTTTTTCCTAATGCTATTAGGGAGTGGAACCACCTGTACTCAACAATAACGAATATAGAACCATCTCCATCTTTCTGTAAGATGATAGAAAACAGTAATTAATAAATGGTAGCACCATTTTTTATGCTTACCTAAGCTTGTCCTTTTTACCAGTCTGCTGTGTTATGTTGGATTGTATAAAGTTGTGCACCTGTAGGTTGTTTGTAAATAGTTACATTCCTATATAGGTCGCATTTCTTTCCTTCTTTCTTTCTTTTTATTTTTGTGCTTTTCATGGTGTACAGCTTAGATATATGTCGCGCTTTGCCTCTTTCTTTGTTTTATATACGCATGTTTTATATTATACCTTGAATGTACGCTTGCATTGTAACTATCACCTGCTATGGTCTCGACATAGAGACTGGCAGTATTGAAAATAAATAAATAAATAAATAAATAAATAAATAAATAAATAAATAAATAAATAAATAAATAAATAAATAAATAAAATGCCCTCAGACTTATGAAATACTATAACAAGGCGAATCATGTTTGTACTCCGTCTGTGGGAAAGCGACAAAGGACAAGTTGAATGTTCTGATCTTTGCTCTTGTTGAAGGTACCGATAATGTCTTTGACAAATGCTCCAACTGGGCGTTCACAACGCCAGTGAGGAGTCAGTGAAGACTCAGAGTCGGCCAAGGCGAGGTATTCGAACTCACGGGATTCATCAGAGCTAACCCGCACCTCAAAAATACGTATGTGAACGATACCGAAACGAGAAACGTAGACGTTACACAACATCGAGAAAGAAGCCGCGCTCCCGTATATAATGCGTGAGCATTTCACGGCAGTTCTTTGAATGCATTCGGCAGGCCACGTTCTTTCTGTTCCACCGTAGGCCTTGACATAAATGCATTAAATTGCGTCCAGGTGATAGTGTTAGTGGGATGTGGAAGAGGTTTGAATATTTCCCCACTGATCAATGTGAACTGCCGTGCCTCACTTACTGGGCGTTTAAGGAAGACTCACTGCGGGGCATGCGTCGGTGATCGACTCCTCAATGACGTACGCTGCCGTATTTCATCGAAGACTGCCCCGAGACGGTGGTGTTCTGGCTGTGGCACTCGGCTGCTGATCCGAGGGTCGCGGGATCGAATCCCGGCCGCGGCGGCTTCATCTCGATGGAGGCGGAATGTTCAGGCCCGCGTACTGTGAAATGACAGTGGGGGATAAATAACCCCACGTGGGCGAAATTTCTGGAGCCCTCCAGTACGGAGTTTCTAACAATCATAGCGTGGTTTTGGCACGGGAAACCACAGAAATCAATCAATGAAAATCCATCGAAGCCTGCCTAAACGCATGTTTTTGAGGCCGGATCGCGCTGTTGCAGACATGTAGCTGGTTGGTTGATGTAAGAGAACGACGGTTACACAGAAAATAAGGCATTTCAGAACGGACCCCGAGCCGTTGATTTTGCCGAAATATGTTTCATGTATATACGTGTGAGCCTGACTTCGCTGGTAAATAAACAGGCAACTTTTTCGTATTTAATGTTGAATAATTTATTGATCTGAAAACGTGTTCAGCCTTTCTGAACTGCAATCGCCACACCGGCTCCGACAGCTCCCGATACAGCGCCGCTTGCAATGGCCGACGCTACAGCAATAACTATGGCTGGGAGGACCTGTTCATCGGTCTCGTCGCCCATGCTCTCGAGTGATCCGAAGGCCTCGATGAGGTCTTTACGGTGCTCCATGATCGAACGTGCAAGTTCTTCGGCGAGGAGCTTCTTCGCATCGTCCGTGCTCATCCGTGTCTTGCTCAGAGTGGCTGCTTGGATTTCTATTAGTGAAATCGGAGGAAAAGAAGAAAAACATGTTACGCATGCAGCAATTCAAAATGCATGCAGGGAGATCGGTGAAAGAATGATTATTGACGAAATTCATCCACAAAATGGTTGTCGTGACATACGCGCAGCTTTTGCTTTCCTACTCTAGCGACGTTGCATAAATTCCAGGAATGCTAAGTAACGCTGAAGGGTTCTCCAGAAAATGCGCTGTGCTTTCATGGCACCATGAACCCTGAATGTCTCTGACACGGTACGCAATGCATCTCCGCTTAACGAAGAGGCCTCTGGCGATCTTAAAATCCAGAGTATTATTTTTGAAGTGTTCATGCTCCCAAAAGCCGTTCCGCATACTCGCACTCAGATAGAACAAACGATCAATATGATCCGATAAAATGAAAAATTGTTAGTGGAAAATTGTTTATATAGAAAACTGTTAAAATGGAAGGTTGTTTTATACCACAATGGGATTTTTCAGGGAAAATAATAAACACAAGCAGATTAGGTTACCAATAACGGTGACAGGTGTTTACTTTGAAGTAATAGTTATATTAATAAAACACGCCCAAGGAAATACGAGACAGAGTACTTCCGAAAGCCTTTACCATGATGAAAATGACAAATATTGATCGAGAGCGCATATGCGAGTGCCATTCACAATGTTGGTACTTACGGCACACATATCCCAGGATAAGAAGAGCCAAGATGACGTATGCCTTCATAGCGAAAGATCTGTGGTAAAGAGCGTCATGTTATGCGGTTTGGCAAGCCAAAAAAAAAAAAAAAAAAGAGAAGCACCCACACATACACACAAGGTGTATAAAATAGTTCAACTCGTGGTAGCCGAACTACCACGTGTTTTTCCATTGCGCTCTTTTTTATTTTTCTGGATATACAAGGCAACTTTGAAGACTAGGTCTCTGAAACAGAATCTTGTGCGACTTTGCCAAAACTGTCAAGAGAAAAGAGAAAAGAGGAAAGACTTGCCTGTGGCTATGTCTCAAGAATAATGGCGACGAAGACGAAGACTGGGCTGATTCTGCCTGTGCCTCTGGAGCCTCGATGGGAGCTTGTGTGATGCTCGGGAAATTCTCTCGCTTTTTATACTTATGGTCAAATGGAAGGTATTTGACCCTTCTCACGTTCCAGCACGGGATAGCGTCCAACAATAGATCGTAAGTATGCTCTTATCTGACTCGGAAGATCAGCGGTAAAAAATATTGCTTACGAATGCATATATTTGCACAAGAGCTCGTGTTCTTTGTTTTAACAGCGCAGCGGTTTAAGCTCGGCAAAGGTCCGTTTCTCGACCGCACGAAATTATCATCATCATGACATCAGTGCGCGTGCACTTCGATGCATTGCACGCGCACGTCTTTCTTCTTTTGTGCTCACGCTCTCATTCTGCTACTGCATAACGGGGAGACGTATGGGGCGACGAAGAGAAGCGAGGGAGAGAAAGAAGGGGGTTGATGCATAGCATATGCAGGTGCAGTATAGTGTAACAACGGGTGAGAAAGGGAATTGGGTATGAGGAGGAGGGGAAAGCCGTCAGCTCCGCTGCTGGTTCAAACTTTGTACCGCTTGTGCATAGCTACACCACCACGTAACATGCCGTCACAGCTGTCTCGTGACATGGTCCCACAAAAGCCACGCGAGAAAACGTCACAGATAGACATTTCCCGCCGAGCCAATTTGAAACTATACACATGACCCAAATTACGTAATATGACGTCGAAGCTAGTCACGTGACATATTCCAAACAAAATCATCTAGCAGGTAGTCACATGACGTCTCTTTCAAAACCATGTAACAGCTCGTGATGTGACAAATCACGTGACTTCGTTGCACTTGCAGAAGCCGGAAGAGGGCAGGTCGGCCTCTGGCTGCGGTGTTAGCCCAGCTTTGCACCACTTGCGCAAGCTGTCCGCGTTATTCTTCTTCTTCTTCTTCTTCTTCTTCTTCTTCTTCTTCTTCTTCTTCTTATTATTATTATTATTATTATTATTATTATTATTATTATTATTATTATTATTATTATTATTATTATTATTTTCGTTTCGACACCTCAGGCACTAAAGGAAGCAGGTGTTACTGTACACAGAGACCCCAGGAGTGGCTCTGAAATACATTTTTAATTACGCAACCGTTATTATCATTTCACCGATAGCGTGAGTGCGCGCTGGTTCGCCTTTTAAATTGTTTTGTAAGGAAGTTAGCAGGTTTAAACGTTGTCTGACCTTTATTGTTGCACCTCATTTTTAACTTCAGGAGTGGAACAATGGCTACGACGTTTTACTATTGAGTGCGTTAGACAACGGGTTTCAATTGGGCAACTTTATCGACGTGCAATACAGGCTTCCCCGCATGCATTGATTAAAGTGCACTTCAAGATCTCCAAGAACACAAAAATAAAAAAAAAGTGGAAGTAACTGCAGCAATTCCTGATAACCATTTTGACCTCATATTTCAAAAGTTTCAATCGTGTGCAGTATTGCACAGGGTATTATTATCCTTACGATGCAAACAACATGGACACTGACCCCCCGAGTTGTCGCTTAGAGCTTTATCGATTGCTACATTGATCAGACAGTACGCGTTGCGAGAATGTTGACCCAGATGTCATATCGCATATCAGGTATTGATGGAATGTCAATGCACGTGGCAGAAGTTCATTCACGACGTAGGTAAGAAATATTCCTTTGTAACACCTCGATGGCAGAAATAGCCTGTCTTTTATTGACAAAGAAATTTCGACACTGTGTCACCATGTATATAACGCTTGAACCGAAAGCCTGGCATAAGCTTAGGAATGCAGTGAGTATTATTTAGCAGCCCATTAGGCTATATATTGGTTGCAAGATTTGCTGTTAGAATTGAGGTCGACAACATTCTCAACGACATATGCGAGAAGTTATTTCTTTGCTTCAGCGTATCACTAAATGTGCTCATGGTTTTCGCCTTCTAGTGTCACAAGAAGTGCAGCACCTAGCGAGCTGTTCAATGCATTGCAGAACCGACCAGGCTTTTTCTCCATGCAAAATGGCTTGTTTCACATACTCAGGTATCCCAGGCTTGGTGGATGGTAACAACATTATTCACAGATGAAAGGTTTCTAGTGTCTCAGGGTGGCTTCACTCTGCAAGCGGCGAAAGGGTATTTCGGATAGCTCAGAAAAACATGGACAAAAAGAGGAGCGAGACATGTTTGTCCACGTTTTGCTGTGCTATCCAAAATACCTTTTCTTCATCAATCTTCCAACAAGGCCATTTCGTCACCTTCTGGGAGCGACCCCTTCGGCCCGGGCAACGATGGATTGCTCCTTCGCTAGTTCGGAGGCTTTGATGGGTTCCTCGCAGGTCAATTTAGAGGGAGCTGGCAAGAACGGTTTGGGGGGACTCCCGCACTCCACGGAACGTGATCTCGTGCACCTGAACTACGAATTTGATAAAATGGATCGTTGGTGGAAATGGCCGGCCTGTGTGGACCGGCATGGTCTGCGCTGTTGTCCGCTGGTGGATAAACACTGTGTAGATTTGTAAAGTCATCGTATCAGGTGACCGGCTCATCAGGGGAAACCGAGTACGAGGGGCGCACATCCGGGTTCGTAAAACCAGTCGCCACGAGATGCGCCTCCTCATTCCCAGGATGTGGGCGCGCACATCGGTATGCGCCGCAGATGATGCCTTCAAGGTCACCACTGCGTGCAGGTATGCGTACACTGCGTACAGGTTTCCACAGGACTCACAGGGCATTTCTTTACTTTTGAGAAGATTATCATCACTTTCTGCACGCCAGTAAATGAATGTCCTGCCGAATACTGCCAACAAAAGCCCTTGATGCTGCTGCTGAATTTGAATGGCCCGCACCAAAAATAGAGGTGCTGAGGTCATGAGCAAAAGAGAACCGTAGGCGATGGAGGGCTGTTCACTCACAAGTGAGCTATCTACATGACGGGCAAACTCCAGGATCCATAATATCTTCATTACTTTTCAATATCGCGCTAATAAAACGAACTTCAAGAATGCGGTATCGCGGTATCTGGATACGTCATTTACGTACGTGGATTATGTTACATTGTGACACCGTATTTATGGGCAACGTTACATCAAGTCATACATCCAGTATAAACAGAGATGAGCAAAGGGGCAACAAGACGCCGAATTATGTAGGCCCCGCCACGGTGACTGGTGGCTATGCACGTTAAAGAACCCCAGGTGGTCGAAATTTCCGGAGCCATCCACTACAGCGTCTCTCATAATCGGAACTGGTTTGGGACGTTAAACCCCATAAAACAACAAAAAATCTCTGTGTATATGGCTGTTTCATATCAAATTGTGCTTTTCACTGCAAATTACAGGCGCTCGACTTGCGCAGTACGTTTTATGCACCTGCGCGATAGGTAGTTTTACTGGTAAGTAAATAGGACGGGATATGATATGCGTTGTGCAGCGGTTTGTTTTGCTGATAAGAAACAAACGAAGGCATGTTCTGAAGATACATTCAGCCTTTAATAACTCCCGCCCCATGAACGGCTGTAACAGCTCCTGTGACAATGGCTGTTGCTATAGCCGCAACTACGGCTGGTAGGGCCTGCTCATCAGTTTCGTCGCTGGTGCTGTCCAGCGCTCTGAAAGCCTCGAGGAGGTCTTTACGGTGCTCCATGATGGAACGTGAAAGTTCCTCGGTGAGAAGTTTCCTAGCATCGTCCGCACTCATTGCTGGCTTGCCCAGTGTGGCTGCTTGGGTTTCTGTTATGAAAAGTGAAAGAAGAAACACATTTCAGTAATGCGTGCAACGAGGATGGTAAATCGGTGCTTAGCGAGAAAATGACTTTGCAGAGATGCTATATTTGTGGATTAGTGTTTCGTGCCGTAACACAGCAACGGCATTCTACATATCAAAGGAACACACGGCCAACGAAAGTATCGCTTTAGAGCGACGTACTGTACCGTCATTGAGTCAGGCAGCTGATTTCGACGTAACGGTCCGTTTACCTCTGATAACAAAATTGCGTTTCTGCGTTCCCACAATGCAATGTTTCTAACGCGCCGTACGTGCGAAACTGAGGAGAGATGGAGAAATGATATTGTAACGGGGAGAATAGGAGATGGTAGATGAAGAAGAGGACGACGAAGTGGATTGCGCCATTGCGCCATCTCTGGTGCTATCTACCTTGGCGATCCCTCATGCCCGCTGACCGTCATTTGTAAATAAACATCCCTCACCCGTAACAGTTAGTGGTGCATTATTCCGTATTGTTTCTAAGTTTCCAGAGGCCGACTACCGGACACAAGCACAGCTTCTTAAAAGTAACCAGCCTGCTCGGGTAAATCTGGACTTCGGAAGGCAAAGCTAAAATCTCACGAACTTTGACCCGAAAGCCGTCGGAATGCATTCCCGATCGCGGTGGTCGCATTTCGACTGAGACGAAATGCTAAAGCTCCGTGTGTACTATGCGATGTCAGTGCGCGTTAAAGAATCTAAGGTGGTCAAGGTGGTCGAAATTTCCGGATTTCCCCACAACGGCGTCGCTCATAATCATATCGTCGTTTTCGCACGTAAAACCTTACAAACCAATAAAGAACTTTCAAACCTACGAGCACTTGTAGTTCAATGTTTATGGGCCTCGAATACTGAGAAATTACTCAATTAGACACTCATGATCGCCGGACCAGTACTCGTTATCCCGCACCACGATATACGTTTTCGCCCCGCCACGGTGGTCTAGTGGCTATGGTACTCGGCTGCTGATCCGAGAGTCGCGGGATCGAATCCCGGCTGCGGCGGCTGCATTTTGATGGAGACGAAATGTCGAGGCCCGTGTGCTGTGCGTTGTCAGTGCACGTCAAAGAACCCCAGGTGGTCAAAATTTCCGGAGCCCTCCACTACGGCGTCTCTCATAATCAGAGCTGGTTTTGGGACGTTAAACCCCACATAACAACAACGATATACGTTTTCCTTAAATCATAACTTAAGAGAATATAAGAAAAGGAGTTGAAGTCAACTTTGTTGTAGAGGGGCACTCATTTACGAGTGTTATCTTTGATAATTAAGATTGATCAAACAAATGTAACGTCACAATTATGCAGAATCTTACGCGGAAGGTTCGCGGAGCTAGCAGTTCTGGAGCCTTACAGTTTGTGAATGTGATAATAATGTAAGCTATTGTAAACAGAAGAGAAAATGCTCCATGCCGGGCCAGCTTGTGCGGAAGGAAGCAGGAAAGGTAAGAAGAGTTTAGTGAATGCGAGAAACGAGCGCAGTACGGGTACTTACGGCCCACATGGCCCAAAATGACGAGAGCCAAGATGACGTATGCCTTCATAGCGGCTGATCTGTGGTAAAAAAGGCGTTATGTTATGCCGAGTATAACACCCAACAAAAATGGTCTTTCCGACATCTCTATATTTTGAAGTAAGTCTTACCATTATATAATACAAATGGCCATCCGACCTTCTCACCTTTTTATGCTTTACTTTCGCGATTGGGAAACATTTTCGTTTCTTAGTGTGCGAAGCTAAGACTGCTTATTCACTTGAAATAGTTCCTACACGTGGCACGCACATTACGACGCCAATGTAGCCTGCCCATGGTATATGAATGATTTAAAACTGAGGGAGTAACATAGCGAATATCATTGGTACTGCGCGGTAAATTCAAGTAATCGGAACAGTGCAATCAAGAAGCCGGACTATCATATGTTTGAGTGCTAAGCACTCGGTAAAGGAAGCAAATTTCTAACTTGCGCGTGTACAAGAGCCTTTTTGCCCGACTTAGCCGCAACACAACGTTATGAAACGCTAAGGTTGTATCTCACCTCTGGGTGTGTCTCAAGCTGGCTACGACGAAAACAGGGGCGTTGCGTTTGTATTCGCTCCTAATGCCTCCACAGCCGCTTTGTGGTATTCGTGAAACGGTTGGTCTTTTATGCGTCTGAGCAAAATGATGTCATCTGACTGTTCTTATAATCTGGCAGGCGATGATAACAAATAATGACCCCATACCGTAACATCGTTTCCGTCTATTATGTGTTCTCTCACTTCACAAGCTATTGGTACCCAAAGGTATCAATAGATAAGATAAATAAGCAGTCGTCTATGTTGTTGTTTGAAGTATGAAAGCGCCCGAATAATGGTTAATAATGGTGTTACCGTAGAAAGATATTAGCAGAGAAGGAGACGTATTTATCTGATTTTTATGTGTGCTGTAGCAGAACAGGCAAGCCTTCTGATGCAGTGACACCTGAACAGTGGCTCGGTGCCCTATAATCATATCACAGCTATAGCGTGTCAAATTTAGGAAGTGTGGCTTGGAAGCCCATCTTTAATTAGAAACCTGTATTATTACATACCTTATGCGACAATTGGATAAGATGCCTTCTTTTGTGTCACCAACTAATCTTTAGCTCTCAAAGCTTCGGTGTGTTTTCTTATCGATAATTTACATACGCACCACGATCGTTGACCGGCAGCGTTGTTCGGTTGCTACTGAACGGCAGTGGATTTAGTTCAGTGCACTATGGCCACCTTCCAACGAAGCTGGTGGCGTTATTGAGATCATTTAATAAAATGGACGTCAAAACACTTCGGGTGAATAGAATAACGGATATTGTCAAGGAAGCCGGCCCACGGGCATCCCTCTACGTTGTCGAGAAAATTTTACGATAAAGGTTACGTATAATATTGCACAGTGGTAATTTTATATCATGCTATTCGTACAGAAATAATTAGCGCTTAGCTGATCTCGTTGCGTGTTCCTGCAACTGGACACCAGTCACACGTAGGGAACGAAGGAAATAAAGGAAGTTGACGCTATTGCCCGCGATGCGCTGACGCGCGCTCCAGAAGTGAAAGCTCCAAGGCTTCATCAGAACCCTAATGATGCAATCCGGAGTCACTTTAGAGCACTCCATAAAACTCCTCACCAAGCCTGTGTGCTCTAGGGATTCACTCCGGCAGAAGCGATGTTGTTATACCGAATTAGAAACGATATGGTGGTGGTGGTGACGATGATGATGTTGTGGCTAGAGGCAGTGTTAGCCCGGCCGACCTGGCCGGCATTTGTTCCGCCCGAGCGTCTCTGTGCATGTGGTATGCGTCACCACATGTCTGTCAATCCTGTCTCTTGGAGAAATATTAAAAGCAGGGCCGACACCTTCTAGGGAACCGTCCGTGCACCTTCTGGATATATAATCTGTTCAGTGCATTTGTAGGGGAGACCCTTTTCTCCATATTGTCCATGAGTGCGGTTGTTTCAGGGCAAAAGCGCTTGCAGGACTATATGCAGTGGTCAATATCTCCAACTTCAGTACAGTGAAGTGTTGGGCTAGTTGGTAAAAGGTCATACTTGCGGAATAGAGCGTTGAAAATTTTGGAAGGAAAAGTGTGGACAGGAAAGACGCTCTCTTGCAACTAAGTTTATTCATACGAAGAACAGCCACCCACGCGAAAACCTGAACTGCGCATGTGCAGATGTCTCAAAACGTCGTCCAACCACACCCAGAAGCCAAAAAGGAAGCGAATGACCCAACAAGGTGTGAAGCTAGCCTGGAGCCACGCATGCGTCGCTACTTGGGAGCAAAAGGTGCGTGGTTTTTGTTGATCACTAGCACGTGCGGAAACTACACAAGCAAAAGACAGATGAAGAAGAAGGGTGGAAAGGGACACTAGTCAGTTCGAACATATGTCAAAGAGCATCAGCTCTTTGTCCTTCAGGTGCACAGACGGAGCGCTAATACAGCGATGCAGCGCTAATACAACGCTAATATACAGCGCTAATACAACGAGCACGGTGATCACTGTATTAGCGCTCCGTCTGTGCACCTGAAGGACAAAGAGCTGATGCTCTTTGACATACGTTCGAACTGACTAGTGTCCCTTTCCACCCTTCTTCTTCATCTGTTTTTTTGCTTGTGTAGTTTCCGCACGTGCTAGTGATCAACAAAAACCACGCACCTTTTGCTCCCAAGTAGCGACGCATGCGTGGCTCCAGGCTAGCTTCACACCTTGTTGGGTCATTCGCTTCCTTTTTGGCTTCTGGGTGTGGTTGGACGACGTTTTGAGACATCTGCACATGCGCAGTTCAGGTTTTCGCGTGGGTGGCTGTTCTTCGTATGAATAAACTTAGTTGCAAGAGAGCGTCTTTCCTGTCCACACTTTTCCTTCCAAAATTTTCAACGCTCTATTCCGCAAGTATCTCCAACTTCACTGCATTCTTAGACCATGCGGGAGCGCATGCTGACCCCGTTCTGACTCTGTACAGCAGAGCTGACTTGCCGCGGTTAGGTCCTCTTGTAAGACAACGCTGGTATGGCGGCTTCCATAAAGAACGGAAATGATCACGAACTGTCGTTTTGGTAATATCTTATTAACGGGAGCTCTTATTTTCGGTTGCCTTGAAAGTGCTTCATTGGCCAGGGCATCTGCTCTTTCGTTGCCGTCGATACCAACATGCGAAGGTATCCACTGGAAAGTTATTCTAATTCCTTGTTGGGCCGGGTTTTTCAGCGATGCTAACGATTGTCGGCAGAACTTGTTTTGAGAAGTTCCACGAGAGAGCTGCTGAATTGCCGCCTAAGAGTCCGAGAGAATGAGTGCTTGTTTTGCGAGTCCGTTCTTCAGTTTGCGCAGTGCAGCAGCGATAGCTGCACTCTCTACAACCGCTGAAGACACTAAGTCGTCCAAACGGCCAGACCATGCAGAACCAACGGATGCAATCCAGTTCTCCGCAGAGCAGCCGTCTGTGTCCATACTAACAGATCCATCCGTGCACACGTGCAGATGGTTGTATTTAGCAGGCAAATGCTCAAGCACCAGGTTTCGCGCTTCAGAAGGAGGGGTTGATTGCTTGCATTTCAGTCCAGGAATGTTAACTTCGTAGGAGACGTCCTCGAGCATCCAAGGTGGTTCACTTTGTTGCCTTCGTTTGGGAGTCCTAGCACCAAGCATCTCTAGAGTACTGAGAGCGGCATGGAAGTGAGACATGTGCCTATTTCAGAGCCTTCCGATTAGTGTTCTCCCAGGTAAGGGTTCACTTAATCTTAGCAGTTGGGTCAACAGGGCTTCAGAGGCCAATACGCGTAATGGTAGAGATTGGCTTTTGCATGGCAGCTTTTCGCAATAACGGCATGCTGTCCAGTATTACCCCCAGGAAACAGACACTTGCGAACGACTCTGCGCAAACCCAGGCGTGGTTATTCAAGACTGGATGACGTGCCTTCCCTTTTATGTCTTCTGTGGTTATATCGGAGACACTGAACATTCCTCCCGGCTATGTCCGCAGTTTGACGAAGAAAGAGCAGCGACTACAAAAGAGTTGCCTTACGCACAGGACTTCTGAGGACATCGTTTCCGCGGAGGGCACGGACAATAACGAAGAGAGTGCAACCGCTGTTCACCTTTCTTCGACACAGGAGGCTTATGGATTCCTGGTGACGCATCCCTACTCAGCTCACAGGAAGCTCGGTCGGCACAAGTGCCGGCTATGTGTGCCAGGATAAACGAGCCTACTGCGACACCACCACCAACTAGAAGAACGAATGCTTAGAACAGCAACAAACGCTTAAAGAAGTGCAATAAATTTCAAGGTAAAACGAACTATTTACAAACTGAACATAAGGTCTCCTTTCACACACTGATTTAATTGTCTGATAACTGGGGATTACGTGCCAAAACCAGACATGATTATGAGAGAGGCCCTAACGCTCCCGAAATTAACACCATCAGGGGTTCTTGGGCGATTTCACATAGTATATCAGGCCTCGTGTTCTCTTGGGTTTTCTTTTTTTTTTGTCTTGTACGCGCTAATGATATCAGCCATTACTGGCTTGTTTAGTCGGGAAAGCGAAGAAGTAATGTGTCAAAAAAATAAAACGGTCGCACATAGATTGGAATGGTCAGCCACACAACATCCGTGCATTTCTCTTCGATTTAACAGACCGGGGTGGTGAAAATGGGAGGTTCTCGGGCATAAAATGAAACCAGCTCGTGCAGCACAGGGTAAATAGGAGATCTATGACACAACGTACTTCTCCGAGTAGGCAATTGATAGCGCTCATGCGCAAAGGGGTCTCTCTTCAGAGGTTGCTACACTCGACGGCCCTATTGTAAGCGATGTAGGGTCTCCAGAATGCACTAAAGATCTAGGATTCAACAAATCAGTTCAATATCATCGTTTGGTTAATGCGCGCTAGCGATACTCTGAGGATGAAGTACCACGTTTTCAACCATCGAATGTCCTACATATACGAAGCTATTTTCACGACTTTACGTGAACAGCGCCATTGTGTGCGACGTAACCGCAACGTTAAATTGAAAACAGAATTAATTTACATATTTATCCCACGTGGCGTATGTGTTCAACAAATTAACGATGAAGACAGCAGACCTGTCTTTTTTTTTCTTTTTTTTTTGCAATTCAGCAAGGGGTGAACATGCCCTTCTTTCAATGGGAATAGGGTCAACGATAAAAAGAAGAAGACATCGCGGAATGTCCTCTGGCGGTTGCTTAAATGATCAGCACGCGTTCATATTAATCAGTCGGTGCTTATCGCAGCATGCTGTTCAGCTGAGGCGGGCAGTGCACACCCCGTTCCCTGTGACCTCCGTTATCACGCTCTCCTATTTCGTGCGCTTGCTGTGACGTGTGCCCTTGCCTGCAACATTGTTGGGAGGCGACACAATTATGGTCATTTTGATCACATTTTTGTTTGCAGTATTCGTCATCTCTTGGAACGGCTCAGTGGCTTAGTATCCAGCTACCAATGAAACTATTTGGCATATGCTGTGTGTTTGGCACTGTATTTTGAAACAAAAGAAAAAAAAAGGTGATTCGTTCTGTAAGTGGTGCACAAATCTTACCACAAATTGTTATGGATTAGGCCGAAACAGTACTCTTATAAAGCAAGACAAGTAACAAAAATGATTGCTTGCGAGTTTTTCTTGATGTTTGTTCACAATATCGGTGGAGCTGCTACTTCTAATACGCTGAAGTTTTGTTTGCCATTTATGCTGTTCAGCTGAGGCGGGCAGTGCACACCCCGTTCCCCGTGATCTCCGTTATCAGGCTATCTTATTTCTTGCACTTGCTCTGACGTGCGGCCTTGCCTGCAACGTTGTTGTAAGGCGCTATCATTATGATCATTTTGATCATTTGTTTGCTTGCAGTATTCGTCAGCTTTCGGAACTGCTCAGTGGCTCAGTATCCAGCTACCACTGAAACTATTTGGCATATGCTATGTGTTTGGCACTGTATTTTAAAAGTGATTCGTTCTTTATGTGGTGCACAAATAGTCTTACCACAAATTGGTACGGATTAGGCCAAACCAGTACTCTTCTAAGGCAAAACAAGCTATAAAACTTATTGCTTCCGAGTTTTTCTTGATGTTTGTTCACAATATCGGTGGAGCGGCGACTTCTAAAACGTTGAAGATTTATTTGCCATTTGCGATAGCAGCGTTTAAAGGACGGAATGGTGACACGTGACTGCGATCCTTTGGCGCTGCGATGAGGTCGTTTGGGCTTTTTTCAACACGGGCAGTCAGTGAGGCTCGTTGCGCAAATTTTGTGCCTCCTGTTTCGAGAGATGGCGACACCCTGAATGACCACGTTGGCAGGGTTTCGAGTGCCGCGGATGGCGCTTACTGAAGCAAGGCATACAACTGAGTAGAGAGCTTTTACCACTGACGCAAGTCTTAGGAATTCTGTTAAAGGTGAAACATGCACACAGTTTGTTAGATTTCTTGCACTTATGTTTGTGTGTGCACAGAATGTGCACAGACAGTAGAGTGTGCACAGACAGTAAAAAGACTAGAGTGTGCACAGACAGTAAAATGACAAAGAAGAGGCTGTGTAACCCAAAGGGTAATACACTAGGCTTCTTTAGACTATATGAATTTCCCTCAAACCGAGATGAACTGATTTTCCTCTCTCATCCAGATTTATTTTTTCCTGTGTACTGGCCGAGGTTTCACACTCCGCAAATTATATTTGTTCAGGAATTACTTAAACCATTAAATGTACAAATTCGCAATGTATTTCCCATGACTACTCAACAAAATTGTCTGGAAATTGTGTATGATCACATCTTTCCAAGCTACGCGAAATTATTACCCTACCGTATCCTAAACGGATTATTACAAGATGACCTAAGTACCCTCCCGACAAAAGTGGTTATTGAGATGCATCGCGAAGCAAAGAGCGCGCTGGAGTAGGAATCTTTCGCCCAGAACTCGACTGGTCTTTCTCATTACGACTACCTGATTTCACTCTTGTATTTCTCGCCGAATCAATGGCCATAATATTAGCTTTGCGCAAATTAAATACTACAATTAAAGTGGTTGCTATTCTTACTGATTCCTTATCTGTGTGCTCTTTGTCTACGCCTGGGGAGTCGCCTGCATTAAAGCTCTCCTGTCTTCTAGCTCCTGATCACGTGAAATATATTCACTTAATCTGCGTACCTGGCCACAGAGGTTTGTTTTTAAATGAAATTGCCGATGCGTTAGCAAAGGCGTCGCTTGATTCACCTATAATTCGGGTCCTACCGCCAACTGCACACTTAACGGCGGCAAGATTTCGCGCGTTTACACTTGCAAACAATCGTCAGAGCCAGTATTGATGGTTTCTCCATAATGCACACATCTTTTATTCACCTGGCCCAGCGGATTAGGCAACACAAGGGAGATGGAGGTTGCCATCACAAAACTACGTTGCCGAATTCCCTGTTTAAATTTTTATTTGCACAGGTCTGGTCTGGTTGCTTCGTCACTGTGTCCCTTCTGTAATGAGGAGGAAACGATTCACCACTTATTTATATCTTGTCGCCGCTTAAAAATCCAGCGAAAGACAATTCTGGAACCTATTATTCGTCAACTACCCTTGGAATTTACTGAGATGACTATTCTTTCGTTTGGAGGGTTCATTCTGGGGTATAGTCACAGGGATGTTTGTTTAGCAATTATTAAAATTCTAACTGAAACCAAAAGAATTTTACTTTAATTTTCATCTGTGCTTCGCCAAACCACACATATTATACTCTTAAGGTCAAAACAGTATTCGCCAATCCTCTGCATTGGGTATGGGCCGAATTACAGAGGAGGAGGACGACAAGGAGGAGGAGAAAGAGAAGAGCAAGAAGAAGAAGAAGAAGAAGAAGAAGAAGAAGAAGAAGAAGAAGAAGAAATTCGCTTTGATACATTTATTGCTTCATAGCGATGTCTCTTATGTGAGGGGCGCAAAGATTTCCCGCTGTGTCGGCAAAGAAAACCTTGCGCTTTAATTGTCCAACTGCAGCAATCTTTTGAGGAATATCCGCTGGCTACATTAGTTGGCACACCACCGTCATTTGTACAAAATTCAGGAACTAGTGAGGCGTTTCGACTGAACCATTTTTGTGCTGTCTATCTATTGCAGGTTCACTATCGTAGGGGGGGATAAGAAGTTGTTTTTGGAACACAGGGGGGTCTGTATAGGTTCTAAAGTCTCTCCTGCTGTTTGTAACATTTTTCTTAGTTTTGTGGGAAGTTACGGGAGCTGGGCAGTTTAATTTGCGGGTGTGTAGATAACTACTTGGTGATGACAAGAAGCGAGAGCTTTGCACAAATGGCTGGGCTGGTTCTGCAAGTTTTCGAAGAGTGTGGTTACGGGTTTCAATTCAATATGGAGTTGCGCTGTGAGAATAAACTACAATTTATGGATTTGCAATTAATGGTTGGAGGTAACCATGCGTGCTAGCGTTATAATTCTAGGGCGGGGAAAACTCTATTTACGTGATTACGATTCTGGCCACACTAAGCTGATAAAAAATGGCGTGACCTTCGCGTGTTTGCGCGCCGCTCTAACCCGATCGCGTTGAGAGACAATTTTCGAAGGTTTTTTAGGTCAGGTTGAGAGATAAGAAATGGTGGCAAGTTATCCTGATTCGGTCCTCAAAGTGAACTCCAATAAACTCATAAAATGGGTGAAGTCTAAAAAGAAAGAGAATGATCTAGACAGTGAAGACAGAAGTAACAAAGAGAAAGTTGTCCTCATTCCTTACGTTCATAAGATGTTTCACGATCTTAAAAAGGTAGCAAGGTTTTGGGGTTGAGTTTGCATTTTCCGCACCCGTTAAGACTGGTACCATATGCGCAGGTGTGCAAAAGAGATTTAAGGGCATAGATAACGAAAGACAAGGGGAGTGTGGGATTAAGCATGAACATGATAAGCGTTTAGTTCCTTCTGCTACCAATGTAGCATATGATATTCCATTGTCGTGTGGTGCTTCTTACATCGGTTATACAGGTTGATGCCTGAACACGAGGTTGAATGAGCCCAGGTCGGCGATAAAGAAAAACGGGCATGCTGATTTGGCTACCCGTTGTAAGAATTGCGATTGTTATCCCATCCTTACTAACGCAAGTGTTTTTATTCCAGGTCAGAGTCACGGTCGAGGGAGCGCAGTGGTCTTCTCGTGAATATGGGCGAGTTCCACTGCTCCAGAGTTAGTTGACGTGCTAGCTCGGGAAGTTCTTTGGTTCCCACATCAAAAACTTCTGAGAGGTGAAGGCACCGAACACAAGCGGTTGCATAACAACATCTACACGCATGACTTCCTACTCCACCGAATCCAACGGACATGATATAGCGACACCTGTTCATACTGTAACGCGCCAGACAGCTGGGCACACCTTGAACTGCAATGCAAGCACACCCGGGAAAGCATCACGACACCACAACAACCAACGGACGCGTACCCAAACCTCCTTGCTGAAACGTGGGAGGTCGTGATCTCCAAGCTGGACTTGGACAACTCTTCGTAAAGGATCGGACGGTGGACCAAGCAAAGGTGCTCCTATAGAATAAGAGGCCTTCCCACCCGTAGAGGCAAGTTCACTGTCCCAATAGGCGCTTATTTACTCACTCGTTATGTCAGTGCGAGAAGCCGTTTAACTGGTAAATGAACAGGCGACTTCCTCATTTTAAACGTGGAACACTTTAATGTACTGACAAGAAATATGTTATGGAAAGTACATTCAGCCCTTCTGAATTACGTTGCCCACGATGGTTCCGACAGCTCCTGATATAGCGCCGCTTGCAATGGCCGATGCTATAATGCCAACAATAGCTGGTATGGCTTGCTCGTCAGTTTCGTCGCCAGTGCTGTCCAATGCTCCGAAAGCCTCGAGGAGGTCTCTACGGTGCTCCATGATGGAACGTGCAAGTTCCTCGGTGAGAACTTTCCTAGCATCATCCGTGCTCACTGGTGGCTTGCTCAGGGTGGCTGCTTGGATTTCTATTACGAGAAGTGAGAGAAGAAGAAACATTTTAGGCATGCGTGCAACGAGGATGGTAAAGCAATGCTTATCGAGAAAATGGCTTTGCACAGAGGCTATATTTGTAGATTAAGATTTCGTAATGTAACACAGCAACGATATTCTATACTTATTCAAGGAGCACACGACCAATGAAAGTATCGCTGTAGAGCGACGTACTATATCGTCACTGAGTCAGACAGCCGATTTCGACATATCGATCCATTTGCCTCTCATAATGAAATAGCGTTTCTGCATTCCCACAATCCAATGGTTCTAAGGCGCTCTTCGCACGAAACTGAGGAGAGAGGTAGAAATAATATGCAATATTTTCTCATTTCTGAATGGTCCCCGAGGCCGACTCCCGGACGTAAGCGCAGCTACTTAGAAGTGACCAGCCTACTCAAATAAAACTGGGCTTCGGAAGTCAAGGGGAACAACTCATGAAATTTGTCTCGAAGGCCGCAGGATCGAAATCCCGGCTGCGATGGTTGCATTTCTATGGAAGTGAAATGCTAGAGGCCCGTGTGCTGTGCGATGTCAGTGCACGTTAAAGAACCTCCAGGTGGTCGGAATTTTCGGAGCCCTCCACTACGGCGTCTCTCATAACCAAATCGTGCTTCTAGGACGTAAAACACAAAAGGTTATCAAAGAACTTTTAAACTTACGAGAACTTGTAGTTTAATGTGTATGGGCATTGAATACCGAGAAGTTGCTCAATGAGGCACTCAAGATCATCCGTTCAGCACCGGTTATAATGCGCTACGATATGCCTTTCCTTAAGGTCAGAATGTAAGGAGTTGAAGTCAACCATGTTATAGAGGGGCACTCGTTTACTAGTAATATCTTTAATAACAATAATTAAGCTTTATGGACCAAATGTAACGTCACAGTTATGCGGAATCTACGCAGAAGTTACGCGGAGCTAGCATTTCTGGAGGCTGACAGCTTGTGAATGAGATAGTACTGTAAGCTATTGTAAACGGAAGGGAAAATGCTCATTGCTGGGCCGGCTTGTGTGGAAGGAACCAGAAAAGGTAGGAAGAGATTAGGCGCACGACGAAGTGAGCGCGAATGTGAGAAACGAGCATAGCAGGGGTACTTACCACACACATGACCCAGAATGAGGAGAGCAAAGATGACGTATGCCTTCATAGCGAGTGATCTGTGGTGAAAGGATGTCATGTTATGCCGCGTGCAACCCACAACATAAATGGTCTTGTCCATACCTGTAGCTTTCAAGTAATTAGTGCCATTATATAACGCCAAAGGCCAGTCGACCTTCTCACCTTTTTATGCTCTATTTCGCGATGGGGAAACATTTTCGTTTCTGAGTGTGGCAAACTGAGACTGCCTGCTCATTTGAAATAGTTCCTTCACGTAGCACCAAATTAAGATGTCAGTGTAGCCCGCCTATGATACATGAATGATTTAAAATTAAGACTGAGGAGATAAAGCGAATGTCATTGGTGCTGTGTGTTAAATGCAAGTAATCGAAACAGTGACTTTAAGAAGCCGAACTATCATGCGTTTGGTCGCTAAGCGCTCGATACAGGAAGCAAATTTCTAACTTACGCCTCCACAAAAGTCTTTCGCTTCACTTAGCCGCAATACAACGTTATAAAACGTTAAAGTCGTACATCACCTTTGCGTGTGTCTCAAGCTGGCTGGCGACGAAAACTGCAGCGTTGGGTTTGCACTCGCTTCGTGAAACGGTTGGCTTTTTATGCTTCTGAGCAAGAGGATGGCATCTAACTGTTCTTGTAATCAGGCAAGCGATAATACCAAATAATAATCCCCCTACCGTAACATCATTTCCGTCTATTATATGCCCCTCTCTCATGTCACAAGCTATTGGTACTCCAAAGGTACGAATAGACAAGATAAATAAGCAATCGTCTATGTTGTTATCTGAAGTATAGAAGCGGTTATTGACGTATGAACAATGACGTTACCGTAGAAAGATATTAGCAAGAGGCAGATGCATTTATTTATTTTTTATATGCGGTGTAGGAGAACAGGCAAGGGCCTTCTGATGCAGTGACACCTGTACAGTGGCTCAGTGTCCGATAATCATATCGCAGCTTTGACGTGTCCAGTAGTTATTACGAATTGTGGCTTGGAAGGCCATATTTAATCAGAAACCCGTATTATTAGATGCCTGATGCGACAAGTGCATGAGATGCGTTCTTTTTTGTGTCGACGACTTATAGTTAGCTCTCAAAGTTTCGTATGTTTTCTTGTCGATCACTTATTTACGCACCACGATCGTTGATCGGCAGCGTTGTTCGGTGCTATTGAACGGCAGTGGGATCGGCTTCACTGCACTGTGGCTGCGTTCCAACGAAGATGGTGGCGTTATTGCGATCTTTCAATAAAGCTGACGTCAAAAAACCTCGCGTGATTAAAATAATGGATATTATCAAGGAAGCCGGCCAACGGGCATCCCTCTTTGTTGCCGAGAAAATTTTACGATAAAGGTAGCGTATAATAGTGCACAGTGCTTGTTTTGTATCACGGTGTTCATAGAGATATTAATTAGAGCTTAGCTGATCTCATTGCGTGTTCCTGCAACTGGACATCATTCCACGTAGGGAACGAAGCAAATGAAAGAAGCTGAGGCTGTTGCACGAGATGCGCTGACCCGCGCTCCAGAAGTGAAAGCTCCAAGGCTTCATCGTAACTCTAATGATGCAATTCTGAGTCACTTTAGAGCACTCCATAAAACTCCACACCAAGCCCGTGTGCTCCAGGGATTCACTCGGGCAGAGGCGGCGTTGTTATACCGAATTAGAAACGACTCTGCCTAAACCCAGAAGTGGTTTTTCTAGACTGGACGATGTGCCCTTTCTGTGCCTTCCGCGGTGATATCGGCGACACTGAACATTTCACCTGTCTATGTACGCAGTTAGACGAAGAAAGAGCAGCGATGATCCCCAACTTGCAAAAGAGTGGCCTTGCGCACAGGACCTCCGAGGACAACGTTTTCCAGAAGAGGCCCGCGACAATAAGCAAGCGAGAGCAACGATTGCTGGCCGGCTTACTTCGACGCACGGGGTTGATCGATTCCCGGTAACTCATTCCTTATCAATTCGTAGGAGGCTTGGGCGGCAGAGTTGCCGGCCATGCTAGCTAAGAACAACAGCTCAAGATTGGCAAGCACACTTCGGAATGTGTACAAGAATATGCATATCTAGGACGATTATTAACGGGGCAACCTAAGCACGAGGAAGAAGTTTACAAAGTTCAGAAATGGGCTGGAGCACATACGGCTGACAGTCTCAGAATGCGAACGGCAAACTTGCTGCTATCCTTAAACCGGAAGACACGCAAACACTGCATTTAGCTACAACTACATACTTCTCAGAAACGTGGAGGCTAACCAAGTGGTTCGAGATGAAGTTAAGAACAGCGCGACAGGCAATGGTGAGAAAAGTCAGAGACTATGGAAATGAAAGCGAGTGTAAGGGATCGTAGAATAAACATGTATAGGTCTGCAATGGGGACCAACTGGCATGAATAAATGACTGTTCGTGTTGCCAAGGCTAGACGACAGGACAGCGAAGAACAGACTTTGTGTGTCTGTATTCACTAACATATAAGTACAAACGCATTTGTATGACATTCTCGTTACAATTAAGGAAAAGAAATGGACCTGAGCAGGTAACTTAATGAGCAGGAAGACGACAGGTGGAGACTGAGTGTGACTAAATGTTTACCAGGGGATGGAAGAGGAGCCGAGGCAGTTGAGAAATCAAACGGGACGGTGAAATAAAAAAGGTCGCAAGCGTAAAATACAACCAACTCGCGCAGGTTAGATAACCTGTAAGTACGTGCGAGAGTAAAGTTGCAAGGCGGGCTTGTTGTTATGGCATTTTCTGATAAGTATGGTAGCGCAAAGTAACAGGACACAAGGAGAACACGGAGCGCTGTGTGTGTGTTCTCCGCGTTCTCCTTGTGTCCTGTTACTTTGTGCTACCATACTTATCAAAAAACGTGCGAGAGGCCTTCGTACCCGAGTGGATAGAATACAGGCTGCTGGTGATGATGTCTGTGCGACAGTTGTTCCCCCGCAAATAGACACGACACTCCCAGATTGTAGCTGTACTTTATCTTTATAGCACTGACGAAATATATGTCGTGGAAGATACATCAGTCCTTGCTCAGTGCGTTGCCCGCGATGGCACTGAGAGCTCCTGACACAGCGCCGCTTACAACGGCACTTACAAACGCCTGCTCAACGGTTTCGTCGCCGGTGCTGTCGAGTGCTGCGAAAGCCTCGAGAAGACCTTTACGATGCTCCACGATGGAACGTGCAAGTTCCTTGGTTAGTAGTATCTTCGCATCATGCATGCCCATTGCTGAGGCTCAGCGTGGCTGCCTGAATTTCTGTTAAGCGAAGTCAGAGGGAAAGATGACATGATGTCAGGCATGCTGCAATTCAAGTTGCTGTAGGGAGGATGGTGAAAGAATGAACAATGAAGAAACGGTTGTGCAGATATGTAATCAGCCCAGATTAGTGTCTGGCATTATAACACGGAGACGAAATTCGACATACACAAGAAACACTCGACCCCACATGCTATCGCTTTGGAGCAACGTGCTATCTCCATTGCATCAGAAAGCAGACATTGCTGTAGTGCGCCCTTATCTGTGAGGATGACGTTTCTATGTTCTGGCAATCCAGTGTGCTAGCGTGCTCATTGTACGCAACCAAAGAATATTAAGGAAGGTATATCTTAAAATGATCTCCATTACCGAAGTCCGGACGCGCGCACTGCCTTGTACAAGGCACCGGTATGCTCAATTAAAATGGGACTTCTCAAGGAAATGGAAACTTCGAAGCACGCGTAGTGTAATGTTTATGACCCTCAAAAACTGAGATGAGGCACTCATGATCGTCCAAGCAGTACTGGTTGTCCTGCACAACGATACGTCTTCTTTATTGACCAGAGTGTAAATAAAATGGTCATCTGTACAGCGGGGGAAGACTTGTTCGCTCTTAAATAACAAAATAAATATAAATGAAATATTCGAAACAAAATGAATGTGACATTTACGAGCAATTTTTACAGAACACATGAATTACAATTTCTGTGGGCTGGATCCTTGTGAAAACGGTATCAGTGTTAGCACTTGTTAAGAAAGAAAATATGTTTAAAGTAAGGCTTGCGTAAGCAAAACGATGCAGAAAAGACAAGGTTGGGCACACGACGAACACTTGATTGATCGATTTCCGCGGTTTTACGTCCCGAAACCAGCTCTGATTATGAGATACGCAGTAGTGGAGGTCTCCGGAAATTTCGACCACCCGGGTTTCTTCAACGTGCACTGACACCGCACAGCACACGGGCCTCAACATTTCCCCTCCATCGAAATGCAGCCGCCGCGGCCGGGATTCGATCCCGCGATCTTCGGATCAGCAGCCGAGTACCTTAGCCAGTATAGACCACCGTGGTGGGGGGCGCACGACGAAGAAGAAAAGCTCGAATACGAGTAACGGGCACAGTGCTGGTACTCACGGCAGACATGCACCAGTATGAGCAGAGCGAAGATGACGTATGCCTTCATAGCGAATAATCTGTGGTGACGAATACATGCTATACCAGGCAGAAATGCCCCCAGCCCCGACTTTACAACGACAACTGCAATAATAATAATAATAATAATAATAATAATAATAATAATAATAATAATAATAATAATAATAATAATAATAATAATAATAATAATAATAATAATAATCAATTAATCAAATCAATCAAATGTTTATTTAACGTGCCCAGGAACAACCGTAAGGTCTTTGTACTGGCGCACGGAAAAAAATACAAGAAACAATACAATAAGGAGACTCTACAGAAAAAAACTAATAAAAAACAACAAAACAATAAAAACAACTAATAAGAACAACAACATAGGCCGAAATTTATAATATAATAACAGAAATAAAAAACGCTATAAAATTGCACATATACAACTATGCGCAGGCAAAACAAGAAAAAAAAAATATCAACAGTGTACGACACTATGTTAGTACAGTGCAAAGCTCAGAGCAGAACAGCGACTGGGAGCTGTGAAAAACATCGAGCTCTAAAGAGTAAGCATTGTAAAGACGTTGTATCCTGTCAACGGTCGAATGTTCACAGAGGCAGGCGGTTACTTGAAAAGGTCTATTCTCTCTGGTCAGCTTACGTGGAATTCGGAAATTAAGACAGTTGAGCAGTACAGGGCAGGATATGATACCATGCACAAGCTTGAAAAGAAATAACAGATCAGCGCGTTTTCTCCGGCAGTGTAGTGATGGCAGTGATAGTGACCCAACAGTGCCAATGCAAGAATCAGGGCCATTTCTAGCGAACCTATGGTTATAGATGTTCAGGAACATTTTCTGGACTCGCTCAATGGCGTTGCTGCTGGAATTAGAAATGCCATTCCAGATCACAGATGCATACTCAAGTTGAGGAAGACATATCGCTGTGTACAATTTGCGGAAGGGCATGGGAGAACGGAATTCTCTAGACATTCTGCAAACACAGCCTAGGGTGCGAAGACCCCGCAAAGCAACACGCTTAGCTTGAGCAGAAAAGTGTAAGGTGCTGTCAAAAAGAACACCTAGATCATTGATTTCAGAAACCTTAGACAACGACACAGAATTGACAGAATATAAAAATGGCACACTAGATGTTTTTCGAGTGAAACTGATTACCTTGGTTTTAGAAATATTTAGGGAGAGGTTATTGCTCCTGCACCATTCAGAAAAAGAACACAAATCGGATTGCAGCAAGCGACAATCGACGACTGAATGAATTTCCTTAAATATATTTATGTCATCGGCATACAAAAGGAAAGAAGAATTCCGAATGACCGAAGAAACATCATTAACATAAATTAAAAACAGGAGTGGGCCCAATACCGACCCCTGAGGAACCCCACTAGTAGCTTTGTAGAAAGAAGACATTTGGCCATTTACGGCAACATAACATGGTCTATCAAGAAGATAGCTATGCAGGAGATTCACAACTGAAGAATCAACATCGTAGTGCGCAAGTTTATCTACAAGCAGCGAATGGCTGACAACGTCAAAAGCTTTGTTAAGGTCACAGTAAATAGCGTCAACCTGTCCTCTCTGCGATATAGGCGTGGACACTTGCATCATGAAACTGGCAAGATTAGTGACAGTTGAGCGGCCAGCGAGAAACCCATGCTGATTCGCAATCAATGAATTTTTTACTTCAAAAGACAATATTTTGTGGAGAGCAAGCTCAAAGATTTTTGATGCGGCACAAAGAAGGGAAATAGGGCGGTAGTTCGAGACGTCACTTTTACAGCCAGACTTAAATACTGGGAAAACACGAGCAGTTTTCCACTTCCTAGGAAAAGTTGAAGCATGCAGACACTTATTAAATATGGACGTCAATACTGGTACAAGTATACTAGCCATAGGCTTTTAGTATGGCGGAGGGGATGCCATCTGGGCCAGCTGAAAAGGATGGCTTCAAGCGCTTAATGCATTCTGAAATTTAATCTTCATCTAGCGACACAGCATCAGCTGTGCCAACTGCCTTAACCCATCGACCGTTACTATCTACAGGGGCTGGGGACCTATAAGCAGATGAGAAATGCATGGCAAAACAGTCAGCGACGGCTTGAACTTCTACTCCATTAGGGTCGAGTATCCTGAAGGACTCACCACCTTTGCTCGAACGTTTGCGCACATACTTCCAAAACTCAGCTGGCCTGTCAGACACGCTTTTTTCTAAAAATGAAATATGTACACTGTGATCCCGTTTATATAGGCGCTTACAAAGAGTACGAAAACGACAAAATTCTTCCTTCAAATGAGCTGATGGAGAAAATTTATACTTCCTGTGTGCGTGGTCTTTATGTTTTAGTGCACTTATAAGTTCTGATGAGAACCAGGAGGGATATTTACAACGTTTAGGTGTATACTGGGGAATGAACTTGCGCATGCTGGTCAAGATAAGTTCCGTAAACTGATCGACTTGATCATCAACATTGGGTTTGTCAGTTACCAGTGACCAATCTGTGGAGGACAAGTCATGGTACAAGCCAACGTAGTCACCTCGCTTGAAGGCAAATCTGGGCGTTTTGTCGATTTTTCTAGGAAAGCTTGGTTTTTCTGGTGAAATACAGAGTGTTAGTATGAGTGGTGGGTGAAATTTGTCAGGACGAACAAGAGAGATGTGAGAGAGTGATACTTCGATGGGTTGATTATTAGAAATACACAGATCTAAGACGTTACCACAGGAATTGGCGATACTATTGTGCTGCTGTAGGGAATTAAAAGCGAGAAAATCCAACAATGCGCTGCATTTGTTCTCTAAATAATGATGATAATGAGAAAAGTTATGTGTGGTCCAGTCAATTCCAGGAGTGTTAAAATCGCCAAGTACAAGAATTTTGTGCTTCTTATGTGAAATTACCACATTTTCAATAGAAGAGATGATCAGATTAAAAGCGACTGGTGAAACGCTGGGTGATACATAGAAACATCCAATCAACAATTTTTCACAGCGCTCAAGACTAACTTCGACCCAAATCGATTCAGACATTGTTTCTATGTCCTTGCGTCTAACAAATCGTAGAGAACTGTCTATAGCCATCAATACACCACCACCTTTTGCTTAGTTGCACAGAAGTCCCGATCACTGCGGAAGGTGGTGTAGTTTGATGGAAGATAGTCACATGAAGGAATTTCACTGCACAGCCACGTTTCAGAAATTACAATAAGGTCAAATGAAGACGAAACAACATTAGCAAGGAATTCACGCGCCTTAGTGCGAAGACCACGAGCGTTCTGATAAAATATATCCAAATTACACGGCACTGTTGCTTGCGGGTGTGCACTCTGAGGGATGGAGCATGTCGTCGTGGAGAATCCCACGGAACGGCTTGAAAATGCAACCGCACGGCCACATTGACGGGTCATCCAGACGTTTCAGTGTATCTTCGTCAACTGTAACGTAGAACGAGGAGTAAGATGGATATTTTGTTTTGAGCCGCCGGCAGGACATGGCAGAAAGGCCAACAGACTCAATGTGTTTCTTGAGGTCAGCAGATGTAGTGTCAGGGCTCAACTTGGACACAAATATAGCCTTCTGCCGCTGGGGTCGTTGAGCCACTAACAAAGTGGACGACTCCATGGAATAATAATAATAATAATAATAATAATAATAATAATAATAATAATAATAATAATAATAATAATAATAATAATAATAATAATAATAATAATAATAATAATAATCAATCAATCAATCAATCAATCAAGTGTTTATTTAACGTGCCCAGGAACAACCGTAAGGTCTTTGTACTGGCGCACGGAGAAAAAAAATACAAGAAACAATACAATAAGGAGACTCTACAGAAAAAACTAATAAAAAACAAGATAGGCCAAAATTCATAATAATATAACAGGAATAAAAAAAACGCTATAAAATTGCCCATATACAACTATGCGCAGGCAAAACAAGAAAAAAAATATCAACACTGTACGACACTATGCTAGTACAGTGCAAAGCTCGGAGCAGAACAGTGATTGGGAGCTGTGAAAAACATCGAGCTCTAAAAAGTAAGCATTGTAGAGACGTTGTATCCTGTCAACGGTCGAATGTTCACAGAGGCAGGCGGTTACTTGAAAAGGTCTATTCTCTCTGGTCAGCTTACGTGGAATTCGGAAATTAAGACATTTGAGCAGTACAGGGCAGAATATGATACCATGCACAAGCTTGAAAAGAAATAACAGATCAGCGCGTTTTCTCCGGCAGTGTAGTGATGGCAGTGATAGTGATCCAACAGTGCCAATGCAAGCATCAGGGCCATTTCTAGCGAACCTATGGTTATAGATGTTCAGGAACCTTTTCTGGACTCGCTCAATGGCGTTGCTGCTGGAATTAGAAATGCCATTCCAGATCACAGATGCATACTCAAGTTGAGGAAGACATATCGCAGTGTACAATTTGTGGAAGGACATAGGAGAACGGAATTCTCTAGACATTCTGCAAACACAGCCTAGGGTGCGAAGACCCCGCAAAGCAACACGCTTAGCATGAGCAGAAAAGTGTAAGGTGCTATCAAAAAGAACACCTAGATCATTGATCTCACAAACCTTACACAACGTCACAGAATTGACAGAATATAAAAATGGCACACTAGATGTTTTTCGAGTGAAACTCATTACCTTGGTTTTTGAAATATTTAGGGAGAGGTTATTGCTCCTGCACCATTCAGAGAAAGAACACAAATCCGATTGCAGCAAGCGACAATCGAGAACTGAATGAATTTCCTTAAATATCTTTATGTCATCGGCATACAAAAGGAAAGAAGAATTCCGAATGACAGAAGAAACATCATTAACATAAATTAAAAAGAGGAGTGGGCCCAGTACGGACCCTTGAGGAACCCCACTAGTAGCTTTGTAGGAAAAGGATGTTTGGCCATTTACGGCAACATAACATGATCTATCCAGAAGATAGCTATGTAGTAGATTCACAATTGAATAATCAACATCAAAGTGCGCAAGTTTATCCACAAGCAGCGAATGGCTGACAACGTCAAAAGCTTTGCTAAGGTCACAGTAAATAGTGTCTACCTGTCCTCTCTGCGATATGGGCGTGGAGACTTGCATCATGAAACTGGCAAGATTAGTGACAGTTGAGCGGCCAGTGAGAAACCCATGCTGATTCGCAATCAATGAATTTTTTACATCAAAAGACAATATTTTGTGAAGAGCAAGCTCAAAGATTTTTGATGCAGCACAAAGAAGGGAAATAGGGCGGTAGTTCGAGACGTCACTTTAATAATAATAATAATAATAATAATAATAATAATAATAATAATAATAATAATAATAATAATAATAATAATAATACCTTCAGGGTTTAAATACGTCATAGAGGATTATAATAATAATGAAACAGGTGGGTGGGAAACCGGGCCAGTTGGTGTAAATTCTTGGCAATAAATGAGCAAACACGCACTGGACGTAGAGATGAAACACAGAAGAGCGCTCGCCTGTGTTTCCTCTCTACGTCCAGTATGTGTTGGCCCATTTATCGCCATAAATGAAGCAGGTGCCTAGAAAATTCTTAGGCGCCCCCTTTGAAGAAGCTGAGCTATTTCGTGCTCGGTACAGGAAGCAAATTTTCAGCTTACATATCTACAAAACCCTTTTTCCTTGACGAGACCGCCATATAAAATTATACCTTGCCTGCGGGTATCCTTAAGGCTGATCGTCGACGAAAACGGGAACCTTGGCTTTTGTCTCCGCACCTGTGGCCTCTTCGCAGCTCTGTGGTGTTCGCGAAATGATGTGGCTCTTTATACTTGTGAGGGAGCGAAATGTTTCAGAACCTTTGTAAGATCCACCACGGAAGAACGGCGAACAATAGTACCGCCATCACAGACACACGCACAAAAAAAGGGGGAACAAAGAAGGGTACGCACAAATAAGCGAGTGGACAACAAACTGGCGCAACTATCAACTGTTTGCTTCTGTCCCTCACCAGAATTTTGTATAATTTTACATTGTTGAGCACGCGCAAAGTCCCATTATAAATATAAGTATATGTAGTAGCGCATGATGACCATAATTAACAGCATTCTTAGGAAGCACGCACAAGAAGTAAATAAGAAAAGAAAACACAATCCCGCGCAGAGGACGCAGCACAGTCACAGCTTAGGCTGGACTCGGCTGCCAGCTCGCTCATTCTTCTGTTTCGATCTTCTTCTTCCGTTTCTTCTCGCCCTCTTCTTCGGTTTTCTCTTCCACTTCTCTTCTCTTCGTTTTTCTCTTCTTCCTCTCTCTGCTAATTCTTTTTCTTAGTCTTCGTCGTCTCCATCGTGTTCATCATTGTTTTCTTCTACTTCTTTGTCGTTGTCATCCTCTTCCTCCCGTCCTCCTTCCTAGTCTTCTTCTTCGTTGTCTTGTTCTGCTCCGTTCCCCTTCACGTACTTCGATGATGATGCTCCTGTAGAACTACGGCACTTACCCACCAGGGGGGATTGGCCAAGAGTTATTTGATGATTACGTTTTGATTTTAAATGATTGGAAGGAACAGATAGAGAGAAAACGCTTCGTCATTTGTACTTCTTCTTTCTCAGTGTCTTCCTCATCACCGTCGTCTTCATTTTCTCCCTCTTGATCTAGCCGTCGTCTTGATCTTAGCCGTCGTCTTGATCTGCTTACTTTCATTTACCTTTCTGTAGATGTAAATATGTAAGGTAAATAAGTTGTTATGTAGGTTGCTATTGAATTGTAGAGGCAAAATATTGAGGTATGAACAAGAATGTGTCCGTAAAAAGACAGGAGCAAGCATTTTTCGTTTAACTTTTATACATGCAGTGGTGGAACAATTGGATCTTCTAATGGAGTGATAGTTGGCTAGCCCCGCCATGGTGGTCTAGTGGCTATGGCACTCAGCTCCTGATCCGAACGTCACGGGATCGAATCCCCGCTGCGGCGGCTGCATTTCGATGGAGGCGAAATGTTGAGGCCCGTGTGCAGTGCGATGTCAATGCACGGTCAAGAACCCCAGGTGGCCGAAATTTCCGGAGCCCTCCACTACGGCGTCTCTCATAATCATAGCGTGGTTTTGGGACGAAATATTCCAGAAATCAATGAACGAAAGTAAAAAATGCGATAACACACACACACACACACACACACACACACACACACACACACACACACACACACACACACACACACACACACACACACACACACACACACACACACGCACGCACACACAGCGTTTGCGCAATGAACTCCATCAGTGTTTTTATATATTGCTTTAGTTTCTGCCTCTAAAGTGTACATCTCAGTACCTTAGTTTGCCGGCAAACCTTATGAAGGCATCTGATAATGAGCTCCGAGTAGTTTGTATGCGCATATTGATGAGGCCGCTGCGCCCCTTTAGGGACACATGTGTTGGTTTGTGTACTGAGTAGCATAATGAAGTTGCATTATTTTACAATTTTCTGGCAATATAGCAAAACAAAAAAAAAAGAAAGGAGAGAGAGAGAGAGAGAGAGAGAGAGAGAGAGAGAGAGAGAGAGAGAGAGAGGAATATCCTCACAAAATTAACAAAGAAACCCATCTTAACGCTGACGCTTTTTTGCTCTGTAGGGAGGGGCTTGCTGTAGAACTAAACTTAAATAGTAAGGTGCACCGAACCAAGCTGGCGCTGCAGCAAAGGTGTTCTTCAGATGAGCCTTACTTAGAAGTTTCGACTGTCGACTTCGGTTCTTTTCGAGCGAATCCTGTTACGTATCCTTCGTTCGTCGGTGCCGTCGTTCGCGAAAAGCTCTTTCGTTGGAGGGTGCTGCACGCGTGCGTAAAAGCGAGGATTGATGATGAATGTGGATCTGTTAAGGAAATGACCTTCCCATATGTGCACATTTAAATAAAAATAAAAGGAAAGGACGCTAATTTCTGCAGCCCAGAAATTAACGTCCTGCGCACTGCCGATTTGGCGCGACTGAGTAGGGCACAGGAGTAGGATTGGTCCCTCTTCTTTATTTGTGTGGGTGCTGTTTTTCGACAGGGTGACCCATAAAATATGCGAAAACAGGAGGAGGAGAGCAGCCATGGGTCAAGCAGTGAACATCGCAAAAATTGACGAGCCTATTTTCTTGTCTTGGTTTAGACAATTGACTGAACGATGATATGTTTTTCTTCTGAAAATGAATAAGAGTGTTTTATAAAACTAAAGATATTGTTTTTGTGGGCTTAAACGCGTGACCTGCAGAGAAAATGGGGTCATGCAAAAACGTGGCCGCCTCCCGCTACTTACGAGATATGCACGACCCCGGCCAATGACATGCAGCGGAAATCGAACAAAACCGAACGCGTTCGCAAACAACGATCTCCAATCTCACCCCAAACCCTTTACAAGGCTGCTATTTACGTCACGATTAACGATGACAGACTTACGCGTGGCGCACAGCCGCATTTCTCGGCCAGCTATAGGCGGGTACGTGCCGCAGGTGATTGAGCGCGATAGCGGAATCGGCGCCGAACAGCCGAGTACGCTGAACAGTAGAGACGTTGAACAGTAGAGAACAGGCCCGAGCTCGTGGCCTCTTAAACTCGAACCCCAAAGTCACGGATTGGAATCCCGGGTCAAGCGGTTAGGCTTTTGCGCTTACGTTTCTTAGGCGACAGCTAAGTATCTCTAGAAATTTGGCCTTCTTCAAGCTAAAAGAGGGTAGACAGTTCGGTCAAGGCTATCGCGCTCCGGCGTGCTTCTCCCTGGTATGGGAAGAAATGGAGGAAAGTGTGGGGAAGTACGGGTGTAGAAGGATAACTTTTAGCAGAAATACAGAGAAGGTTGTCCCTTGGCTTTTCAATATTTAAGAAAGGAGGACGAAGAAGAGGCAGAAGGAGTACGCATGAAGACAGGAAAACTAGCCATTTCTCAGACCAGTTGGCCGCCCTGTGCTGGGGAAAAATGGATAAGGGGATTACGGTGCTGCTTAAAGTCTCTTTCTAATATTAATTGTCCGTAAGGATCCTAACAGCGCGTTCACCACAAAAGTATTGCTACGGTAGCACACCCAAGACAAGAGAACGCAAAGACATCACAAAAAGGAAAAAAAAAAAAGCTCCTCTTTAAGCCAATTACGCCTATACTCCGTTTCATACATCAGGTGCAACGCTGCGAAGGCTGCGCAAGTAGTTCGCAAAGGGGAAAAAAAAAAGAAACGGAGAGGTGTATTGCTCCGACAAATAAACGACAAACATAAATAACAAAGTCGAATATTTCGATTGTTTCCCCAGCAATACGAGCGTATTTTGTGAAGCTGATGAAAGGTGTATTAGGATTTAAGGCTGCCAGCGAGGCATTTATTGTTTTTCGCTCACCGCAGGCACCACACTCTACTTTTCGGTCGCAGAAGTACGCAGCGTAAACACTAGCACTAGCTTTGACAGCGTTGCACCTGATGTAGGAAATGAAGTGTAGAGGTAAAGTGGGTCGGTGATGCTGACATAAGTTCGCTTCTCATTTTTCTTTAAATTCTTCGTGGCTGCAACTGCGGCTGTAGTGCATGCTTATTACGATGCCGACAACACGTCACTAAAGAACAAGCGCATTAGAACAAAGACCACACGTGCTGGCTTCGAACTAACTTTGATAAAATAAAGCACCAATCCACAAAGCAACAGACAAGATAGAAAATGACCCGCGCTTGCACACGCATATGACCTACTTTGTGCTTTCTGTGCATGTATAAAGAAAAGCTATATATGAAAGATAAGGCACAACCAAGAAGGCTCCATTAAACTTCCGGAGTGGAAGTCCTTGCAGCCGCTACGGAGACAAGTGGAGCCACCGGCGGCCACTTTACAAGAAACAGTAGGCGGAGCCATCAATAGGCTGCAATGTATTAACTGCGGCGCTCGACTTGTTTTGCAACGCCACGATGAAAAATTGAGACAGGAACCAAACTTACACTTATGCCAATTACCAACGGTGTTTTCTATTTGAGAAAAAAATTTCTCTGCGTCCGTACATAGCTGCAGGAGCCGAGGAGAAAAAAAGAACACAGCTTACTGAGATGTTCTACGCAAATCGTACCTGCTGCCCTACATCGTCTGCTAGTAGAAACTAGCTTTTTGTGATGTGGTCATGCGATATAGCGCAAATATGCACTACTGTGCGACTGCATGACAGCTGACGTAAGATGCATTTGTGCCCTTTATTTAACCATACATCCAACTCATTGCACGCTTGCATATTTGAGTACAGCGCGTGCTTTCTGCATGTTGCTTTAATTAACCGCATGCGCATTTTGTTTTTTAGGGGCGAAGCTCCTCTTAGTCTAACCTTGTCACGCGTCAGGCGTCAGTCGTCAGGCGTAACCCGCGTGCCGGGAGGCACGCGCTCGCCCTCGGCGCACGCCCTCTGCGCGTGCCTCCCGGCGCGTGCCTCTGCTGTCTTGTGAGAGAGAGAGAGACAGAGAGAGAGCGAAAGACGCGCGTTGGCTATGGAAACGCTCTTTAGATGAACGCTCTACCAACTCGCAAAGAAGGAGAACGCGCCCTCACCCGCGGGAGGCAACGTTGGCGCAGGCAGCGTCTCCAAGCGAGTTTCTTGATTGAGGAATACCGACTGCTCGCGTTGGAGAAGCGGTTGTTGTTTTGTGGGGTTTTACGTCCCAAAACCAGTTCTGATTATGAGAGACGCCGTAGCGGAGGGCTCCGGAAATTTCGACCACCTGGGGTTCTTTACCGTGCACTGACATCGCACAACACACGGGCCTCAACATTTCGCCTCCATCGAAATGCAGCCGCCGCGGCCGGGATTCGATCCCGCGACCCTCGGATCAGCAGCCGAGTACCTTAGCCACTAGACCACCGTGGCGGGGCAATTTGGAGAAGCGGTCACCGGCAACCCATATATATATATATATATATATATATATATATATATATATATATATATATATATATATATATATATATATATATGCACTGGATCTTGACTTGCAATGAAGTGCCGGTGGGAGATTTCATTTGTGCATAGTTCAACGATGAGGATTCGTAGCGTGCGCATTAAATAAATTAATCCGGAACTATGCACGATCTACGATGAACCTCCCGAGCTTCGCCCACTCATCATCATTCACTCCGTGGATATGTTGTAATTTTTTTCGTATTCCGCGTACGCTCTTCCAAATTGGTTCGTTGCTCTTATCGTTTGTCTAGTCATCGTAGATTCGCGGCTATCAAGATCTGCGGGGCGTGTTCTGAAAACTTTGTCATTTAGTTCTGACTGTAAACGTACATACGAGATTTCTTACACGGGACATGCACAGAAAAGCATGCACTTAGCATCCCGACCAGAATACCGTCTAATGCGGAAGACAGAGGTCGGGTTGTTCGACGTCAATAGAGCAGAGGTGAGTGGCCTGACTTAAGCTTTCCATACACCTCTCCATGCAGCATATGTTCTGAGACCTTCGGATCAGAAGCCAAGTGCCGTAGCCACCAGACCACCGTGGCGGGCGGTAGATGGGGGACCCTTTGCAGTGAAGAAAGAGGGCGGGGGGGGGGGGGGGGTGCTGTAAGTTCGCGCAATACACCGCGAGAAATGGGTTGTGTTGCGAAGATTGTGCTACAGTACACAGACAAGCTAATGCAGAAGGAAGGTACACACTGTTGTGCAGTGCGTAATTTCCTTGTTCACTAGTTTTTTCTCGACAGTGCCCCACTTGCAGTTATGGGGTATCGTGTCCTGTGACGGCTTGTGGCTCATCCCGTCTGTTAGTACGCTTCATCGTATGACAGTGTGGCAAAGCTGGCTTCTCCGCATGACGGGATTGTAATGTTGCGAATATGTACTGCAGCAAAGTTGTCTTCGCTGCGGCACAGTAATGTCATGCGGCGAGGCCAACTTCGTAAACTTGACTCAACAACAAGAATTTTTTTTTTTTTTTTGGTCGCGTGTGTCGCTGACTCCACAAAATGGCTTCGTGGGCTGCAATTTGAGGCCCACAGCCCTATTTCATAAACCTAGTCTATCATTATTCCACCGTTTTTTTTTCTCGCTCTTCCAAGTACAAGAAATAATTATGTAGTGTCCCGGTGATTCGAAAACAAATGTAAAGATAAAGATGTGAAGCACGGTTCCGCGTTCTCGTGGGTGCACGAAATCTAGGGGTAAAATTGATTCTATTTCATCTCCCAGCTTGCGCTCTTGAAAAATAGATCGACCCCTGTGAAGCAGCCGGCAAGGGTACAGATGCGGTATTATTATTTCGTTCTCATGACGCAGTCTCCTCTGATAAGCTTTCCTGAACGACGTTGAGCCTCGTAGAGAACCGCTTTCTTAAGACTGACGTGCGTGCCCAACGACATCAAGCTACAGGAACACTCTCTGCAAGCGCTATGCGTTGTATTCCAGGAGTGAAAAAAAAAAAAAAAACGGAGGCAAACATAAAAATTGCCTCATGGTGCCAGTGTATTCCATCATGCTCTCGGACGTGCATGCTCCTGTCCGCTGAATTTATAATCGTGACTTATTAATCTCGTCTTACCGGGAAGAAATTTGAATAAAATGTTTGGACACAGAACATCAAAGCATCTTTTGTTAACCCTTTCAATCCATGAATTATTCTACCTTTTATTTTTTTTCTCTTGTTACGCGGTTCGTCGGCGGGCGAACGCATTGCCTGCGTCATCCCATAGGTCGAGCAAATCGCTTCTTTTTTTTCTTTCTTGCCTTCGAAAATGCGGTACCCAGCTCAGATGCCCTGCACCCCACGCTGATGTTCTTGAAAAGAAACACGATTCGAGAGAGCAGATTATGTTAATGCATAGCTTCACACGAATGATTTTTTTTTTTGATGGGGACAATAAAGAAATTTAATTCCTTGAATTTCCGGCTACCTTCCCATCGGCACCGTGACGTTTGCCGCGTCGTGTTTCGGTAAGTATTCGTCTTCCAAACTGATATTTTACTTCCGAACTATTTTTCTTCTCGCTAATGACTTTCTTGTTGGTCCGATGGGTTGCACTATTATTTCCCGTTACTCTCACCTTCATCTGATGGTCTTCTTTTTACAGCCGCCTTGCCTCAGGGTGTTATGCTGCGCCGCTCTGTGCACACACACACACACACACACACACACACACACACACACACACACACACACACACACACACACACACACACACACACACAGCGAAAGAGAGAGAGAGAGAGAGAGAGAGAGAGAGAGAGAGAGAGAGAGAGAGAGAGAGAGAGAGAGAGAGAGAGAGAGAGAGAGAGAGAGAGAGAGAGAGAGAGAGAGAGAGAGAGAGAGAGAGAGGCTTTGCTTGTCTAAAGCCCGCTAAGAAGCATTTTCCTAGAAACCACGATGATATGCAACAATCCCAAATTCTGGTTTTAAGCTCGCTGCTCGCAGTTTTCTCCGAAGCGGATAAATGCAAAGTGGAAGTGCAGCCTGGGGTGCTTATACACATTGCAGTACGCGGAAAAATGGCAGCATGATAAACAAAGACTCCGAAACAAGATCCGATAGGACGAGTGTTGAAGGACCGCCAGCTGTGCGAGTTGGAAGTGGTTAAATACTTTGAGCGATCAGCGCGAAAAGCGAGGACGACGAGCAACAAGGCCTACAAACCACAGCGCTTTCTCACCAACTAATTTTGGCAAATGAGTTCTGCGGAAACCCGCAAGGTGAAGCCACGTTCATGAAAGGGAAAATTGGCAACTAAGAAGTTTTCGGCAGCTAAGAAGCTTTTATTTCTGATAAAACCTTACGAATTTCATTGTAGCCTTGTGCTTTACACGGCTGGATGCTAATTTTTCTTTTCACCAACTAACTTTATTAGGCAAACACACATATGTTATAAATCATATGACCAAAACCACGTGGTCAGAACGACGTTATGAGCGTTCTGTTCCAACCTTTAGCTAAAACGGGAACATAACGGTGAGCAGATTGTGAACGTTTCATATTCACGGAAAAATTTAAAATGCGTGGTTTAGCTGGTGTCCTTGGGTGAATTCGTTGTAGCACCACAGGAAAGTGTTAACCAGTCGTTCTGCGTGTGTGTTCACGGTGTCGTGTACGAGAACGTGATGTCACAGTAAGATCCTATTTGCAAGCATCTGTGGTCATGTAATTGCCTCTATTTGGTCAGTATTCGAAAATTTAAGGTGTGTAATAGTAATTTCTGTGGTATTGTGCCCCGCAACTCGACCTGCAGCGGCACCTAAGCCCACGGATGTTCTTGCATTTATCTCCTTTCGAAATGCGGCTACCGGTGTCGGTATTGGAACCTGTGTCATCGACCGAGGTAGCGTGACACGTTACCTGCTAAGCTGCTACGGCAAGCCAATCCAAAGCATGCTAAGAGCGTTGTAATTATGACACAGACACTTCAAAGAAGTCTTAAGGAAAATACAGCTCCAAGTTCGATATATATATATATATATATATATATATATATATATATATATATATATATAGGTGGTCGAAATTTCCGAAGCCCTCCATTACGGCGTCTCTCATAATCAGAGCTGGTTTTGGGACGTTAAACCCCACAAATCAACCAATCAATCAACCTGGGGTTCTTTAACATGCAGTGACATCGCACAGTACACGGGCCTCAACACTTCGCCTCCATCGAAATGTAGCCGGCGCGGCCGGGATTCGATCCCGCGACCCTATAGGATCTGCAGCCGAGTACCATAGCCACTAGACCACCGTGGCGGGGCAAACAAACAAACAAACAAACAAACAAACAAACAAACAAACAAACAAACAAACAAACAAACAAACAAACAAACAAACAAACAAACAAACAAATAAATAAATAAATAAATAAATAAATAAATAAATAAATAAATAAATCAGTAGGTCGATTGGTGTTTGCCGATAAGGAAGAAATCAATAAACTAAGTCTACAGGTAGGGGCACTCGGTGATTTTGGTGAGGAATTAGGTCCATCCGACATTGGTTACCTGATGGCGATTCGTCCATAGCTTTCGCAAGGTAATTATCTGTACTGGATCAAAAAAAAAAAAAAGCAGAGTCGTCACAACCACCCTGAGTGACTGAAGATGGAGTACGAGACGCCACTTGTAAGGCACGAACCGAAGCAGCTGTGAGCTGCAAGAAGGAGGCACCATTCTCACCGTACAAATCATGTGCACTCATGCCTTTTTTGTCTTTCTCTTCCTTGCCTGAAATAATCTCTGAGAGTGTGCGCCATTTATGGCATTCCTAATGCGCTTACTTGCCGTATTTATTTTGCAGAGCTAATGTCAGCGCCTACTATGGTCATTGGACAACACAGTTTTTCGAGATTGTTATTTTGTTGCTTATATAAGAAAGCTTTCCGTCACATATTTTCGTAATTTTAGCGTTATTTTGTTTAGGAATATGCCCGTGTATAAGTGGGAAGTACAACGATCACAATGTGTCTACTCGAAAGCATCCTCAGTACACACTGACACATCCTCAGTGACACACATCCTCAGTGTATACTGAGGATGCCACCCGCATAGGTGGCGAAACGTCTATGTAAGTTGTTATTTATTTTGTTGAGTTAAGTCGGAGTAAATCTTTTAGAACATGAACTCACCCGGCTTTTGGAACATTTTTGCACTCGAAAGGATGTGCTCATAGTTCGATACAGCTCTTATACCGAGAGCCGTTTTTCTTTTTTTTCTGTGACATAAACGATACTGTTAGTAAACCTGAAGTGCCGGGTGCAGTATTCTGCCAGAAAATGGTGCGTATCCAGCTGAGTGCACAAGGTGTATTTCAGTGATTACTTCAGATATACAAAGAAGCAATCTTTGAAGTGTTTTAAATATCATAAACCGAGTTTTGAAATGACACTATTAAGAATAAATGATAGCATTAAACAACTTTAGCGAGTATATTTTGTAGTTTAAGAGTGACATTGTTACAGTTGTGTCTCACTTAAAATGTAGTTGCACCTGCATTTAGAACAACATAGCAGGTCAAGGCAATCAGTGAAGTGAGCAAAGTAAAAAAAAAAGTTTCAAGTGCTGAGCGCTGTGGCACCACTTCTTCAACAAATATTACGTTTAAATATACTTCCCCAATGCAAGCTGACTGGCTGCTTTTAAGAAAAAAAGAAGGAAATGTTGAGGCATGGCGTAGTTATACGTAAAATACCGTAAATAAAATATGATTGACAGTGCCAAAGTGTTATGTAAAATTCCTTTAGTAGAATTTAAGTACTATGAATCGACAAGTTTACCTCTGTTAATAAAGCACCCGAGAGCAAACGGAACTCTTGAGCGCTTGAGCAAATTAAATTTATTCGTGTAGCTGGTGATGCGCAAATATTTTATGGGGAAGTTAATTACGTAAGATTAAGTAATACAACTTTGCTTGACTATTTTGAACCTTACACTGATATGCGTTGTGTCATAGCACTCTATGTCCAGGCACACTAATTTTCCTATGATACATATACTAGCAAGGCTTATTAAGGTTGCGGTGAGCGCTGACGTCTATTACGACATTGATAATTTGCTATGTCATACGCTGTGTGAATACATCAAGCGCTAAGTTTAGCGCACTCGATCGGAAAATTGGAAATAAAGAATATAAATACGCCAAAAAAAGAAAGATACGAAGCCGTGCTACTAGCCTTAATTTCCTGCGTGCCACGGGGTCATCAAAGGGAAAGAGCTCACGGAGATTGGCGATGTGAGCGCTCGTGTTCCTGGAGAGGGATAATTTGCGCTATAGCACAAATCTCCTGGACTAGAATGAAGTTCCCTCGATCTGCAGGGCTTCTGACGAGAGTGAGTGATTCGTTACGCAGCAGGAAGCTCCCAATCTTCTACGTAGGCGGAATTAATATTTCGCTCGTGTTCGGACTCACCCCGCCCTCCCTGATGAGTTTCCTGCCGAAACTAGCAGCAGCAATATTCATACGGCAGCGCGTTTTCCGGCACGACCTCGCATGCTCGACGAAATCACCGACGAGCATTCTCCAACCACGAAGACGACCTATACGCATGATGTTGCAAGCTATACAAATATCAAACAAATATATTCGCGCGAGAATAAAAAAAAAGAACGCTAAATAAATGCTACTATGTTTGGTTTCGCCAGAACAAGACGCGAAATGATGCGCACCTTTAAGCCGCACTTAATCACGGTGTATCGATAGAAGGCTCCGGGGAAGGACCTGGAAGGAGAAACTGGCATGTCCACGCGGATGGAGAGTTACTCTTTCTGCGAGAGAAAAAAACTCGCTTCCATCACGCACACGTGCACAAGAGCACGCGCACACACATGAGCGATATCGCACCGATACTCTCACAAACTTTGTCCATTCACCTGTCTTTCGAGAGAAAATTTCATCGCCGAAACCGAGCAAGACGGTGCGAAAATTGCGATGAAATGAAACATTCTTGATTGACAAGTAATAAATTGCTGATAAATTTGTGAGACAGACATACAGACAGACAGACGAGAAATTTAGTCCATTAGAGCTGCGTTCAAACTTCGATTTAGAATGAGTTCGACCTGTTTTCCCAGAACTTCTTTGTGGTTTAGTCCCGAACTTTCGCTGCAAGTTCAGCGCCAAGGTTAAACCCGAGCGCGGCGTTAAACCCAAACGCTATTGACGTGACTCTCGTCTCACTTCTGGGATTAGTTCACTGCTGAAGCGTAGTTAGCTCGCCGTGTTTTTCGTCGGGAAAGACGAGGAATTTCGCGCTTTCGTTCGCCAAAAGCACTCAGTGGATAGCGTTAAGAGTAAGTATAAGTTCACTGCAGTAAGTTTTAAACTTGAGGAGTTAGCCAGGTCAAACACCCATAGCGACTGAAGTCAGGATTCAAAATAAAAACGAAGGGCAGAAGGCAAAGCGTTTGAAGAAATCAAAGCTCGTGACCTCAGCATCTTGCGTGCACGGGGTGCGGAGGGTGCACCAAAACGTGAATAAGTTTTTTTTTTTGTGGTCGGCGCCCTGCTTTTTACCCAACCCACAGGGATTCCGAGTTCAGTGAGATGAGAGTTGTAGCGAGGCCTCGGGCTAAATAATTCCAATGCGGGTAGACATTATCAATAATCTCTCCAGTTCACACTTGTCTTCTTTAACAATAGATAGATAGATAGATAGATAGATAGATAGATAGATAGATAGATAGATAGATAGATAGATAGATAGATAGATAGATAGATAGATAGATAGATATAACCAAGGCGGAAAGCAGGGAGGTTAACCAGACGCGCGTCTGGTTTGCTGTCCTGCAATGGGGCAAGGGGGATTGGAGATACAAAGAAGGAAAGGAGGGAAGCGTGACGCGCCATCCTAGAGTGCACATTGACACTGGAGCCTTTCACTGCAGTCAGCAGAAAGTATAGCATGTCAGCCTGACGCAGGTCTTCTAGGTATGGCGTCGGGCATCACACAGGGGATGAAGTGCGTAGGTTTGGGCTTGTTGGTAAATTATATCGAATGTAACAGCGCCAGAAACAGGGGCGAACGAAGAAAGTTACTGTGTGTCTTCTTCGTTCGTCCTTGTTTCTAGCGCTGTTGTTACATTCCACATAGGGAAATGGAGGTGACGTTCGCGAAGACACAAGCGAGTGTTTGGTGGACGCTGCACGTCGAACAGTTCACCGAACGTGGCACTGGTTAACCTCTACGTGCGACAGTTCTTGAAGGCGTTCTCATCGAATAGCCCAACAAAAGTTGTAGCTCGGAATTGCAGCTGATGAAGGAATATGTTCCGACGTAACGACGGGGTACGAGACATGATGGTCTCTGGTATTTTGCCGGTACTTCGATATTTATGTTGTAAATTATTTATATGACGCACTAACGATATTCTAGCAATGGACGCACAACGTCCAGTATCTGCAGCGCACTTTGTGCAGGCGGTATATCGCCACGTTGCTGAGAAACACGTAAATGGCATCTATCAATGGTTGAGCTCGGAGGATGGTCTGCCGGTCCACTCCTGACGGTTCTTTAACACCATCAGGAGTAGACCGCCGTAAGTTTACGCCGGGAGTAGACACGCCGGCAGTAGAATCGCCAGGAACAGACACGTCGTTAATTTAACGTCAGAGCCCAATTCTACTCATAAAGAGTCAATTCCGAAGAATTTACAGACGTATTAACCAGAATACGAGATTCAGGATACCGTACCACTGATGGTGTTATAAGTGACAAAAATTGTAGTGAGACGGCAGACGAATGGGGAGGCCCTACTGAGAAAAGTTGGCCTTTAAGGCGGGATTTCAAAATGGCGAATCCCAGAAGGGAATTCGAAACGCCGGGGTATATTGAAATAAACTTATTCCAAGCAGCTACTGAAGTTTAAAAACCTAAGGGGCGGTAATTACATGCTAGCGCGGCATCGTTCGCCTTTTCTGCTAACGCCGTCTCTAAACCTTTTCGTATACGCTTAGTCTATGGAGCACAAAAACAAGAGCAAAGGCTACGCGTCGCCAGGCGCGCAGACGTGTTAATACTGCCCAGAACGAACGGTTCAGCTGGTAGGACCAAATTAGGGAAGCGCTAATTGCAATGTCACTTTCCAAACAGTCGGTGTCGTGTTTACATTATTTGTGCTTCTGCGTTTTGTCTACCGCCGGGGAATTCCCGTCTTTAATTATCTCTTCGAAAGTAGAAACCGTATTTGTTTATCTGACTCACACGAGTGCTATCGCAAATTATTCTGCTTTTTTGCCTGCCCCGTTGTCGAGATCACAGTATCAAGGCAGTGCTGTCCTTAATGTCTTTTTGTGTTGTGTTTGTTGAATTTACCTTGCACGAGTGAACCGCCATTGAACACGCGGCTGCGCTGGATCCCACGCTTCTTTGTCTCCCTGTCTGGAACGCTGGCTCGAGCAACACGACGCCTGCAGAGTAGCGATTCCACGGCCGACAGGGCTCTTTTCGCGGTGCACGACCAGATACCAATTGTGCTCTTCTTGTCTAACGGGTGGCGTTCTATTTAGTCTCCAGTGTGTCGAGTTCCCTCCAGTTAGAGAACGTTGCGACGTTACTTGCTTCTTCTTTGGGTTGCAAGACTTCTCGCGAAACGCTTGCCGCAATGAAAGCGCTGAGTTGCAGCGTGCCTAATAGATGGCGTCAGCAAGTCGTGATAACGAGCCTGCAGTTGAGCCCAGTGCTCCCCTGGCGTTTGCTATGCGATGCCTTACATCTTGGCTTCGTGTGCCTCATATCAACGACACTTCTGAGAGTAACATGTTACTGCAATGCTAGCTAGATGCCGGAAAAATTAGGTTTCGTACGTATAATCACTAAGACGTCGAATCGGCTGCTGAGTGAAAAGCCAAGCTTCCGCCATTCGAGATACGCATAACGAACGATGCTTTCATTAGCGCAGTGGACCATACTGCGTCTTTGCGTCAGCAAAAGCACAACCCAACAAAGGGTCTATTGTAACTATGGTACAGAGAGCGCCGTGACAGAACAGGAAGACAAAAAAGGTAATAATGGCGAAACCACTCGGCAAACAAGCGTGCACACCACCACGTTATGTGTGTATCGTTAATAACTATTTTCCTCTCAGTTCCGGTCGAGCTTTGGCATTGTGTCGGGTTGCCCACGGTAAGTTGAGCAGATATGACAATGCTACGCGATTACGTGACTACATTGCATCAGCACCTGTTGAGAAACGTCAGGATGCTCGGAAACGTGCTTTTACAGCTTCACTTAGCGATGGCCTGCTTTTTGTCGGAATCTTGTCGGGGTTTCTATGACATGGGCAAACTATGCTAACGCGCAAAGGCACGTGCGTAACTTGCGGCAAAACTACACGAGGTCACACGTTGAAGATGGAAAGGCAGGCAGGCAGTATAGGAAATATCAAAGGCACTTTCAGTGTGGATTCGGCTCGAATCACCGTTTCACCTCGCAGTCATCGGTCGCATAACCCGTCGGGTTATGGCGGCGGTATCCCAAAAGAAGTAAGACCACTGATACTGGTCACGTCCGTCCGCACGGTACTCAAATAGATCTCAGTAGATGCTGCGCGCCACGTGTGGTCGTTCAGGTGATTGTTCCATTCTGTGGTGGGACCAACATGCATCCATTTTATTTTGCACATGAAAACTAGGCACAATCCCACGTCGACTTTAGGCCGGCTTTTTCGTATTGCAGCCTACAGCGCATGGCTGTGCGTACCTCGCGAGGCTTCGTAGAAATGAATGCTCGGGGGTTGATTTCAAAGCGCGATCACGTACTTTGCTATTGAACCTCCATCACTCTTTCTGTAGTACACGGCTGTCTGCTGTGTACGTCCTATAGGTGGTCAGTTTCTATATATTGTCATTTCTCAAGCAATCTATTCGTAATAATGTATCCGACAACATATACAAACAAACAAACAAACAAACAAACAAACAAACAAACAAACAAACAAACAAACAAACAAACAAACAAACAAACAAACAAACGAACAAACAAACGAACAAACAAACAAACAAACAAACAGACAGACAGAGCGAACCTAACGTCGGCCCATCTAATTAGTACTTCAGAGTAGAACCATAAACTTTACCTGAAAGCTGTAAAAGAAAACACCAGTTGGCTTTGCTCCTAAATTCTCAAATCCTTCATTACGGTATCGGGCAGCCACTCTAACCTTTAAGAGACGTCCGATCCTGCAAACAGCTGAGCCTCTAACGCACTATACTTTGCACACCAAACACCGAAACCTAATGAGCCAGATTGTCATATAAACTGTGCCCTAGATGAGGCTAACGTGGATGTTATCGCCGTAGCAATAATTGACAGCGACCTGTTTTATCCGACTATGCTCAGGCATGCGACCTGAATTTTCACGTGTGCAGGTTACGCTCTGTACACGTACGCGCTGCTATACCATCATGCCAACATCTTTTTCACTGACATCATTTTCACGGATCTAGAATGATAAACGAACAAGATACGATTATCATTCCAGATCTTTCTTGTAGGTGCATCATTTCCAATCTGTGTTTAACTGCTTCGCCTAGTTTACTGGCTGGCATAGAAGTGAAAACAAAACCAAGAAGCCACGTAAAACCAAACCTGGCACATATGACGCTGCGTAGATGAGAAGCCGAGGTGGTGACACCAGCGCTTGCGCACGATAAATTTGGGGCCCATGGTCGCTGGTCACATGCGCCCTATTTAACACGATTTGAAGGGCTCAAGAACTTTGCTCCGTCGTCTATTTATCAGCTAGTGCAGACACCACGTAGCGCGCCTGCTCCGTGGCCTGACCTTAATGGAGCTTCGATGGAGCGCGTTTTTATACGCCATCGTCGCGACGAAGCGGACATCTGCGATCAATCCTAAACCGAGGCACCCATCTTTCCTAGGATTCATGGAGCCTGCAGAGGTCCCGCCAGCTCTCCATCGTCAACCCACTGCTAGCGTTGGCGGTATTAATTTTGACGCATTTTCATAGCAAGTGGGCTTTCTATAAGCTGCTTGTCGGTGGACAGAGTTCTCCTAGCTATAATTGAATAAAAAAAAATCTCTAATGGTGCAAAATGCATAAACCTACGGTACAGCAACGTGCAAGAAACTTTGCAATTACTCCGGTTGTTTGGATTGTATTCATCTGTGAGGGATTTTCTCCTTATACTATGTCCTTCAAACAGTGGAGCCGCCAGTGCTATAATGGCAATTCTTGTAAGCATTTAGAGTGTTTCTCTTTAGTGTAGATCATATAATAGTGTCATGGAAAAGTGGATGACGAACGTGTTTTGGTATTTTCCTCGAACGAGGAAGATGTCGAGGGGTTCCGAGGGCTGCGATACCAGCTTTGCCGAAGCTTTGACACGCCACTCTTAGGGAATGTAGTGAACAACAGTAGACAGATATTATCGCGCAAAAATGCGACACGAAAAAAAAATTCCGCAACGGTGGCCTTAAACACACACACACACACACACACACACACACACACACACACACACACACACACACACACACACACACACACACAGCGAGAGAGAGAGAGAGAGAGAGAGAGAGAGAGAGAGAGAGAGAGAGAGAGAGAGAGAGAGAGAGAGAGAGAGAGGCTTTGCTTGTCTAAAGCCCGCTAAGAAGCATCTTCCTAGAAACCACGATGATATGACTTCTGCAGAAGTGACTTCTGCAAACCGAGTATCACCACGTTGCCATGACACCGCCATGTTCCCGCGCAGCTATTCCTTCATTTCAAGGTAAACGTCTCATTATTTATCTTTTTCGTCACGCGCGATAGCTAGCAGTTTGTACAGGCCAATATGTCACAAGCCGAGGAAGTACCGTCGATGGATTTTCCCCGTTTCTTTTGTTGATGCTGAAGACAGCCAGCGATGGCGCAAGCTGAGGGATATGGTGGCCGTCAAGCTATAGCTCATACCTTCCTTGGCGTACGAAGCGCGTTTGTTCACAGAACATCTCGGGTAAGTGTGGAGAAACATCACTCATTTTATAAAACGTGGTGTGCCCCCATGCTGAGCGGGTCTTTTCTCGGCCCAGTTTTACATTTTACACTTCCGACGTGTGCCGAGCTATAAATAAATAAATAAATAAATAAATAAATAAATAAATAAATAAACAGTCTTATGCAGCAGTGATATATCCCGGCAAAAACTGCGCAACTGCGTAGAAGGTGCTCTGGGGCATCGTTTTTCAAGCTGCTTATCGAGTTACCTGTTTGTTTATTTAGCAGGAGTAAGCATGTTGTTACACTAGACGGCCTCGCTAGGGCGTGAAAGTCTTTGGGCAACCGTACACCGTCACTTTGCTCGGCATCACATGCACGCCTATTCTACACGAAAATTTCCCGTAATACACTGCTACGATCGAGCGCCATTTAGCAAGCACACGTAAGGAATAAACGCAGTGACAAGCACCCTTGAAGGGGCATACACGTCTTTTTGGGGCGCACAAGACTAAATAAAGCAAGAGAAATGTACGGCAGATCGCTCATCTTTCGGATTTTGTGAAAACATTTGGAAGGCACAGTGCGGCGTTTCATGACAGATGCGTTTTCTCACGGTGGCCGAACATCTCGTAAGTGCTTCGGAGAGCGCTTGCTGTCATAAACGTTACTCTGTCATTTGGTGGTCCTTCCATGTAAAGTCAAGTAAAAGCAGCAAACATTTTATAGAATCTCCCTCCCCCCTTTTTTTTTTCTTTAGAGTGATGTTGAAAGCTACTCGTATCTTTGTAGACAATGAGCGCCACCGTTCCACGTTTTGTACTAAATGCACTTTGTATTGTTTGTTCTGTTATCAAGGGAAACATTCTGAGTCAGTATATGAACCAGACCAGAGAGGGGACGCTACAGAATAGGAAATCATGAGTACGTCACTCTTCCGTGTGACGTAAACAATGTCGATATGTCGGCACTTCACCGGTTGTTATGCATTATTTTCCCTGCGCAAGAACAGGCATGAACTGAAAACATCCGACACGCCTACTCATTCAACCCTACCGTCACGCCCACAACAACGCACTTTGAAAATCGTGTGGAAGGGTACTAAAGATAAACAAAGAACACACCTCAGGAATATGTTATGGTTGGTATTAGCAAATCACGTAAAGTGAACTTGACTTTTATGGACGCCAGTGCTGCCGAGCGGGTTATAGGAATCGCCCAGTGCCAAAAATGACAAAACCGAATACAGTGGTGTGTAATACGTCTCAATTAGAAAGTGTCGTGTGAACGTGAGATGAGTCCCGTGACCGTGGGTGTCGCCAGAGTTCGCTCGAGAGAATATAAACAGCTTTGGAAATTTTTTTTATTGAAATCTTGAGGGTTACTCAAGAACAACGAAACAAAGTACATGGTTTGTAGAGAACCTTCAAATCAAGACAGTGCATACTGTTCAAGAGACCTGAGTATTTTCGCATTTCTTTAAGAACTACCAAGTGAGTACAAGTGCTAATGTACAAGTGCAATTACTTGCACATTAGCATGCATTAACGATACTGACAGATGTAACAAGATGATAGCAAGAGGCGAGACATAAAATCTTGCTTCCTTATCAGACAACACTTTAAGAATATGCGCGCGTGTTACACAGACCACCTTCTTCCTTGGAGTGTTAACACCGCAATAATATGAATGCTTCCGCTAAAATGTGACCCTAAAAAACTTGTAATTTTTCGTGGCATCTTCTTTGGGCAACGAGATGGTCCTTTATTCAGGCCACACTGTACGCTAAGACAACCAATATTGCAAATTATAACTCTGTACAGTGTAAACTCGTTTGCGAACAGGTTTACGGTTTGACATTAGACCCGTAGGGATGTGGCACAATTATAAACAATACAGATTAGAACAGCATTAAAAGCCACAAGGGAGGCTGCCGCAGCGTGTGATTACGGACGGCCGTGAGGTCCACAGATCGTTGTCTAAAGGAGCGTTATTTGGACATCTAAGCGATTACCTCACATTTTAATTTGTAAACGCGTAGTTTACGCGTCAGTTTTTAAAATGATACACGGAACGACACGCAGCGCATGCAATACAACTATGTAGAACTGCTTTATTGTGTTATACGGAATGCTAGTTAATAGTGGAAAAATCGCGGAAGCATGGGAAAAGATTCTTCCGCACTGAAAACGAGCATACATAAAAGCACGCAAGCACTTTGCGCGATATGCGAAGCTTGGTTCGTAGAGGTGCACGCACGCATGACAAGAATGCGCTGTAAAAACCACGCGTGGAACGCTGCTGAATCAATATAAAGCGGCTTTCTCGTCCGCGAGAACGCCTCATAAGAAAAGAAAAAAGAGATACAAAGAACGCGTGAGTGCATTTCGAACGGCTCGCTGAGTGTTGTACACCACTCGAATTTCGATGCGCGCACTCATGGCTCAATTCAGGACTCTACCCGGCTGCCGCCGTTCGGCGCTGTGCGTCTCGGAGGGCTGGAGCTCTCTTGCAGAAATGCCTACGTCGTGGCTGCCAGGTACAAATTGCATTTTTGGCGAGGTTTTGTACACATACACGAAAAAAAACAAAAAAAAACACAAGGCATAACAACAGAAAACGGCGCACAGATGCGTAAAGTCGAGATGCTATATATCCGAGCGTTCATTCTGAGCGACGAGCATTTTACATACGTGAGCGCACCTCTGCTTTCTGACAACCATCTCTATTGAAATACAGCCGAGCGAGCAGCCTCCGCAGGGCCTCGAGGCAGGAAATGAAAGCACGGTCCAGAATACGAAGGCTCGCTTTATCGTCTGACACGCACTAAATCAGTGCAGCGCGTCGGACACTGCGGTTGCCACTAACAGTTTTCTATATACGGCGACAGCCAAAGTACGCGTGTCATTTACACCCACGCAAAAAAAAAACAAAACAAAGCAAAAGAAAAACCGTTTTCATCAGTCGATGTAGCACCGGGAATTTTCCCGCGACACTGATACCATGCGTACTGCCTTCTTCGATGGAATTGCATCCTTGGTGGTTATTTCTAGAGCTGAGCTCGAGTAACGCTGGGATGTTAGACAATCAACTACCCCTCTCTGCAACAATCAATCCATACGGTCAACGCCAGCAGACACATATCGCTACTAGCACTGCATGCGGAACACGGTATCCGGGAATCGAACAGCCACTAAGGTTACCTGTTCGATACCAGGGTGTGTCGGGCACATTGGGGAAGACGGCTTGTAAATATGTATAGAGCAATGAGAAAATTTGGAAAATTAGGAAATCTGAGCAGCGGAAAATTAAACGCGGCGGTCGCATCTTCGATGCAGGCGCCCATGCTAGGTGCTCGTGCACTGTGCGTTGGCAGTAAACGTGAAATAACTCTATGCGGTCAAAACTTCCGGAGCCCTCCGTTATGGCTTTTCTATCCTTTCTACTCTCTCAATGTTAATTACCTCTAAGCCTTGAGTCGGCTCTAGTGCGCAGATGCGTTTGCAACCGCCCAGGTTTCCAAACGTTAATTTCTGCCGCAGTGCAAGCTGGCTCCGCAGAGAAGCATATTAACACTGGGAAGTGGCTATTGCTGCGGGACACGATGCGTGTGTTCCTTAATTATACAGACCAGCGCCCGCTGTGTGCTTCCAGTAAAACATCATTAAAACGTACTCCACGTAGTCTTTTCACACGTACTCAATGGGTTAAAGCGTAGCTGCGACGAATCTCCGATGTAGTCTACATAGAGCCGAAAGCGTTCGCTCACTGACGCGCTGTGACTTGTATACGCTGTGCTTTACCTGTTAGTCCATGCCATGATGAAATTATTGCCACAAATGGCACATAAAAAATGCATGCGTTGGTCTTTCTTACGAAGATTTCGCGGCTTCTGGTGAGTCTGATAAGTGAAGTTTTTACTTCACTCGGGACAACGGCTAGAAGCACTGCCTTGTCCTGCAACACTTTTCCATCAGTCAGAAAACGGTGCAGAGACAAGCCGTGCTGTGAGCATGTGAGCCAAACCTCACTGCACCGCACGCACCAGTGGCCCCGCCACGGTGGTCTATGGCACTCGGCTGCTGATCCGAAGGTCGCGGGATCGAACCTTGACAGCGGCGGCTGCATTTCGATGGAGGCGAAATGCTGAGGCGCGTGCACTGTGCGATGTCAGTGTACGCTAAAGCACCCCAGGTTGTCGAAATTTTTCAAGACTTCCGCTACGGCGTCTCTCATAATCAGAGCTCGTTTTGGTGCTTAAAACCCCACAAATCAATCAATATTGCACCAGTGAATTCGCTTTTTGGTTTCAAACACAGGTGGAAAGAGCCGACTCTTCTTTCAAAGTATGGCGCCACGAGGCACTGACTGTCGCTCAAGGCAGAAATGTAGTCCTGAAATGCGCTAATTCCCGTCTCTGTTCCTTGCTTCCTTTCTACTCGCGTGCTATAATAATACCCGTTCGACATGAACTAACTGGCCGGCAGCAAGGCTTTATTGCAGAAATAGCATTGAATGATTTCATGATCGCTGAAAGACAACCTGCTACGCTTTGTTCAACAAGGCTTCGACAGGCACAGTTAGCACAGGACAGGGATAACTGGAGATCTATGGGGGAGGCCTTTGCCCTGCAGTGGGCGTAGACAGGCTGATGATGATGATGACGACTGCACGTGTCTATGCTATGCTTCAACTACTACCATCCTCCCTTTCCTCCTCCTCATCCTCGCTTGCTTTTCCCACCTCCTTGCTATAATATACTATACAAGGCTATGCAATGCTTTACTCTGCCCCTCCTACTCAGCTTCTCTTTTTTTTCCCATCCCCCTGCTATACTATGTGCGCTTGTCTGTGTGTGCGCGTGTGTGTGTGTGTGTGTCAAAATAAACACCACAAGCCCCCTACTTCGGCCCACGCAGGATGCGCACTAAATTTCCTAAAAATGCAATGTGGCGCAAGACTTGGTACGAGTAGTCGAAGAGGTCATCAAATGGAATTGTATGCGTACGTGTGCATCATTAATTTACACAAATGCTTCTCCAGAGTTGTTTGAGAAAGAAACGGTTGTGCGCGAATTGAGCATCAATTTACTCCAGCATGCCTGCATATTCAGGGCGCGTCGTAACTGCGACATGTGCACGCCCAGTCGAAGCGTGCGTTACCAGCAATATTTGTACTTTGCCAACGAAATGTGGTCACAAATTTCTGTTAACTTTCATGGTAACACGATAGTTTCTAGAGTTCCACGTGCCGAAGCCACAACGACAGTCGGCAGTCGAGCACCACAAGGCCACCGTGCATGGCAGACAACTTTCACGGTGATCCACTGTTTTTCTGTACACAAGTAACAAAGCCGTGCTGAAAGATTGATTTCCAACTTTAGAAAAAAAGTCAGTCCATCCTCTCTCTCTCTCTCCTTTTTTTTTCTTTTTTTTTTTTTTTTTTTTTACGGCGCGCGTCCCGCTTCCGCTCAAACCCGGATCGGCGGATTCGGGCATCCGGTAAGGCGGTTCTGCTCCGGCACAGATCCCTTCCGGTAGATGCATTTTTCATTGGCCGGCGCCCGTCGCATCGGTATCCCTTTCTGCAGATAAACGCTGATGGCATTGCCGTGCTCGACGTCACGTACTTTTTCGCGTAGCATTCGCTGACGCTGCTTATAGTAGATGCATCCGTGCTTTCTCTTCAGTTTTTCCAGTCTGCTGCCTAAAATTTGCCATTTGACGGGAGGTGAATTGAATCTCAAATGGTGCGATGAAATGAATTCCCGCGGATAAACGCAGAGTCACTTCAGGAGAGGCCTAAATATACGACACGTGGTGTCAAAGCATATCAAAGTGCAAGCGAATTTTTTTCAGTAAGCGGTTGTGTGTTCGCACTCGAAGTTCCACATAAGCATACCGTGGGTATGATTACTTTTATGCATTTGTTTCTGAATACTGTTATTTCTTTTTTAAATTCATGTTAGGGTAGATAGAGAAGACAAAAGAGGCTGTCGTGAATAAGGAATCTGGATACAATAATACAACGAAATATACGAAAGGGAAAACGGAAGTAGTATAATGCCATGTACAAAAATTGCGACATAAAGCATTATACACCGCAATAGCTTGTGAAGATCAAATAAGCCTAGTTCATGACAATGACCGTGTACTATGTGATAAAATATGAAAATATTTTCCCAGTCAGCACAGTGCCACAGAAACGAACATTTGAGAAGGCAGTTGCTGTCCTGACGAAGCCAAGTCTGCTTATCGAAACGTTGGCTCCAGCGACAGATCCTGCTCTCCACCGTTTTTAACGAACTGTTCACCGATTCAAGCCACCATCTTCACCTGAGCTCCTCTTGTAGTTTCAGTCTAGCTGAATACCGTTAAAGGCCAGTCGGTGCGCTTGTGTTTATTTTGTGCACGGCAAAAAAAAAAAAAAAACGCAGAGAGAGTGAGAGAGAGAGAGAGAGCTACGGATAGAACACAGAAACAACGTGGACCGGCGCGAGCCCAGATCGTTCCTGAATTCATTTCCTGCGTCAAAAATGTCACGTGACGCACCCTCCTAACTTTTTTTTCCCTCCATGAAGCCCAGTCAAAACAGGGGCATGCTGGGAAATGAGCACCACCACGTGATAGGCAAGCGGTGAGTTTCACGCGTAGCGTCACCCCTGTATTTTCTTCCATGGCGGCATCCGTGGCTGCGTCGTATCTTTTTCTCGTTCCTCCGTGGAGGCATCATGGGACGCAACATGCGTCGTGCGGGCTCCCGCAGCTTGTATTATTTCCCGAGTGCGTGTGTGGCGCAGTGGGCGCTCCTTCGCCTGTGTTCATCACTATTTGCCACAACGTTCCCGTTCGAATCATCGAGCAGAGGCAAGACGCGCCCCGAGATGCACATACCATGAGGTGCTGTGGGTTGAGGTGCACGAGCGTCGCACGTGTTCAACGGATGAAATTGACGCTTCACAGGTGGTAACACCGCGACAGACGGCCGACGTTTGTTCGCGTGCTTCTTAGCTGGCGTTAACTAGAACTTTCCGAGAACCAAACTACGACCCTTCCCAGCAGGCAACGCGCTGAAACGAGGAGGGAGCGGCTTCAGAGGAGGTTGGCTTGTGGAAGCTAGGCGTGCTACCTCCCAACTTTTTTTTAGGGGCGAAGCTCCTCTTAGTCTAACCTTGTCCCATGTCAGGCGTAACCCGCGCGCCGGGGCGGCACGCGCTCGCCCTCGGCACGTGCCCTCGGCGCGTGCTGTCTTGTGAGAGAGAGAGAGAGAGAGAGCGAAAGGCGCGCGTTGTCTATGGAAACGCTTTTTCTTAGATGAACGCTCTACCAGCTCGCAAAGGAGGAGAACGCGCCCTCACCCGCGAGAGACAACGTTGGCGCAGGCAGCGTCTCCTAGCGAGTTTCTTGATTGAGAAATACCGACTGCTCGCGTTGGAGAACCGTTCACCGGCCACGCATATATATATATATATATATATATATATATATATATATATATATATATATATATATATATATATATATATAGGCACTGGATCTTGACTTGCAATGAAGTGCCGGTGGGAGATTTCACTTGTGCATAGTTGAACCATAAGGATTCGTAGCGTGCGCGTTAACTAAATTAATCCGGAACTCGGCACGATCTACGATGAACCTTCCGAGCTTCGCCCACTCATCATCATTCACTCCGTGGATATGCTGTAATTTTTTTTCCTCCATGGCTAACATATGGGTTCATGGCCGATCGCCCAGAGTGGGTTGCGCCAAGGTATCCAAGGACCAACCAACCAACCCATATGCGCACCTCGGTGACCTCGGGTCATGTGGTACAGTAACGGGGTTTATGAGCTTGACTGCCTTCGCTCCTTCTCGTAGTGTCCATACATTGCGAATAGCGGTGTGAGCATTTATCGCTGCAGAGTATTTTGTGGAGTGGCACAAATCTTCCCAAAGTTGCCGTTCGTGTGGTGCAATGCATTCCAGTTTTGTATCTCCAGTAATATAGGAATTTTAAGTTACTTGACTTATCACACAGCCCCGTGCAAGCATAACTGTATTATTAAAAATGATGGCTGACCAGGGCGTTAACCCCCTTTTCACGATACATTTATTTACATTCTCACACAAATGTAACGTGTAACTTCGTTGTATATATAAAATCCTTCAAAATGACGCGAACATGGTGCTAAATTATGTTCATCTGGCACTTAACAACGCCGCGGAGTTTGTGTAGCTAAACATTCACAAGCTCGTATTTAAGAGTTCTTGCGCGAGTGCCCTCTTTCGCCTGGCTTTTTTCAAACCATCTCCGCAATCTATGAGCCACTTTCCAACGCCGTTTACCGGCGAGAAGGTTCCATCTAAGCCCGAGCTGTGTACAGGTTCTTAAAGAATTTGAAAGTAACGACACCACAGGGCCACCATCTCCATTCGCAAGTTGTTCGTCTTCTGTTCGCTGCCTGCTCGCCCTCTCGGTAGTTACTCTAAATGGCGCTCTGAGGATCCTCGCGTCCACGTCCTCGTGTAGTACCTAGGCCCCTCTGGAGTCGACGGGGCCGTGGAGTTTGCTCCATACAGGGTTGCGGTCGAAGCGATGAGCCGCGTCGCCGCTTTCGCTGATTGGTGTCCTCTGGATGTTCTCCCGACGGCGCGGCGTCCTCTTGTCCACAACTCGGGGACGCGCTGTCCGCACGTTCTTGTCTGCGTCGCTCGGCTTCCGAGATCTGTCTCTTTCGATGACGGTACGCCTTCATGTACGCTGCACGCGAAGTTCGCTTACTCGGTGCCTGTTGAGCGTCAGGCGTGTGCTCGGGCTCGTCCTCAAGCTCTTCGTCGAGCTCGCTCGCGTACAGGCCCATTGCGATCAGCTGCCTTTTACGCTCCCTGCACTCTCTCTGGTACTCGGCTTTTGCCAAATTGCGCCTCGAGACGCCGTAGACCGGCGCGTCCTCCGATGGTCCACGGTTACCTTTTGACGGTTGAGACGCGGCGTTCCCATCTCGGTCGCCATTTGGCCCCGGGCGTTCGTTGGCCAGCTCTGCAGCGGTCGCCTTGGAGGTGCTGGGTGCCGCCGCGTCAGCTGCCGGTGTAGCGTCTTGTGCGCATCCCGGGCCCGCTGGTGAAGGTTCGTTGGAGCACGCCACCGAGTCAGTCGGATTCTGAGCCATGCCTTCCTGCTTGCGATCGCAGCTATTACTCGTACAATGACAGCGTTAATTCGTACGCGACGCGGACTGCGGGACAGCAGAGCACGTGCTGAGATGCGGTGCCATTGCACGCGCCCACAATGCACGAGACCAGATAAGTGGTCGTCGTCGTCGTCCTCGTTCATTTCGTTGCTTGGAAATCAGCATAATCACGGGAATCCACGCGATTAAGTGGTTCATTTTTGCCCTAATAGCCTGTTATATCATGCATATTACTCGGGACGATATGAATGCATACGCAACTGCATTAAAGAATGCTTCACGGCTTATTCCATCACCGTGGTGTGCCTTCAGGTGGTCGCCTAGCACGAGACGTGCACTGGCGCTGCGACCAGCAGCGACGCCTTCTGCAACAATAACGGCGGTACTACTAATTCTCGCTAGACTATACTGTTTCGCCTAAGACGACGAAAAACAGCCGCGATGTGCGTTTCACGTTAAGTAGGATGTTTACACGGTATGCCAGCACTGCGCAAGCGTTCTTGTAAATTTCACTTTGTTTAGGAAAGACAGTTCCTTATTTAATTTTTTTTCTTTTAGAAGAAACGAGGGCAGACGCTATTTTTTTTACGTGCAGGCAGCGTCTCCTAGAGCATGGTATGAGTACGTTATGCGGCTTTTTTTTTTCTTTTAGAAGAAACGAGGGCAGACGCTATTTTTTTTACGTGCAGGCAGCGTCTCCTAGAACATGGTATGAGTACTTTATGCGGCTTGTAGAAGTATGTAGCGATCGCGTTGTAGTAGCCACTGTCGATAAGCGCTTAAAAAGTCCATTACGGCACGTTCGCACGTGCTCGCAGAATGCAACAGAACAAAAAAATTACAGCATATCCACGGAGTGAATGATGATGAGTGGGCGAAGCTCGGGAGGTTCATCGTAGATCGTGCCGAGTTCCGGATTAATTTAGTTAACGCGCACGCTACGAATCCTCATGGTTCAACTATGCACAAGTGAAATCTCCCACCGGCACTTCATTGCAAGTCAAGATCCAGTGCCTATATATATATATATATATATATATATATATATATATATATATATATATATATGGGTGGCCGGTGAACGCTTCTCCAACGCGAGCAGTTGATATTTTTCAATCAAGAAACTCGCTAGGAGACGCTGCCTGCGCCAACGTTGTCTCTCGCGGGTGAGGGCGCGTTCTCCTTCTTTGCGAGCTGGTAGAGCGTTCCTCTAAGAAAGAGCGTTTCCATAGCCAACGCGCGCCTTTCGCTCTCTCTCTGTCTCTGTCTCTCTCTCTCACAAGACAGCAGAGGCACGCGCCGGGAGAGAGAGAAAGAGAGAGGCACGCGCCGAGGGCGAGCGCGTGCCTCCCGGCACGCGGGTTACGCCTGACGACTGACGCCTGACGCGGGACAAGGTTAGACTAAGAGGAGCTTCGCCCCTAAAAGGCGTAGGCATTCCTTACAATTATCCCGCACCACACAGGTTGAAGAAACCAAGGAGCAGACACGGTGTTAGCGTTGTATTTTACAGCTGACTGCGGCCGGGGTGGTCGCATTTTGGTGGGGTCGTAACGACAGAGGCCCGTGTACTGCGCGATTTCAGTGCCCGTCAAAGAACCTCAGGTGGCCGACACATCTGGAGCCCCCCGTTAGGGTATGGCGCTCAGCCGTGCTCTCTCCAAGGGTCGCGGGGGTAGCTTCTTTCCGCCTGGATTATCTTAAGGGTAGATGCAGGGTGCCGCACAATTGGCTGTGATCTTCTGGCGCTGAGAGAGGGTTGTCTGTGCTCTTTCCAACGCCAGCACTGGGAGAATATTGCGGCGCAGAGGTTCAGTTCTGGTTTGTCGGTAAGGATTTTACGCCGGGGAGACGCTACTTAGCCGAAATCTAGAGTCTACTCTGGATTTTGGGAGAGCCACCATTTTGTAATCGTGTTGTTTCGAAGTAGAGTGAATTTCGAAGATATATCAAAACCCAATGTTTAATTTTCTTTCTTTTTTTCACATGCATACTGCCGCTACATCTTTTTTGAATGCACATATAATTTGGAGCTAACTTGTTAGCCAACATAAAAAAAAATCTGACATGTGAAAAGCGAAATGGCCTGCATAGACGGGCACATCCATGTAAACACATACTCGCGCGCACGCGCTGACCGCCCACCCACCCATTTATTAACTAACCCATTCTCTCTCTCTTCTCTCTCTCTCTCTCTCTCACACACACACACACACACACACACACACACACACACACACACACACACACACACACACACACACACACACACACACACACAGGGAGAGAGAGAAGCCCGCACGCACACACGCAAACGTACCGCCCTCCTGGGGGCTCGTGTGGTTATATGGGTCAAAGAACGGCACGCTAATTCATTTTTGCACATTGGGACCCGAAACTACACTCTAGACACCACTTGTCCAAGCCCCATCACGCAAGTCTCGTATGCCTCCTGCAAGCGTATGAGCACAAACATGCTGCCTGCTTGCACGAGCCTTATGCGTTGCACTGCCACATGTGATTTATGGTGAGGCCCTCCTTTGCGATCTGTACTAATACTTCTTCATGCCAAGCCAGCAGAAAGATCCAGCGATGGGAATGCGAGTGCTGCCCTGCTTTCGGTTGTGGCTCTGGGATGATGATGATGATGATGATGATGATGATGATGATGATTGTGCTTCGGTAAGGAAAGGACGCTAATTTCTGCAGCCCATGTAGGGAGCATGGCTAAGCGTCCGTGGGGTGGGGGGGGGGGGGGGAGGGAGTGAAAGAGATAGAAAGGAGAGAAAGGCCGTAGTAGAGGGCTCCGGAAATTGGACCACCTGGGGATCTTTAACGTGCACTGACAACGCACAGTACACGGGCCTCTGGCATTTTCACCTCTGCGACGTGCGGGTACTGAACGCGTAGGCACTGGTTCGATTTTCTCTCTTATTTCGACGGAGAAAGAACGTTAAAGAAAGAAAGAAAGAAAGAAAGCGAGACGAAACGACCATGCGCCGTGATTTGGTACTGCATCGAAATGGTTGTAGCGTCTGACTCCCCACTGCTGGTATCCTCACTGCTGGTACATGAATTCGATTTCCCGTGGTAGTGAAATTAGAGCGAAGTTATGTATTTCTACGTCACATGGACGAGAGTGTCTGTCCAAGTTAGTATGAATGTTCGCGTTTTTTTTAGATACAGTGCCCTGAAAGATTCCGTCCAATATCAATTTGTTTAGGGAGCCTACGAGGCAAATAAATAAATAAATAAATAAATAAATAAATAAATAAATAAATAAATAAATAAATAAATAAATAGGCCTAAGAACGTTGACGCGGCCCGGCACGACTGTGACCGCAGATGACGCCAGCTGAAGTAGTAATGCCAGTTCGATTCCACAGCAAGCGAGCGGATTTGATGAGGGAATAGACAGGCGTAACTGATACGCTTGTGTCAGGAGAAATAAGTCTACCTGGCAAGGACACGTAACGCGCAGGACAGACAACCGATGGACAGTGAGAACGACAGAATCGATACCAAGAAGAAGAAGTGAGAAGAAATAGTGGAGAGGGAAAGGCAGGGAGGTTAACCAGTTAGGGATGGTCGGTTTGCTACCCTACACATGGGAACTGGATGGGGGAGATTGAAAGAATTCAATACCAAGAAAGAGAAAGCGCAGCAGAGGCAGGCAATAGGCATGGCGGGGCGATGAAATCGAGAAGTTAGCAGGCATAAAATTGAACCAAATAGCTCAGAACAGGGTGAATCGAAAATCCGTGCACTTAAAATAGGCTGATTTTGCTGCTGATGATCACGATAAAGGCGGCGGCGGTGGCGACGACGACGACGACGACTAGCGTGGGAGCTCTGAGTGTACATTCTGGAGCAGTATACACACTGTTAATGGGCATCACCACAAAGGTTGGTAGAGACACGTAAGACTGCTTACGTCAACAGCAGCAGCCAAAGAGGCGCTGTTGACTAGCTGCAACACTGTTGCTTGGCAACCTGGGGTTTCGTGTTCAATTCCCGTCGAGAACGCGAAATTTTCTGTGCGAACCTTTGAACGGACTTAGTTGACGGGAACCTCCTAGGAAACCCTAGGAAATTTGACATTATTCGGACTTGGGCGAAAATGACGCTACCGCTGGCGTCACATGATGGTTTAATAGAACCTGTCCTTGGAGTATAGCTGGCTCGTACTTGAACGAGAAAAAAAAAAGACCGCTAAAAAATGGCGAGGACAGAAACGAGAGGCGCAACATTAAATTGAGCGCCTGTCACGTGTACGTCTCGTTTCTGTCTGCGTCGTTTCTTAGCGGACCCTGTTCTTATATTTCAAGATACGCGATGACGTGATCATGACGTACATCTTGGCTACATGACTTTTGGTGCCATTCGCGTTTGTGCGGGGCACCGAACGCCGGATTATGCGTTCATGAGCTGTATGATGCGTTCGCATTGAGGAGAGAGAGAGAGATAAAACATTTATTTCCCAAGCGCTTGTTCGGGTCCCCGCTTTAAATTGAGGCGTCAGAGGCCTTCCCCTTTATGGCAAGAGAGAGAGAGAGAGAGAGAGAGAGAGAGAGAGAGAGAGAGAGAAATAACATTTATTTACACATCCGGCAAGTATGTAGTGAAGGAGGATTGTCCATAAGGAGGTTTTTTCGTCCAGGTTGGCAACCCAGACCTCCCATGTAAGTATGTCAGGGGGAAGCGAACGTCGTAGAGGTGTGGGGTAAAGTCGGTATAGAGCCGCACACTTCGCAATGAGGCGTATTAGGGGTGTGTTGTATTTTGTGTAACGTAAAGTCGTTCGGTAGTGAGTGAGTTTGTGCTTGCCTCAAGAGCGCCGTTTGTTTCCTCGGAAGATTATCAGGTGGTCTGGGAAGTTCTCTTCTGGCTATACGGAGATCCTTCAGGCAAGCCCTTCGCTCTCGATGGGGCTCTGCTCGGTCCACTGCCGGAAGGTAAACTTCTGGCCATCCCTGGGAAGTAGTCAGACACCAGGGTGTTGATGCCTCGGTGTGGATAGAGGTGGTGGATGTCCACCTCCGAAGCTGGGATAAACGTAGTATGCTTTGGTGCGGTGAATTGGCGAAACCGGGCGGGTCCTCGCCAATTAATTAAAGGCGTTCGCAGAGGACATGCGTTCTCATGAAGAACGAGAATGATCACATCGCATATGTGTAGTGATAATGGAGCCGCAGGCTCTGCCGCGTAGCGTCACAAGTCTCAGAAATACGTGTAAGCGTTGTACAGGCACATAGGTCTACTGCGCTGGCTGCGAGGCTGCCTGCTCAATGTTAGAGCAGGCAGCCTGCATTATGGAAGATGGTAAGGATCTTAGCCACATACGCGAAAGACCAAGTCTAGACGACGGAGCGGTCTACTTCATTCTATATGTAACTGGCATGGGGCATGGAGGCCTTCAATTGATGATGGTCGTCGCGAGACTAAACGAACAGTGTTGTCGTCATGAGGGACTTCGCAGAGTTGATTTGAAACACTAGACGATATGAGTGACACTTTATATGCGGTAAACTTTCTGACGCAGGAAAATATCAGACAGGAAAAGTACTGACAGTTGGGCGAATTGGTACTAATGAACGCCAGGCTGCGCCACACACACATAAATGACAGGCTGCGCTAGTGGCGTCTCCCTCTCTCTTACACGTGTGTTTGCTGCGCAGCCTGTCATGAAATATGAGACAGCTGGGGACACGTATTCGTGAGAGCGACACATAGCAACTACTTCAGTTGTTACCTAAAATAAACATGTTGCTCTGCCTTGCTTGGTCAGGAAAAGTTTTGCTGCAATACACGGAGACCAAGGTTCCATCTCAGCGGCATTTATTTGATGCGGTGTCGCCCGAGAAAGCGCTCCAAAAACCAGAAAGTAGGCGGTCCTGGTCATTGGCGAGAGACGTATCCAATGCGGAGCACACGACCGACAAACGACAGATGCTTAGAGTGTATCGCGAAAGAAGTGACGTGCAAAGCAACCGCTGTATCGGTAAACAACAGCAACGATGCAGTATTGGACGATGACTGGCACCGCTGTTGCGTATGCCGCTGCATATACTGTATCGCTCTAATGGCCTCCGTTGCTTCTCACTTCTTTCCTACGCGGTCCCTCTCTAGTGAATGCTGATGGCATTTCCATGTCGGGCATTTATTATTTCTGCGCAATGCTTAAGATCACTGCTGCAGAACTTGGTAGACGACGTCAGAGGGAAAATAACCATACGCAGATTCCAGGCCACTATTGCCTTTTAGGTCATGCAAATCGAGGAGAACACTCTGTACCCCCTTGCATGGAGCGATTGCGACAGCGGCGCTAGATATCGTACGGCAAGCATGTGAAGGCTGACCGACGTATACGCCAGTATAATGTCGCTGTGTATGTGTCTGGATGTTGGTTGGTTGATTAGTCCCTGGCAACCTTAGCGCAACCCACCCCTGGGGGATCAGCCATGAACCGAAAGAAACTTTTGAATGTGAATCATGTATTCATAGAGAAGACACACGCACAAGATAAAGTACACTAATGGAAGTCAGGGCAACAAAGTGAATTTAGTAACCGAAATCGAGATGAATAAGAGTACCCTGCAAACGTTGAAGGCAAAGAAAAATAAAAATGATGTACAGACTAAGATTATAGAAATTGCTTCTCGCCCACTGTGATCAAGACAGAAAAGGAAATAAAATGTAAGCTAATTAACAGTCTACCCCTTTTTGTTTCACGAAGAAAATTGCAAATGGCTCCACAAACGCTCGCACCAAAGGAGAGCTCTATCGGAAGGGACAAGTTCAGACCCCTCTTTTGAAGGGGTTCTTCTGAAAAACCTTTTACGTTGTATGTATTTCCTGAGCGGCTAACTCTCTTCTCTTCCTCTAGGTTTTTCTTCTGAATATCGGTGCCTTTGATAAGACGCTTCGATATAGAAGAGAAAAGGAAAGAGATGGCCAACGCTCTTTGAAACAGCCCCTCCGAGGTTTTACGAATCAATTAGATGTTCGTTCCAGGTTCGAATACTGATCAGGACAAGCTTTTCACCACCTGCAAAGTATTACTTCAGACAGTGCTATGCTGGTACTTTGCGCCGTCGAGTCTGCTGTAAAACGGAGCATTCGCGTACAGGTCGTGTCCGGATTTTTCTCTCTTACAAGAGCTCGCGGACGCGCATTACAGCAGTAGATAGCTCGGCGTTGGCAGTTCGGGCTCCTTTCGACACATTTGAGCAGTTAACGAACATCGCGTTTACAACCACTGCCAGTGGGGGTGCCAGAGATACCATGGTACACAACTCGGTGTTCCTTTTACCAATAGGGATATTTTATTTTTTCTACACTTCCGACACGAGTGTCATCATCATCATCATCATCATCATCATCATCATCATCATCAGCAGCAGCAGCAGCAGCAGCAGCAGCAGCAGCAGCAGCAGCAGCAGCAGCCTGTTTAGGTCCACTGCAGGACGAAGGCCTCTCCCAACGACTTCCACTCCGCCCTATCCTGAGCGAGTTGGTTCCACTTTATGCCCGCAAACTTTTTAATTTCATCGCTCCATCTAACCTTTTGCCTGCCTCTGTTGCGTTTTCCCTCTCTTGGTATCCATTCCGTCGCTCTTACAGTCCATCTGTTATCTTTCCTCCTCACGACATGTCCTGCCCAGGTCCACTTCTTTCTTTTAATTGATATAATAATATCGGCTACTCCTGTCTGTTCTCTGATCCATTCTGCTCGTTTTTTATCTCTTAGCTTTACCCCTATCATTTTTCTTTCCATTGCACGTTGCGCGCTCCTTAGTTTCATCTCTAGTTTTTTCGTTATCCTCCACGTTTCTGCACCGTACGTTAGTACTGGGAGAATGCAGTGATTAAATACTTTTCGCTTTAGTGAGAGCGGTAAGTTTCCAGTCATGATTTCGTAATTCCTTCCGAATGCGCTCCAGCCCATCCTTATTCTACGGAAAATTTCTTTTTCATGGTTAGGAGTTGCTGTTATTAACTGTCCCAGGTATACGTATTCGCTTACACATTGTAAGGGTTCCTTGTAGATTTTAAATTCCTGTTCCTTAGCTAGGCTATTGAGCATAACTTTGGTCTTTTGCCTATTCATTTTTAACCCAATTTTAATACTTTCTTTGTTTAGGTCATCAATCATGTTTTGTAGTTCGTCTCGATCATTGCTAAAGAGTACAATGTCGTCTGCAAATCTTAAATTGCTGAGATATTCTCCATCTATTCGAATTCCCTTGTCTTCCCAGTCTAGACGTTTAAAGATTTCCTCTAAACATGCAGTGAATAGCATCGGGGATATCGTATCTCCCTGTCTCACACCTCTCCTGATTGGGATTTCTCTGCTTTTCTCATGTAGGAGTAGTGTGGCTGTGTAATCTTTGTATATGTTGTTTATGGTTTTCACGTATACGCCAGGTACCCCTTGTCGTCGCAGAGCTTCTAGAACTGCTTGTATTTCTATGGAGTGAAATGCTTTCTCGTAGTCGATAAACGCCATATAAAGAGGTTTGTTATATTCGGCGTACTTCTCAATTACTAGGTTGATAGCGTGGCTGTGGTCCATTGTCGAGTAACCTTTCCTAAAACCAGCTTGTTCTCTCAGTTGGTTAAAGTCGAGGGTTTCTCTTATCCTCGTAGAAATTACTTTTGTAAATAGCTTGTATATTACTGGGAGTAGGCTAATTGGTCTGTAATTCTTTAACTCCTTTATGTCACCTTTCTTGTGGATAAGGATTATATTAGCATTTTTCCAACTGCGCGGTACACTACATGTCTTGACACATTTCGTGAAGAGCGTTGCAAGTTTTTCAAGTAAAATATCTCCTCCGTCTTTGATCAAGTCGGCTGTTATACCATCTTCACCGGCTGCTTTACCGCGGGACATGCCGACACGAGTGTAGCTAGTGCAAAAAGTTGCCTTCTCCTCCCTCCCTCCCTCCCTCGCTCCCTCTCTCTCTCTCTCTCTCTCTGTCTCTCTCTCTCTCTCTCTCTCTCTCTCTCTCTCTCTCTCTTTTTTTTTTTTTTTTACCGCGCAGAAAAAGTGTAGCTCCGCCCACCTACACGAAGCCATTTTTTATAGCTCTGGTGTGCTACGAGAACTACACTTCCTACACTGAAGTTTTGCTGGGTGTAGGCATGCGCAGGTAGCAGACGACGGAAAAACAGGCGGGCGTTGTAAAAGCGCGGCGCCATTTTGTCTACGGCTGATGGTGTTGCATACGGGCACGTATGGCGACCACAGTACGCTTGTGAAGAGAGGACGATGGCGAATTGCTGGCGCGACAGCGTGTCACAAAAGAAGGTGTTTTATTTTCCAGGGAGATAAAGACACGAATAGTGCGCATATGTACTAGCTCTTGAGGTCTTCTCGCGGTGACGTTGCCTTTATGCACTGCTCATATCTCGGCGTATCTAGCTCAAGTGCGTCGAAATTGGTGCCCGGTATGAAACTTATCATTTTCGGCGTTCGGGCAATGACATATACAAGCAGCCGGCGCATACTAATTCAGATGAGATATGCATAGGTGAAGTGTGAAGTCGGGTACCTGACGATGCCAAAAGCGCATCGTTCGTCCTAGTTGGTTGCAATTCAACCAGCCAAGTGTAGCGCCATACGTCATAGCGTCTGTTCTGCACTACACTACTCTGCACGATCGTGCATGTACTGTAGGTACTGAAATAGTCACTGTGGACAGTACTGCACAACTTCGATCCACTCTTCGATCTAATCCGGCGAATATTTTTTTTTTTCCTTCCGTCGAAGTCTGCGCGCTTCTGAAATTTGCGCAAGACCTATTTTCCCGACAGTGCATTTACTTTCGTGTATTCTCAAGTTCAATACCAGACGTGGCACCTCTAGCCTTTCTATTGGGCTTTTTGTTTTTTTGTTAAAGATAATCCTCGATTTTCTCAAGGCTACGTGTGCCACGGAGGAAATACTAAATTGCGCGCGCACGGGCTGAGCCGCTAATTACGAGGGATGAAGGTAAGGCTTCACTGCAGGACCAGCTAGATCCGACCCATAACGCTCTACTCACACGCACCTATAGCGCTGCTCTAAGACTCATACTTCACTGCATCTCCTGACAGTAATTAATGACAGTAAGACGCTGTAAAGCTATACTAAGGCTTCTTTATAAGGGATGAACAGGTGCTTTTTCTTCGTGCTAATTCCCGGAACCACGTGGAACTGAGGTGTGTGCGTGCGTGCGTGCGTGCGTGCGCGCGCGTGTGTGTGTATGTGTGTGTGTTGTGAAAGAGACAGGGAGAGAGCGAGCATGTGTGCGCCTGTCGGAGTATTTGTCTCTATCAGGACATCTCGGCGTCTTTGGTCTCTGCCGGCTGGTGGTGGACGATGATTAATAGAGTTTGGAAGCACTGATATAGGCACAGCGTTAGTGTTTGTGGTCTAAATTGTACGCCTTGCTGAGTTGGTTCATATCGGCGAGAGAAAGATGGAATGCGTGAGTGTACGATAGGAAGCGCCTGTTGTCTTATCCTTTTTCCGTGCTCATTTAGGCTCACGTGTGTTACTTATACAGGGGCCATACAACACTTTTCTGGCATAGCTTGCAAATGTTCCCGTCAGTCGTGTATGCTCCTGTGGACACGCGAGCCAACTATCAGTGTTGCTGAACGCAACAGGGAATTCACAATTTTGTTTCAAGTACGTCTGGAAACCGGATGCTGTTCTTTCAACATATAGCGTCACAAGACAAAGTGACTCCGTCACTTGAAGTAGAATTCTCATTCGCGATTTCATGAATGCGGAGGCATCCGCAGGAATAGTTTACCTCGCCGCTTTGAGTTCGACAAATAAAGAAAACATGTTTAGATTTCTTTCAGAACAGAAGTAGTTAAGCGGCGTATTCGGTGTCACTTGTCACGCAATGTCTTTAAAGGATAGCAGGCGACTCCAACCTATATTTGAAACCAAATTGCCGGTTCTCCGTTGAACGTACGCAGCGTGCTAATATTTGGCCCACGTGTTAACAAGTCCCACAACTGACAGGCACTGTTTCCAGAGTATACGTTAAAGAACTGTTGTAGGGCCTACTTAATCCCAGAAGTCCAGGTATTCGACAAACTTGGGTGTGTTTCACCACGCGAAGTTCTCCAACAGCCTCTTACTCCAATAATGTTCGTAAGAGATTTTTTTCAGTGAATCATGATGCTGTACATATAATTAGCAATGCCAGCTGGCCAATGACATAAGGAACTTACGAAAGAGAGCTTTTGTGAATTCAGTCTCTGGGCGCTTTTTGCAAAGACTCAGCATGTCTGTGCACCCCAAAACTATGTAATCATGTGCTTGCACAACTGCTCCAAAAATTTTAGAAATGAGTACGGTACTCTTTCATTGTTCTAACTACTCCTTGCAACGTCCGGAAGGAACTCTAAGGGTTTTGAAACAGACAGAGCTATGCTTATGATTATTGTAACGCGCCCTTATTTTCCTTCTAGGCAGCCTTGAGAGGAGACTTTCAAGTCGACATCACCAAAGCAAATATTTCTCGAAAATGTCCGTTTCATGGTACCACCTGAAAGAGCAGATCGATGCGTGGTGCCCTTGTTCTCCAAGGCGAAGCCATCTCTCTCAATACTTGGCGAGACGGCTCGCCCTGTATACGAGCGGCGGCATCGTAATTAAGAATGCATTACTCGCGCCTGGTTGAACGAGGGACGCTTTATTTACTCGTGGAGAGATGAGCGGGCAGTATAGACCCGGCCATCACTTCGTTCTTGGCAAAGTCCGTCGCAATAACTCGCCGATAATACGAACACCAGGATGGCTTGACGCTGTCCAGAACTTCATTAAGGCTTCGTAAACGCATGGCACAATATGTTAGTGTTTACCCATTCTGCCTGTCTTACAACTTTTCCTGTTTGCTCCTCGTTCTGATTAAAATACGCATCTTATTGAAGGTTAATGGTTCTTTAACCAAGTTCTCCTTACACGATGGGCGAATAACTTATTTAATTTATGTGAAACGTGAAAATACGTGTTCGTTACGGACGAAAGCATCGTATTCAAAGGCTATCACAGTTTGAAATGTGATAAGTCGAGTTGAAGGCCGATAAAGCTCTAACATATTATTTGGCACGCCCGCCCCCAGTATTTCTTGAACTTTGGTTTTGAAGAAGCTTTGATTTGATCTGTTTTAACAATGAGTGGAGGAAGACAAGTAATCCTGCAAAACATCTACAACACATAGCCGCAGTTATTTTCCTAAAAATTCTTGCGCCAAGGCAATGTATGACGATTATATTGCTATGCTGCCCTTTTACAGCATTCATGCGCTAAGCTTGACGGCGCCAGTTGGATTCCCAGGGCCGCCGTATTTCGATGGGGGCGAAGAGCAAGAACACCCGTGCACTCAGATTTAGGCGCACATTGAAGAATACCAGGTAATCATAATTATACAGGACTCTTTCCCACCCGCCCGCTACGGCATGCTTTGTGATGGCGCCGTAGTTTTAACTCGTAAACACTCGGAAATTATAACCTTTGCACGGTTAGTTAGTGTTCCGAACGGCGAACCGGCTGTGTTATGCCTGAACTAGTCCAGCTGGACGTCGATAAGAGAGGAGCGGGATTTCCAGAAAGGCTTACTTAGATTTTACTGGCTCAGCGATGACGGTGACCCCCTTAAAAAGGTTCTGCCTGTACTTTCTGAAGTTGACGGGGCTTGACGAACGCTTGCGAAAGATTCATCCCTGCTAGTGCCTTGTACACGTGTTCATACTTACTGTCCCCTTCATATTTCCCTCCTCTTGCTTTATCTTCTCTATCTTAACAACTGTTCCCCTCTCCCTCAACTGAACACGCGCTTCGTTAACCTTCCTGCCTTTCCTCTCCATTTCTCTGTCTGTCTGCCCCCCCCCCCCCCCCTTTCTCTGTGCCTGTAGTACATCATTTTAAGCTTTCCTCATTGACCCCGGCTGCTTACCTAGAATTTCAATATTGGGGGGTGTTACCCATGGTGTAACCAGTACGCAGAAGCGCGGTACTAAGTCATTGGTTATCTGGAGAATTGAGGAGTGGTAGGGGGAGGAGGGGGGGGGGGGGTATGTACAAATCCCTGAGTGACCCGCTGCGACACCGGCTATACGCGATTAGTAGCAGGATAGGCAACTCGGTGGGACGGAGGAGATGTCGGATGAAGCTGACGACTCTTCTAATCCACTTCTGTCGCTTCGTGCAACGCTTGTCCCGTCTAAGAGCAGGCGATCGCAAGCTTGGGGCTCAGTTTTGCTGGGTGCTCGCAGAGGGCGCCACACTTCCACTCCCGCCGGAGTGGGTGGTTTTGAGCGCCCGTTGGTCCACGAAACGTGTAGTGTTGCAGACGACGTCAGCTGGTGTGCGTAGCGCGGTGGCTGCCAGTGTTTCGCATCTGCTTGTTTGCGTCACGCCTGCTCGTGAACCGTGAGGTGTGCTTAATACGTGTTGTTCACTCGCGCTTTCGACGCATCGGAACTGCGATAGAGGCGAATCGCGCGTCCGAGGCAACGATGCCGCGCCTCCGTCGGCATTGGATACTTAGCGTCACAGGTGAGTGGGACCACGGCTCGAACCACCTCTATATACATCGGCAGGTAGATTCATGGAGTGGGTCGCCAGGGCACTTTTAGTTGAACATACAGTCAGCCCTTCACGAGGTCATGACGACAGCGAGTGTAATGGCGTCTTACATGCTACACGACGATAAACACGCAGCAGAGTATAGGGACAGGTATACATGCACAAACAATATTAAAAATTCATGATGAAACGAAGTGCCGTAGAGCCGTCAAGCTGCTGTACAAAGCCCCCATCATGATAAAACGAAGGGCTGCAGAGCCGTCAAGCTGCTTAAAGACAACCTTTACAGTACAAAGCCCCATCTGTTTTCGTAATTATAAAAAAATGTAAATTAAAAATTAGTTTACGCGATGCTTGGCGCATACTTGCTTGCGACAACTGCTCGAGGAATCCTCCAGAAAGTAAAGGAAACGTGCAGCTTAGGTAGTTTAGACAAATTATCCGAACATACATAAAAGTTACGGGTAATATAAATGTGCTTCGTTTACGTGATGTGATGTCAGAATAAGCTGCACCGTGTCCGTGACTTTCTGCTACTGGAAACACTGAAAATTGACCAGCGTGATGGCCAATTACGTATGCGCTCGCTAGATGAGACTACGGATTTCCTTAAGCGAAGTCCCCGATATTTCTGTTCTAGCACAATACACACTCGCGACGCAGACATCTCACGCAGCGATCACGATGCTACGCTTGAAATGTTTTTGTTACGCGAGAAAAATAAAGTTGAAACTGACAAGCTCTGTGGTGAAAATTTTATTGAGGTCACGGATATCCAATAGCCTGCTGTCAATCAAAATTTTCAAAAGGGCAAAAAAAAAAAAAAGAGCCAAGTCTGTAACAGGAAATACAAAAGACGTAACACACTGAATTAAGAAAACGAAGGTGCGCCAAGATGGAAAAATTCTGTTTATAACCATCATTCCGAAATGTTTCCGTGTTTTTCGTATGAGGCTTAATTGTGCGAAAGTCCCAGCTGAAGATGTCGTATCACATAAATGGGGATGTGATGACATCCTTAGCTGGGAGTCTTTCTCCTCGTGTTATATCAGTCACTTCCGATTTTTTAATACAGAAAAAAAAGAAAGAAAATAAACATCTCACAGGTTCCTATATAGCGGTTAACATATAGTGACTACTCTGTACAGGCATAGCAAGCGCTCGTTGGGTTTAGTGCTTACGCCCACTTTTGCGCATCAGACACGCTCACTGTGTTTTTGTTGTTGCCGTGTTGTAACACGATCAGCATTTGCTGCCCACTCCGCGTTACTTGAGTAGAGACTTTGTTTGGCGTATCGAGTCTTTAGAAAATGCTGTTTTCTTGCCGCCAGCGAAAAGTGATACCACTTGCTCGAATCATTTTACATAATCGTTTGTGCCATTGAAAGCAAAGCAGTCAGACAAAGACGACAATGAGTGAGTGAAAAGCATTCAAATAAATGCGACAATGAGTGAGTGAGTGAGTGAGTGAGTGAGTGAGTGAGTGAGTGAGTGAGTGAGTGAAATACATTTATTAGCCAATACCAACATAATAAGAAATTGGATGTCTCGGTTTATATCCTTTTTACTGTTGTAATTCCCGCACATGTGTATTGACGAGGTGTAAATGTGTATCAATTTTTAATTAAGAGATTTGTTTCCTCGAAATTCAGGATTATTCAACTTCAGCACAGTACATCTGACAGCTTGCAGTTTTTGAGCCCTATATTGCACGATCTCACGCTCGTAGAACAAGCTGAATGCTTACGGAGGAAAATTTAACCATATATATAAGCCGATGTCCTTTGCATCTGGACCTTCAGCGGACTGTGACCATTGCAGTGTCTCGTCTTCGAGTCCAAGTCCTCAACGTGTCAACGAAAAAGTGCGCTCACCTTTGCACGGAAGCCTATGGCTTCGCATCTGGTTTATATCAACGGCCAAGGTGCAGCTGACGTTAGGACGCACCGTCTTCTTGGCTTCATCAGTGACTGGACTCTCTCATGGAGCTCTCACTGCATCTACTTGTAGGCCTTTATGTTCATGTCTATGCCTTTACGTTTGCTTTTTTTCTTTCTTTTCTTTGAGCTGTGTTGTCTAGAAACGTTCGGTAGCATAAACCATAGACTTAGTCTATTTAATTTTTTTTTATCAGAATAAGAGAGGAATTCGCCTTGCTCGGATGGAAAGAGAACACATACTGAGCCTCCGGGACCGCAACGGATGCCCTGTTCGCACTAAAGAAGGATTCAAGAGGAAGCGACTATTTATGTGTTAGGTGGCGGAGAGTGGCGCATCTCTCTTTCCACACACACACACACACACACACACACACACACACACACACACACACACACACACACACACACACACACACACACACACACACACACACACACACACACACACACACACACACATACATACATACATACATACATACATACATACATACATACATACATACATACATACATACATACATACATACATACATACATACATACATACATACATACATGCGGATATGCACGTAACACCCGTGGTGCATTTTTGTCGTACTGTCTATAGGACTCCTGCCTTACAGCCTGCTATTTTTTTCGAATAGGTGCAAGATAAACATCCGAGCTCTAGAGATCACGAATGATCGCGTTTTAAACAATCAATATCAGCAGCGACCACCCGCGTCGGATATCATTTACTTTCAACTAGCGTAGAAGTCGGCTCACTCGGAACACGCATTCACTATCTTTCAAGGATCCCAGACAATCATTTGAACTTTCTACCAGGAGGGGGGTTCCTGGCTGACTACTCAAGGAATAACAATGCTAATAATTCGTCGGTTGCTATGAAGCCAGAATACCAATGCGCTGAAATAAGGTCTCCCTTCTCTGTGTGTTTTCTTGTAAGTCTGCTTTGTATCCTTTATAAAATGTCACAGTTTAGCCAGAATGGAGAAGAATGAGTAAGATAGCGATGCATGATATAAGAAGTAAGACTAGCAGCTTTAGGGGCAATCTGATTTGCAATGAACGTGGACTTATTAAGCAAGCCATGCCTCCTCTCCCCCAATCTTTTTTTTACCTCCGCCTACACGCACTCGTCAGCGTGAGTGCGCGCTTGACACCCTACTATGGAACTCAATCGCAGGCAGAAAGCATCATCGATTTTTTGGAACGGTAGGCAAACAAAGCTCAGCGACATTGGCTGAAAGAAATGAGAACGGGACTACAATCACTGATTAACACGTCGTGTTATCGCATACCGGTACTAAAGCAACGCCTGAGATCCCCTGAAAGGGCCACTGTGCAGTGCTCAAGTCGCAAAGGAGAACATATAAGGCTTGATTGGTAAATACTTGCGTCATTTAGCTTTACACTGAAAGATAGATGAGGCATCTGAGCTGCTTCGCAAACAGTGATGGATACAGCGCAGGATACAGTAATTCTTCTGCGTTAGGCGAACCAGAACATCGACGAACATCGACGAGCAGGGTGTTACGCAATGTGCGCCACACACTTCGCACTTGTTTGCCTTGAGCAATGGACTCTTTCTGCGGTCCTGTTAAATACCTCAGCAGCTACTTGCTTATTGATAAGTACACGTTGCACAACTCGCTGACGTCATTGCCGCTACTCACTTCCATTTGGGAATCGGTCGTAAGTCTACGTGAGCGCAGAGTAGAGCATTGGATTAAATATATGACAGTTGTGCTTGTTCAACTACTTGTAATGTACCGCAGTTGCGGATACAACTATCGTTCGGATCAAAGGAGAGCGGAGTCACGTGTGTGAGATTTCGTAATACCGTAATGACAGGAATTTCACGTAAATTTCGTACGAAAGATTTTTTAGTTTATGCTGAGCGGAAATTTAACTGACGAGAACTATTTATTGATATTCTTTATGTTACTGCAACGTCCTTCCACTTGCACTCTTTGCTCCCTGACAGGTAGGCATTACATGTCATTCACGAAAGCATCAGCTAACCTACAGCGATAAAGACAGCGCAACGGCAATGTTGGCACCGAGTCTAGCCGATCGGCACGAATTTGACATCTCATTGCGATGACGACAACAATGACGGAAGGACCACGGCAGACATAGTGTTGTCTTCAGTGTTCATGTTTGACGTATTAGCGTCGAATTTCAAATTGAGAAAATGGCAAGCTCCTCTGCGACTCTTTACAAAAAAAAGTTGCCATAAAAGCGCCTGGTGTGCTTTGCCGCTGTCACACCCACATCCAGAACTCTGAGCAAGTTCGTCTTCGAATTTGGTCGCCAAGATGCGCGTAGACAACTACATATCGACCAATGCGAGACCACGCACCCATTTGTCCTGCGTGGTCGCGAGCGCGAGATTTCCCTCTTCGCCGAGAAACCCGACAAGCTGTCCCAAGAAACCGACCTTTTTCGAGATCGAAAGCGGGCTTCGTCCTTGCAAAACATAACAGACGATCCGGAACACAAAAGGCGCCCGGCGCCTTCGGTTCAAGCTCGTTAGCTCAATGACTTGTAACGAGTCCGAGCGAACAAAGGGACACGCCAACACGTGTTCGAGGGTCGCCCGGCACCGACAACACCTTCCACACTACATCCTCTTTTTCTCTGCGACTCAGCGCACCCAATCTCAGGGACGTGTGGGAGCTTCGCTTCGACTCGTTGTGCCGTCTCGCTGGATGGCGGCAGCACTCGCAATGATTGCGGGCTGCTTTACTTTTGTCGCTTTAGACAACAGCGTCTACCCTCTCTGGGCGATCCGGCTCTCTTCTGATTACTTAGAATGGAGGTTGAGCTACATGTGTGGGGGCGGAATGCGGAGTGGGTTAGGGAACAAACGCGGTCTAAAGGACATCTCAGTACAAATTATGAAGATATGAGCGTCGGCAGAACATGTAACGCGAAGGCAGAACACCCGTTGGTCATTAAGGGGAAAAGAGTGGATGGGTACCTATGGAAGGAGAGCATGGTAGGCGGCGGGAGAATGTTAGGTGGGCAGATGAGATCAAGAAATTCGAAGGGATAAAGTGGTCGCAGTTAGCACAGGACCGGGATAATTGGAGATCCATGAGAGAGGCCTTTAACGTGTAGAGAGGATTATTATTATTATTATTATTATTATTATTATTATTATTATTATTATTATTATTATTATTATTATTTTTTGGGTCTCGCGATGTCTGTATGAAGCAAAAGAAGAAACAACGACTTTTTACCCTATCGGTCGGTTCATTCCAGGACTGTGAAGAGGCACATCGCAATGCTATCCCTGAGGTCCACACTCCTGAAGTCGTGCCCGCATCTAATGAGGTCTAGTTTTAGCTTGCAAGTGGGGCATTTGAAAAGTGCCGGATTCCCCGATCGCTCGATGTTATCTGCAGGTTGCGGAAAGCCTTCTGCGGAAGGTAAAGTACCCGACGGCTCAAGCATGAAGGGCAAAAGGCATTGCTTGAGGCGGTACCTTATATTCATAAGGTTACACGTACACAATCTTAAAAATATGGCAAGTTGTCATGGTGTTCCGCTGGTTGTCGGGGCCACCAAACAAATTGGCGGTGTTGGGCCCTCGCATAACCGGTGCCCCGCCACGGTGGTCTAGTGGTTATGGCTGCTGATCCGAAGGTCGCGGGATCGAATCCCGGCGGCGGCGGCTGCATTTCTATGGAGGCGAAATGCTGAGGCCCGTGTGCTGTGCTGTGCACGTTAAAGAACCCCAGGTGGTCGAAATTTCCGGAGACCTCCACTACGGCGTCTCTCATAATCAGAGCTGGTTTTGGGACGTTAAACCCCACATAACAACAACAGCGGCATAACCGATAATCATGCTCAACAGGCAGAAGGCTGCGGAAAAAAAGAAGCATGAGTGACCGTACACAATGTGTGCCACTAACATGGTTTATAAGCATTCCTTTAACGTATGGAAAGAGCTGCGTTGACCAGACGGTGCGTGCGTCAACATCAAAGCGACGGAACAGGCGCTTAATGTTGAGACTAACGATAGTGGCGTTTAAGTACGCATGCGATGTCATGTATATGCAAGCCATGGTTTAAGGAGATACGGACACCAGGGAGGAGCAAAAACAAAGTAGCCCGTGAAATCTTCGAAGCGTTATACATAAAAAAATAAAGGCAAATATTGTATTAGCGATACGCCTGTATCAATCTGAAATGTCTCTTCGAAAATGCGCAATAGTTTTTGTTAAGAAGAGAGCATGTGCACGTTGCATGCGCATGCGTTTGCAAATGTATTCTTACATGCTCGCTGTATTGAGGAATAAGCAGCTGTAAGCCAGCGCCCGTCCTGTGTGTGTGTGTGTGTTCTCTTTCGGTTATTCTTTCGGCGGCAAGCCTTCACTCGTACCGATGTTGCACCACTAGTCCAGCGGCGAGTACTTCTTGTGATGTCGTTTGGCCTTGGAACGTCAACGCCAATGTGCGCAAATTTCACGTAATCTCAAAGCTATTTCAACGTCTTTAATGAACGATACTTTGTTTCTTGTTAACTAGCGAAAGTTAGCCCTCAGCTTTTACCTTAACATATTCATAGTACATGCTTATTCCAAGGTACGACCACTTTCCTATCCGATCCCCAAAGGCGCCTGAAAACCAGATTCCCCGTCGAAATAAAGGTATCATTCATTCATTCATTCATTCATTCATTCATTCATTCATTCATTCATTCATTCATTCATTACCATTTGCATTGGCTTAACCCACTATGCAAATTTTCGGGGTTCGATACACGCAACGGTCGTGATGCAAATACAATCCGGTTTGCCACCCCGCGCGCTGGACAAAAGGGAGATGGAATCGATAGATAGGACAAAAAGAAAGGGACAAACAGGGAGTGATAAGATCACGCCGTACATTCTCACTGCGCAAGGTAACCTATAATGTGCACGACCACCAATCTGAGATACGACTATATACAAGTCCCTTGTTCTTAAAGCGGCCATGAAAAATTGCGTATGAGCAGGGCGTGAGAACTTCGGACTAATAAGAGATCCAAGCACTCTGCTAAGGCGCAGTTTAATGTAAAGTTCTAAACGAGCGCGTCGCCACATGTCGGACCGCGGCTTCGCCACAGCGAGATTCCAGCTGCCCGCGCATGCATAGCAAATGACATTTTTTGCAACGTGACTCGTGCGACTGAACGCATGTGATCGTTGTAGTGTACGCGGTGAGGAAGGGAATGTGAACAGTCTAAAGTCGCTGGAACTTTCTGGTGACTTTCTGGAACTCTCTACCGAGTGCCGTAGAGATTAACTACACAAACATGGAGCGAGGCCTCGTGATCCACTGCGTGCCGGTCGACACTGACATCTCGGCGGAGTGCAGTAGGAAAAGAAAGACTTGAGAAAAGGGCAAGCTAGTACAGTCTTCGTCTCCTAGCGCGTGGAGTATCAAACTGGATTTCCTGCAGGATGCAGGATACTCTAGTTGCAGGCTGACCGCCTACATAATTACCCCCCCCACACACACACAAAGAAGTTCTACCGTTCCAGAGACTCGTTGTCGCCCTTGATTGCGAAGGATTAATGCCTAACCTTACCAGTAGTCTGTCACGCGCACTTAGCGCTTAGGACCGATTGACCCTTTAAATTGTAACGAAGAAAGCTACATGACAATTTGTCTCAACCTTAGCATACCATGACTGACGCAGCATCACCGTGTTTGGTTATTAGGTGGGCCAACAAAGTGGTCTCCGCGTAGTCTCGTTGCTTTCTGGACTGGTACATAAGCGACAACGCGACGCGTCAATAACTACAAGAAAACAAATCTCAGAATAACACTTTCACAGAAGCTCACGGGCTCTTCATCATTCTGCCACAACATCACCCACAGTAAAGTACAAGCAAGCCGAAAGAACGAAATGTGGTCGCTGTCGTCGACCGAAGTGATCAATGATCGAATGATCCTCGCGACCTTCGCGCCGCCGCTGTCAGCGCAGTCTGTCGGATGCGAACCGCAGGTGCCACGATTTACGGACCCTTCACTGCACGAGCGGTGTGCCCATGATTTATGACCGATCCGCTGCGGTGGGCGGATGGTAGCGCGTGCAACCTCAGCGAAACGTGGTAGCACTCTTCCTAACCTCCACCGTTGTGCATTACGGAATCTCGCTGGTGGTTTGTCCCGGTGAGAGGAAGCTACCTCAAGGAGGGTTCGAGTCGGAGCAACGCTCACCCCATCTATGACCGCTCGATGGCCTCAACAGCGCCGCGCTTCCTATGGTGCGGCTTGCCCATTTTGTGATATCGCAATCTGCAATGTCACAATGAGGCACTTTCTGTGGACCAGCCCAGGACGTTCGCGCCGTCTTCGCCACCTCTGTGCAGCAGGGCTCGGGACTGCGTTGGGCCTGGCCCACCACCCGACCCAGATCGCTATATTCAAGGACATTCCATCACACTCTCCTCAATTTCATTCATTGATCCAATATATCTGTTTCGTTTTGACGCCAACGAATTATGCCTAAATGTAAGCTTTCGAAATAAAATAAAAGCGTTCGAGAAATTCTCTTCGGGAAGCATCCAAGCGTGGGACAGAGCGAAGAAACGGGACAACGGAGGAGAAGACGCTGATACAGCTTGTGTTCGTAATTTGTCGTGTCACCTTTCCTAGCAACCAGGTGACGCTACATCTACCAGAATAATCTTCGTAAGAAGCGCAAAACAACACACAGGGACAACTAGAAGGAAAGACACACGCAAGCGCTTGTGGTGTGTCTTTCCTTCTAGTTGTCCCTGTGTGTTGTTTTGCGCTTCTTACGAAGATGGATCTATACCAACTAGCCCGATTCACTTGTTTATTAAGTACCAGAATAACCTTGTATGGCATCGACATCATTCTACATCACGTAACGTGACGTCACGACGACACGTGAGCAGAAGAAGATGAACATGAGCAAGTCGTAGTAGTAGTAGTAGTGGTAGTAGTGGTAGTAGTAGTAGTAGTAGTAGTAGTAGTAGTAGTAGAAGAAGAAGAAGAAGAAGAAGAAGAAGAAGAAGAAGAAGAAGAAGATGATGATGATGGACACTCGGGCAAGCCAAGTGCCCAGCTCCGCTAGCCTTGCGCCACTTGTGAAATCTCTGCTAAATTTTGCGTATTATAGTTCCGCTTACTAAGTGCGAGGAGTAACTGATGCCATACTAAAGGCGCAAACCTATTATCATCATTTCAATAGAAACAAACAACAAATTAAAAATCACAGCAAGCACCTCGATCATCATACAGTACATGATGAAGCGTGAGCAATAGCAAAAAAGCCGAAAATAGTTACAAACCCAAGGAGTTGTCGATTTTGTTTAGCACGTGGATGTTTCTGCTGCTTCTTTCTCATTTTTGAAGCAGCTTAATTTGGCTCAAATGCAGTTTCGCGGCTAATCCACATTGCGCAAATATCCCCTACTTGACGAATTCCTATTATCAGTCGTTTGTGAACCCTTGTTCAGAGCATCGACGAACAGTCCGACCTCTTAGCTACGACAATAGATAAAGCTAATCTAGGAACCTAACCTCTGGTTGTTAAATTTCAATCAGGGAAAGGCTTTGTCGGCTCGTCTGTACTCGCATTGGGAAGCTGAGATTAGCAGCGTGATGGAACAGGAAAACGAACCAGATAGAAAGCCCGGTTACGTAATGCCGAGACGAAGCTCTAACAAGCTTGAACGAGTGGCTGAGAGAACGTGCGCGCCGTGTGCGGAGACGCAATCGGTCGAGACGGTCGTGACTTTCCCCGGGTTGTTCGTCATCCCTAGTGCGGCACTGACATTACCCTCTGCGCTGAAATTGAATCAGTGGCGCGCTCCAAAGTCCCCGTAATTACGGCACTAATCCGTTGGCCAGTAATTCCTATAGAGCTCGTTTCCTTAGCTTTGCAGTGCGCGTCAGCGGCAGTGCGGCCTGCGAGAATTTAGAGTCCTAAGCCCGCCTAGATAAGCAGGTGTGCGAGAGCAGTTTCTGCGCGTAACGTCCAGCGTCGCCTTCTGGTCGAAGTTAACTGAACGCGATGAATTCACGCTTGCGTAAGAGCATGATTACGTAAGCTGAGCGATCACGTTATCGGTGTGATAATTTAGCTTCGAAGGACGCTCAAATATGACCATGTGCGAATACGCCAACTCGTCAGGCGTTTCATTCTGTTCTTCACCAACGCAGCCCAAACCACCGTAGGGCGAGCACCAACGTAAGAGTGCGAATACCAACGAAAGAAAACATAGAAGAGAGAATATTACGCGCTTGCGTGCTATATTCAACCTTATATACTGTGACACCGCAAAGATGCTGCGATCTCGGAAAGCGCCCACAAAAAAGTCGTAAAGAACACACACACACACACACACACACACACACACACACACACACACACACACACACACACACACACACACATATATATATATATATATATATATATATATATATATATATATATATATATATATATATATATATATATATATATAGTTTGAAGTCTATCGTGCCTTCGCAATGAAAGGAAAAGCGAGTGATATTATTGCGTATTCTTGTTAAGATACCTATGGCTATATGGTTCAGTGCATTGTCTTTCTCCGTCAACAAAAACGTCGGCTCCATCCTGGAGGTTTATAACACGACCGTGCAAAGTGGACAAGCATTTTCCCCTAGTAATATTATTAATGACATTATTAACAACACTGTGAAAAATACTGATAATGAACCAGATAATAAGTGGTTCACTCATGCAGTTGCGCTAGAAGAGTTGTGCCACGCCAATTCTGTAGTTACCAAACCACTCAATGACGAAGTCTTGCGGCAGAGTCGACATTACGATGTTGTGGTACATGCTGCCATTGGCAAATAGAAGCCACGTGCTCGCTCGGCTTAATTTATGTACAAGCTTGGGAAAAGGAGGCTCGCGGAACATATTTTATTAGCAAAATATAAACTACTGATTGATTTCTGGTGTTGACCGTCCCAAAACCACGATATGATTTTGAGGGACGCCGCTGGAGGGCTCCGGAAATTCCGACCAACGTGCACGGACATCGGACAGCACGCGGGCCTCGACATTTCGTCTCCATCGAAATGCAGTCGCCGCGGCCGGGATTCGATCCCGCGACTTTTATGATCAGCATTCGAGCGCCATAGCCACTGACGGGGACAAAATATAAACGAAGCTTATACGGCACAGCGCAGACTTCGATAAAGATTGCGGAGCAATCCGAGGAAGGAAGGAGGAAAGGAGGAAAGACAGGGATGTTAGCCAGTGCTGAGACCGGCTGGCTACCCTGTGCAGGGGAAGAGGGGGTGAGGGGAATGAAAGACAGCAGAACCGCAATCCGAGGAAGTACGCAACACTGCTCCAGAACCTCGTGGCGGTTGTTTTCTTACGGCTAAAAGAACTGATGTGGACGCATGCGTCAGTTGCCATTTTTCTCGTAGCCATATCAGGACACGAATCAGTATGAAGAATGAGAACTAGCGCTGACTGGTGGGGTTTTACTTGTCCAAACCAACGGGGATTAGGAGGCATGCCTCGTAGGGGAGGGCTCCGGAGTAATCTTGACCACTTGGGGTTCTTTACAGTGCACATAAATCTAAGCACAAGGGTGTTTTGTAGCGTTTCGCCCACATCGAAATGCGGCCACCCTGGCCGGGATTCGAACGCGCGACCTCAAGCAAAGGATGACAATTGAGACGAGGACGAATCGCTACTTCACAGAGCAGTGTATTAAACGATGGACTCGGAGAGCGATACACATAATGCGCAGGCGACGTGGTCGTAGACACTATGGTTTAGCGTCCATAAACAAGAAGAAAAAAAGAACTTGACGATACGTACAAAAGCACAGGAACAAAAAATAGTTCCACGAGCCAGGTCCCTACATGTTAGGGCATTACCCGTTGCCTAAGCCGGCGTATGTGCGCGCGCGTCATATATCTTGTAATTAATCTCCTTCTGGGACCGCCTTGTGACTCGAGATTTCAGGAACACGATGTCGACGCAGATAAAAGCCTTACTTGTCGCTGGGCGCTCAATTACTTCATTTCAATGCAGCCACACGCACAACCTTCTCTTTCTTTCTTTTTTTCTTTTTAAAGGATTTCGCGAGCTGTGCGTGGCTTGGGACGGCCGCTCCGCTTTCTACGCGCCGAAGTTTCAAACATTGTTTCCGATAGTGCAGGCGCAAGCTTTAGTTTGTTTGCCTTTCGTCGATAGTTACTCACTTTAGAATCCAGAAAAGGGATGAATCAGAGTTGAACGACAGCTAGCCTCTACACTGCTTAATCAAAGGGCAAAATTGTCAATATTGACACGAGCATCTATTTTCCTTCCTTTCATGGCAGCCATTTTTCAGTGTCTGTTACACGCGTTACCGCTCTTCCCAGGTCGCACCTGAACGTGCAGCTCCGCGAATACTTCCGGGTACTGTAATAGCTCTCCATGCACCATTGAGTACATTGCAAGTCCAATGCAAGCATCAGCGATAACGCTGTAAATGTACTATGACGCACCCGTAAACGTAGGCGTATTCCAGCGTTGATCAAATTACTGCGCTCGTTGCACACAGTTACTCTTACTGCTGGTCACACGTTCACCAAATGAGTTAGATCTTCGCCGGTTTGAAATATGCATTTGATTAGCAAATTAGACAAATCCCCTCATCGTCAGTGTTCGAAGAGAACATGAACATACCTCAGAACTGATTTGCCATGACACGTTTATGCATGGTGGTGTGTGCAGTGGAGATAATGTGTACGTGTTTCAACGTGTGCGTATCTCCGTGCAAACATGAGTTTCTGTGTGCGTGTTTACGATTCTATACACGTGTCTGTTTGTCCGCTTACACTTGCGGCTACGTGAAACGAATGAAACATGATGGCAGCTTTCGATCGACCCAATACAAACGGCGTCGCCTGATCGCAAGCAGGTAGATCTATTTCGAGGCGGCATTACATAGCGCAAAAGCCGGTCACGATTGGCTTTGGAATACATACGAAGACGCCTAATTATAATCTTAGCAGCTACAGGTATTATCATCACCCTGTCTACGCCTACTGCAGGGCAAAGGCCTCTCCTAAAGGTCTCCAATTATCCCGGTCCTGTGCTAACTGCAACCATGCTGTCCCCTCAAATTTCTTGATCGCATCGGCCCACCTAACTTCCTGCCGCCCCCTGCTACGCTTGCCTTCTGTAGGGATCCAACCTGTTACCCTTAACGACCAACAGTTACCGTGCCTTCGCATTACATGCCCCGCCCACGTCTATTTATTCTTCTTCATTTCTACTAATATGTCCTTAAACACGCGTTTGTTCCCTGGCCCACTCCGCTCTCTTCTTGTCCCTTAGCGCTACATCTATTATTTAAGGTATTCCCATAACAACTGCATATATCGCGGCGGCTGCATTTCCAAGGGGGCGAAATGTCGAGACCCGTGTACTCTTCGATGTCACTGCACGTTAAAGAACCCCAGCTTGTCGAGATTTCCGGTACTCCCCACTATGGCGTCTCTCATAATTATATGGTGGTTATGGGACTTAAACTCCAGACATAAATTATAACAACCGCAAAGGGTTAGTTAACTCTTTTCGCTTGTCATTAGAACACCTTACTAAATAAAGTAGTTTCATTACAATATAATCCAGGGCGCACTACAGATGCTGCCAGCTTTACGTTGTCCTGACGCCGTCTTTGTATCTGCGCTGCGGATTTGTGATCTCAAGACAAATATGGGACGTGATTTTCTCCAGCAATAAACATGCAGCATCAATCTCACCAGCCAAAGATATATGCTCATTGAGCTACCAAAGGGTGCTGCGCAGGGAGATATCGGCTCAGCCTTTGCGTATTGCAGTTCCTTAAAAGCGACTAACTCGCAAGATGTGCCTTATGCACGCAGATGTTCGCAAAAAATTCCGGCCTCCGGCAATAACGCCTTGGATGGGTGACGGATGGTACAAAGTTGGCCTCGCACCTCGAACACTGGCGAACTCTTCCGAACGGCAGTCGCGAACAAAGGGGCGCTGGTTTTGCGACGCTCGGCTACAGAAGGGGCCGAGAGCACACTGTCCTTTCCTCTTCGAACGGCGGAGACTTGGCAGCTGTCGCCGCTCTGTCAGCCATTGTGGGGAGCCTCTGAGGCGAAACCGGGAAACAGACAACCCCCGCCCGCGCAACGCCACGCGCCAGCGGAGAACTATACCCGCTGCTCGTCCCATAAATGATCAAATGACAATCCTGTCGCCTCGTTTATACTTGCACCTTCATTTCGTCCACGCGTGAATTATTAATTATGCGCGACTTTTTTCAGCTTTGTTCTCATTTCCGAAAAAAGACTCGTCGTTCGCAGCTGAAACTCGCGACTGTTCGCGATGCCACCAGATGCCGCATTCCTGTGGTATTATTTGCTGCGCTTACAATTTGTGTGAAGCAGCGAGTTCGTAGAGTATTGCAGAAGAAAGTAATTAAGCACTGCCGACGCGTACTAAAGGAAAGTGGACAGCACAAACGCTGGGTTCTGTGCTGTGTGTCTGTCTTCTCTCGAGTTCGTGCCTGCACGCCTTAATCTTTTACGCGATTATTATTATTATTATTATATTATTATTATTATTATTATTAAATGTCCCTAGCAACTAACTTGAATATATTTCGTTGTAAGCTTCATAAAGTACATATTTTGGGCTTATCTGAGGCGGGGCATCAGGTGCCCCGTGATCTCACACATAAGAAGGGACAAAAAAGGAAACGACAACACTGGGGGCCCGTGTCCCTTCTTATGTTCGGTGTCTTCTTAGCGGCATCATGCTTTCGTACTCACACCCACTAGGCCAAGGACAAGTTCTTCTCAAGCAGGGCGCTGTCGGAACACACTATATTAGAATGCCGCTCAAGAGAGACGTCGCAGCGAAAGTCGATCAAAGCTTTGTTGACGTTTCTACATGGCACTGGCTTGTTAGAAAGACTGTAATGCCCCATTTACCCCCTCCCTCCTGCCTTCCCCCCCTTTTCCTTTTTTCTTTTTGTCTCCGCTCTTCTGTCCCTTTTTGTTTCCCTTTTCCCATCCCATAGTACAGCGGCCCTTCACTATATATAGGCAATTTTGGTACACCTTTGTTTCGATGGCTCGGCAAGTTAGCAATCTAGCTCACGTCGGTGTATCGGGTGTTCTATGTTTTCACGGTTAGCTGGACGCTCAGCGGGGCGTTAAGAAAAGAAAAAGAAAACGTGACACGGGTGAACGAGCGGCACAGCAGTGCGGCGTTACGCTTTTGCCGCAACACGAACGCGTATACTTGTGGCAAAGCAGCGGGCTGAAAAACACCGTACAAATTGTACGACGGTGAAGCGCACGAAGAGGAAGGGAACACTTGTTCCAAAAGTTATTGGGATACACTGGAATTCGAAAATCGCCGTTCGGTGGGCGTTCCAAATTTTTTTCTCCTGCTTCTTCTGACAACCACCCTGGCTGTTTTCATTTAAGTGCTTCTTACAGCACCTGGTCGGAGATTTCAGTTTTACAGAAGTTAAAAACATTATCGACAAGGCGTAGTCATCCATTGATTGTTCGTATACAACAAGAAGTAAATGGAGCGACCTTAGAATAGCAGCCTAGAACTGTGTAATCTCTCGATGCATAACCTCTCGGGCTATATGTATTACTCTGTGAAACTGTTTAACTTAACCTGAACTTGAAAGAAGGAAATGGAAAGTTGAAAGGCCACGGTGAGAACAGCCGAGGTACCTTCTCTCAATCACGCAGATCCCTTACCTATTTCTAGACCACTGCCTTACCACCTTTCCTGCAGCGACGCGTGTCTTGATTGGCTGGCACTGCGAATACTATATACTGAGAAGTGCTATCGGGGCTATCCCTATCCATTCGACCCAGGCACTGCAGATTTGATGCAGGATAGCCATGTCTGCATGTAATCTTTTCTGGTGTGGAGATAGATTATGCGGAGCAGAGCCCATAGATTTCCTTTTTCTGTAACGCATAGCATCAATTGGCGGGCCAGTTGAAAAATTTCCTACATGGCTCGAAAACAGCCTTGGATTCAGCTCGCACGCATGACAGAGAGCACTGTCAAACATGCTACAAAAAGCACACCTAAGACGAAAGAAGAAGAAGATTTCTTTATGGAATGTTTATAGGATTGTACGCTTAAACGTATACATTTTTATGCCGTCTACAACGACATTGCTACAACAATGCGAACGTTATGCGAACCGCCATGTTATGCTATGCACATTTTAGAGACCTAATAGAACTTGTTGTTGCGCTAGTGGGTTCATGTTATCACAGACCACAATGCTGCTATGGTCTATACCTAGGCGAGTTTCTGTTCAGAAAGGATCCGCTAGCTCTTTTTTTTTTTTAGGTATTCTCTTGCTTTATTAGGGAACACCGCACTTGCAATACCCTCGTCGGCGAGTGATCTGACCACCACACATGCCTTCCTGCGAAGCAAGAGCCTGTTAGGTTCTAGGCTCCACGGACCTTGTTTGATATCAAAAACTGGCTATGTGACAATTTTAGCCTCGTTTATAATATAAAGGCTCCAGCTTTAGCGATGTTAAGCGTTCAAGAGCACTGCACCGCAAAACAATATTATCCGAAATGTAAAGTAATTTGGGCTTGGGGTATTTACTCGTCAAACATTTGAACAGAGAGACAAACAATAAACGGTATATGTCACACACCCAAAAAAAAAAAATAAAGACTATCCGCGCAGTTATGATCAATGGTTTGCGCCTTTTTGCTATAAGACTGCCGCCAAACCCGGGACATTAAGAAAACCGATGGCAGGTACATGCACTTGTAACGGATGCATGAAGAAGAGGATAAAAGACAGAAATAGAGCGTGCTTGTTCTATTTGCCCCCATCTCTTGATGTGTTTGATATTACGACAGCATGTCACATAGCTCATATTGATATCAAACCAACCTGAACTTAAATGCTGCTTACATGGTAAACCATGAAGCCTTAAGCATTAATTAGAAAGATATACGAGGGAACCAAACATTTCATTCGTCCGTGCACCCACATTTTAGAATGTAAACTTAGGTTAACACAACTACTTGCCTTCTTGTCCAGACTGTTTAAGCTCCCGTTGGATGGAACTAGATAACGTGTACTTACAACGATTCGAGCCGGCCGATATACGGGCCGTGACAACTATATTTCTCATCAGCCTAATGCAATACACAAAACACGCCTACAAGAAAGACTACATGTGCAAAGTGAGAATTATAAAATATATATAACATGCAAAGAAAGAAACAAGAGGGTAACCAAAGCGAAAGCTGTATCAACGGGGGTAAAATCGCGACACACTTTGCGAATGCCTTGCGCAAGTTAGTTAAGCGTGCAGGCGGTATATCTTCGCACAAAATACACATTCATTCGCTCCACGGATATCGTCCGCGTGCGGATTCATTATCTTTTTCGTGATCCCACGCTGGGAAAACACCCGAGGCTCAGCTGCACAAACATTCAACACGAAACAGAGTCTGATGACGCGGGGTTGTTTCCGAGAAAGTTGTCTTCTCGCGAGGCGATGAGCGACTGTTTGCGGAGAACGATACAAGGCGCTGCGCCTCCGGCGCGACATCTACGCAGAGCTCCTTTCCGCGGTGCTTGCTTTGTTTCTTTATCCTGCACGATTCCCATTCGACGTCTCTCCCCTTCAAGCACTCACACGCACGGCACGTGCGGTTGAAAAGAGCACTTGCTGCGAGTATGTACTGTACCAACGAGTGGTTTGTACACCGATAAAGGAATGTTTACCGAGCTCGTTTATTCCCACACCATACACTCATACGCCTCTTCTCGCAGAACGGATGATATATGAGATAATGTAGCACTGTTCGTTGTTTTGTTTAGGTGACTGTGGTGGTGTGAATGCTCACAGAGTGTACTTGTCTATCGTTACATGCACGAACGCACCGTTTATCTCCCATCAAACGAGAGCGAAATGGCATGTTTGTTACCACGCGTATGAGCGCGTTTTCTTCGACGCCGGCTTACCTCTCTTTAGTAGGGGCAGTTTGCTTTTGCTATGAGGATGTGCACACTGAAGCTTGCACCCTCCTTGTCGTATGCCTGGAGGGAGAAAAAATAAAGAAATGAGGTAATGGACAGGTAAAATGATACATTGTACAACTACGGCAATGTACCTTGTTCGTATGACGGTAGAAGATTACCGAAACATACATGCTATTTAGTGGAGAGATATATGCGCGTGAAGATAAAGGTTAGCAGTTACGAAAAAGAAAAAAAAAAGCAAGAAAAACAATAAGGTTGCCCCTGTGGATGGAAATAATTTTTCCCGCGTTTCATGTAGATCGCGCACTTTCGAGGTTTTCATATCGTTTAAGATTAAATTTTGAGTTTTCGTGCCGCAAAAATATAGTTATGCGCTATTCCGCACAGTTAGTGACGCATCCTGCCGAGCCTGGAGGAATGCACCAAGAAGATGGTGAAGACGACGATCAGAGCAACGCTCGTGCTGATGCTCTGCCTCTTGTCCGCTGCTGTCTTTTCTTTTATATAGTTTGTAAATATAAATTCTATACTGTTTTCATTACTCTTATTCCTGTGGCAATATTATTATGACGTGCGACATAAAGGGGATTTCTGTATGTGTTCTGGCCACCTGGGGTTCTTCACCGTTTACCCAAATCGACATATGAGGGTCTTGTATCGCTCCTATGGAACTGTGGCTTATGTGGCGGGGAGTCGTACTTGCGACCCATTTCTTGAAGTTTTGAACTGTGTTACACCGTAGTCACTTAGCTATCCCACAGTGACTAGTTTCATCAGCTGTGTCCAGAACAAAAATGTGAGATTGTTGGTTTAAGCTTTCCGTTTGCGTGCACGAAAAAAAAAAAAAAGTGTTTCTTCGTTATTTGTCACTGTATAGGGTGGTGTACCTTAAGGTCACAATTTCTGTAATCAGATGTGTTTAAAACCTGGCTTAGAAGAACGCTTCCACGAAATTCGAAGTACCACTTGTGACGAACAGTTATGCGGATGTTTACGCTTTCGTTGTTTATTACATTTCTTCGCATGCTCCTAAGGCATTAACCTTCCTGGTGAAAATCCTGCTTGGAATATACACACGGGTGCTTTTAAATGTCACCCACCGAGAGATATGAGGATATTAAGCCGAAGTTGCGCTATTGTCATTTGCGCTATTGTCATTTAGATTGGGGTACCGGGACTAAAAAAATCATCACATATCTTGATCATATCACAAAAAAAAAAAACGCAGTACGTTCCATTTCAGGTATTTCATACAATGCACATACGTCTGAATCCTTTGCAAGAGTTAAGATCTTAAAACTTGTACTTTTCCATGAATACTGTCTTTTAACAACATTTAGAACAGAACTAATCCGCAAGAGCCGTTATATACGTAAATTAGCAAACTTAACTCTAAATCCATCTACACGTACAACGAGACACACTGTTTAATGGTACACTCCACGGCCGCGTACAAACTATGGGACACAACTACTGCAGTTTTGTCTACCCAGTGTACTAAACAAATTCAAGCTAACAGATGATACTCTTCGTGTAATGCCTAAAAATTCTATTTCAAGTATGGTGTCTTCTAATGTCTTGTTTTCTAATGGAATACATCTTGAGTGTTGAGTGGAATACATGTAGTGTGGAAATAATCTTCATTGTTGCAATGCGAGTGCAAATATTTACTTAACCCCTTCTGTACCGCACGTTGCTGCCATTGTATTGTATCAGGGTGGCGGGGCTTGTCAAGCTGCAGATATTGCAGCTTTTACCCTGCTATCCTCACCATAAATGGTACTTTTTCTTTCTTTTTCAACCTGTTAACTTATAATTTGTATCGATTATGGTGAAATAAATCAAATCTCAAATCTCAACCTCAAAGTAGAGCTTGACGCAAAACATTACACAATAATCAGCTCTGACTTCTCTTTCTTACAACTTCCGTGGCGTAATTTTGCATTTAAGAACTCATGTTCCTTTCACCGCTTCACACCTACTCGGGAAAAAGGCATAATAAACGTTATCAAACGCAAAATACAGGAAACCAAACCTTCTTATATGTGCTTTTGCACCGTGTTTCTTTTTTCTCTCGACAATACAGAATAATTCAAAATCTGCTCTTAGAGAGAGTAATTTCAGCCCTTGAGCTCGATTACCCCAAGCGGGGAACACTCCTTTCAAGTTAAATCCAAACATACACTTTGCTAATCAACGAAAACATACAAAATACTGCATAATGAAATAATTTACGTGTGCATGACACCACGATTTGCGATCTGTAGCCCGCAAACTCATAATGCGTAGTGCCACTGAACAATCGATCTGAGGTCACGTCACTTTTAAAACACTGATTCCCAGTCTGCACGAATCGGCGTTTAGATAAAAATATAAGTGAAAAAGGAATGATAAAAAGAAAAGCTGAGCCGCGGCTTCAATTGGTCACCTGCAACATTGATAGCAGAGGTAATTAATACAGTTACTTGACAAATTTATCTGAATACTTCACCGTGCATTTTTTTTTTTTTACGTTTCAAGCGTGTAATCGTGTAATATAAGCCATGTGGAGTAATCAAGTTGAAGGTCTACAACCACTCATTTGTTGGTTATTTGTTGGAGATCAGGTGTATATTGCGTCGTTATCACTGTCCTCGTCGTCAGAAGAAAGTGATAACGGCGCTCCCCGTAGGCAAACATTTTAGGGGCGAAGCTCCTTAAAGTTTGGGTCTGTCCGTCCGTTGTAGTAGCGCGTTACCTACTAGGAACGCGCTACTAGGAGGGCGCGTGTGGGAGGCGCGCGAGCTCTCTCACTCTTCCATCTGCTGTCTTGTGAGAGAGAGAGAGACAGAGAGAGCGAAAGGCGCGCGTTGACTATGGAAACGCTCTTTCTTCGATGAACGCGCCCTCACCCGCGAGAGACAACGTTGACGCAGCAGCGTCTTCTAGCGAGTTTCTTGATTGAAAAATACCGACTGCTCGCGCTGGAGAACCGTTCACCGGCCACCCATATATATATATATATATATAGGCACTGGATCCTGACTTGCAATGAAGTGCCGGTGGGAGATTTCACTTGTGAGTAGTTGAACCATAAGGATTCGTAGCGTGCGCGTTAACTAAATTAATCCGGAACTCGGCACGATCTACGATGAACATCCGGAGCTTCGCCCACTCATCATCATTCACTCTGTAGATATGCTGTGAATTTTTTCCAATCGTGTTTAAAACTGCGCGTGAAAGAAACACACAGGACACCACGATCGCAGACTGCCAACTGTTTATTTCTGTGAAGCAAGCAATTGATATTTCGAGCAGGAACCTGGACACGCGACCATGCTGCCACGCACCCGTGCGCCGATAAAACGTGACAATCTGCTGAGTATGTTTCTGTGTAGTGTCCCGTCTTGTCGCGCAGTTCTAAAGAGGTTTGAAAAAGCCATGAACCAGCTAGGCCGGCAGGACGTTCTACGGTAGACAAAACAAGGGCGCGTGTCACTATGACGCATGTATACTAACCGCAGTTATAGCATTTTGGTCCCCGTCTCGAGGTGTTCTTTCGCGTACACTTGTTCTTCATAACCTACTATTGTACTTCAGAGATTTAACGTGAATGAAATTGAATTGACAGAGAACCTTCGCGAATTGAGCAACGCAGGAACCCGTGTTTCTGCGGTGGAAAAAAATGCGTGTTCGCCATTTTGCACTGCGTCGGGCAAGCAGGAAACAATGATGATTACGGAATAATGAAAAGGAAGCACAGTGCGACGTGTTGTTGAGATACGAAACAAAGAAGAGAATACATTGGCAAGAGCCAGTAGCAATGCGGTTTGAAGTCCGCGCATGATGCTCACCATTTCGTCATTACATGCAAAAAGAAAACGCACAGCCGCCCCATCATTTTTGAACACTAAGCCGAAAATAAAGAGAGTTTTCTTTTAAGAAAATGCAGATAGTTAGGAGTCCTGCACATCTGACAGGTGCTTCTGTTTTCCGTCGCGGATAATTCTCGTGGAAGGCGGATTTCTCGCCCTCAAGATCCCGCTCTCATTACGCATAAGCGCAGTCCCCTTGCGGTCGCACTGCTTTGAGCCGACCGCCGAGCCGCGCGTTGTGGTTTTAATGAGCGCGAACAACATCGGGAGATCCGCGCCCTCCGAAAAAGCGTCGCAGCTGCGTAAATATTGCACGCACATGTAGCGTGCACACTGGAAAAGCAACGTTACTTTCTTTGTCAGTCTTCTGGAGCTGCGTTCTCCCCGGTTAACTCTAAATCGACCGTCCAGCTAATATCCCGCTTCGTGTACGTGCAGAGCGCTTAGCGATCGCAAGGCCTTGAAGACATTGGAGGGAAGTGCGCTGGTAGCACGGGGGCAGAGAAAGGCTAGGAGGAGGCGGCACGTGAATACCTTGAAGCCTGCTCATTAAAAAAAAAAAAGAAGGAGAGAGAGAGAGAGAGAGAGAGAGAGAGAGAGAGAGAGAGAGAGAGAGAGACATCAATGGCGAGAAGCGAGGTAAGGAAGGCCTGGTCTTGTCACAGGAAAGCGGTGGATTCAGGTACGGTCAACCGCCACTAAAGATCACCGCGTACGAAACCACCTCGAGTGGTCCGGCTACACCACGCGGTCCTAATACTACCCGAGAGCCTAAGAGGCACAGCGCGCAGGGTGTCAGAGGAGGTCTGATTGCCGAGAGTAGCGGAATTACGCGACGCCGCCTCCTAGTCCTCCTCCTCCTCCTCCTCCCCCCCCCCCTGTTTTTTTTTCTTTTTTTCCCTGACTGGTAGCATAATTGCGATGCCCGGCTTTGCACGGAACGGTCCTGTTCTGCTTCCACGGCCAATGCAGCCACTGTAGTTGCCATTTTTCGTGTAAGTGTACAGTCACATTTGAACTATCTGTTCAAAGCAATCATCTCTCCGTTCGAGCTATAAGACAATCCTGCTGCCTTCTCTGGCGGCTAGTCGTGCTGTTTGAGGCGAGTTGTTTGCACGACACCGTCCTTTCGCCGTTTACTGTTACGCTCTAGGTACCACCCATGGTGATATCCATCCGTCCGCCCACCAGCTTATCTATCTATCTATCTATCTATCTATCTATCTATCTATCTATCTATCTATCTATCTATCTATCTATCTATCTATCTATCTATCTATCTATCTATCTATCTATCTATCTATCTATCTATCTATCTATCTATCTATCTGTCTGTCTGTCTGTCTGTCTATCTACCAACCCTGAATGCCACTTCGGCAACGTGATCAACTTGTACATGTGCACCGTGCACCTCCTTATCTCATCCTTATCATTCATCACTCTTTTTTACTTCGTCCCCCTTCCCCGGCATACACCACAGCAAATTGTAGCCCAGGCCGACCCTGTCTGCCTTTCTGTAAATGAATCTCTCTCTCTCTCTCTCTAGTTACACTTCAAATAAACTAGCAAGAAGGGCACACACAGTATGCCATAAATTTTTTCTGGCTTTATCAAACACACAAACCAGAAAAGATGAATGAAAGGCATGAACACTTAATTCACATACACATCAAACAAGTTCTTTGTTTGTGACGAAACACAAGATTCGCTTTATAGCATTCACTCGCAAACCGTCGCACAGTCTGCGACGTAGTAAATACAATGTTGTTACATACCGTACGCACCCTGAACTGTAGAAATAAAGCAGCCAAACAATTATGCACGGACCTTGAGTCTTGCAAAAACCTGCAAAGATAGCAAGTTCCTCGTTAGACGACGTCTCACCACTTCATCAGAAAGTCTGTCTTGTTTGGATTCCGACAATTGATATGTTCACGGATATTGTTAAAAAGAAATACTCCTTCCTTTGGGGCATGTGACCACAGAGGCCCTTAGCACTGCTGCCCGTGCACCGCATCGCCATCGTGTATAGCGTTGTTTCTGTATGCAGCGCAATTAACCAAGCTGTTATTACAAAGCGTACTCTGGTGGCCAAGTATTCCCTCGCTACTGCGCCCGCACGATCGTCGAGAACCAACAGTCTCGGCGTCCTTAGTACAAAAGACGGGCCCTGAGGCGTCGCTTAATTAAGAGGGTGGACAGCATAAAGTGCAATACTAGGGGGGATACGCTGGTTGTAGTGCTGTTTTCTGTTGCAGCCGTTGTATTTGCTTGCTTACACATTCACGCTGCTTTACATTTTTGTTGAAACGCAAAACGCTCAATTAGTCGGACTTTAAAGTAAAACAAGGAAACTGCATGAGAAAATACTGGCAGTGATGCAGGTTTCATTGAGCAACAAAAGCGAACTCAGAAGCGAGTCGATAAAACTGGATAAGTTACGCAGCACTTGACCTTTAAAAGCTATACAGCCTTCGATTTTCATATGCCTGTCATTGGTATGTTACGATCTTATCCACGCGCGTGCCATACTCAGTTTGATAGCAGGCTCCAGATGTCTCTTATATTTACGCGAAATAGCAGAAAAGGGAAAGACGAAATTAAGAGAGAAAAATTTTACGATAATTCAAAGGGAAGCACTTTACTGCTTGAAGCAAGGTCAGGTTGCCTGAGAATTCAAAGTTGCAGAGCGAAATTCAATAAAGAAGGGGATGTACGTGCTGTGGTAAAGCTAGGGAAACGACAGATCATATTTCGACTGAATGTACAGATGTCCACCCAGGTGTAGCTGTGGACACTACCCTGCAGGAAGCCACGGGTTTCAGGGGTAACACGGGAAAGCTGAACATGTCGGCGATAGAGATAAGTAAAAGGCACTTAGAGTATTGGTGGCGCAAAGGTATGGAGCAAACAGAAACGCAAAGTAGTTCGGATAGGATTGTTACTTCACAGCGGAACGATAATAGGTAAAATAGGTAGGCGAGGAGAAAAATTAGTTGTGAAAATATGTGTGATTCGGGAAAACAAACGCTTGTAGAGGAAAAAAATAAATGTAGAGCTTGGTGGCCCGCGGGCTACTGCCCCGTTATAAAGGGGACGCTCCTAACATCCATCCATCCATCCATCCATCCATCCATCCATCCATCCATCCATCCATCCATCCATCCATCCATCCATCCATCCGTCCAATTTGTGGCTTCATCTACGAACTGGAAAATATGGCCATACATACATTTGTCAGGCCTGATTAGCAATAAGTAAATACTGAGTGCTTTTCTACATGCGTTCTGACATAAGCGCACATGATTGACGTATAGCCTCAACAGCCAACGCTTGCAGCAACATCTTCGAGCAATATATATACGGCATGAAGCACAGTAATGGGACTGAAGCACATTAATGCACACGAATGGGATATGACTCACGTATTGTACGATAAGGTAGTGCGACACGTAACGGCTATATTCAGTGGAGTCCAAAGTCATCCACGCAATTCTAGTGACAACAGAAAAAGTAAAGAAAAAAATCCACCGTGGTGTTATATACTCATCACTAGCGTCCAGCGACTAAAATGGTTTGACTTGGACAAACGCTCGCCTAATTAGAGAGTAATTAAGGAAGGAGAAATGGAATAGAAAGAATTAATTATTGAGTCGGACAGAATAGAGACAACGCTTTTTAGCCTTTTTGATGAATTCACTGACGCATCCCATTTCGCATATTTTGTTCGTTTTCTTGTGTTTATTGTGCACTTGGTATCTCACAGGCTTAGTTACTTTGTAGGCTTTTCTTAGGGTCTACTTCGGCGCAACAGCGTTAAGCAGATCTTGTCGCCGAATATGCACTGTCGGCGGCGTTTCTCATAAGCGAAAAATCCTGACATCCCCTACGGAAACGAACGAAGAGCAAAGAAAACATCTAATTCACCAAAAAAAAAAAAGAAAAATGGGGTAGATCCCACTGTCATATGAATCGGCATAACATGAAAGTGAGCCTTTGCGAAGCTGCATGGTATGCGTAAGCGGCAATCTGATGAATCGAGGGGGTCGGGGATGGGTTGGGTACTCTGGACATGTGAACACGTTGCATCAGCGACACGGCTCCGCACGGCACGGGTATTCTCGACACTAGCGAAAGTTCTCGAACGACTCACATTGCTCCGGAGACACTGAATTGCACGCGCCAGAGCTCTGCGCAAACCTGCCATAAACAAGGAGCGTCGGCAAACGGTGACACCTTGCAGGCGAAACCGAACGGGTTGTCAGAGGATGGTTTTTTGAAAACACAGCCCACTACAGCGAAAGGCTAATAATTTGCTTGCCGGCAGCCGTCCTTGCGTTCCTGGAGCAGTGCGCGTCGCAACTCAACACACCTGGCCACACAGAACAAATTTCGTAGTGGCCGCGCTCGTACTTCGCCCGAGGAACGCGCCGCCACGCCGCCGCCACGCCCCTAACTTACGCGGTGGTCGAGGCTAAAGTCCCTAGACATTTTTTTCCGTTTTAGGGGCGAAGCTCCTTAAGGTCTGGGTCTGTCCGTCCGTTCTTCCTAGTACCGCGTTACCTTCAAAGAAATGATTGATGCGATGAAAGACAGAAGACACACAACTTATCTACGCATGCTCAGGAATGGTAGGACCACCTGTCAAACGGTTAAACGTGCCGGTCTATACACGAGAGACAACTGTTAAGACAATCTGTCTCTTTTCTGTTTAAGCAGAGGAGGCGCTGGTTTAAGCTAATCGACGGCTGACTCACGAACGCGCTGTATGCCAGGCCTCGGCCATTAAACGCGTTTCTTAATTTTTGTGCCTGTACAGAATCTCACATTCGTCCAACATTCGCGTGCAGTTACATCCCCGGCAGTGCGACGATAGATTGGCGCAGGCACGTTGGGCAGGCGTCTTCTAGCGAGTTTCTTGATTGAAAAATACCGACTGCTCGAGCTGGAGAACCGTTCACCGGCCACCCATATATATACATATATATATATATATATATAGGCACTGGATCTTGACTTGCAATGAAGTGCCGGTGGGAGATTTCACTTGTACGTAGTTGAACCATAAGGATTCGTAGCGTGCGCGTTAACTAAATTAATCCGGAACTCGGCACGATCTACGATGAACCTCCGGAGCTTCGCCCACTCATCATCATTCACTCCGTGGATATGCTGTGAATTTTTCGTTTTACGCATTCTTATGCGAATCTTTTTTTTTTTTTTTTTTGGAAAGACAGATCTAGGGGCTTTAGTCGAGGCGCGAATACTACCGAAGTGCTGACTACCGGCGTGCGTCAGAACGACAATCTGAGCTCTAGCATTCCTAGTGGCGGTACCGGGGCAGCGAACCTAAGCGAACCAAGAGTCCAGTAAAAGGAAGGCGATGCTAATTTAAAAGTAACTGTGCCTGTTAAACACTATAGTTAACTCTACTAAACACTTTTACTTTAACCGAAAGACAATTAGACGCAACTTGTAAAGCGCTGTAGTGAAGATATAAGGACCATCTCGTCGCCCCTATAGGAGTATAGGAGTAATGTTGCGGTGGTGTATCGGTAGGGGTTCTAGCTCAGCTCGTCGGATTTCGGGTGAATGTGGGTTCGAATCTGACTTGGTAGAACGTTTTCATTGTGAATGTGTGCTCATTTTTTTCAGGGATCCACTTCCGTTACGGAAGTACGTCGCTGACTTCTTGGCGACTCCGGCATAAAACACTTTCGTGTTAATAGCTTCATGAATTCGGTTTCAGCGCCCATATCCGAAGAAAAAAAAATGTCCTGGGCTAAACATGTTTCTGACAGATTACTTGAGCCGGTCGTAATGCTGACAATACGCTAATGCCGTGAAGCACTTACAAAAGTGAAGTGCTGTGAATTGGGTCCATGATTGCCACTAAGGAGCAATAGCAAAAAGAAAGAACAAAAAAAGTCCGGATGGGCAGCCTTAATGTTGAAAAACCCGGTTGTTCTCACGCATTGTTTTTTCAGGTCATGTGGACGCCTGTGTGTGAAAATGACGCGTCTCACGCGCAGATGTTGTTTCAGTTACGCAAACCCGTCCTCGGGGCGAACCACATCTCTTCATTTGCTGTTTTGCGTTGACGAGTCTTTATTCGACGATTCGGCGTGCGCGTAACTAATATTGTGGAGTTTAATGCGCGCCAGCGCGATGTGCCTGGCTGACACGAAATCAAAACGAGAAAATAATTCTCAGTCTACATGGCGCGTTCGGAGCCATCGCCCAAGATGACATAGCGAGCGCTGGGCGGTGTCAGGGCATGTTGCCGGTGAAGTCGATATGGCGACACTCTGTGTACGAGATCTCAGTGCTGCAGAGCAAACTGTTCCGGGAAGCGACGCTTCGGTTCCAGCGTTAGCCACCGTTGTTGGGAAAGAGGACGCACAACTAATTGAACGCGGCAAGTCCAATATGCGTGGTTATGTTCAACGTTACTGGTTACGTCGTTGTGCATTGCTTCATGTTTATTCAGCGCATCCCGTGAGGTTTTCCAATCTACGTTACCTTGGTCGTAATGGACGATGTGCGTTCCATTAACGAAGCCATAAAAGAAATATTGTCGAATTCGTTTGCCGATAATGCGTGGCTTTGCGCCTCATTGCATTTTGCTGCTTTATCCGCTGAGAGAAGCAAAATTTATGTAAGAAATAAGGCTTTCTGTGAAGCGAAAACATGTTCTTTTTCATTTCTCCGCATCCGCCAATGCTTTCTGTGAAGCGAGTAAACTCCCCGCTCCCCTTTCTTCTTTTTTCCATTTCGCTCCAGCCACCGGTGTTTTTGCAGGTTTCGTAACCCGCCTGCTCGATCTTGCCTCTGCCTTCGGCTGCCGTCGTCTGTGATAATCAAAGGCGATGCGCGACTGAGGCAAGACACGAAGGAACACGAAAGCGCATCACAAGAGCTTTTGTGTTCGTTCGCGTCCTTGTCTCCGTTACGCTGTGCCTTTGATTACTGATAAACCAACTCGCCCGAATCGAAGTCTTGGTGCTAATAACCGTTTGTTTGTTTCTTCATCTTAACATTGTACGAGCTCAAGAGTTGCATAGGATGAAAGAAAACACGTGTATGCGTCTTTGTTCAGTTGTATATTGTTTGCAATTTCGGGGCAGAATTCACAAAACATCTACTTTTTAAGTGGCTTTTCGCATTGGTCAGTGGGATTTGATAATCATATCTTCAGCATCAAGATTTGCTAAAATATTCACGTTGATTGATATATTGATTGGTTTCTCGGGTTTTACATCCCAAACCCACGAAATGACTCTGAGAGACGCTGTTGCGGAGGGCTCCGGAAATTTCGACCACCTAGGGTTTTTCAGCGTGCACTGACATCGCACAGTCCAAGGGCCTCAACGTTTCGCCTCAACACTTAGGAACATTTTTAACGTAAGAGCTGTTTGCGACGAATACGTGCGCTGGAGTTTCGGATGCCGAAACCGTGGTATAATTATGAGGTAGACCGCAGTGAAGGACTCCGAAAAAATCTCGACCACCTGAGGTTACAACCAAGTACCAGCACCCGGGCTCTTTTGATTTTCTATTCCCTGCAACCCGCGGTAAATTTCGATTCCCGCGGGAAATCATGTGCAACCGCGCACCTGATCTACCACGCGCTCGGTTACCCTTCTCGCCTTTTATATGCCTCCTCTCTCTCTTCTTTCTGACTGTTCAGTACCATGGCTCAAGAACTTACGAACAACCAACTCAGCCTGTAACATTTCATAAAAAGTCCCAACGTTACACGTCGCACAATCTAAAAGCTGGGAGTTCCACAGCTTCCACCGCGCTGCACAGTTCTCACGGCGCAAATGCGTTGTCACGCTGTAGGTGTCGGAAGCTTTTCCAAATGACCGCTTGTCCCACCACGCGTGCGTCGTCTCGTCACCCGCACTGGCTTCGTGGAGGTGCTCAGCGCTGGTAGGTTCCGGTCTTTACGACTAGCGCGACGCTTTGCGTTCCTCTCTCGAAGCGGTGATTCCCTCCCAACGTCGCACACACCAAACCGAGGCTTGGCTAGCAGCTAGGAACAGGCTGGCCAAATCGCCAGGAAACTGGTCTTGTCTATTTTAGTACGTTACCCTTGTTCTCGTTTTTGCTCTTTCTTCAAATACTCATGTATCTTCGTTTTATGCCCGTCGCCTTGGCTCAGATCGCCCTGCGGGATAAAAGAGCGCTCTACCTCACCGTGGCGCTCCTTGTTCTTTAGTCGAGCCTCTGCTCCGTCCTGCCTCTTCCTGGCGCGTGGGGGGTTCGCGGTGCGACCGTTTTCTTTTCGGTTTTTGTATTTGTCCATTTTCGATTGCAGTAACTCACTGGCGCTGTTTTGCGAGTCGCGCCAGCGTAGAACGGTGGCATAAAGAGAAAGGTTTATTCACCACATTCTACTAGGATGCGGTAAAAGTCGCTCTGTTGTTGAACGGAGGACAACATTGAAGCAGCGAAAGCTCATCGTATAAAACGGTAAGGCGAACAGCAATCGGCAAAAGAGCAAGGAAAGTGACAACACCGACAACTCCTTTATTACGTTCGCGTCGCACATTGCTTCTTTTTGCGTTGCCTCAACATACCGTCTGAACATTCTGCAGTTCAAAGAGAGTGTTTCCATGGTCAGGCGACGACATGCGGGTAAATATACAGGCTCGTCGTTTTTCCTACGTGACGCTTTTCAACGCACCGACACTGTATCGCCTCTTTCTTGTCACGGACTTTCAGAAACTGTGCGAAGCCTTATAATAAGTGGCCCGTTATATCAAGCGGCCTATTGCACTATAAGCGAGCCGAGAAGTAGGTTTGGAAAAGAGTTCCACCTACGGCATTGCATCACACCCAAAGGGCTTGATTGCGGATATTGCGGCAAGTAATCGTCATATTGATGCGTTACATACTTGAAAGAACATAGCCAGTTTGGCCAATTTCTTTCCGTTATAGTTTCAAGGTCGCCCGCATGGCTCTGTCGAAAAGATTTCTTTCCTTTTTTGTTGTAGTATTCATTGATATTCATTAATTATTTATGGGAAATGTTCGCAACAAACACAGCATGCAACGACCTCTCCACAAGGCTAAGTTGTTATCAAGCAAAGAAAGATGACATGTGCAACGAAGAATTTCAGCCGTTTGAAGTTTCCAACTAAACGTCGATTAGTCACGGGGAACAACACGACAATATTAATAGCTGGAGCTTTACCTCCCAAAACCACGATATGATTATGAGCGACGTCCTAATGGACGGCTACTGAAGTTTTCGCCGCCTGGTACTTACATCGCGCAGTACACGGATCTCTAGCATTTCGCCTCCATTGAAATGCGGCCACCGAGACCGGGGTTTTATCCCGCGACCTTCGCACAGAGAACACACACACACAAAAGAAGGCAAGAAAGTATATCACACGCGCTAATATGATCCATGGATTGTTCGAAATTGTATTTTAGTGATCACAAGAATTTCACCATCATTGTTGCGGTTGCTGTGGTGGCCTCTATGCAGTAACTACAGAGTTATCTTGCGCAAGACAAAAAATTTCGTAACCACTGACCGCGCATCACCGTCAACAAGGGAAGAGAGTTCGGAAAATGCGGTACAGTGTCGCAAGAAAAGCATGAGACTTCTTCAAAGCCAAATTCACGCGCCAAACAATCACGCTCTAAAAGCTTAAGATAGAGATTCCAAGTGAAATATAATAAAGCGATAACAATGATATATTTCTCGGGTCTTTTGCGTTCGTTTTTGTCCGTCTTTACTTTCGCCGAAGCGGCTATCATCCTTCTATATAAACCATACTTTTTGTGATGGCAGAAAGCTCGGGTTCGCGCAACACGCGTCGTGGGCGACTAAGAGAGTTAGATACGTGCCCGTTCAGTGGACCGCGTCCGCATATGGCGAAGTCGCCGGGTGCGGAAGGTAAGTACGCAAGGAGAGTCGCGAAAGGCGTCAGGCACGAATGCGCGAAGTGGAGGCAGTGCACTCCCTCAGCGACAAGCAAGTGTGGAGTACGTACGCTTAAGGGCAACGCGTAGGAGCTCCTCCATTGCGCAATAAATCGAAGAATACGTGTTGCAGCTCTCTCGAGCGAAGTTGCGCAACAGCTTGCGGAGCGATTAAAGTGCAGCAAGCAGGGGCAACGGCCATTTCGTCATGCTGAACGGACTCTGCGTCGCACAGGGTGCCGTGCCTTATCACGTATGGATGCTCTGTGAGCGCCGATGCGTTTGGTAGTTGACCGACACGTGTTGTCAGAGCTGCTTGCGACTGCACAAAGCCCCTAAAGCTTGGGCCTTAGAGGCGCACATAGCATTATCTCAATATTACCTTCTGCTCCATACCACATGTACTAAACATGGAAGCGAAAACATAAACAGAGAAATCCATGTGTGCTGTTTATAGCAACGAAGTGGTCCTGCTGCTGCCAAAATAAGTGCAACTAAATAGAAGGCCCGGTTTTGTTGAGGCAGTGGAAGTGGACATTCGAGAGTGTACGTATAGCAGTTGGCACAGCCTACACAATGTACAAATGCTCTTAGTTCGAAGGGGCCCATCGTAAGCTACTGATGGCCGGTGCTGTCGCGCTTTTTTTCAGGCTTCAGGTTTGTTCAACAAAGATGTTAGTTTTACAGTGAAGCGCCTATAGAATTGGTAATACAGAGGGAGCACCAAAGTTGGAAACTGTCAGCGGGGCTCCCATACATAATGTGACCGGGAAAAAAAGAAAGCAGATATGCACATTTTAGTCGTTACGGTATCTTTTTGAAGAAGATGAACACTTCGAAAAGCGAACAATGCATATCTGTTTAAGATGACGAAAAAGGCAAAACAATAAAAAGTTATACCTTCAAGGGTCTTCACTGACGCGCACGTTTGCGCTCAATTCCTTCCAGGAAAGAACAATGTTACCAAGTACACGATTGTGAACAACCTAGATGTTGTGTACACACCATATTTCAGTTCGTGGAGCTTGTGTGGGAGTTATCAAAGAAGGTAACGTTCGTAAACGTGGCAGCATAGAGCACAAGTAAAAAGAAAAGAGAGAAAAAAGCAACATACACGGTTTTTCCAGCAAACAAGATTTGCATTTGATGAACACGTCAGTTGGAGACCTGCGCCAACAGTCTTTGCCCGTTGTGAATAGCTAAATGGCTGAAACCTTGCTCTGCGAAGCCCGAGAGCGGGTATTTCGATTTCACTTCCCAGTAAACGAAAAGTGAAAGCTCGGCTTGACACGGCACTATGATCCTGGTTAGACGGAATGACACAGTAGTGTGCTTTAAGGCGCCGGCAAGTGTGCATGTGATGATTCATGGGGGGCATACAGATCTATTAAACTGAGAAGTGACCTTACAGCGGCACAAACTTAAAATTTATATGCGTTTCACACAACCTTCAAGGCAGCTCATTGAAGTCTCTCGTCGTACTTTGGTCGCGCATGTGCAGTTGGAGCTGGAAATACTAATTCATGGTGCCGAGGTACGATATTTTCAAGGCGCAAGCATTTTTCGACCTCTCAAAGGGACCCTGCAAGACTTTTGGAACATAGATATGAAACGGTGATGATCAGTTGTAGAGGTTCCGTTTAATATGTCAGCTAAATATTACTGCACTACATTCACCAGCGAATATAAAACTTGGTCTAAAATACAGCTGTAAACCGCTTGCTCTTTCCTCGGCAAATGATGTCACAAGAAGTACCGACCACGTAGCTTGAGGCAGAACTGGCATTTATGATTTTATGTTTGCGGAAACACACTGAGTAGCCCTTTATTTGTTCGTTTTGAGTTCAACAGTTTAATGGAATGCATGTATACTTCTTTAACAACACCGAAAAAAGAAAACGGCGTAGTCGAAGCCCTTTGCGGCGTCATTTGTTGAAAGAAAAGCAAGCGTGTTCCAGTTGTATTGAAACAATGTTGCAAATTTTCTGGTGCGTGCGATGCAATAATATTTGGCTCGAATGTTGACAGGATCCTCCACGGCCTACTGGCACCACTTTCTCACTACGCACAAAAAGTGTTGCAGGGCGCCTAACGTGGTGCTAAATAACGAGTCGTTGAGCTTTCAGTTAAGCACTAGACAAACGTCGATGTGAAAGGTTTCTTTCACTACGCTGTATGGATTTACTGCGATACAATATCATCGTTGATGCCCTCTTAGGCCTAGACTAATATCTACTGTCAAAACTGCTTTGGACGCGTGCCAACTCGTCCGGAAATTGTGCGCGCCAACCCGGACGTAGCTGCATGAGACATGAGGTGATGCCCGTCTAGGCATCAGCATTTTTTTCTCCTTCGCGGTAAATATTTGTAGAAAGTATGTTATTCTCTGTCGATATCGCTTTACTTTTCATTGTGGTGAAGCATGGTTCACGGTTCAAGAAGTCGAAATGCTTGACATGCCTACTGAGGAAATCGGCAGTCTGACGTTTAGTGCGCGCAGCTTGTGATATTTTCTGCACGGCGCCATATTTATTATTCGATATCCTCCGTGATGTCGCCGCCTGAAGCTTTTTATGTTTCCTGTGTAGCCGCAGTTGCATCTGAAATCGGCATTGGTGTTCGTCAAAGAGGAGATGAAGGAGAAGACTAGACATGTGTCGAAGCACGACGAAAAAAAAAAATAAAAAAGCTGCTTTACTTGCTAACGTGCAAATCATGTTGCTGCAGTTTATTTGATGTGTGTTTACTGAGCAGCGATACATTGGCAGAAAATGTGTTCGCCAGGAATAGATTTTTCTTTCAAGATGGAGTGTTTGCGATGAAATAGCGAAAAAGAGTGAGACGATAAAAAAGGGTTCAGAAGTTTACTAAAAAAGACGTGTCGTATGCTACCCTACACCACGGGGTCGGGAAGAGGACCACAAAGATGGGGAGACAAGATTTAGATAGATAGATAGATAGATAGATAGATAGATAGATAGATAGATAGATAGATAGATAGATAGATAGATAGATAGATAGATAGATAGATAGATAACCCATGAAGACAATCACTGCTGCCTATAGTACCGGGTGGCTTTGACAGTGCAGCATTCATTTATGCAGATTTGTCCGTAAGAACATACGTTCCGATCCCTTTGCTGCGATTCCCTATATGTCCGACATTCTGAAGGGACCTCTTCTGACAAGGATATGCCGTCGAAGCGTAGTAGCGCAGTCACTAGCGACTATCTTCCAACGTTGTCTTTGAAGACAGTGGAACAGACGTGTTTGCTTTCTCGACACCATAGCTTCAGGCAGCGCTGTCAGCCATTCCAAAGTTCAACGCAAAAGGCTGCGCAGCTGCTGCCCTCATCCATATCCCACGGAGCAGGGAGAACTGCGTCGACGGAGGCCTGAAGGAATGCAGCGGAGGGAGCTAAAGGCTCAGGCAGCGAGGTGGTGTTGCCTTGTAATAATTTGTGTGCGTCATATAGGGAGTGCAAGGTATCGCAACAATGAATGCCTGCTGTTTCGGTTACGCAGCTCTTATTGTGTATTCAAGCTTACAAGATGCTTTGTGATAACCTAACAAGATCACTCAAAGAGTCACCGCTTTTGTGACAAACAGCATGGCTTGTCGTCGCGCTCGACTTAATACTACGATAGCCATTATGAAGCCACTGCAGGCGTCGCAACAACCACCCTGCTGTAGCGGACCTGGAAGAGCACACATTGCTTTCGAGTCACGCGTTGGAAGTCATGCACATCGGCAGCTGTGAGCAGACACGGCCTGAAATCGCCAGACGCCAAAGCCGGAACCTACGTGTGTCCAACTAGACACCAATTTAAGTTTTTCGAGCTAGACACCAATTCAAGGCCTGATAGAAAAAAGCTTTTATTTTCGCCTATCTTTGGAGGCCTTCTCTATCAGAAACTGCAAAGATGTTTGCGTAAGCGAGGCTTCGATTACCTCATCCTCCTGTGAATATATTTCCTTCTTGATGCCATGTGACTTGCGCATATCCTTGTTTCGGCTTGTAGTTGCTGTTTTATGGTTGGGTTATGTTACACGACGTTGCGCATGCGTAACATTAGAAACTTTTGTCGGTATGTGTAGGACGAATAAACAGTTGTTGGTAGCGTCAGTCCGTCATGTCCTTCTCTGTGCGTGTGTGAGCCTATCGCGTTGTACTCCTTTAGTATGTTATAGAGATGGTGAGAATACCGATGGTATGTATACCGGTGGTGAGGCCAGGTAGTGGCCACTAATCCCATCCATAAGGTTGATATAATTAGGACAAGAATGAGGCAGAGTGCCTTCGGCACGCAATCTTGGATAACGAATGGCAATTAGCCATATTTGTTCCTCAAGAGGAAAATGTACAAGAGGTAGCTGCCTCTTACCGGTACTTTTCTACGGGGCAGAAACGTGGAGGCTCACTCAAAGGGTTGAAATTAAATTGAGGACGACGCAGTGAGCAATGGAACGGAAAATGACAGGTGTAATCTTAAGGCACAGGAAGAGAGCGGAGAGGTCAGGGAACAAACGCGTGTTAAGGACATCCTAGTAGAAACCAGTAAGAGGAAATAGGCTTGGGCAGGGCATGGAATGCGAAGCCTAGATAGCCGTTGGTCATTAGGGGTAGCAGAGTGGATCCCTAGAGAAGGCTAGCGTGTTAGGGGGCGGCAGAAAAGTGGGCAGATGAGATCAAGAAGTTGAGAGCAAGAAACACAAAACTACAGCGTGGACGGCTGTGCAAAAGGCACACGAGCAGGGTGAGGTGAAGAGAGTCCCGTAGAAATCAGAACTTTTTAAGATAGCTGCTGCGCACGTCAAACAACACTGCGTTCTTTTTACGACGAAGAAAAACCGACTCAAAAGAATACGCTAGTTTTCTGTCTTCAGACGCAATTCTTCGCTCATCTTAATTGCCTGGCGTACCATGCATAAAGTTCTCTCAAGAGGAAAGTGCGGGGTGAGCGTTGTAAGAAAAAAAAAAAAGCCAATACGTCTGGTGAAAAAACTTCTTAATTGTTCGCTTATCCCTTTCTGTTCAAAACAGAAAAAAAAAGATATATCCCCCATATTGAAAATTAGAACTGTCTCGTATACAACTGTCATCCTTATTTTTTTCTTTTTCACTTACGCTCGTTGTGTATGTCAGGGGAGTTTCCATTTTCATAAACATGTATCAGCAAAGAACTAATCCTAGTAACATTGCCGCACACGCTGCCTAACGGCATAGCTTCATGCTCTGAATGAGAAAGAAAATTCTGAACAATCAAACTGCCACCTGCTACGTAATGATGCACAGTTGCCGTAACGCACTGTTAATTGGTGCTCATTCTACCACGCTTTACATTTTTTTCGTTTATTTCTTTTGTGAGCATTGTTTTTACCTTTTACTGTATTGTTCTAAAAATGCACTTTCTTTCGCGTAACATTTATATCGTCTTTCCTTTCTGCCTCTAATCATAAAGAACAGCTCACTCGACTGCGCAGCTTAGAATTAAGCACTCGGCGTTGATTAATGAACGGAGCGGACAAACGACATTAAAGAAGACCGTTCAACGTTCCGGGAGCGTTTCTCGCTATTTCTGGGGGAGCATTTTTACAAGAAGATGAAATTCCACGAAGATTGTCCTTCGCCACCTCTTTCTTTTTCTTTATTGCTAAGCTGGAACAATCATTATAAAGTAAAATGAGAAAAAACATGAACGAGCTTTCCGTGAATCTCCATTGAAGGTCTGAAAATCTCTAGAAAATCTAACGAGTGTTGCGCGCCCGCCTGCCGCTGTTTCCCATGCTAAAAAGCACCTCCAAGACCAACGAGCTCCACCTTGAACATCGCACACATTACCTAAACTAAGTACACAGAAGAGTCGCAAAATTACACATCGCGTCGTGTACGTCGAAGCACGTGAGAGAGAGAATTTCAGGAGCTTCGTTATAATTTCTAGAGTTTTGCGCCCCAAAACTACGATATGATGAGAGACACCGTTAAAGGGCAACTCCGGCGGTTTTTTCATCATGTTGTGTTATCGATGTTTTCGAATGGTACTGGTGGTCCTGTAGCAGCCAGGGTGGTTCAATTTGCTCAGAAACGCACCAATAACTTTACATTACGGACCGAAAGGCGTGTTCAAACCGAAACGGGTAGACGCTTCGTGCACGGTATGTGATGACGTCACAGTCTCCCCAACATCAGAAATATGGAGCTGGTGTCAGAAAAATGAAAGTGGCCATGTCATCCAACGATGTATCGAGCTCTTCTGAACTTGACAGCGACGATTTGAGCGCTGAAGTGTCGCCGTTTTGCTCTTCAGGGCCTGCAAGCTTGGCCAGGCAGCGTTGAAGGTGATGACGTAAAAAACACAGGGTGGCCCACGTTGGAATCCGCTAAAAATTTTTAAAACTCGTTTACAGGAAGGCTAAATGATTTACAGCCGCCTGACTTGGCACATATTATTACAGTATCGAGGAGAACCTGTAGTGAAAACTTAGTTGAGATCAGTGGACACTGAAAAATCGCCGGAGTTGCCTTTAAGGAGGCCTCCGAAAATTTCGGCCATCTAGAGTTATTTGACGTGCACTGACACTGCGTAGTACACGGGCCTTTAGTATTTCGCCTCTTTAAAGATGGGCCCTCCGTAGCCGGGATGCGATCCGGTGACCTTCGGGTCAGCAGTCATGAGGAGCTTAGTTGCATGTGGATTCTAGAAGGCGAGTCGAACCTGCTATCATTTCTTCTGCAATAGACACAGGGCAACTTTATAGAATTGCGTTTGTAAGAGGAGCACTAACACGAACTTTTGAGGGCGATATAAATTGAAAGATAGATTTTTGTGGACACACATACATCACCTGTGAAATATTCACATCAAATACAGCCTAGAGCATACTTAAAATCGATGTTGAAGCGTGTAAAGCGCAACCGAGCCGCCAACAGGGGTTCTCGCAGCTAAAAGGTTTTACTGTAAACAAGCAACGAACATCCACGACCAGTTAGTGTTGGCTGCTGCTACTGCCTCTGCCGTGCTGTTCGCTCAACAGTTCCCCCGTTGTTTGCTTTCCCTGCCAGGGGGCTTTATTGCTGGGGGCCCCAAACGATGGGTCTCCGCGCTCCGGTGTTCCTCTGTTTTGTCCTTACCTTCCATTGTCCGCCAGAGAGTGAAGCACTCGCACGCCTTGCCGACCGTAGTGCCCTCACTATGTTTTATGGGGCCGCGTTGCTAGCTGTCTGTACAAACAAATCAACCTTTCCCGGCGCTCTCTGAAACCGAAACTGGAACTGGCCGCCATGAAAACGTGTGTAATTAAATAACAGCCACGCGATGAAGCAGAGTTACGACAACTGATGAGTGGGCTATTAGCAACCTGTAGCATCCCCAAAAAGACATGATCTGAAATTTTTGTATCAGCGCTCCATTAACATCCATGAAAGCTGCAGCTAATTCTATGAGGACGCGTCCCACTTTCATGCTACGACCTACTTCTGTGAAACAAGAATCAAACACTTTTTCGTATCTAGTTGACTTGTTCTTTAGACCAATTTAGTTGAGTTGAGCGGTAATCGATAACGCGTTGCCGCGAAGCAACGAACGTATTGACAAACGAATTTCTAAATGTTATCACTGGATGCTCTTGACACCAGGCTGAACTGAAGTCTACGCTCATAGGAACTGTTTGTTATGCAACGACGGCCGTCGAGGATTCTGTGAAAATCGCCATGACGGAATGCGGACATAAACATACAATTCGCAGAAATCAGCCTTTCGCCCAACCTATTCAGGCCATGAAGTACGAGACGTGGAAATTTCACCAGTTAAGACCGACAATCGCCGCTTTGTTCTGGTTATATTAGATCCGAGTTGAGGCACTGCGATGTTTAATTATGCCCCCGAAAGGTTCGAAAATTGAACACGCAGCTCAGAGATTCCCGCCGATTGCGGCACTCAATCTAGCTTCAACCAAGACGCGACCAATTTCGGAAAGTTAGGGAGGCGTCCGCGCTTTGTGCGGTACCAGCGTACAGAGACGTTGATGAGGGAACACTACCGTGGAAACTTCCCGAGGATAAGCGGAGAGCTTGCTATAACAACACGTCCGGTACGCCATTTAAGAAACCTTAAAGAACTGCTTGCGGAAGCATAAGCGGATGCTTGGCAATCAAAGCTGACATGTACATGGCATAGCACATAATTTCTACTATGGCTCAATGTAAACACTGATGCAAGGAGGTGGATAGAGAGAAGATATAGAGGAGAAGAAAAGGCAGGCAGGTTAACCAGTTCACGACAACCGGCATGCTACCCTGCACATGGGTACGGGATGGGGGAGACTAAAAGATCGAGAGTAAAGCGTGGAAAGAGAGAGAAATACAGCACCGTAACAAAGCACACACACACTCCCAGAGTCACAGTCCGTTGAACTTGTTAAGCTTTCTGCCTTTCCCTTCTCTCGTGTTTCTTCGCCCTCTTTTCCTTCTCTAGTCTTTCAATTCCCCTTTCTTATTGATTCTGGTTATGATAGCCAACCAGACGCTCTTCCAGTTGAGGTGTCCTCACAAGAGAGAGTTGTCGATATCACCTACGACATTTCATCTATCTACGAGGGATCATTATCTCCCTCTCGCTTCTGTTTTGTCTATACCGCCATTCCTTCCCCATTGCTGTTTCCTCACTTTACACGCGGGTGGGCAACGGAAACGTGACGCATGCTTGCGAGCTTTTTTTTGTAGTTTTTCTAGAGATGTGGAACAACGCCGCCTGGTCTTACGCAACCTTTGTTTGTGCAGGCGTTGTACTGCTTTGGTGCTGCCAGTGGCACGGTGGCGCTTGTCGGGCTGCTTCCACGGCGCATGTGTCAGGACCGGACCGTACCACGAGATCCGATGACGTGTCCGCAACCAGGACCTCTGGTTCATGCCAGAACGAGGAGGTGTCGGAGTGCGTCAGCAAGCTGGACCTGCTTTCTCAGAACAAGAGCCTAGCTTTCGCAACTACAGAGGCCGAGCTTAAACGCATCTGCTCGTAAGTGCACATAGACTGCAATCCAAACTCTAATGTTAATCTGCGTGTCTATTCTACCCACGAAACCAGGCGGGCTAGCTGGTCATTTCATTGGCTGAGAACTGCGCGAGTCTCGCTTGTGAGTTATGACTATTTTAAGTGTGATAAAGGGGAAATGAGTGACTGTGTTTGCTGAAGCAACCAGCAAATATTACCACAGTTTTTTTAACAGCAGAATAATCATTGACCTTTCTCGTACTTCGTTTTGCTCTTGGGGCAGCCATCTAACCGGTGCCCTGGACTGCGTGAATGCTTTCACACGACGCTGCTTCAACGAGAAGCAGCAGGAAATCTACAGGAAACTCACCAGTGGTGCAGCTCAGCTCATCGAGGACTTCTGCCGCGAGGGATCACCATTCAGGCTGAGTGAGTGGTATAACGTAATGTAGAAGACTGTGATTTCAGCTGTTGTGCTTTAAAGGATCATATGCGCAATCTAAACGACGAGAGCAATCTCCCTTGTCGAATCGTCGGCCCTGGGTACTATATTCCTTACTCGTCTACACCTCATACCGTAAGCGCCTTGAGCGACGTAGTATTCCTTGTGCTTCACACGCATGTAAACCTTTCCTTAATGCTGTGAACCACCCCTACTGGGCGTAGCGGCCGCTGCATGATGTCGCGCTGCGCGAGAAATATCTTGTTGCCGCAGTCTTTCTTGTATCCTTCACCGCATATATCTCTTGAAAAATGCCGCGTTTTTAGCTTTACAAATATCTTCTTCTGTAAAGAATGTTTTATATATCTCTCGCTTGCCCTCTACAATGCCGAATGTTCATACTTACTGTTTGTTGCGCGCTATTGTCCTTTATATAAGACCAAGCCACTCAAACACATAGCAGTGTTATGCCCTACCTGTAATTGCTGTTTGCGCTGTCTGCCGTGTTCCTGCAACGTCGTTTACTCGTCACTAATGACTCCGTCTCCTGAGACAAAGTTACACGTTCCATTCGTGTTCCAGTACTAAACGTAAACCGAATTCAGACGTGTATCTTTTGATAGTGGCATCCGTTCCTCAGTTATCTACGCCTTCCCGATATTCACTACTGTTGCATTTATATATCAGCAAGTTTGCGAATACGGCGCCTGCTAGATTTAACTTCATTTTGGATCTTTAAAAGTTTGTAGCAACCTTATGCATGCTATACGCGCTTCCAGAATGAGCACGCAGCTGTTGTTATTTCCGTTTTTGGTGGATAATGACGCGATAAAGTAGACAGGGGTAGCCTCAGTATAGCCAACGTGTTCGTCATGGTGAACTCTGTGAGCATTTACACTTATAACTTCAAGTTGGCCGCGAATACCGCATATTGTTTGACTGTAACACTATCTTCCTTGTTTTTTTTTTTTAATGTGCATGTGCAGCCTACCTGAAACACTCCAAATGCTACAAAGAACTGCAAGACGACTACAACAAGTGCGCATCCATCTACGTGGCTCAGAGGGCCGAACTCCAAGGACAAACGCTCAGCCCGCAGGATAAGATACGCAATTCGTGTTGGTACGTTAACGCAGAACGGCTTTGCATTTTATACGCTCGACTTTCGAGAGTAAAACGGTGGCAAGATAAAAGCCTTCTTTCAGCATAGCTTGACATTGGGGCAGAACCGACTGTACTTGATATCGATTTCCGAATTTCTTCGCATCTATATGAAGGGAAACTTGTGTCTACAGCGCAGTTCTGAGGTATAATGACCGGCAGCGTATCGCGTCTCCCTAAAACGGGAAGTGTATAACCACTGCCTTCGACCAGCGCTAACTTACGGCGCAGAAATTTGGAGCATAACCAAGGAACTCGAAAAGAAATTATGAGGCATGCCAAGCGCCGCGGAAATAATTGTGATAGGCGTCACATTAAGAGAGAAAAAGTAGTAAAATGGAAAACAACCAAACAGGAGTAGACGATATTCTCATTACCATTGAAAAGTAAAAAGAGGACCAGGGCATGTTACTTCATGCGCTCATTCGCCGAAAGAGCTGAACAGTGAGAGCAAAGGAATTGGTACGGAGGGATGCAAAACGCAGCCGCTGCAGAAAAATAAAAAAGATCAGATGGAGCGATGAAATCAAGAAGTTCGTAGACGTAAATTGGAACCAATTCGCGCAGGACAATCTCTTGGAAAGCCATTTCCTCTGCAGTGGACATATAATGTTATGATGATGATGATGATGATGATGATGATGATGATTTTCCATGCTGGCAATGTCATCAAATTGAGCCTTTCTGTGCCCACGAAGCTGCCGTTACCCTCACTCTAGCAGTTTTTCATGGTTTTTTTGGTCATCTGCCTACCACAGTGGTCTAGTGCTTATAGCTCTCGACAGCTGATCTCGACGCTGGTCGCGAGATTCACTCCCGGTCGCAGCGGTCGCATTTAGAGGCAGAATGCTTGAGGCCTGTGTAATATGTGCGATGTCAGTACACGTTAAAGAACCCCTGGGCGTCGAGATTGCCGGAGCCGTCCACTATGGTGTCCATCATAATCATAATGCGGATTTTGACGTAAACCGTTATAAATTAAATAATTGTCCCATCCACGATTAGACTGTGACAATCAAAGTAGCGACGGAACATTGAACCGTTCGTCGGGAGAAAGTGCCTGCTATATTATAGCAAAATCTGTACTGAAACGGAAGGTGGCCCATACTCAAGCATTAGTAGTAATTTAATTCTTTAATTCCTTTACAACATTAAATTTTTGCTGGAGAGAGGGATTTTGACAACTGCTAAGGCTCCCTTGTGATACCTGGGTGGGATGCAAGCGGTGAAATTGTGGTTCGAAGAAATTTAAACTGCGCGTATCGTGCTGCAACCAATTCTGATGAACTACAGAGCGTACCGAGCTTGACCGTGTCGTTCGTTAGAGCAATTGGCGGCAACTTTAGCATGGTTAGATCCACCTTCACTAAATAGCATTTTTTTGCTCTTCCTTCTGAGTAAAAAGCAGGCAAACAGGGGAGCGCACTTACCAAACACCACACCTCCCCACCCGATGTCTTAACAGGACAGCAAAGTGAAATCTTTTCCACGCAGAGTAGGTACAAGGTTAATTTTGTTTTAGTGCTTAAATATTCCAAGCTTCTAACGCGAGATATGTACGACGTGGGTTACTTTCTTTTTTCTCTCGCAGTCAAATGGACGGCTATAAACAGTGTGCCAAAGCGGCTGTACTCCGGCACTGCGATGCGGAAGCAGCAGAGCTCGCCGAAGACATCATCGTCAAGGCCGGTGGCTACCTGGTGACCACGCACTGCTCCGGATACCGCATAGACGAACCCAGCTGCAGCGGCTGTTCTACAATGGCAGCCACTGCGCTGCCGGCTATTCTGACATTGATGGCCTGGCTGACCTTAAGAACACAATGAGAGAACCATTCGTACTTCATCCGTAAACTATTCAGACTGGAAGGAAGAATAACGCTTATTTCTGCTGCCATGTTTCGCCAGGACTGCGGGAAAGAAAAATCAAACGGCAGTCGGAGTGCGTTCGGGACCTCAGCCGGCCTGCACACCGAGTGCTTTGTTTCGGATTCGTTTCGTCATGGCAGCCCACACCACGCAATCGAAACTGGGGATGCGGAGACCAGCAGGCATTCCACGTGACTTGTCATGTTTGTGATCGCTACATGTTTAGAGCACGTTTGTAACGGCCGTGCTCGATCACCGTAGTGCGCACGGCAGTTGAGCACGCCGTGCTCTTTCAGGCCTCGAAGCAGTCAGTGCCAACGTCGAAAGTATTCAGATTACGTCTGTCTGGGAACTCACATGCCAGCCAATCTGACGGGCTGCCGGAGTGACGGAAATGATGCGTAACTGCCTAAACACCTATCGAAGGCCTTCGTCCTTCTCTGAGATGCCAGTTTTATTGCCCGTGCTATATGCTTTCAGGAGGTCCTCCGATTTGAACGTTAATCTCGTCCCACGAATTGAGGGTGTTCATGTAATCGGAAGGCTTGAGTGAATCAAGTCTGAACCGAAGCGATTACTTTAATTGATTTCGAGCTGTCGCGCTGAGGATGACTCGCTTCTGCTATGTTGGCGGTGCTTTGCGCTGTGAGCTTGGCAAGAAAAAAATACAAATGCCAACTTCAGTTGTCTTCGGCATAAGCGTAGACTTCCTTCACCCAAAGTACTATACTCTTGCGCGAAACAGCTTCGATAGACTCACTGCTGTGAAACATTGAACGCATTCAATACCAACAGCCAGGAAGCTTACTCCTCATCATCCAAGCACAGAATACCGGATCCTTTGCTGGCGCTGCTATTATGGGAGACATTAAAAATTACTTCATATATATCAGCTTTGTAATATTAGGTTGTCCATAAAACCGTGACGAAGATGAAGAGTGAAAAAGAAATATGGGAGAATAAAAATAATGAAGTAAAAGGTCTGGTTTTAACCTTTAATTTTGAATACATCCCACAAGCATTTAGAAGCTTTCATTTCAAGACCATAAGTTAAGCCCTGATTAACCAGATAGGGCCAGGATGCACAGCGCGTTAAGTTTTCAAAGTACCATGACCATTCGGAATGGAATTCCACAAGATAATCGCAAAGGAGTGTTTGTTGGAGCCAGGATAAACTGAAAGCCGCTATCGCTCTGTGCTTTCCGCAATATATTGCGGCGTCAAGACACCCTTTTCTAGAGCAGCTGCCATTTCGTCTAGTACCACCAGCTCTCCACAGATGGCTGACCCTGTTACCCAGCCGCTAGTGCCAATAGTGCTGCCTGCAGTGTTGCCTGTGCTGAGTGACTCTATAGAGAGCGGTGCAGTTGTGGCTGTGACAATGTCGATGAAAGGCACGTCTTGAGTGTGTGAAGCATCGGAACACGTGCGCGGTTCCAGCAGTGTTCGTCGACACTGCGCTTGTGTGCTTGGAAGGACGGCGGCTACTTCGCGGTGCGTCGAACGTGCTTCGAACACGTGCTTCGGAATGCTCCGAACTGTGCCTCATCGAAGCTACAGAATACTCGCACTTTCTACGCTGCGCAGGGGACGCTATGAGGAAGTAACGACGGTGCGTTTTCAATGTGTTTCCCGGACGCTACCCTTTTCGGCTGTTGCACTTCGTTGGTTGAATGTTGATTTTAAAGTGGTTCAGTAGTGATCATTGTTATGCTTGTTGATCTTGTATTATCCTCACATTGATTTTGCGCTAATTAAACGGGCACAAAAGAAAATGCGTTCAATGACGTGCGCTACTTAAAAGTTTATTGATGACTGGTATTTAAATGCGTTGTTGCGTATACGCAGCTGCATATTTTCGAACCACCAAGGAAAATATAGTGTTGCAATAAAAACGTTGTTAGTGACATTCGTATTTGTCTCTTTCGTTCTTTTGTGTCCGTTTGGTTCGCACTAAATCAACACATTCGTAATCAAAGTGGCTCCTGGAGTTAGAGGTTGTTTTCGTTGCAAACCACTTAGTATTGCTGCCGTTCAAGTGTCGTATTTCTGTTGCAGAGTGTTAGGAGACAGTTTCGCATTTAAAATAGAGTTGAGTCTATGTTGAATCACACGCAGAGGGAATTCGAATGCACTTTTGTGTCTGTTATATTGTGGTTTTGATAAATTCGTACATCATCTTAGTCTTGTGAGCACTCAACTGCTGAGTGCGAAATTAGATGCCTAGGCCGGAGCACATAATATATATGCAGCTTGGAAGTTGCACTAAGATCATGTTTTCTGCGTTGAATAATCGTCTGGTGCTGCCGACTAAAATACAACATTGGCCGTTTCTTTCATACGCTAGTGATTGAGAATTTTTATATGTTATCGGCTTTATAATGTTATAAAAGATGGAAAGAACAAAAGAGAAGTGGTCTGGCTTACTTGTTATGGTACATTTGCATGCTTGTCTGTGAACATCGTATAGAGGCGGTGTAGCGCTAGTGTCACTTAGTCGTAAACGAGTCAAGAAATATACACGTGATAACGGCCTCCTCCGCTCCATGAAGATGGTGGTACAAGTGAAACACTGAGTGTCATAAAGGTAAACATTTGACAGAGGTCTGTCTGGTTGGGACAGAACTCAAAAATAAATAGAAACACCAACCAAGATCCAAGTTATGGAGATGCGAGGTTCCGAAGCCAATCCGGCCTCTTCCTCAGGAGCGACTGGTGCCAAGTTCCAGCTGCGCTATATAGTCTTTGGCGCGTTATATAGTCTTTGTCGAAGTGGACGACAATCCTCGAAAGCGAGACCCAATGGAAGAAACGACTGCGGCGTATACGCACGGTCTTCGTTCCGTGGCGAATCGCTTTGAGTGTGCTCGCCGCGCCAAAGACTCAGTCATCCCTGAGGAAGAGGACGGACTGGCTTAGAAACGTCGGATCTCACTAACTTGGTTCTTGGTTGGTATTTCCGTTTATTTACAGAGTACCACAGCCGTGCAAGTCCATCTTTCGCGAGTGCTGTGTGGTGTAAGTTCTTTCTTTCAGCTCGGCCTCCCGCGCTGTCGTTCAAACTCGGCACGTCTGTCGCACATATCGGGGTTGGGACTTCGTGAATTCCCGCTGAAACACTTGGCTCCAGAGCGTGGGGTCCCTGGTTCGAACCCTAGCCCTCGAAACAAAAAAAAAATTCCTCTTTCTTTCCATCCTTTTCCTTCTCCTATCTCGATCGCTAGACCAATTGACCATGTTTTAGCGATCGCCAACGACTGCGAGAGGACGTGCTCTACATGAACTACTTCGATGTGAAACCGCGAGATTGTCTGAACTGTCTGTGCGGTTACAAACAAAACTCACGCTCCTTTCCTTTAGTCTAGCAGTAAACCTGCATAAGAATTAAACGCACAAAGGAAGCGCTATCATCACGTAGAAGCCAAGCAGCGTGACCTTAGAAACTCCGAAACAAACAATACGAACAACGGTGTCTCACTGCTGTGCTTTCTGAAAAAAAAAAAGAAAAACAGGCTATGACGTGATCTGTAATTGCACGACGACCACTGTCATGTATGCGTATCCGCGCGTTCCTAATTCTCGTTGGTTGGAACATGGGAATGTGGGAACATTCCCATGTTCTCACATTTAAATAAACAAAATAAAATAGAAAAACCGTAGTGGAGGGCTCCGGAAATTTAGACCACCTGGGGTTATTTGACCGGTCACACTTTGGGAACGTCTACAATATGCGTAAATTTTTCTTGCATAAGAAATTTCTCGGTGAGTAACTTGCTTAAATATTCATATTCTTATACAGATTCTAGGGTCCAGCTGTCAATCTTGAACAATGGTTCTTTCTCCGGCCCACGTAATATTATCTTATTTACTACACGTTTGCCTTCAACGCTGCTCTAATACTTTCTGGATTGAGTTCTTCAATTAGCTTTTTGTAATTCGTCACCACCCCTGCTGAAGAACACAATGTTATCTGGAAACTGAATACTTTATATTATCCACTATTCTTTATTGCTGTTGCTCCCCACAGCTAATGAGGTGAAAAGCAGGTGCCCTTTCCTATTGCAACTGAACGTAAATTTGTGCGATCCCGGATTTTATAAAGAAGAATAGAGAGGGGAAGAATCGCTTCATAGGCAGCTTAGATTTAGACTCGAATAAAGCCTGCTTTAATTGGCGTATTAATGGGAGGCTGTGGCCGTTACTGCACCAGGGCAGGCAAAGTATAACAGTGGGCCTGAAAATAAATATGCAGAAAACCAAAGCAATGTTCAATAGCCTTGGGCGAGCACAGCGATTTCAGATAGCTGGCGAGGCACTGGAAGTAGTAAGTGAATATGTCTACTTAGGCCAGGTAGTGACCCCTGATCCGAATCATGAGGCTGAGGTGATTAGGAGGATTAGAATGGAGTGGAGTGCATTCGGCAAGCATTGTCAGATAATGAAGGGTAGCTTACCATTGTCTCTGAAGAAGAAAGTGTATAACACCTGCATCTTACCAGACTCACTTACGGGGCAGAAACTTAGAGGATAACAGGCTTCAGCTTAAATTGAGGACGAAGCAGCGAGCTATGGAACGGAAAACGGTAGGTGTAACCATAAGGGACAAAAGGAGAGCGGAGTGGGTCAGGGAACAAACGCGTGTTAGGGACATATTAATAGAAATTAAGAAGAAGAAATCGGGCGTGGGCGGGCATGTAATGCGAAGACAAGACCACCGTTGGTCATTAAGGGTAACAGAGTGGATTCCTAGAGAAGGCAAACATGCAGGGGGCGGCAGAAAGTTAGGTGGGCAGATGAGATCCGGAAGTTTGCGGGGACAAATTGGGCCCAGTTAGCACAGGACAGAGCTAGTTGGTGATCCATGGGAGAGGCCTTTGCCCTGCAGTGGGCGTAGACAGGCTGATGATGAAAACCTGCTTTCTCGCATGGAAGCTTTCGCAATTAAGGATCGCAGCATTATGAGAGGTGCCGTAGTAAAGGACACTGTTTTACCATCGATCACCTAATGTTTTATAACGTGCACCAGACTCTAACAGTCGGAGTATCTTCTCGGTTCCCTGTCAACGAGATTCGGCGGCCCCTATTGGAGTATGCGGCTTTGTGCAAAAATTGCGCTATGTGAATTACAGAAGCCTGTCACGATCACGCATGTAACAGGCACGGGACGAAAGAACTTTACCCAGTTCACAGAAAAAAATGCGTCACAGAAAAAGCCTCGCGTGTGCACGTAAAACGTTCGGCAAACGACAGCACGCACCGTGCTGATCGCGATAGCGCTGTTGTTGACGAGGCCAAAACGAGGAATGGCGTCATGGCAAGTCGGCTTCTCTGCAGAAATAAGAGGTTCCTTGTGACTGTGCTTGGCGAACGGCCGGGCAGCGGTGCATGGAAAACAGAGGCGCAACTCCGGCTCCCATATGGAGCTATATAGAGTAACTTTACGTGTATCGTGCCGCACCCTCTGCCTCAAGTAAATGAACCAACTACCTCGGCAACATGTCCTGTCTGCACGAACCTAGCATCCGAGCCATCTGTGATGTGGAATTTGCAGCTTGGTGTTACTGCCGGCGCCGATTACCGCAACGCTGGATTTCGCTTAGTAGTAAGGCTTCTTGATAAGCCTTTCACCTCAATAAAAAGAAAGCTAATTTCTACAAAGAAACCACCTTGAAGAAATCCAACCCGAGATCTCGCGTTTAAAAACACGCTACATCGTATTGAATCGGCGTAGGAGCATCCTTTTCATGGAAACTAATGAAGCGCAGGATTCGGAAAGCCAAATGTATTTACAAGCTTTACATTACGATAACTCAGCTCCGTCTACAGAATGTTGTTTCAAAATGACGCACCTTGTTGCTATTAGCCATCCATATATGCAAGGGAGAGAGACGGGAGGTGGCGGGACCACCGGAATTTTCGTTTATCAACTCCCTTTTTCCTTTTATGTAGCAAATTCGAAACTCCAATACTGAAAGAGGGGCAAGCATTCAGAAAATGACGTCCATTATAAAAGATGCCTTTCTGCGAAGAGAGGGGCCCGGTTTTCACAAGTTCGTGCTGCTCGCTTGTTCTTATCGCCAATGTTTATCTTGCTTCGCCGTCGTAAGTTCATTGGTTGTACGTTTCACTATCTCAACTTTCCGGTAAAACACATGAAGCTTTCAGACACTGCGATTCCTTTTCACCACTATACGTTAGGCATTTTGTTTTTACATTTCAATATATAGATGCGTGTTTGTGCAAAATCTTGTTAATGCGCGTTACGATAGGCACACTAATTCAATGAATGAGCGTCGGCGGAGCGCTTCCCTGAAATGGAAAATTACTTAGAGCACCAAAACATCAGTCAGAAAAAAAAAAAACAAATCAAAACAGATCATAATAAACCTCGCTTGGTAACCAGGCCCTGCAATGTGAGCTTATACTTGACACTCGAAGTTTGCTGTTTCCATTATGCGTCAGAGTTCCGGCGCTCTTAACGCACACTTGTGTCCGAGCCAATATCTTTCACTGAAACGAGTTTCGAATATCGTCCCTTTGAGGAGTTCTCCCGTGCTATTTTTGTTTGTTTTGCAGCGTACGAGAGTTGAAGGGGGAAGATTATGTTGAGACACCCCCGGATTTCCTTTCAGTACTCCGTCGCTAGCCCTAGCGAACTCCTCTAACTAACCGGACTTGGTAAAGTTTATTTTACAGCCAAGCTGGCAATGAGACATCTCCAACGGTTCCCGCGCGTTGGTGAAGGCTGACGAGTGAAAGCCTGGTCGATATCAAACCTAAAAACAACCCAACATGTTCTCAGAATGTTAAGTTAGTTTGGAACTTAACGTTAAATACTACGTCACGGAACATTTGATGCCTTTGGGTAGCATGGAATAGTTTATTGGTAAGATGCCAGCTCGTAAAGGGATAGCGTGCTGCGTGACACCAACTGCCAGAAAGAGCATCCCGCGTACACTGCCGTGACTACGGGTGTCGCTGACCAACATTGGCAGGATTATACACGTACGAAAATGCCCAACAATGTGGACGGCGGAACGACCGCCGTCAACGTTCAGTTGGTATAGAGCACCGGACGAGCTATCCGAATATTGTAGGTGCGCTTCCTACAGACGGCAAGCGATTTTCTCGTCATCTTTATTTCCTTTCCGTTTATGTCACCATTGTCACACTACAGATAAAAATCACAATTAGTGTACGCCGTGCCTTCCCTGGCGTCATTGTTGGCTTCATTAAGGTACGCACTAGGACTTTGAGATGGCTGTGAAGAAACGAACAATTTTTTGGCAGTGCTGGGTTTCAAAGCCCTGAATCTCAAGCTCGCTATATGGAAAACATAAAATACGAGCATTTCTACCACCTTTGTTCACTGGACTGCGTATCCAGTGGGCGGAAATCAAACCCATAGCTTGAAGTTCTGTGGCGGCAGAACGACCTGCGTAATCGCAGTGAGCGGATGTTAGAGATTGCGCACCTGTTTGTGCGACATAAAGTATCAAGTCGCAATAACCAACCTGTCACTTGCGCTGGGCTAAAACGATAAGAACGGCGGTCGAGCTGCTCCTTATGCTGTGCGACCTCGCATCGCGGAAAAATGAAAACGCGGCATTAGACGATGCCATAATCGAGCAAAAGCCGGCGGCTTCTGAAAACGATACAGGAAAGGGACCTTCTTTTCCAGCTCGCCGCAGCAGCGATGGCCGCTTGAGCTCCTATCTCGATGTCGACGTGCGGTCAGCTTCCTTTTGCCTCAGGGATGGATGCCGCGCGCGTCCCATATGAGATTGCCTCTTTCTATGGTTGCCATGGAAACGCAATTTTTGTTTGGCACGTATACCCCTGCAATGTAAACAAACCTAGCTGCTTCCCTTTTTCTTAATTTTTTATCTTTCTCGTTATATTCGGAGGTGGAGGTCGGAGGGTGAAAGAGGATGGAGGGACGCGCATATGGCTGGGTCTTTGCCCGGGTGATGTCCCATTACCTACTCTATTCGTGACAGGGTAAACCACTACGCGTCTTTTGGACTTCAGCTGGGGATGAGCTCCCGCGTCGCCGATATTAAATGTATGGGACGGGTTGAAATGCTTGCATGAGAAATCTGAAGGGCTGATTTGAACGAAATGTGTTTCGTTTGATAAAGCTAAACTCTATGAAATGAATATGGAAAGCAAAATTTCAGTTGCCACCAGGTGTTTCAAAGGTTCCTGAAAATGAGTATGCAACAAAAACAGAAAGAAAGAAAGAAAGAAAGAAAGAAAGAAAGAAAGAAAGAAAGAAAGAAAGAAAGAAAGAAATGGAATTCATATATGCGCGCATTTGAACTGCACCGACAAAACATTTTGTGCGTATATGAGGTACATTCACTTGAACATCTAAAGCCTATAAATGTCATATACTGATAATTTCCCTGGTTTAACACCCCAAAACCACGATGTGGTTATGAGAGAGGCCGTAGCGGAGGGACCTCCACCGAAACGCGGCCGCCGCAACCGGGATTCGATCCCGCGATCTTCGGTTGAGCAGTCAAGTGCTATAGCCACTAGGCCACAGTGGCAGGTAAAATGTACGTATATAAATTTAGAGTTTATGGTAAAGTTATAAAGAAAAGTTGGAGGATGCTTATGCTTCGCCTTTAACAGTGAAACGCTGTAGCGCCAACGAGCAGACCCCCCCCCCCCCCCCCCCTTTTTTTTTTTCCTCGAAATGTGTTCTGAGTGCTGCCCGACCGCCATCTCCCCTTAATTTCCACCTTTTCTACCGCCCCCCCCCCTCCCTCCCCCCCCCAAAAAAAATGCTTCTTGCTACGCCACTTCCACATGGCCCCGTTCGCATAGCCTTCTCAAGGCATTCTCATAGAATATTCCTTAAAATTAGGGACTTCTTCATAAAATGCTATGCTGGAATTATTTGAGTGTCCTCGTGACCGAGTTAAGTTTTCTCGTACATTAAAATTGCAGTCCCAGCTATCATGCGTGTAGGATTCAGTGGAGTCGTAGTTTACGATTGTTCTGACGACCTTCACTTTGGTAAATTCAATTATGTTCACTCGCGCAGTGCTTGCGTGGGCGGGTGCTACGCTGGTTGTAGGAAATGATTATTTCCGCCGTGGACGCTTACGCCAACGCCAGATTTTTTTACGACACGAGTTCCTCAACGCAATCGCTTTAAGGTTACGAGAGTTCTGTACAATTTATGTTCAGGATTGGTGGTGCATTTCAAAGCGGTGGATAATATATCAACTTGACCGTTTCAAATGCGCCGCTTGGTAAAGCTCAAGCAACTGTGATATCGTTTTTCAAATGTCAATTCGTGGATTTCTAGACTCCGCAAGCAGATTTTTATAACTTAGGAATTTTCAACGATTCATGCAAAATCTTTCAACTCTGCAATGATACGTTCGCTTTGCACATGCACAGAATTTCGTTTTCGTTATTTGAAGTGCAACAAATCTCACAATTTTCGACAGCGTTGTTCAACAAGAACGACTTATCAGCATGCAAGCTTTCGAATAGCATTCTTCGGACGAAAGTTGCCCTTCTATGGTGGTTCCGTTTACCACTGACCCATACTATGTGTTGTATAGCTCAGTTCAGACAAGAATAAAAGATAACAAGAAACATAAGATCGTTAGTTGCCTCGACGGACCTCCCAACACCTAGCGAGCGGGCAAGAAAAATATAACCATAGTTCAGATATTGCCCCACGATGGTGGTCTAGTGGTTGTGGCACTCGGCTGCAGATCCGAAGGTCGCGGGATTGAATTCCGGCCGCGGCGGCTGCATTTCGGTGGAGGCGAAATGTTGAGGCACGTGTGCTGTGCGATGTCACTGCACGTTAAAGCACCCCAGGTGGTCGAAATTTCCGGAGATCTCCACTATGGCGTCTCTCATAATCAGAGCTGGTTTTGGGACGTTAAGCCCCACAAATCAATCATAGTTCGGATATTGATAAGCAGTCGCGAGTATTCGTTACTAAATACGTTGCTAAATACGTTGCTAAATACCAGTTTGTTGGTATTGATTATGTGCACATGACGCATGGACGGCGCTTCTTAAGGCTAGTACGACAACATCGCAGACTATACCAACGCAACATACTCATCACTGTAGCCGACAAGTTTAAGTGCAATAAAGGAGCAAACTGAACATTTTAGTACCTGCGTCTTTGATGAACCACAGAATCATAATAACAATTGATGGGTTTTACGTGGCATGATGAGAGGTACAGGCGCGAGCAAAAGTATACGGACCACGCGAGCGCGTGCCAAACTGGCTTTCCGCTCCACCTAGCGGAACGCCGCCTAACGGCCACCGGAGAGCACCACCGGAAATTAGTCTACTCGCTACCCGCTAGCACGTAAATTTTTCAGTGCCGTGCACCGCATTGTTAGTTTGCTGTTTCCACGCACAGCGCTCGTCGGCGGTAAGAACGCCACATATCTGCCTTGATAGCGGTATCAAAGCCGTCACGGCCTGCATCGACCAGTGTGCCGAAGAAGAGATATCAGTTTCGCGAAGCGCTATCGTCATATGAACCCGTGGATTCGGATACCGAAGAGCGCTTAGCGTTAGAAAGAGAAAGGTGGAAAATACTTGTTCACAGTTGGAAAAACAGACAGGCCCTAGATTTAAGGAGGGATGCTTCTTGCACGTAGCGCTGCTGTCGATCGCAGCTGACGTGACGGAAGTGTCGCGAAGAGCCTGTGAGCCACGCGATGCCGTGGTCCGTATACTTTTGCTCGCGCCTGTACGTCCCGTGGTGGAGGGCCCCGCAATAATTTTCCCCACCTGGGGTGTTTTAACGTTCATCTAAATCCTTTCTTCATTTCGCCCCCATCGAAATGCAGCCGTCGTGGCCGGGATTCGATGCCGCTACCGCGAGCTTACCAAGACAAAACACGAACCGCTAGGCTACCACGACAAGCAACGACAGGACAAAAGTGCGTCGCACTGATAACATTCACGTGACGTCACAAACCTGGATTCCTGCCGTCCTGCAACTACAAAACCTTAAGCAGAATGAATGGCTCAAAATTTAAACAGGAGACGAGAGGAAGACAAGATGGTGTTGTTCCGTGTTCGTATTCTGCGCCGTAGATTCTGCTTAACGATGAGCAAGCGCAGACCGAGAGAGACACTGCTGGCCGCGACTGTTCGATGCGCGCGTGCCTCTGTGCGAGCACCGGGGCTGCTTGCTGGGGCGCCTATTCCTCTTCCTCGACGGATCGCCACACCTTCATTATTAAGGAAAAGGCGTGCAAAACGGTGGTGTAGTTGTTGCGGTGCTCGGTGCCACCCAAAAAACGCGGGTTCGATCCCGGCCGCGGCGGTCGCATTTTCGATGGAGGCGAAAATGCCAGAGGCCCGTGTACTGTGCGTTGTCAGTGCACGTTAAAGAACCCCAGGTGGTCAAAATTTTCCGGAGCCCTCCACTACGGCATTTCTCTCCTTCCTATCTCTTTCACCCCCTTTCCTCCACCCCCACGGACGTTTAGCCGTTCTCCCGGCATTGGTTGCAGAAATTAGCGCCCTTTCCTTAACCGAACCACAACCATCGTCATCAAAACACGGACACCAGGAAAGAGGAGTGGACAACACGAAGGAAACAACAACGAACGCCGGCGTTCGTGTTATCCGCTCCTCTTATGTCCATGCTTTGCACGCCTTTTCTTGCTATATAATGAATCCTTACCAACCCGCTCAGCTTTCTGTCCTATTCATTTTGCAGCTACAACGTGCTCGTTTCAATGAGGCCAACAAAAGTCATCATTATATGATACTTACTGTGACACCGTAAAAGCAGTGCTATGCTGTTCTACTAAGACCCGGTGGTACTTAAGAGATGAGGCAATGAACATATTAAACACATACTCACAGCTGCGTTGGCACGTCGCTAGCGTTGCCGGTGCATGATTCCACAGGCCCTTGATGTCGTGAATACTGGACACACCAGTGGATTTTCAGACTCATTAAGCTCATGAGCGAAAGAAGAGCATGCTCATGCTCGACAGCTGCACATGTTCACAGCACACTGGCAGAGTTTCTGCAGTTCTCGTTCGACATGTGCTACATCTGACGGCTCACGCTTAACCGCGCGCGCTGTGCAAGAGTAGGCACTCGTAATGCGGGAACACGTCGTAGTCTGCCCGCAAGTCGCGATCGACGAGATAAAGGCAGCGATGGCGCGTTTCCATCGGCCCGGAGACGGCAGCAGATATCTACCGGCGGCCCGACGAAACTTCAAGCGCCCGTTGCCGTAGCAACCGGCGCTTTGCGGCAAACCCAAAAATAGATCCTTGTCGTAGCAAGGAAGGCGCATGCTTCACGTATACGTCTGCCTTCGGATATATGAACTGAGTTGGATATGCTGTCTCGTCTGCCACTGGATTGACCGCGAAGCGCCGGTTGGTATAGCCATGCAACGAGAGATGAATCCTTTCTTGTCTTGCGTCGCGCCACCGATGCGTGGCGCTACCATTGCTTGACCACTGGACGAGTGCTGTTATATTGCCTGAGGTCGACCTGGTATCGCGAATGTCCGCACCAAAGAATGGATACTTCACATCATCTCCACGCTCTACGTACACCTACGGATGGAGGAGGAATTTGGTTGGGCGGGTCCGAGGCCTCCGAGCATGTTACTTCGAGGAAGAGCTGCGCAGCTTACCGGGAATTGTCTGAACTCTTCTGAGGTGAGGCGTTTTGGATATGATTGACATTCTTCGTGGCTCACCTAACGCCAATTAAAGGATTTGGTTGCCTGCACGCGATTTGCGTACATTGCGGTCCGCGCTTTCCTGCCGTCAGTTCTGGCTTGCGCGAAGGCAATTTTTTGTGATGCAGCCACGTTATTCCTGAGGCTTTCAGGTGCGGGTCACCTTAGGAGGGGGGGCTGGCCTGCAGCGTGCCTCTGCTGTCGTCACGGTGGGCCCATCGTGGAGGCAGTGCAGTTGCATTTTGCAGGAGGTGAAATGCCCGGACGCAGTACGATATCAGTGCGCGTCACAGAACCTCCAAGTGGTGGGAATTTTCGGAGTCACTTACTACAGCACACCTCATAACGATATCGTTGTTTTAGTGCGTAAAACAGCGGCAGTTATTATTAGCCTGTGAGATGGTGCAACTTACGCTATGCAAAACTATCAACAATCTGAAAGCGCTCGTGACGGCGTTTGTTGCACCGTGTATTCATAGATGGTAAGTTCACAATACACCCCGATCAAGATCTCGGAATTCGTGATGCATCTGGTGCTTCTCAAAGCTAGGCTTGGACGATAACGTACCATTAGAGGTAAGGTAAAGCGCAAAAGAGTTTCAAGCGACGATAACAAGAGAAAACCAGGCGGGCGGCTTTCCTCGAGTCCCGTCCATTATAATTTCACTTCTTTAAGTTGCCATCTGAAAGTGACGAGGCCCTATTGACCCAAATTGACGCACGACTCAACTAATTACACGGCTCACCTCATGGTCCATACCGAAACATCGTCCTGAACACTTGCACCTCTGGGATACTTGTTCGGATAGTCGTGGGTAGCAAAATAACAGAGGCAGACGAACGAAAGGAGAGAACGAGCGACGTACTCAAGTCAAGGTTCCTGTCGCAGTTCTCCCGTTTTTTTTTCTACTTTCTTTATTTTTCTCATAGTCGTCGGCACTGGCACTAGACGGAAGATAGTGGTGACCGATGCAGTGTTTAGCTGATAAAGTGTTTCCATGCGGAGCGCAAAAACACGGGCTAGATTCCGTCATAAGGCACCGGCATTTCGATGGGGGCGAGGTATAAGAACGCCCATGCCTTTTTATTTAGGTGTAAAGAAATCCTGATGGTGAAAACTATTTCAAAGTCCTCTACTGCAGAGTGCCTGATTATGACAACATTGTGGATATGTTGTGTAACATCGAAAATATAAAATACGACGGAAAATGACAATTTGCGCCAAGAACAGACTTTCGCAACAACAATACAAATTACTTTTTTGATCGGAGACGTCCTACTAACATACGGGTTAGCCAGCGCCTTTTGTGGTTCAACTGATTACACAAAGAAAGATCCACATAGTAACAACAAAGCAGCCTTAGTCGATGCGGTTCGTCACTTCAAGTAAACAGTTTCCGCGGGGAAAACAGCAGCCCATTTGTTGGCGGGCGTAATTAAATTTAGCAGTAGGAAGTTGCCGATGGGGAAACTACTGCGGCATTTATACACAAAAGATGGGTTGGGGCGTGGAAGTTTGTTTAACAGCGCGCACGCGCGCACGCCTTTCCATTCTTATTTGCCTGTCTTTTCCTTTTGCCCTTTACGAAAGAGCTTTGTATGTAACTGTTAACTTAGGTAGACAAGTGCTTGAAGTGCGGTCGGTATTTTCGTCTCATTTGATCGAAACGCGATTTAATAGAGTACTCTGCACCTCGAGAGATAATTTCTTGTTCCTTTTTCTATCTACTGCTGAACGATGTCGCAACGGAAGGAATTAAGCGTCCCTTCCGGGCTCCGAGTTCATTCAAGCTCTTTGTAAAGACGACTACCCAGGTTCCTTTGTGGTTCACTCCGCATCGACGTGCTTCAATCGCCGGCAGATTTCACGCCCTTTCTAATTTGCGAGATATGCAAATTCTGGGCCTACAGTCTTGTGCAACGACCTACACAGGAAAAAAGAAAAATATTCCGATGCATGCGATAAACCTAGCAAACATAAATTTATTGAACGACACCAAGGCCACATTTTACGGTTTCGCAATGGTTTAGAGCGTGTTGTTGCATAAACACCCGTGGTGGTGCCTTCGCCGAACAACCAGATTCAACGACATTTGTTTTTTAGTTTTTAGGTTAACAGTTTCTAAGGTAGGTACCGTTTACGCTGTCTGTACAAAAGGCATTGGCCAATTTAATTATCCTTTAAGGTCTGGCGCTTTAGGTTCTAGACAGAGAGAGAGAGAGTTGAGAAGGAAGGCAGTGAAGTTAACCAGTATCTGGGGTCCGGTTTGCTACCCTGCGTTGGTGCATAGGGGGAAAACGGCATGAGGAAGTGGACAGATAAAGGGAGAGAAAAAAATAACAAGAAGGGACACTCGTAGAGAGAAAAAAATATAAACGAAAGAAAAAAAGAACGCGCACCACACAATGGAGTTACAGTCTTCCAGATAGGCCGGTCGCTCGGAAGAACAGCACTAGTGCTGGCACACCTATTTGTGCGACATTTAGTTACGACACACGAAACGGTATATGTGGTACTGCGATACAAGGGGCAGAATAGCTTAAATTCCGTTTGATATGTGCCTTGCTTTTGGTATCTACTTATCACCAACGTTATGATTCAACAAGCATAATAAATCTCTTTTGCATACTTAACAAAAACTATTGATAGTAATCTAGCTAGTTAGGACTCACGTGATCCAGACTGCTCGTTCTAAAGAGATCACCACTTGTATGTGTGAAAAGACAGAATCTTGGTAAGCTAAGAGAAAAAACACGGAGTCCTTACCGTGCGCTAACGTTTCAAACTTGATAAAGGGAAGCGCGAGCACTACGTTTATGTAGAAGTGGTGCGCTAAGTTTTATCGCTTATTTTCTTTTTCGAAGCACGTAAGGCGTCCAAGCTGCGCCTCTTCTGAGCGGCGAGTCACAGACGACAAAGTGCCACGTGCAGGGGAATCAAAGCAAATATTTGCCCTTGGGTGGCTCTCAAAAATTTAACTCCGGTCATTTCTGCCAGAACTCTGCTGGCGTCGTCAGAGTTCACCTTCCGCGCTTCTCGCGACAGAGCGCACTACGGCGCTTGATTATTCCAGCCCCTTAATGTTCTGAGCAGTACAAGCAAGCTTTTACTGCGGCTTCAAAGGCAGGTACAGAATACCCAATGAGGAAAACAGCCCTCAGCCGCTGCGATAACTATGGGCTTCCTTTCCTTTTCGTTCGACTTAGATTCACCGTGCGCTATCTGCACATACTGTTATTCAGTTTGACAATGTTATGCATTGGGCTTTTCTTTCTTTTTTCTTTCTTGGCCCGACAACAGGAACTGTTTGTGCGAAAAGCACGAATGATCGTGTTTCGGCACGTTGACTCGGGTAATTTGATAAACCAACCGCTGCAGCCTGCTTGGAAAAAAAAAAAGAGGTTTAGTTGCGATGTAACAGGCGCTCTAGCATTCAATGGGGCCATTATGTTTGCTCTCAAAACTGTGCGTGATAGGGAAACAGAAAAAAAAAAAAATTCGCTCCTACCAACACCTTGATAACGTGAAATCGCCTAAAAAGGGAAGCAAACAAGAAAAGAAAGGTCGCAGTTTTATCCGTGGATTGTACGAAGCGGTTGCAATAGCGAAGTAAATGTGACTATCTTCTCTTTTGTGCACGCATCCACGAGCCGCCGCGTTGGCTGTGTGGTGAAAAAAGAGAAACCCACCTTCGCGTGCTTACGGTATTTAATGAAGAAATAGATTGATTAATTTGTGGGGTTTAATGTCCCAAAACCAGCTCTGATTATGAGAGACGCCGTAGTGGAGGTCTCCGGAAATTTCGACCACCTGGGATTCTTCAACGTGCGCTGACATCGCACAACACGCGGATCTCGACATTTGGCCTCCATCGAAGTGCAGCCGCCGCGGCCGGGATTCGATCCCGCGACCTTCGGATCAGCAGCCGAATGCCATAACCACGAGACCACAGTGGCGGGGTATTAATGAAGAAATAAACGCTTATTCTAGATACAACGAATTTCAATAACACCACGTAGGTATCTTAACGAACACAATCCACACAGAAGTAACAAACGGACGCAACACTTTTTTATCTGAGAGCCATGGCTTCCGACTCCGCCATTATACTTCAACCTCGTCGTATCCTATCTTCCCTCGTCCATTCTGCCCCACAACGGTTCCTTTTGCCGCGTTGCAGTATGTACATGTTGCATCTGAAGTTATGCCCCGCCACGGTGGTCTAGTGGCTATGGTACTCGGCTGCTGATCCGAGGGTCGCGGGATCGAATCCCGGCCGCGGCGGCTGCATTTCGATGGAGGCGAAATGCTGAGGCCCGTGTGCTGTGCGATGTCAGCGCCCGTTAAAGAACCCCAGGTGGTCGAAATTTCCGGAGCTCTCCACCACGGCGTCTCTCATAATCAGAGCTGGTTTTGGGACGTTAAACCCCACATAACATAACAACAACAACATCTGAAGTTATGACGTGTTCAAGGCGACAGCTTTCTCAGCAGATTTATATTCACAGCGTTTAACGGTCACTGCAACATTTGTCTCCTTATATTTTAACGCGTGATTTACCTTCTGCGGACGCCGAACAAAAACAAGGCAACGACGTGTGGCAGCCATGAAACGCGAACAGAGTCGTGAGCACTACAATGTAGCATCGTGAGTATAACGGCAGAAAAGGGGCAGTGAAAGCGACAACGGTAGCGCTCTTGCTACAGCAGCGCGCCTCGTTCGTCAGCGCAGAGAAGAATTTGAAGCCAGTTCCAAGCCCGTGCAGTCTGAGTAACCAGCGTAGCTGGCAAGCAAGCGCGACAACCTTGCGAACGCAGATTGATTCATCTCTACATCTTCTTCTTTCTTTAACTCTTTCTACAACTTCTCCTTCTCTCTGTAATCTGTCTTTCTTTCTCTCTTTGTATATTGCACTCTCTCCTCTTTTTCTCACCATTACTTCTCTTTCCCGCCATTTGCTACACTAATTACTATACTGCACATGGCTATGCTATGGGTTTACCCTCTCAGCTTTTTCTTTTCCTTCTCATTTCCCTCTTCCTCACCCTCCCTTTCACTTTGGTATCCCCGTGCTAAACTGTGCTGTTGAAGGCAATGCCATACTTCACCCTCTTCCATACCCCTTTACTTGATCCTTACCCTCGCGTCACGCCTCCTTATCCTCACTTCTCTTTCCCACCACCTCGCTATGCATGGTTATGCTATATTAAGAGCTGGTTGGCGCATATACCATTTTCTGTGTCGGATACCTGCCTTTATGTAGTAGAGGGCTGAGGGCATGAGCGCAAGAAAAAAAAAAAAGAAGTTCGCGCTCAAACGCTGCACATTGGGCATTTCATAGGAGAAGCGCATGCGCACATATTTCATGACGATGATACTTTCTGTACGCTCCGAGCTACGCTGTTAAAACGATCCTGCAGATTCCACGTATTGTGGGAAATGCGAAGCAGTCAGCGAGGAAATTGTTTATGACAAATTGTTTGTCATTCAGCGAAGTGTTGCGAGTAGGATCAAGATGTTTGTGCAAAGCGTATGATTACACTCACGTGAGTATATGCTTGACGTGGGCTAACCAGGAATGTAGACAGCACCGTCGCGACTGAATCGTAACGAATGGTACGACGAAACGTTGCCATTCACGTTAGTTCAAAGCACAGACGTCTGTTTTTCCAAAGAAAAATGCACTGGACGGCGCGTTGTGTTACCATAAACATCGTTCGTTGATATTCCTACGGGATCGAGCATGTATAGAAGCGCAATTCATGTTACACAAGCACCATCATTACAATTGCATGTGCGATACGTTATGTTATCCTACCGTATGGGGAGAACTATCATAGCCTAGTGGTAGCGTGCTTGCTTGACACCTCAAGGAGATATGTTCGATACCCCTCCCACCACTTGGTAAGTTGAACGTGTGTCTGAGTGCCTGTTATGTCTGTATTTCAACAAAGGAGGAGAAGCGCTGTCCCTTCCTTGTTTTATGAGCATAAAGCTCTTCAAATAGGTCATCGGGTATGTGGGCTGGTCCTATAGAGGCAGTGCACTGTGTGTCAGCTGTGGAAAACTACGAGTGACTCCAGTATCGTTAATCTTGACGTACATGACGAGTACATCACGTTGGTGATGTAAAGATCAGTCATTCATGTTTGTCATACATTGATATCCTACCTCCCAATTATATGGGTATACCAGGTGAACGAGGCGACCAGGAGAGGCGGCTGGATAGATAGATGCGGTCGAAGTGACCCAAGTTCGCCAAGAAATTAAAATGTCGCCAGCCCTTCTGCTCCCCGAAGGTGGTCGAACAGCGAAGCTTTATTAGTTGCACCGAGATTATATCTCGAACAAACCGTTCTTTCTTTCTTTTCTGCGTTGAGAGGCGCTGCCTACATGATTTTCCCACAACAGCTGTCGAAAAGGAGAAGCACGGGCAAGCAGAGATGCTCACATAGAGAACTTTGCAAGGCCAGACAAAATAAATCCACACACAATTAGAGCATAGTTAAGCACACCGGACACGGCAGCGTGTGTTTCTTCAGTCGCATGGTCTCGTATAGACACAATGATGTACTACAACATTCTACGCCGACAAACTGTTCCGGCACTACGTAGTGTACTTTCACAAAAGTGATCCACTGAATAATAACTTACTGACGACGGTTCAGAAACGATTCCATTTCCAGGACCTGTAGTATAAAGTAATGAGTTTTCGGCCTTCACTGTAGCGACACGCCTTGAACCCTGTGACGCAGTTAGTTTCAGCCGATTTCAGAAAGCAACATGAGCGGCGGAACAGACAATTTCTCCGGATGGACTTGTATCTCCAGCAACAAAGGAATGCTCGACGCTGCGGTCCTCGTCTCTTCATTGTGCTTCAAGTTACGTTTTCTTTTCTTTCTCTTTCGTATTCTTTCAGACCGTACACCTTCGTTCTCTCTTGCTTAAACTGTGCAGCACACTGATAGCTTAGAATGCCAATGTCAGCGAGATGACGTACGAAAATGAACAAGTGTTCATATCTGAGAAGCGTTTGCGAGCGACCGAGTTCGACCATAGTGTTGGTAGCGGTTGCTTCTCGATTTGTAGTTCAGCAGGTCTTCTTTAAGGGCAACTCCGGCGGTTTTTTCACCATGTTCCGATATTAATGTTTTCCAATGGTACTGATAGTCCTATAACCGCCAGGGTGGTTCAGCTTGCTCAGAAACGCACCAATAATTTTAAATCAGCAACTGAAAGTCGTCTTCAAACCGAAACCGAAACGGGTAGATGCTTCGTGGAGTATGTGCGGTGACGTCACAACCTTCCCAGTCACCATAAATATGGAAATGGCGCCAAAGAAGGGAGGTCATTCAAAGATATATTGAGTTATGCCGGCTTTTGTGATCTCGACAGCGAGGATTTGAGCGCCGAAGTATCGCTGTTTTGCTTTTGTAGGCCCGCTGGCTCGGGTAGGCAGCGCGGAGGTGTCGACGTCAAAAACACAGGGTGCATAGTGCACTTCTACCGTGGCCGAGTACGATTTGTGTTGAACACAGGGTGGCCCGTGTGATAATCCGCTAAAAAATATTAAAATTCATTTACAGGAAAAATAAATGACCTACATCCGCCTGGCTTGGCATATATGATTACACTACCGAGGAGAATATATATCGAAAACTTTATTCAGATCAGCGGACACTGAAAAATCGCAAGAGTTGCCCTTTAAAGACTTCAGGTGGCTTTTGCTCGAGATTCTCGCTAACGTAGCATTATGAACACAGGCTTATAAACACAGGTTTATGAGTACAGGCGAGCGGAAGCGATATATCATAAACTTCCGTAAGCGAGACATCCTAAGAAACCTTTAGAGACATATTGAACGACATATTATGACTGCGCATTGATGATGTTATAGTGTTTAAACGGAAATTTGGAGGCGTGTTACTGACACTACAGTGCCTTCGTAAACTCTTCTCCTCTTCCTTCTTTCCCAAGCTCAGGGTTAGCGAACCGGAGATGCCCTCTAGTTGACCTCCCTGTCCTGTCTTTAGCTTTCTATTTCTTAGCAGTAATAACGCACCGAATTCGGGGCTTACACACGTCGTAGTGTAGCATCCGTCAGCAACATATATGTGCGCGTTTACTGTTGTAGTATGTATAGAAATGTGGTTATTGACATTCCGAAACTGCACATTTGGCTAGGTGCAACTGAAACGTAATCACCGTCGCCACGGTCTCCACCATCAAAATGCCCACATGGAAACGTACCTGCGACTAGTCCTAAGCGGCTGAACGCCTCAAGCACTATGCCACGCTGGCGCGTAATTTGCACGATTCGCGCACGGAAAAACTGCGAGAACATGCTCCCGTCAAACATACGCTCGTAATTCGTTCCGCAATAACTCCCCTTTTTACGCACTTTGGATCGCATTTACGAGTAAACCGTCATCCACAATTTTCGTGCATTTGTTTCATCAGAGCCGCTCGTAGAAAAAAAGAACTTTTCTTTTTTCATTTTTTTTTCATTGAGCGGCAGCGGTTGGCACACCGCTGCTGGCACACCGTCCAGTCAAGAAACATAAGGAGCGATTTCGCAAGATATTCACACAGCGGAAACATTCATTAAATCGTGTGCTGAAGCAATCGGGAACAGCGAGAAAACAGTGAGCAATTCAGAAGCGCCTCACACTAAAGAATGTTCTTTTATGTAAAAATTTGAAGGCAACCCCAGTAGGTCTTTGAACAATTTCCAAAAAGTTTTATTTGGCAGGGCTCCTCTCATTTATAAAACACACACACACACACACACACACACACACACACACACACACACACACACACACACACACACACACACACACACACACACACACACACACACACACACACACACACACACACACACGCACGCACACGCACGCACGCACGTACACGCACCGTTTGCTAGAGGCGTTCAGCATATTAAGGCGAAAAAAAAAAGAAGCCGCCTGGCGAAGTGTTTGAAGTCATCAGTAGAACTCCCTTTTTTGTTTTACCTTGATGTTGTAGAGCCATCTTTCGAAACTAATGATTATAAAATGCGAGTATGAAATGTTCCGGCCTGCGTTACTTGATCACTAAATATATAAAACTAAACGCGCTCTACGTTCACAGCGTTCCGTCTGAACCAGTTATGACTCTATAATAACATCGGTGGCTGACGAGACTACCTAACGAGAACTTGAGTTTTCCTACACCAGTAACAATGTGACCAATGCAAGGTTATCGGTCTCGATCTCGTACATTTCTCGCCACACAGAAATACTAATAAAATAAATAAAAGCAGTTTTAAGTATCCGAAAGCTTATGTGAAAGTTCACGGAGCAAGTGAAATGAACGTATATAGAATAAATACGGGACGTGAAACACGAGTTCTCTAAGGCACTCCGGAAAAGCTGTGCATACAATTCCACAGAGAAGTCGAAATGAGCATATAAGAAGAAAGACGTTCTTGACGCACAAGTTATCTGAGACACTTCCGGAAACGTACTGTATCGCACCAACAAACCTGCACATACAAAGTTAATCTATTTTGTTACGGCCTTGATACCTAGCAGGCACGTACATACAGCACATAGAAACAACGTCGTTCCTGCTTTTGTGCCATCATTCGGTAATGGCAAAGACAACAGAGGTATCGTTGTTTTGGCGCTGAGCCTGCGCACCGATCCAAATTCGATGAACGAATGCATACCATAGCAGATCAAAGCGGGCACGCGCTTAACTCACACAAATCATCCGCGAACCGAATTATGTTACCACGGACGATAAGCTGTGCAAGCAGAACACAGTGCTGCGAGTCTTATTTATGCTTGCTATGAGAATCGGCCGTTAAACCTTTTTCTTCTCGGCGCACGTGTCTACTGTGTTTCACCAGCCTCCATGACTTAGTGACCATGGGTTGATTAGCCGAGGAGGCGAGGCAAACTTGCGATACATCAACGAAGAACACACTGGAGTATTACAAAGGCTCAACAGTCGATGAAAAACGTGGATGCCTGTTGAAATGATTGCAGCCGTTCAGGGCTAAACCGAATTCCTCCATAGCGGCACCTTCCGCAAGGCTTCTGCAACAAATTGAGACGTCTACAGTGGGTAACAATATTGCGACTGTGGAACATCGCCTGTAGAGAGTCATCCGATTTGTGTCGTAATTCTTGTTGATTTGTGGGGTTTTACGTTCCAAAACCAGCTCTGATTATGAGAGACGCCGTAGTGGAGGTCTCCGGAAATTTCGACCACCTGGGATTCTTTAACGTGCACTGACATCGCACAGCACACGGGCCTCAACATTTCGCCTCCATCAAAATGCAGCCGCCGCGGGCGGGATTCGATACCGCGACCCTCTGATCAGCAGCCGAGTACCATAGCCACTAGACCACCGTGGCGGGGCGTGTCGTAATTCTAGTTAATTACGTGGTATACAAGCGAACCACAAGTAAAGCGGACATTTCAGCAAATTGGCGTCGGGTGATGTGCACATGCACAACATCACCCGACGCCGATTTGCTGTAATGTCTTCTTTACTCGCGGCGTAACAAATGATTGACGGGGACATTTGACCTAAAGATAACCGATCAAGACGGACACGCCGTGTTTTTCGTTGCGTTGCCATCGATGTGCTTAGATAATCAATATATATATCTATAACCTTCCAGACGAAAGGAAAAAAGAAAAGAAAAAGAAAAGCAGGAAGATGTACGGGTGTGCCTGCGCAACACAGATGCGTAGTGCACTGCAGAGCCGTGCGCTCCAGTGTTCAAGGTTCGCTCTCTTGGCTGTCGAAGGCAAATAACAAGATTAGCCGAGCCAGATGGTTCTTGATTGATAATACTTCGATCTTCGCGCAGTACGAGCAGTGCACATCAGACTGGCTGTCTCATTTCTCATCATTACCTTATGTTTCCTATTTTTAGTTCCTTGAAGTGTTGCGTGTGCCTTGCATAAGGTAGGCAGGGAGCGGGTATAGGATAAATTGAACACCACCTTTTCTTAGTGAAGTTCATGACAAAAGTATTGTTACTTCACGATCACGGTGCTTCGAGATATCGATTATTGCGCGCTCGTGCTGCCAATTGCTAGGCTCGTGGTTAGCTCAGTTCTTCGAGCGACCAGTATTCGAAAACCGCCAGTGTTCTGACACTGGCCACTATTGTAACACGGGTGTGATATCAGCGAAAACAGTATTGCGGAATTCCGCAAGGTGGAATAGTATTTATGACATTAAGTGTTATTATTCCACATTGCGGAATGCCGCAGAACTTATTTCGCCATATTCATACCCTTGTGCTTCGAGTTGTCGGATCAATTCGCCCTTCCAGTGCCATTTTTTAGCCCCGGACATGGCGTTAGTGCTGGCTTTCAACACCGGACCACAGCGAACCTTTAGTTATACAGGGTGTTTTTTTTTTTTTTAAGTTGCAACACGTTTTTAAAATTAGAAAAACATAAATCGCGGGAATGTCTTGTGTACCATTCGAGTATACGGATTGGCGGCCTCTAGATACAGAACAATCTGCGCACTTGTATGCATAATTAGCGAAATTACGCTATTTGAGTTTTTAATTATCAGTAATTGGTGGCTACAGCAAATGAGTACTTTGGAGCCCGTCCTCGACACTACCTATCCCAGCGATCAAATTTTGAATAGCAGAGTGCATGTCGGAGCTACGCGAACAATTAGTTCCCCGTTGCAGGCTCCTTGAAACCGAAATCTGCCGGAAAAAGAGCGTCTGTGACGTCAATGTCGCCGCACCCACGGCTTTCGTCACTCGCCACTCGCCCGTGGTCACCGCCGCTCCGGCCGCGCAAGCAGCTTGTGTTATCTCCTTGTTCTCTGCGGTGTTGGGCGCCGCGGGCGAGTGACGAAAGCCGTGGGGGCGGCGACATCGACGTCGCAGACGCTCTTTTTCCGGCAGATTTCGGTATCAAGGAGCCTGCAACGGGGAACTAATTGTTCGCGTAGCTCCGACATGCATTCCGCTATTCAAAATTTGATCGTTGGGATAAGTAGTGTCGAGGACGGGCTCCAAAGTACTCATTTGCTGTAGCCACCAATTACTGATAATTAAAAACTCAAATAGCGTAATTTCGCTAATTATGCATACAAGTGCGCAAATTGTTCTGTATCTAGAGGCCGCCATCCGTATACTCGAATGGTACACAAGACATTCCCGCGATTTATGTTTTTCTAATTTTAAAAATGTGTTGCAACTAAAAAAAAAAAACACCCTGTATAACATGCTTTCATTTCTGTTAAATTGCTGTAGCTTTTTCCTACTAACGGGTGGATGCTAATATTGTGATTCATAAAGTATTGCAATGAACTGCTCTCTTGCTGCTCATTCTTTTGGGACAACGTGTACGTGTCAGATCCTGTCAAAATGTAAGCCTGACTGTGTACATTTTGACGCAATCACATCCCATTTTGAAAACGAAGGAACGGTCTGTTTAGGCAAATGACTTGCGTATGCCTAAAGCTGTCGGTTTAAAATTTTTATTCGTTTGGTTTAGCTCTTTCACTTGTGCTTAGTCATACAGATTACTACTTTCGGGCTCTATACACACTATATTATCTCGCTCTTCGCTCACTTCACTGGTTCATTATCAATGTATTCCGAATGTTAGTATAGGACTCTACATAGGTCAACCCGTCTGGCTCGCGTATTCTCTAAGTTGTTCCAACTGACTTGCGCCATCATAGAGTTCGTGCACTCCATCAGCCATTAGCAACCTTCTAAAATGCTTACAAAACTCACCGCCGCCACGACTCTCTAGGTAACAGCTTGAACGTACGACCACCACTTCTCTACAACTTGCTGTCTTTTGTAATGTAATCATAGATGCCGCTATAGTGTCTGTCCCCAGCGCGACTTGCGTGCTTCCCACACGTGTGAAGTTTCATCAGACTGTCATTGAGCCTAACCCCCTATCTACAATAAGAATCGAGGCGTTTTTCTTGTGCCCGTGCTGCTGACCTAAATAATGTATAATATTTACTTCTTTGATGCAGTATCGCGTTGCTGAGGAGCTGCGCATGCAACTCCGATTGGTCGTTGTCTTTTCGCTAATCTGCGTGCGTTTTTCCAAGTGGCCTTAAGGGAAATTTTCAGCGTGCGCAAGCACTATTTCTGAGCAACAGGCATGCAAAACCATCATCCACCAATAAATTCTGAAGTAAGATTGCTGTAATGTTAATGAAGTTCATTCTTGCGGGCTAATTGCTTGCGAGAATCCCTTTAGATTCGTCTCGTGCGTTAGGCAGAGTGATCTTGTGAGATAAGCGCTTATTATCTTTCCAACTTCGCCGGATAATGTTTTTTGTACTGCTGCGGTTCTTCTGTCATGCGGGCGAGCTGTAATTTGTGAAGAACGGAAGTGTCCTTTCTCGACGTTTTCTAGGCTGAGTTAAACAACGACAGGTGTTTCGCTCTGGTTGTTTTGGTTGGAGTATGACTATTGGTTAGTTTGCGCACCTTTGATTTGAACATTCACATGTTTTCTACGACATTGTCCTTATTGTACGCAGGTGAGTGTCCATTATGCGTTATCTTTGGTGTTAGCTGGAAGGTATAGTCTGCCTTAATCAGCTCCTAATTTATAATAGCTGATTTGTTCAAGGTAAGAGAGCGAAGGGGTACCGTAGGAACGGGTTGTCTATACAAAATTACGTTCGGTAAATGTTAAAGGTACTTCGTCGCCGATTGGAGGATGTGGGTTAGTGCGAATCCCAGATGCTATAGTTATAACCCAGCGCGGTTGCCTTGTAGGCAGGACAAAAGGATCCGCTGTTGGGATAGTTGGTGCATCTTTAGAAAATGCACCTTTTGCGCAGCGCACTACGGAAATACACATTGTGTCAGAACCCGTAGATGTCGTTTATGTGTTCCTTGTTCGCGCAGTTTTATTGCGCTGCAAACAAGGTGTGTTTCCTGCAGCTAGGGCACCTGAATGCTGGCTCGAAGGCCATGGAATGGAGGTCTGGCTGCGGCTGCAGAATTTCAGTGGAGACTAAGTGAGAGGCACGCGTACTGTGCGGTATCTGTGCACGTTAAAGAAACCCAAGTAGTCGAAATTTGAGAAGCCCTCCACTACACAGTCTCGCAAAATTATATCGGGATTTTGAAAAGTCGAACGCCAGGAAATTATTCTCAGGTGTTGTAATTATTGTCCGCCTAACTTAAGTTCACTACAGCATGAAAACCTCTCCCTGTCTAGTCGGTTTTCTATCACCCATCTTACTCTCGGTAGTCTACGGTGATGCTTTTCTTTGGTGCCCATTTCTCGCTCTCATGGACAACCAATTGTTCGTCCCTCTGTTACATGACCTGTCCAGATTCTCCCTTCAAGCAAAGCTTGTATTGCTTAGCATGTACTGGCGTAGTAGCAGCAGTTGTTCCATATCCGTCCTTCTTGATGCCAAAACTGTTAAAAAAAAAATTCAACCCCTCGCGCCCTCAATTATGCGAAAAAAAGAAAAGAACTCTTTAAAACCGGAGTGGATAAATCTGCTACCGGCCCTGGGGTTGGAACCCGGGATCCCCCGCTCCAGAGGCGAGTGTCTCAACCACTAGACTACACGCCGAGGCTTGAGAGATGCTAACATATGCGACCCGCATAAATGTTTCGCAGTTTCTGGTGCCGTCTTTAGGGCTACCAAAGGGCAACAAACAGCACTGGGAGAGAGAGAGAGAGAGAGAGAGAGAGAGAGAGAGAGAAAGAAAGAAAGAAAGAAAGAAAGAAAGAAAGAAGAAAGAAAGAAAGAAAGAAAGACATCAAACGTAGCTTTTCCTCAATTTCTCGACGAGGGAAAGGCTGCTAATTTTTTCTCTTGATGTCAACTGGGTTAACATATACCCTGTGTATCAACAAATACGCTTACGATACTTTCTTTCATTGTGATGAGGGCGACCTCTGACCAAGCAATACCGATCAAGTTAAAATTACCGAACCTCACGACCGAGGTCCGATAAACCAAGGTTTTGCGGAGTGTAGTGCGTCATCGTGGATGAGCTGTGATAGCCTTGGATAAGAGGATAGGGGCATGAAGTGAGTTTATAGAATACAGAGACTATTTCGAAGAAAATAGACATGGTTATGCGGCAGCAGTTCCAGTCGAGATGAGCCGGAGTGAGTCTCGCCGCACAGGCGCTCTCGGCTTTGCCTGGTATTGCTAGTGAAAATTCTTTATTGCCTCAAACCTGTTTGTGTTTGTCCTACTAATTAAAGGTGAGCAGTTTATATGTTAATCGAGTAAAATTTACTAAGATTGTTTTACCTTCATTAGAAGAAAAAAAGAAACAAAACAAACCGGTCGACGCGCTCGGTGTCTTTCAATTATATGGATGATTCTAAGTGTTCTGAGGAAAAGGCGATTGTATTTAACTGCAAGTTCGCCGATCTTGGGGCCCATTTATGTCTACAGCATCAGTGGGGTCAGCTTGGCTGAAGTAGTACTTCAGGGAGAGCAACTGAGCAACGCGTTGAGGGGTTCGATAAATCGGTGCCGTCGCATACTTGCTTCCAGGCCCAGTCTTGCGAAGGAGTGGGCCTGTCGGCAAGGGCGGTATGCGCTCTCTTTTGCGAAGAAGAATAATGAGGAAAATTTAGTACTTTCTTCTGTTCTTTCTCTGGTCACACTTACTGTATTATACATTTAGGTTGGCTTGACATATAATAATAATAAAAGCCAAATGTGCTTCGTGATTGGTTATAATCAGCCCTTACGCAAGTATTTGCTGCAGTTGTATACGTAACCCGTCTGCACTGTATATGTATAGAGATATACACGTATTCGCTGTTTTGGTAGTGGTCTTCAATAATAGCTTATCCTAATCAAATATTTGTACGCTGCCTTTTAGTTTCCACTATTAAAGCACACCTTTGGCACACCTAATGAATGGTAAACATTAAAAAAGTGAGAAAAAGATTGATGATAGGAAGCATATCATTAGATTATCAACGACAAAAATGCGTTGCGTTAACCTCTCCCCTAACATTTTAACCACGCCGCATCGTTCACAAACTTTAAATCAGTGCTACGTACTCAGAATCACGAAAGCAATTTCATATCCCCGCTGTCAATAAGCTTCCTGCGAAAACTCTTAACCGACTTCGTCTGGTTCGCAGTGCCTCGCGAGCGATTTCGGCGCCGCTTCTTTCTGTCAAGTTGGCATTAGAACGCCGCTTTACTTCATTCCGCACTTCCGCACGCCAAATGCACTAGCGTGCTACGAGTGACGAAAGAAATCGGATTTCAACGGCTCAGATTCTTCTCGTGAACCTCTTACTGGAAGCGTTATCGGCGTTATTGCGAGGGCGCTCGCCGACGCTGGGTCGACGAAGTGTGCAGCAGTATAAGGCATCGCGTTGCGCACCAATTTCGCGCGATTTCGTCGCAGTCTACCGCGCTTGCATCGTGCAATTTGACTCGATCGACACCTAGCGAGCAAAGCGGCACCAGCGAGGCGTTCGTTATGAGGTGGCATTGTTTCTAGAGGCAGACGCATCGCGAGCTGACGTTTTGTTTCTCGCCCGCACAGAGACGACGTTGAGTGTGTTAGGGCTTCAAACGCTTTATATATACCAAACGTCGGCATGCAGGTAGTGAAGAGGGAGGCATCGAGAGATGCGTTTTGAAAAATATTGAAGCAGCATTCCTGAGAGGGCGCCTGCCAGCTGCTCAAGGTGGAAAATGCAATAATATGTGAAGTGAACGATACGTACAAAGCGAAAATGACGTGACAGGCAAGAAGGCCCCGCTAGTTTTGAAATGTTGGCTTCGGTGACTTACTGCGACGTTGCGCTACATTCTGCACCTCTCTCTTTACTGGTTCAAGTTGAATATTCTTATTTCCTTCCGTGTGTGGTGGCATGCTGGTTGTCGTGAACTGGTTAAGCTCCACGCCTTTCCCTCTCTCCGATTTTCTTTCTTTCTGAGTGAACTAAAGTGTAGTATTGAAACCAACGTCTTTGACTGAACGAAAAATTGCATTAATTGAGTTTAAAATGTCATAATTTTGCGATACGCAACGCTGAAGGTTTTAGATATAGGTCAAAACTAGGTCACGAATCTCGTGCACAGTGCACCCGCGAAAGCTAAAGTGAAAACGAGGAACTTCGGGAGGCCGTCAGTAGGTTGATTCTGTAAACAGACCGACACGCTTCGTTTCTATATCATCAAAAAGTGGAAGTTGGGTGTGAGGCGAGAAGGAGTGCTGTTGCCTGTTAACACTCGGATATTAAGTACCACAAGCCAACTCTCGTTCAGCTTCTGGCTTTTCCGATGAACCATGGCGTTTGAATGAAATGGCAAAGGTCGCTCTTTTCGAAGGAGTTAGTCGATCCCGTGGAATATGCCAAGCAGGCATACCTTAGGCTTCTTTCTCCTATGAAACTTGCGAGTCTGTTCGTTAAGGCACGTATGCCGTGTATTCAAGGAGCAACAAGTATGCTCATCTATAATGAACTTAGCTCTAAACAGATAACTTCCTCACTGATTTCCTTCAGTTGTCTTTGCTCTAGATCCTTCGCGATGGCTTAATTGTTTAAAACAACCTATTGTTGACCGCGTGGTCACTGGCGCAGCAATGGCGGCTCCGTCACCATGGTTGTGAAACGTAAGGTCGCGCGCGTATGCAACTTCTGTCGTATGGTGCATTAAAGGAGACAATATTGCCAAGATTAGCCACGAGCCTTTCAGTACATTGCAACGCCCCCGTGATCGTCATATATCTCTCGCTGCGATAGTTATCTAAAATATCTTTAAGTCTGATTTCGTTGTTTGCCCTGCATAGTCTTGTGCTTCTATTATACTTTGAGGCCCGGTATGTATTCATATGCTTGCATCTCTTTATATTCAAATTATACTCTTGAGCTTTAAAGAGTTGTCTCTTTATTTATTTATTTATTTATTTATTTATTTATTTATTTATTTATTATTTATTTATTAAAAATACCTTACAGGCCCAAAGGCATTGAGTGAGGGGGGTTACAGAGAAACTTGTAGGAATAGGAATTCATTGAAGTGGATATATGCAAAAATACAACATAATAAACATAAAAGCTCAGCAAGTTAGCGATATCGCGCATCACTTACAACACCACATCACAGAACTCTAGAAAAAAAAAACACGAAACACTGCAAGGAATATTAACAAACCAAAAGATCTAACGACGAAATCGAATGACACTCCTAAGAAAGATACCTCTCAAGCTTATTTCGAAACGTGTTTGGATCCCTATCAGACGCGATTATGTCGGTAAGATCATTCCACATGGGGATGGCTTGTGGTAGAGCCGGCGCGTTAGAGGCGTCTGTGTTACCAAAAATGCGCGTGAAGCCGAGGCGATAGTGTAGCCTACGTGATGTGTAAAGGGAGCGTTGAAGGTTTAACGACGTTGCTTTTTTACTGCCGTATCCGAGCGATGTGATGCCTGGACAGGCATCACAATATCGATTTTAGTGTTTTACTCGTGTACAAGGCAGTTTTTGGAAATAAACAAAAGAATGTAGCATAGAATCAAACGTGTTCGTCTGGCTGTATGTTGTCCCATATAGATTTCTCTTAGGTTTGTCAGATTTAGTGACATGTGTAGGCTCTTCTTTTTTTTTTTTTTTCCTGACTTCAATCGTCTTTTTTTTCCTTCTACCTCCCTCGTCTCTCACTGGGACGTAGCGGGCCTAAGTATTTCGTATTCATTTCGAGTATTATAGTTGTTTCATGTGTGTGTGTGTGTTTTTTTTTAAAGGAAAATAACGTGTCTTTGATACCAATGTTGTTTAGCGCAATGCCGTGCAAGAACATTTGAAATTCGTAAAAGAACAAGGAAAATGTTTATTTCATCTTCCCTCCACCCACTGGAGCCCTGAATTCGTACTTTGCGTGGGACTAGCACGTGTCGACGATACTTGAGCACGTGAGGAAAAAGCGTCTCAGAAGCGACAATTCTTTTCTTATTAACTTGATGGGTGACGAGGGCCGAAATGGCGTGTGAGGGGGTTTCGCAAAGCGGTTCGAAAGCAGTTAGGAACAGCTTGATGGGATGCTATCTACATAAATGTCTCGAGAGTGGCTTTTCGCTCGTAGTGCTTCAAGAAGCAAAAAGCACTCGTAAGCGCAGTACTTCTACGGTATCGCTTTTCTTTGCTGTACATAAAGTGTTTGCAACCGGGGAAAAAAAAAGAACGGCAGAAGGAAGCCTTTCAGCCAACCATTTCTCATTTCGCTAGCAAAATTAAAAAAAACAAAAAGCAACATGCCATTTCACAGTTTCGCTTTCCGGCGGCGCAGTCCCTTTCTTGATGTTTTGCTGTGTCCTTATTGTTGGAATTTATTTCATGGCTGTAGAACAGTAAAATAGCTGCCTGTGAAAAAATTAAACAGGAGGCAGGAAAAGGGTAGCTGCCGCCGACATTGCGATCAAACTGAGTAGCCAATTTACGCCGCATGGTATGCTGGCGCTAATAATTTGAAGGTTATGTTAATGCCGTGTTATAAAAAAGTTTGAAGCAGCTTCACTGACCTAACGTTGTGAAGACTGGTCAAGAGGTTTCCTTCTTTCTTTCCTTCTTTCTAGTATATATATATATATATATATATATATATATATATATATATATATATATATATATATTAGTCGACATGCAGAATCACTAACCCCATACAGCACCAAAACTAACCTATTCAAATTCTCATTTTTCCCGCGCACAATTAACGAGTGGAACTCGCTGCCAATATCAGCAGTGCAAAGTTTAAAAATAATTGAAAGCCTTCAGGATTGATGTTATGTTATTTTACTTATGGTCCTTTTTTTTTTGATATTCAAAGTGTTATTATTTTCGTATTTTCTTTTGTTCTCAGTGCATTGTATGTAAATGTGTCTATGTATTACCCTTTTGAGTATACTTTTGCCCCTCCTGCTAGGGCCCCAGTCGGGCCTGCAGTAGCTTGTAAATAATATATATATATATATATATATAAGGTCGTGGGTTCGGTTCCCACCGAAGGCAGGTTTGTCTTTTCGTCCACTTTAATTCCTTTCTACTTTCTCCACAATTACAATACCACAAGTAACTTCCCCTATGCTTTCCTAGGTTTCATTGTCTGTTTGCTCATTAAGTTGTTTCTAACAAATAAAGAACGATCCCTTGACCCCTTCCCTGTATGTATTTTACGAAAGACGTGGAATCAAAGGTTATACGACGGTGAAAATTCGCAGTGAGTTCAAAAACTAACTTGAGCAGGCTTAGAAAGTGACGGTTAGCAGTTTGCTCGGGAAAAACAATTGTGTGTCGATGCAGCTGCCTACATATTGCGCGAGTTGTTATTGGAAAACATTGGCGAGCCTTGAGGCAAGACTGGAAACCGAAGCATTGAGCAGCCTTAAATTGTTGATTTCGTAAGCTATTACGACCTATTTTTCTCCGTGCATCTGGAGATAATGAGATGCGCTCAGGAAGAAATCCTCATTCAGTGAACATTTCCTGCTTATATTGCGACGCGACCACCATTCGAGCCCGTGGCAATATTGGATCTGAAGGGCTGGTACCTTGCGAAACTGAGGAGGGATTGCACAGGCCATCTCGCGCATGGCGCCACCTGGCGCAAGTGGGCTTTAAACGACTTCGTGAATTCAGTTCGTACTGCGCGTGATGCATATTCTTGCGCAACATGTTGGGGATTTAAGCATTCTCTGACGATAAATTCCGCGATCGTATTGGTGGAGGTCGATCTGAAACTGCCTTTCGTTCTGACGAAGAAGCTAGCACTATTCTTAAAGTCCATCTTAGCGCGTGGATTTCGCAAATTTCTTAGAATTCTCAACCGCTCCTTGTTGAGTCAGCTTGTGTTTTCGTGGTCATTTGCTATACATGAAGTAGTAATCTACTATAAGCAGCACTTGGATGTCGCAATCAGATTACGTACTGCGTAGCAGGTGTCCATACGAGCTCCACGGCACTGCCTTGATAAGTTCACTGGCTGAGAACGATATGCGAATATGTTTGCGAAATATTCCCGTCGGCTTGGTCGTACGCTGTTGCAAGCAGCATTTAATGATTATGAAGAGACAGTTGCATAAACTGCGACTTGCGAGTTCACATAGCAGCATTGATTTTCTCCGTTGGTAGTCGAAGAAGTGAACAGTGTTTGTGTCGTTGTCATGCTGGGCAGCACGTTGCGAGTGTAATTTGAGCCACGGCGTGTCGACGGAGTTACTCACATACATAGATTGACGTGCATATTAAAGGACCGTATAGATGTGAGAACATGTTGCGCCCTAAGAGACAAGGACAAGAGGAGGACGACACTACAATGCACTACGCGTGACTCGAAATAGCCCGGCATTGCGTGCGTCTTAGTTATATCTTCGCCTTGGTATGGTGTCTTGATAATCTTAATCGGTTAATTAACTCGCCGTGACATATCTTGCTGCACCGTTGCGGATGCGATAGTACAGTAGTCGTAGAGTGTACGCACGTATGACGAGCGTAAAGAAGAAGATTGCTGTTTGTATCAGTTTACAAGTTTCTTAAACGCAAGAACGTATATGTGTCTTATGCAGTGTTACAGCAGGAAGTGAAAAAGTAAAGCTATCAATACGGCATTAATTGATCGCAGGGCAGATAAGTCTCAAAGGCATCAGGCGGGTGTAGGCGATATAAAAACTATGTTTGTGAAGAGAAAAACGGGGCCGTACGCACAGATACACATATTTCTTTTGGAGTGTACACACATCTATTAAAATAAGCAAATAGAGAGATACAAGAAATATAAAGAGAATAGCGGTTCTATGGTTACCGAGGGAAAAGACTGTTACAAGTGGATAAATACATTACCGCTACACACAAATTAAAGGAAGAAATTCACGCTGTACAAAAAGCACAGTCATTTTCATCGTACAAATATTATACGAAAGTCTTGAGGTGTAAACTCAGTGTTGAGTTAATAGTATCGTTCAGTGGTATATATATTATTTACCGCACATTCGAACCGTATCAAGTCCCTGTGAAAGTAGTGCTGAACGTTGCTATAGCAGACTAATAGTGCTCTGTTATACGTGTTTTATCCATGTAAAGTGTGAGAAAAATTGTGTGTTCACATTTAGATTAGTATTGGTAAGGCTCATTGAAGACCTTTTTACACGTCTCAAGGTCGCGAACTAAATATTGCGTTCAATGCAGTCGAAGGGAGCATTAGTTAGTCACGTATGCCACATTGCAGCTCAATGCTACTTCCGTTTTGATGTTTTGTCCCCTCGGTTCTGTGTTAATCTCGCAGTTTTGGCATCCGCAGAATCCGAAGCACCTTTCTTGAATAAAATTAGCATATCTGAGCCCATCGATGCTTCGAGAAAGAGTTCCTTGACAAGTTATTTTCAGCCTGGTCACGCCGTTTGACAAGTACTTCTAGTGCCTGACCCGACTAGGGCTATTTCGACCTAAGTCGACGTGACCCGATGGCTTGAAGGTTTCTAGCCTCGATAGTTCTTACTGGCAGATTAGGCTTGGTGAAAGGAAACGCTGATGGATCCCAATGCCTTCGGCTTTCAGCTCCGAGTTCGCATAACTTGAGTCTAAAACCAACTGAATCCACCACGGGAGTGTGTGGGCGATGTTCACAGAAACGGGCACTGTAAAACTATCGTTAGCTCGCATTCCTCTCGAACAAAACTGGTTAACACAAATAAAAGATGAAATAGAGGAACACACCTGACATAGTGAGGCCTTTATTGCTTGATCACTCAGCGCTTTGTTGAGCTACTTGTCTTCACGGTGGGTGCTTTTGCCAAAGTGAGCGCCTATTATAGCCCAATTATACATGCGTACCGCCTAAGTGAAAAAAAATTACCTCTTACACACGGTACCCTGAATCGATTACTTATTCTAGTCTCATTTATTTGCGACTTTATTAATGAACTGTCACGTGCTTCGTTCAGAGGCAAGGCGAAAGACACGCGCAAAAGCTAGCGCAATAAACTGTATTGCGCGTTTGAAACGGACGACAGCACGCATCAACATTTTGGGCAACACTGCAATGGATGCAGAAACTTATGGGGTACAAAGTAATGTTGAAACATACGAAGGACTTCCAGCAGAACGTATTCGCGCCGACGGAGGTAATGCAACGTACCTGTACGCCCTCGTCGGTGCTTTCTCTTTTGAGACCTCCTTTTTATGCGCAGCAGTTGAGCTCAAGCAAGTCGGAATAGAAACAACTATACCACCTCCCTTCCGTGAAGCTCGCATCTATGCCTGAGACAAAGAGCCTGCCTTCTCAGCAGATATATTTATTCAGCAGTATAAACCCAATAATATTTGAGCGAGAACAAAGACATTTGCGCATCACTGCACCGCCTGTGGCTTGATACGTTTACGCGACACTTCCTGGGCAGAAAAAAACTTGAGTTTGCACTGCTTTTGTGGTGCACATCACCTCCTGTTCAAGTGCTGCTCAATATATAAATTAGGACCAAGTATATAAAAATGAAACTTGTTGGTTTTAAAAGCGTGATTCTTTATCCATAATTCAGATACTTAATTGGAGACCAACAAGAAGATTTCATCGAAAAAGCATAAAGAAGTCTTCTTTTTACTACGTTTTCTAAATCAAAATGAGTCACCTGTTCCGCCTTGAAGTCGTCAACCTCCCCTACTTACCCTTACAAAAAAAAAAAAAGAAGAAGAAGAAGAAGAAAGGAAAATGAAAAGAGAAACGCAAGGGGATAGGCAACGTTATGCGACTGTGTGCAAATTTGTGTATGAAGGGCCCTTTGATAGCAATGGATATCAGCCTGTGCTAACAACAAATCCATGGGAACCTGGAGAGCTGCTGCAGATGTTACAACATCCAGCCAAGTAACCACTGACATTTCTTAGATCAGTGACTAGTGATTTGGCAATAAGGAAGATGTCGGTGGCTGGCGTTTACAGCGATACGTTAGGCAAAAGCCGGCACACATCTTTAGTGATGTTTCTTGCTGTAAAGATTGATCATCATGTGGTTTATACATGGAACCTACGGGCCAATGTTACCCTTATGGTCTTGAAATGTTAACATCAAGTACATCGGCTGAACTTCATAGGATAAAAGAAGCCGTTCCTTACATTCAGCAGAAACTACCTTCACGATGGGTCCACACAGACCCGAAAGCACCCCTGCAGAGCATCTGTAGCATGTACTCGGCTCGCAACCAGCATCCAGTGATTAAAGACATTGGTTATATCCGTGATACGACCACTGTCTCCGGCCACACTATCATGTTCCAGGGGATTCACGGACACGTCTGCGGCATAAACGGAAATGAGAGAGCAGATCTAGATGCCCATGGAGGTTTATATTTTAAAAGCACTAGACTAACATATTTTACTAAATCAGGCGCATCAGTAATGGCAAGAAAATGCACCCACGTGGAAAGGAATGGACAATGGAATATCTTATCTCGAGGTACTTTTCCACAATCAATTCACCTTGACCTAAAATCAAGGCTTCCACACCACCTTCATCGTCCACCTTGAGACACTATATCATAGGCTTCGCCTCAGCGCCGCATCCACCTACAGCTACATGTGCCGCCTTGGTCTGACCACCGACCCATACTGTGATAACTGTGGGCATATGAAGCAGTCGAACATATTTTGATGGAATGCCCATCCTTGAAATAACTTATCTCCACAGTATCTTGCGCCCCGCATCCCAAGTACCACTAAATCTTGAAAGAATACTAGGTTCTGTGTCCTCCCCTTCCCTCGAACGTCAAGTTGTCAAATGTCTTGTCAAGTTTCTGAAAGACATAGACCTAATTGATAAACATTTAAAAGATCTACATTGCAAATGATATATTTCGTGTACATGACCTGTACAAACCTTTCTTTCCTGCCCTCTTACTTCTAGGGCCTTTAATTCCCAATCACCCTCCCTCTGCAGAGTAGCATGTAGGCACCCATTTCTACGCTGGCAGAAATCTCCGTGTTTCAATAAAGAGTTCTCTCTCTCCCTCTCTGTGCACCAGAGAGCCCGTTCGGCAAACAATATACGCGAAGTGAGAGCGCTTGTGTTTTCTCGCCCCTTTCTTTCGGTGCCGTATTGCCTTACGCTATTGATCTGTCCTTAGATACGCGACACACTGTACAGAATAGTGAAGCCCTGGGGTGAACAGGAAAAGAAGCCGCTCGAGCCAGAACACAGCGACTGAGTGTTCGCTTTTCAGTGTGAATAACAAGATTAGAATCGGTGGTCCTCCCATCAAGCACTGCAGACACGCAAGACAAAAAAAAAAAAAAAAGATTTCTGCATTGCGTTTCAAATTGTTAGTTGCGTGCAGCGCAGATTTCGTTAGATAGATAGATAGATAGATAGATAGATAGATAGATAGATAGATAGATAGATAGGAGAAATACAACAGGGTTAACCGGAAGAGCAGCTTCTAATTTGCTACCCTACTCTAGGAAGGAGTAAAAGGGGGAAGAAAAGTTGAAAGCGATGGGTAGAAATACAGCAGACATGAGAAGAAAAAAAAGACAGAGTGGGTGAAAAACCGCGAAAAGCAAGCCGCATACGCATAGGTTGAGCAGGAGTGGGTGAGGAGGAGGAAATTAAAAAAAAGGAAAGGAAAGACAGGGATGTCAGCCAGTTCTGGTACCGGCTGACTACTCTGCGCTGGGGAAAAGGAATAAGGAAAATAAAATATGATAGAAAGAAGACAAAATAAAAAAAGAGAAAAAGAATAATAATTGATTTAGCAAACTTCGAGCAAAGTTTGAGCGAAAAGTGCACGGAAGAGAGCGCGCAAAGCGCACAGAAGCACGTTGCTAAGGAGCGCAGTCGCTGTCGAAACGCTGGCTCCCTCGACGTTCTCCGTTACCTTATTTTTTTTTATCACGAGCAAAATCTTGGTGTTCCAGTAATACTTGAACCATGCAAAAAATTCACAAATACATAGAGGAAACTCGCGCAATATGAAGGCATGTTGATGTATCGTGAACGCCACTTTGTCATTGGCCAGTTATAACTTTGACTACGCTTGGTATCTCTTGAGTGGCTTCATACATCATGGTTGAAACAGCGCGCGCACACACAAGGACAGCGAAGAATGAAAACGACACGAGCGCTTCTTCTCTGTCTTTGTGTGTGCGCGCTGTTTCAACCATGAAGTATTACCCACTTGCCCAAACTGCCACCTTGCTTGGCTTCGTACATTGCTGAGGTTTTAGGAAAATTATTGCGTCAGATGTGAATTTGCTTGTGTTTTCACGTTCACTTGTATTTATTTTTTTCTAAATTAAGATGTTCTTTGTATTTCATAAGAATATCCGCGCGCGAAAGACTCCGAATAACCTCACGAGAAAATCATTCGATACTTCCGCACCCATCGTTATCGCCGGAGATATTTCAAACGGATCCGCTCGCAGAATTTGAGTGAACCTCGGTTTCAATGCCTGTGGCCCTGCACGGAACTGTATGTTGACACGGGACTTAGAAAGGAGCTCAAGAAAGGTGAAAACTGTGGCCGAGAAGGTGGCGAAATGCCTCATTTTTATGCCCGTATTTGTATTCTACAGCCCACTTTATCCTCCGAGTAGGTTTTTGTTGCAGCCCCTTCCAGGAAGATTTGGGATAGTGTCAACACACTCTACTTCGCGTTGTGTTCTTTGTTGTTGTTATGCTAACGCTGACGTTCTTGTTATCATAACTTTGCCACTCTTCCTTTCGGATCCGTGTCTACCACATCCTCTTCCCTTTCCTGACGCCTTTGCTACGACGCGCCCTTAGGGCTGAAACGGTAGCTTCTTGGTGAGGCGTCAATATCGGTGGTTCGGCCACTTGCTCGCACGTGTTGAAGAATTCTTCGACAGGCGTCACCGTCGCATAACGGCGGTCTTCCCAGCAAGGTCGTTAAAAGAAGGTGACCGAAGGGTTAGTTATTCGGGTTAGATGTGGTCAGTTATTTTTCAGTAAGCCAGGAGAGCTTTCGACTTCACTAACGATATATTACCCTGTTTGTGTCACTCGGACTGTTTGAAATATGACGAGCCTTTCGTTGGATGCAAGATAGTAACTGAGCCTTTGTCCGCTCGCAACATGAAAACCAGTCTACAGAGTGTGTACTATTGAAAAGCACTCTCGCTTCTTATGAACTTATTATCATGACAATATAAAGCGAGGAGAAGCAGCCCTAGGTTCCTTTCGTCCAGAAATAAGCGTGAGTTATCTGGAGAAATCATATAATTTTTACTTGGCAAGAATTTCATGCATCATGAACGCAACTGCTTTCTGTAAGGAATCTATATAGAGAGTGCATCTGACCATTTGTACAATGTATTTGCTTTGCTCTCGAATATGCCAGTTATTACGTTATGTTATTTAATACGTAAGCAGTTCTCTTACGTAACAACTCTGATGAAGCAAAGTAGAAGAGAAGCTCAGGGGGAGATGGAGGCTTGAATCAATGAACTGATGTCCAAAAACGACGCAGAAGAGGGAATGTCACTGGAGCCAACATTTCGACAAGTGGACTTGTCTTCGTCAGGACGGCCCTGGTAAAGGGACCAATTTAAGCCAATAGACGGACTATGCCTGATCTTACCCGACCTGACCGGACATCGATGAAGAACCAGGCCTGCAGGGTGGATGCGCTCGACGTTACCCACATTTGAATGTTCAGTCTGTCCCTACTCGCGCGAAAGCATATGAAGAAACGTTGTTTCTAATTTTAGCATACGAACGCGTCCTACATAACCGTCCAGACATGTAATTACGACGGCGACCAGCGAAGGAGTTGTCATCAGCCCATGTCACTTCGCGTGTTCTTTTTCACAGTGGAGGTGCTGAAGGTCAAGTTTGTCCCGTGCATGCGACGATCTCGACGTCATACGGGAGGGAAAAGTACGGGCCGCCTGTGGCCCTCATCGACCCGTCACCCGCTGCCGCGCTCGGCCCACCCTTACCCTCAGCGCACTGCGACATGATAGTGATTGTGCGATACTCAATGCACGAAAACGTATAAAAAAGGCGTGTCTCTCGAAGTTGCGCGTTCTGTCACGGCAGCAGTGGCTGCTTTTCCGTAGCGCGAAATGTAAAGAAACGCCGTAAGAAAGAACCCACTCGTGCTCTCGATGCACCGCCCATTTGCACGCTCGATCCGCCCTTTCCTTCAGCCCACTGCTACATGATATCGGTTATGCGAAAACCAACGTGTGATAATAAGGAGTACACATTGCTGGCATCGTGATCTAAAAATAACGTAGCTCTCTATTCACTTAGTGAAAGAAAGCTACGTTATTGAGATTCATGAGAGATCTAGTTGGAAAAGCAACTTAGCTTGGCCCTTTTGTTTTATTTTATTTACAAATACTGTTGTCTCATTTGCTGGGACATACCAGGAGTGAGTACATATGTTCAGTACAGTGAACAGACAAAATTCAACAAAATACATGATTTCGCAATTTTCTTTAAGCTGCTCAGCACCGTGTCTGCGTAATGACCCATCGAGTTCATTCCACAAATCCACTGTCCGCGGAAAAAAGGAAAACTTAAAACAGTCAACAAGAAATCTGAATGCAATAATGTTAAGGGGATTGAAACGTCGCGTACGGCGTGCAGAAGCTGCGACGAAGGAAATTAGCTCCACAACACTCACTTACCGCGGTCTAACCGCAGTACGTGACTGCTGCCCCCGAACAATAGTCGCTGGCGGGCGCAAAACTTCAGGTGACCGCTAAATGCACGTGAAGCCGATGGGCTGCTAATTGGTGAGCCAACTATGTGCGCAATTCAGAGAAAGAGAGAGAGCGAGAGAGCAAGAGATAGATAGATAGATAGATAGATAGATAGATAGATAGATAGATAGATAGATAGATAGATAGATAGATAGATAGATAGATAGATGGTAGGTTGGTCCCAGGTTAACAAGATTACTAGTGTGCAGTTGTGTAGTTCAGTTTGTGCAGGAAAACATTGCTCGCCGGGGACTTCACTTACCGGGCGTGGCAGTTCGGCTACCGCTTGTTTACCTTGGCTGTCAATGTTATTTTTGCTACCTTGTCTTCGTTTTGAGGTCATCATAATGAAAATATTAACTACCCACAATATGATTTGTCATGGCGATAGGTTGGGGAAAGTTGGTGCATTGATCGACAGGGTAATGGGAAAAAATAGCCAAATAATTTACTTTTTGAAGTTTTACGTGCTAAAGTAGTGACGGGATTGTGATTTACTCTACTGGAAGTCTCCAGGTGAATTTTGGCCACTTCAAGGTTCTTCAACTTGCATCTGAATTGAATTACGTAGGTGGTCTTGCATTTTGCCCTCATCGAAATATGGGCCACCGCGCCCAGTAATCGTACCGCCTTCTCAAGCCTAGGAAAGCGACACAAGGCAACGACAAAGTGCGTCGGATGATCACCTAGCTTAATTTCTTAATGCACTACACCTAACGCGCTTACGAAAACTTTTGCAAATGCTCGAACTCCACTGGTACACGTATGCAGCAGGTCCAGTTCTTTGTAGCTGCCTTCTAGAGGACTACCATCGCGTATGCTGGTTTTGAAGTTTCTTTCTTTTTATTTTTGTGGTGCATATACGAGGAGGAGAAAGGTAGTTAGCATTGATAAAACGGGCAGAAGTATCTTGAGCTCTATGTATGCAAATACGATGAATAACTCGACGTTCACTTCGCGCATTTATGGGAAAGCAAATTTCCAGAGGCAGTTAAATTTCTGTAAGCAAACATTGACAAGAAGAACCAACGTTCCCGAGGCTAAAGCCAATAAAACAGAGGTCGCCGCATATTAATATCGCGTTGGACTTCTTCATAAATGAGTCTCTGCCGAGTCATACCAGTCGTAATGTATATTTGGACGGCTTGATAAGGTTAGTTGAATCTAAGGCGCGCTGTCTGCGTCAAACTGCGTTGCGTTATTTTGGAAATTATAACCCCAAGACGAGTTTCTGTGTTCTGGCCTGTTCCCAGGTAAACGGTGTCGCTTTGTTACCTGCATTCCTGGCTGTTTTTATTATGGTGGTGAGAGTTGCGACTACCCGCGGCGCCTTTCGTCGTCCTGTGCCTCCCAATTTCGATCCCGGCTGCGCCTGTCGCGTTTCACTGGAGGTGAAATGCTGGAGCTCCGTTTAGTGTGCGACATGTGGGCGTGTTAAAGGAATCCCAGGTGGCTACGAAATTTCCGTAGTCCCCTGCTGCGACATGATCCATAATCACGTCGTGGTTTAAGAACCGCATAGGAGAAAACGGAACGAAAAATGGTAGGCGTTACATTAAGTGATAGGAAGACAGCCGAGTGGGTCAGGGAAAAGACAGGAGTAGCCGGCATAATAATCAGTGTTAAGAAGAAAACACGGACAAGGGCAAGCCACGTGATGAGAAGGCTAGATAACCGATGGACAGTTAATTAGAACGATGGAATGGATACCAAGAGAGGGCAAGCGTAACCGTGGACGACAGGGAGTAAGATAGCGGGACGAAATTAAGAAATTTGCAGGCATAAAATGGAATCGGCTCGCACAGGACAGGAAATGATGAAGAGCATTGGGAGAGGCCATCATCCTGCAGTGGACATAAGATAGGTTGTTGATGATGATGATGATGATGGTACGTTTTGGCACGTAATAAAACTTAGAGCGGTTTGCCGGGTTAGTTGGAATTCGTACGTCCATGCATTTCCGGCTCTAGACGGAAATAACAAGGAGAGAGAAAAAATCAAAAGAAAGACAACGGAGTTCGGGATGCCATCTCACACAACAGGTGCGTCCCTTATTTTCACTCCCTCGCTTTCTTTCTTTCTTTCTTTCTTTCTTTCTTTCTTTCTTTCTTTCTTTCTTTCTTTCTTTCTTTCTTTCTTTCTTTCTTTCTTTCTTTCTTTCTTTCTTTCTTTCTTTCTTCAAGCGCTGGAAATTAATGAGACGTAAGTAAAGCTTAAGCAATTATTAGCTTTCCTTCCTACCGCTGTTGTCATGTGCGGTAAGAAAAAAAAACGATGCCAATCCATATGCATAGGCAACGACATGGTATAGTCGAAACACTTACTCACCTTAAGCCATAATTAGAGCAAATACGTTCGTTTTTTGTTACCATTTGTATACCGACTCTACCTCCTACATTCACCACTACTGTACCGTACTTCAGAAAGCGTAGTCCGGAGCCTTTCGAATGACTGCACCTCGGTGCTAGACACCGTGCTATCATTCGTTTGGCGGAGGCCACGGGCTCACTGCGGCTTCCCGTCTTTACGACCGTCTCTGTGCAGCGACATGCCCGGTCAACACGCCCGCCGTTGACGCTGGTACGGTAACGTTGTCCGGGCCCTTAGGTGAATAAGCTTGCAATAACCGCTGAAGCCAAACAGGCATGGGAACGGCCGATTCTTACGCGTTGTTTTTATTGTCTTTTTTTGCGCTTTCCTTTATGACAAAGTGTTTATGTTTTTTTGCGGGACACGCCTCTTTGGGTTGCCGCCTCACACACTAGGTGCGTCCCTCGCCTTCACTTTTTCGCTTCTGTGCTGGGTGGAAGCCTTCCTCGCCTACGCTGGCTCCCGGTACTTTTGATTCTGCTTGGCTCACATTCGCCGTGCGTCGGACATAACGTGCCCTCGGCCGATAGCATGGGTCTACGACCTTTTCCAGATCGCATTATCTGTGGCAGGCGTGGTCGATCTACTTCTGCCTTGTTACTACAGTCAAACCACGTTATAGTTCGGAGATATCCGAAGGTCGTGAAATCGAATCCCGGCAGCGTTGGTGCGTTTCGATGGCGGAGAAATGTTGAGGCCCATGTAGTGCGTGATGTCGGTGCACGTTAAAGAGCTCCAGTTGGTCAACATTTCCGGAGCACTCCACTGCGGCATCTCTCATAACGATATCGTGGTTTTGGGAAGAAATACCTCCGAAATTATTATTATAGCACGAAAATCGAGAATGGTTTCGCTGTATCAGATAATTTGTTATAACTCTGTGTTTGAACAACTATTTTAATGACAATACAATTTTTATTTTGCACATGAGATATACATCGGACGAAGAATATACAGCTAGCAGTTGGACCATTGCCATCTACAGGGGCGCAACGCCTTGGTGCTCTTTTGTTAGGATGGTGCAGAAATACGGGGCGTAGGTTCTAAGAGTTATGTAGGAAAGAAATTTCCAACTGACAGAAAACTTGCATTAAATCAAAGCAGGAACAAACACGAAAGTGAGAATGAACAGCGCAAGAAAGGCACACCACCACACCGCAGAATCTTCAACAAAAACGAGAGAATATATTTGTAAATGAGAGGACAATTCAGTTCACTTAGTATAGGAAAAGGAGGAGGTGGACGAAAAGTAAAAAGGTCAACCAGACGCCATCCGGTTTGGTATCCTACGCTGGAGGAGGGGGAGAAAGGACAAAAGGAGAGGAGGAAGTTAGGAAGTGCTGGAACGTGGACGTTAAGAAAATTGTTTCGTTCCGCGCACGTCATGAGACAGCAGAAGCCCCACCACATTCCACTCTTAAAATTGAGGCAACTATGAGCGTATTGGACCTCCCTCAGAAATGGCCGTGTTGGACGAGTAACCGCGTCTATCGAGGGCTTGCAAGTACTACATAGAGAGCATTCAGCCCCTGCTGCGCGTACAGAGATAATAGTGAGTTTAGGTTCCCGATATGCGCACCATCCTGCCTAACAGTGAATGAAGTCCTGCGACGATGTCTTCGTCCTCAACAGAGAGCTTGCCAGTCGGTGCTTCGGGGATCGAGGTTGCTGACATGCACTGTGAGCATGTCAGCAACCATACCAAGCTGCGTCAGCGGTATGGACGTTTTCCTCCGGGTTTGGGTTTGTACCGACCACCGCCAGTCCGTGCGGCTGTGGCTTCCGTAATGCAGGCCAAGCCGAGCGAGCAACAACCGCGCTTTTTACGGCATCCTGGCTGTCACCGGCTGTCACGGGTCTGCGCGGCGAGGGAGGTGTCGCTGCAAATGCCAAGGCGAAGCTCGGCGACGATGACGCCGCTTCCTGACGGTTTTTCGCAGCATCGCGATGAGATGGTCTCTTGGCGTTTGTTTAAAGACATCTTTTTCCTTTTTAATGTTTGGGCAGTTCTCTGATGAGGATTCATTGGTCCAACCAAATTCGAGCACTTATAAACAGTCGCTTTGCAATGAATGCAATTGATGTTTAATTGAAATGTTTAAAAAGGCAACGTTTAATTATTTCTGGCTTATGTATTGCATAACAGCGTTTTCACTCTTTTTTACATAACAGCTGCATCATGCGATACCTGCAAGTGCAGCTGACTATTTTCAGATGTGGTTTCTGATGTCGGACTGTGCGGGGCAGCCGAGGCTATTTTCAGGCACTGCAGCTTTTAGAACCGGTTTTCTCCTTTGTGCGAGAAAGAAAATGAACTTCACATACCGTATTGCTATGCCATCTTGAAAGTGATTCGAGTTAGTGAGCATTTGTGATGTTCCAAAGACGCGTACCAAACTGCCGTTTGCTTGCTCCAGAAAGCCACAATATGCTTGAGAGTCTTCCTGTAAAGCTGGCTATTTTCTATGCTTAAGTGTAACCGAGGAAGCATCTTACGGCAACCTTGACTCTTAGGCAAGGAAGTAATGACCATGTAATTCAAGGGTGCCGTAGGAGTTCACGACATTTACTTTTGCGATGAAAAAAAGAATATTCGAGATATACGTGTACACACGTTAGTGGAGAAACGAAAACGTTATCTTCCGTTAAAACTGCGGACACTGAATTTGTTGCAGTGCGGAATCCGGCTGTCGACTAGTTGACGTCGCGCGTCATACGACACTATTAACAACATCTTCGCTACTACACAATATTCCTGCATGATCGACAATTGGAAGGTAACCCAAGATTTTACTCTTGACACGGTGTCATTGCACTTCGCAAAACCGGCGGCACCTGTGACGCTAAATGACACGTAAAATGAGTTTAACTGTTTTTAAAATAGGAAATTCAAAATAATTTTTAATTACCTTCATCGCACTGCGTTAACGAGATCGTGGATAGCTCTCTGCAAACCGAGCCACAGCAAACGAGTGCTGGAAAATACGATACGCTCGCTTCGATCGGCAGTGTCTTGATTTCGTGGAAACGGCGCAATTCCTTTCGACCGAAACCGTCTTAAATATGCAATGCTGTAAGCTACATGCACTGCAGGTTTCGATGCTAGCGCCATACCTATCCAGGGCGGCAGCCTTCCGCTATATATCTGCAAGCCTTGCCTGATTTTCTTTTTTAAAGTGCTTTTTACTTTCAGTAGTAAGCGGGGGATCGGACGAGAATCGGCGTGTTCATGGTTTAGTGTATGGCAGTACTGGGGTGGCATTTTCGATTGAGGTGTAGTATGCATGTAGTAAAGCAACAAACAGGTTAAAACTCATCTGTTAGAGCATCAGCCGTCGAAATGCGTTGGTTACAGGCCGAAATACCGGATCACGCCAATTTTTGCGTTAGCTGAAAAGCTCTGTGACACATCCACGTGAATCATTTTGCAACTTCTGCTGCAAACTGATTTTGCAACTTCTGCTGGTTTTGATAAAAGTTTGCCCACCTTGCGAGTTTCGAGAGAACCGCCTCGCAAAATAACAATTTCTTGAACTGATAATATGTGGGCAGGGTAAGGTCTCGTAAGCGATTGCTTCTTATGTGATCAAATCATCGAATAAAAACACGTAAACAGAACGCACCAATGAGAGATTCACTTTGGTTCCGGCGTGCCCACATGGCGAGAAGTTTCCCCAGTCTTTCCTTTGCAGTAGAACGTTTTATGCAAGAGCTCGCCATTTCGGCACGCATCATGAAACGACGAATTCACGGTCGTTAAACGCACGAGCGATTGAGGCTGTACGTTGAACGTCAATTCAGCCAGCAACGTTCACCTCGCCATGAACGGGTCCGAAGAGAATAAGAGGAGGGAAGCCCTGAGAGAAAAAGAGTAGGGAGGTCTTAGCGGCTGAAGCTTGCAGGTCCTGGGACGTCTTTTATGCAAAAGCGAAAAAAAAAAAACCGTTAATGCCCTGGCCTTCGATGAATGCTTCCGCGCGATGAGGGAACGCTTGAAGACGTTCGTTAGCAAACACTGGTGCCGCCTTCTTTTGAAACCTCCCCCTGCTCTTTCTGTAGCTTCTTGGTCGAAGCCTCGCTGGTGCATCCCTTTGAACGCGTGAACGACGGCGTCCGAACTTCGCTTATGTAATGGTTTTGCTTCTTGTCAGGTGCCAGTCTTTCACAGAAAGTGCAAGACAAAAAAAAAAAAAAAAGAAGCGGAAGTGTACTTCAACTTTTGTGTTTGCGCACGTGCGTGACCTCTAAAGTAAACAGCCAGGGTTTCAAGTAACGAGAGTCCATGCTGATAAAACCAAAACAAAGAAGGGGGCTCAGGCCTATTTCTAAAGACTTACGCAGTTTGCCTTCTTTTTTTTCTTAGTCAGGACGTGAAACCTTTGGCTGTAAATTTCTAGCTATGGCGTGGATCGCTTGCAGCCCTTTATTATAGCTGTCAAGTCTGATGCTGTACTCTCATGCCTTGCGTTTCTCGTAAAACCTTTTAAGTTAAAGAAAAAGGAGCGGTGGTGGGGAGGGGGGGGGGGTGGCGGGTATGGATGAGACGAACGTGCAAGAGCGCTCTCTCTTGCCCTGTCAGAAGTGTCATTTCCTCCTTCCGTGATAGATTATAATTTTGGATCATGTGTGTATGACTGCTTGCACCTACACCTGTTATATATGAAGGGTTTGACAAGCTGATGTTCAACTGAGCTATAGCAGTTGCCCGTGGGCGTTTTTGCAGTAGCATATAGCAGAGACATGTAGAATGTACATGTAGACAGGTAGCAGAGAAAGAAAAATTGTGGTGACACGAGAAATGGGATTTGATTGCCAACGTAGAACTTTTTAAAATAATTACGTAGACAACTGAATGAATGCACCAGGATGGATCAAAGACAATGGTGCACTTATTTCTCTCTGATGTTTTTTTTTTTGTGTAGATTGCTGCGCTATGTTTTTATATATGACTGCTCTTTTCACTTCTATAGTTCCTGTTAGTTTATGACGAAGTATGATTTCGTGATGCAGATGCATCCTTTAATGAACTTTAAATATTGATCATTTTTGTTGTTGTGACTCATTTCCCTATTTTTAATTTTGTAAAATTTTTTTCGATACAGTGATTGTTGATTTCGTTCAGGAATATTCATCTAGCATGCTCACGAAATGTGATTGATTGATTCTCGTGTTTTAGTCCCGAAACAATGATTATGAGAGACGCCGTAGTGGAGGTCTCCGGAAATTTGGACCACCTTGGTGTTCTTTAACGTGCGCTGACGTCACACAGTACAAGGGCCTCACTATTTCGCCTCCATCTAAACGCAGCCGCCGCAGCCGGGATTCGATCTCGCGACCTTCGGATCTGCAGCCCAGTGCTATAGCCATTAGACCAACGTGGCGGGGAGCTCAGGAAACGTACATGGCCCACACCATAACGATTTTGTCTTTAAAGAGCAAAATTTCCAAGAGCTTGGAAGTAAAAAGAAAGTTACGAACGAATGTTACAGATCCATAGTTCATCGCCATAGGCAGATTTACATTTTACACAAACGCACCACTAGAGCATCTCAAGCAGATAAATTTATGTAAGGACTTACAGTTCAAGTGATAATGTTAAAACGCGCGTGGGGGGATTGAAGCGCAACTAATAATAGCTTGGTCATCTTTGCTAGTTACATGAATGTTTTCTGTTTCATATGTAGCATTACGAGCACTTTAGAAAACTTAAGTTCGTGGTTCAGTATTATCTTTGCTAAATGAATGCGTACGTTTATCATTTTTTGACGCACGTATTTTATTTTATTATTATTTATTTTTTTTTGCTCGAGATGTCGAGGCCAAAATGCGCATGTCAAGGAGTCGGGATTGTACGGGTCGTGATCTCTACAATTGTTTCAATGGGTTGATCTGGAGAACCCTCACGTTGCTTAACTGCAGAAATCGAATCAATTCAAATCAAATCAAACCAAATCTTTATTTGAAAAAACACTTAGGAGGTCCTTCACTCGTAGAGCTTTTGCCAAACCATTTGGAAGCGCCCGAGGGCCCACGTACACAGCAGCGGTATTAAAATCGAGGCCTTCAAAAAGGAATTTACAGTAACAGCGCAAATAAAAGGCAACATAAAAATAAATTAAAGATAAGTAGTGAGAACAGAAAAGAATCTGCAGCAGTTAGTTTCCGGGAGCACTGCTTGCAGCTACATTGTATCAAAGGGACTATGGAAATCTTAAGCACACCGGCAAATCAAGCGAATGACCCACACTGCATCTGAGCAATGCAGTCGCCGATAAAATATTACTTGCTGCATGGGTTTCGTTCAGCTTCGTATTCAGAGGCATTGTTTCCTGCTCGCGTTGATGGCAGGAAGAGCCCACAGCGAATTCGTGTAAGCGTAATTAAAAATCTGAAATACGATGTTCTTGTCTTTCGCTTCGTTCTTACAAATGTTCAGGTGATGCTTACGAGTCATAAATCAAGTCCATAATCAAGATTTTTATTTACTACATCGTTGTTTCTAGATGAAAGACAGTGCTAAATACAACGTTTAGTGCAAAACACAACGCTATAAGAAAGCATAGCTACATATAAGTAGCCCCATTTGCGCATCTGGTACTTATAATCAAGAAACGTGCAGGTCACGTAAAGTGTGATCAGAGCCCCTACCGCGAGTATGATTGAACGCACAGGAGTTCCACGCACATCGGCAGATATTATATAGAGTAGGCGCGCACCCTATGCGGGCACATCAATGTAGGCCGATGCTGTAGTTAAGTTGGCCTTGGTGCAGATAATTTGGCGTAGTTTTATCCGAGGATCATAATAAAATATATATGGCGGAACGTGTCATTGCGTACAGAAGTGGTATCATTGCCATGGATGAGCCATGGTTGTAGCCATGGTTGTAGCTATGGATGTTGAAGTTTAAGAAAGGTTGACACTTCAATGTGTGTTTGCATTGTGTAATTAGATTACGTAAAGAGGTACATTGGCCAAGTTAGTACAGGCTTATCTTCGACATTGTGCATAGTGCATTTGCGACACCATTTGTGATGGGGTCAGATGGATGGAATGGATTTTTTGCAGAAAGGCAAAGAAGGTCGGCCTGGACTAAAGCTTCCTCTGGCCAGCTACTCTACGCTGGGGAAGGGGAGGAAGAATGGTCACGTTTGAAATGCTGCCCTGGCCAGTGACTGCCAAACTTTTCGAATGCGCACACACACACAGATATCATAAGAAATGGGATAATTGGAGAAACTGCTTAATTGACAAGCATGACCATCGCAAAGGTAAAATGTCGTAATCTGCGTTTATTACTCCACGGTTCTTGTTAAACGTTATTACTATTACCGGAAGCGGCACGAACGCAGGTGTTTCTCGGTATAAGATATATTTTGCGATGATTTTTGTCAGCTTTAACACTTGTAGTGTGCAAGAGGCAAGAAATGTGATGCAGCAGAAATTAGGAGAATCACGAAAAGAGAACTTTATTTCATTTCGGTGGTCATCTTACAGCGTATGGCAAAAATTCACTCAGTGTATGTTTTGATTATGCTCAGAAGTTGCAATGAGATGCCGCACTCGTTCAAATAAAGAGCTAGAACTAGATAAAACTGAGGGGATGTCTGTTCCTATCTTTCCTTGTTTTACCACCTCGTGCCTTCTTTTGGATTCCCGGAGGAAGTTCTGCGTGTTCCGGAGCAATAAGTGGTTCGTGGCTGCCACGTTCACCCAATCCGAAGTTGAAGTGTTCCCCTACATCTTCTGGTCTGTACGGCTGTTGTGCAGCGTACGCAGGATGCAGTCCGTGTTGGCGCACAGCTTGGTCAACTTGATGTTGAATGTGACCAACAGCAGCATCTACACCGTGATCAACTACGTGTGAAGCATGCTGTACAACCCCACGTGCTATATCTGGTATAAGGCCGCCACCTATATTTGGCACTAGGTGACCTCCTAAACCACCGCTGATTCCTCCTGGAAGACTTCCACCAATGTGAACGCCAGCCCCGCCGTGGGGACCACCGCGAACTCCGGCAGCAACGCCAGCGTGGAGACCACCAGTGTGACCGATTCCTGGGCCACCTTGGAAGCCACCGCCAAGGCCCAAGCCGAAGCCGCCGCCGAAGCCACCGCCGAAGCCACCGCCGAGACCTAAGCCAATACCACCGCCTGCATGTCCCGAATGACCAGTGCCGTGTGTGTATTGTTCCTGAGCAAGGGGACCATGGCTGATCGGTGGCGTGTGATGCTGGGTGTCTTCAGGTCTGTATGGTACCTGACTTATGGGAGAAAGCGGACTCCATGGCTGCTGTTCTACAACATTCTCCGGCCTATGTGCTTCTTGTGCTATTTGGCCTGCCGACGCTGGCCTTTCAGCTTCTTGCTCCAAGGCCTCTGGGTGCGAAGGCCCTTGGGCGATTGGCGGTATCGGCTTTGAGAGATTTTGATGTGATGCGTCCTCTGGGTGGTAGGGCTCTTGGACAACATGGCTTACTGGCGTTGGCGGCTTTGGTAGGTCCACCACACCATGAACATCCTCCGGCCTGTAGGGTTCCTGCGCAATTTGACTAATGGGCTCAGGGCGCTTTGGCTGTTCCGTCTCGACTTCTGGCCTGAATGATTCCTGCGCAATCGGTCCTGACGGTTTCGCTGGTGTTACATCATCAACATCTTCCGGCCTGTAGGGTTCTTGCGCAATCTGACTGATGGGCTCAGGTCGCTTAGGCTCTTCCGTCTCGACTTCTGGCATGAATGGTTCCTGCGCGATCGGCCCTGACTGTTTCGCTGGTGTTGGCTCATGAACGTCTTCAGGCCTGTATGGTTCCTGTGCAGTTTGACTGACGGGCTCGGGTGGCTTTGGATGTTCCGTCTCTACTTCTGGTCTGAATGGTTCTTGGGCGATCGGTACCTCTGGTTTCGCAGGTGCTGGCTCATGAACATCTTCAGGCCTGTATGGTTCCTGCGCAATCTGACTAATGGGCTCAGGTCGCTTGGCCTGTTCGGTCTCGACATCTGGTCTGAACGGTTCTTGGGCGATCGGTACCTCTGGTTTCGCTGGTGTTGGCTCATGAACGTCTTCAGGACTGTACGGTTCCTGCGAAATTTGACTGACGGGCTCGGGTGGCTTTGGCTGTTCCGTCTCCACTTCTGGTCTGAATGGTTCTTGGGCAATCGGTCCTGACGGTTTCGCAGGTGTTGGCTCATGAACATCTTCAGTCCTGTACGGTTCCTGCGTAATTTGACTGATGGGCTCAGGCCGCTTTGGCTCTTCGGTCTCGACATCTGGTCTGAACGGTTCTTGGGCAATCGGTACCTCTGGTTTCGCTGGTGTTGGCTCATGAACGTCTTCAGACCTGTACGGTTCCTGCGCAATTTGACTGACGGGCTCGGGTGGCTTTGGCTGTTCCGTCTCCACTTCTGGTCTGAATGGTTCTTGGGCAATCGGTCCTGACGGTTTCGAAGATGTTGGCTCATGAACATCTTCAGGCCTGTACGGTTCCTGCGTAATTTGACTGATGGGGTCAGGTCGCTTTGGCTGTTCAGTCTCGACATCTGGCCTGAATGGTTCCTGGGCAATCGGTACCTCTGGTTTCGCAGGTGTTGGCTCATGAACGTCTTCAGGCATGTACGGCTCCTGCGCAATCTGACTAATGGGCTCAGGTCGCTTTGGCTGTTCGGTCTCGACATCTGGTCTGAACGGTTCTTGGGCGATCGGTACCTCTGGTTTCGCAGGTGTTGGCTCATGAACGTCTTCAGGCATGTACGGCTCCTGCGCAATCTGACTGGTGGGCTCAGGTCGCTTTGGCTGTTCCGTCTCGACTTCTGGCCTGAATGGTTCCTGGGCAATCGGTCCTGAGGGTTTCGCTGGTGTTACATCATCAACATCTTCCGGCCTGTAGGGTTCTTGCGCAATCTGACTAATGGGCTCAGGTCGCTTAGGCTCTTCCGTCTCGACTTCTGGCATGAATGGTTCCTGCGCGATCGGCCCTGACTGTTTCGCTGGTGTTGGCTCATGAACGTCTTCAGGCCTGTACGGTTCCTGCGCAATTTGACTGATGGGCTCAGGTCGCTTTGGCTGTTCCGTCTCGACTTCTGGCCTGAATGGTTCCTGGGCAATCGGTCCTGACGGTTTCGCAGGTGTTGACTCATGAACATCTTCAGGCCTGTACGGTTCCTGCGCAATTTGACTGATGGGCTCGGGTCGGTTTGGCTGTTCCGTCTCGTCCTCTGGCCTGAAGGGTTCCTGTGCGACTGGTCCTACTGGTTCCGCTGGTGTTTGGTCGTGAACATCCTCAGGCCTGTAGGGATGCTGCACAGTCTGGCTGATAGGCTCGAACTTAACCGTGTTTCCCTCTTCTCTCTCTGGATTGTAGGGTGCTTGGACAACAGGAACATTGCCTGCCGGTTCATTTGGCTTTGATTCAACCTCCACACTTGGTTCTTTTGCTTCCTCGTCTCGAGTTGGCTGATCACCTTGCATTGTTTTGTACATACTGGTGTTTGTTAAGGGAATTTTGACGCCGATAAAGCCTTGGTTACTGTTGGGATCCTCTCGTTCTCGGCTATTGGGCACACACGGCGTACAGGAACAAGCAACAGGTTGGTTGAAAGATCTTGCTAGCTTTCGGCCATTCCGGCATCTGAGCTCAATCTTCATCGTGTTCCAACCTGAAGGCTTGCAGCACTTGCAGTCGGACTCAAGCTCTTCTGAATCGCCTGAAAAAAAAAAGATTTAAATTTTAGCGAAAGGACGGATGAGGGGGTGGGGGGTAGTTCTTTATCATCCGAATGCTATAGCACTGCAACAGTTGTCCACAAAGAAGTTAAGAAAAGCGGATAGAGGCTTGTCAAAATATTCGTATGTTTGTTTCCCTTTATGCTTCTTTGTTGAGCTCTTGTCTTCTAGTGTTGAGTTTCTTTGTTTTAGAATGTATAAACTAGTCCTCGTAGAGCGTTTAACATTACCCCCTTAGGGTAGATGTATTCCAAGGTGGCCACAATATTAGTTCTCATTACTTCTTATTCTTTTTTGTTGGTTCCCATGTTTCCATAGTCCTGGCGAGATTTCTATTAAAATGTTGAGCGAAGAGTTACAGTATTTTATATACGATGAAAGAAGCATATCTGCGCTGAAAAGAAGCAAGTTAGACTCTAAGTTGTTGGCGAATTGTAGTAACTTGTTCTAAATTATATATAGTTCATCTTCCACAGTGTGTGTAGGGTGTGCTCTGAAGTATACAATCCTGGGCGAGCATCTGAGCTCAAGTGGGTTTGAGGGCACGTGTATTGCTCATGTAGATCAAGTACACAAAAATCGCCTCTTTTGTACTGTTTGTCCTTTCCTCGTCCTCGTCCTTGCTTCTTGCGCTGTGTTGATCTTTTGTAGAATGCTTAGTTACGGTAAACTACCGGTTGTTATATTTAGATTCTTTGCAATATTTTACTTGTAATAGGAAAAATTAGCGCCCACCCGCTGGTAGAACGACGATACAAAAACATACACACGGATTTAATTTCTGAGGAATCGTATGAATTTCCTTGCAGCCTTGTGTTACAGACGAATAGCTGCAACGACAAAATAGGAACAAGGGCTCGTTTTCATTTCTTAAAAACATAATTAAGTCAACAAAAATGGCGGCTATCTTTGGCTTCATTGTCTGTGGCTTTATTAGGGTGTTTCAAACGAGTTGCTGCTAATTTTCTCTATCATAAATGTTACTCTACCTCGCGGAATTCGGCATAACTCCTTCGACCATATTCATGCTCTTGCGCAGTGGGTCGTCTATCAAATTGTCCTCGCGCTGCAAACTGCCGGCTTCCTAGTTAGCTCAGTTGTTAGAGCGAGCCCTCCGGTCAGGCGGTCCGTCCGTGCCGGGTTCGAACTTTGGGCCAGGACGAATTTTTCGTCAACTCAGAAGCTAAGAACAGATGGATCATAACTTTCCTGATCATAATGAGTTCTGCGGCATTTCATAGAACTGAGTTCGCATTATTTTACTCGCCATTTTTTGAGGAGGGCCTTTGATCGGGGCAGGATTTTTTCTCGTGTTACCACATGCTTTGTCATGAAGTACGACATATCCGCTTTAGAAACCACATGAACTGAAAGGGCTGTCCAAGTTCTTTTGACAGCATGATTAGGCGAGCAAAGCAACGCCAACAAACATAAAAAGATAATACGCGTTATTCTCTCGTAGTCACATCGCGTTGCTCTTTGTTATCTTCGAGATATAATGAGTACTGCGTAATGCCAAAGAGGTGTGCTCAAACTTTGAATTAGCGCTATATACTGCTATACTGATATATGCACTCTATACTGCTAGTATAGAGTGCTTGAATGTGTCATGCAGAGATGTCAAACCCTTACAAGCGCCTAGTCTGCTGTTAGACATGAAAAAGACGACAGATGACAATACTAACAATACATGCGCGGGCCCGCCAATCACGCATGCGAATACGCATGGCAGGAAACGTTCGCTCAAGTGCTGATGGCTGCACGCGACTTAGCCGATCTAAAGCCGTGTTCACACTGGGAAGTTTTCGATCGTGCGAGCAGGTTCGATTGCATCGCCGACAAAGTGGAAGCGTTCACACCGTAGCGGTCATCCCGCGCGACGGTGTGCTCGATATACCCGCCCACCTGCCTCAGACGCGCTGCGCTACCACGGTCGGGTTGTCACGCCAGCAGCCCCAGCACCGAGAATTTGAGAGTCGCTCTTGAAAACAGTGAGAAGTACTCACGAATTCGTCGCTGTCGGTCGCTCAGAAAACAAACATAAAGCACATGTGAGGGGGAATGGTTCATTCGGTGGACTACAGAGCGCACAACGACGACTCAGTAAACCAGAGATGAAGGGCACCCACGTGGTGGTGTGCCACAGTGTCTTTTTTCTGGCAATGTCCTCGACTCGCCTCTGCTCGCCAAACGACTGCGTTCAGACGCCACAGAGACGCCGATCAGGCGACGCTGCGGCCGATGGGTGTATATATCGATTGATTTTCGCTCTGCCTAGTGCCTAATAGTCCTGCAATCTCCACAATACTGAAAGTAACCACCGAGATGGAGTGTGGTGATTTCGCGTTCTGATTGCGCGACGAGCGATACTTTTTCGCCTGCGACAAATGTCCGTCTCGGACAGTTTGGCGCGATGAAGGCTTTTTCCGGCCGCGCGACATCGCACGTCCTGTCACCAATGTTGTTGCCGTCCGGAAACCTTTCAGTGTGGATGCGGCTTAAGTGATCACTGCCTTACCGACAAACTGATTTCTATTCCTCCATTAATCATTACAACCTTATAGTTTACCCCCATGCTACTATCTGTGCCCTACGCACTTGTACAAGCTAGTAATGAGTCTCGTTCATCGTGAACGGCATCGCAAAGTACTTGAAAAGCTACCTAGTACCGAACGTCATTAGACTAACTAGTCAGTTCTTGCCTTGTGCTTATTGGCGCCCGCTCTGAGAGCAGTCAAAGGACGCGAGTAAAAAGGCGAAAGAAGTGAGCAAGGTGTCTTCTCTTAATTCTTTGCAATTTGCACCGCTCCCAGCATTAAAATACGAACTGCTCATCAAGAGCAATGCGACATAGTGCATACGGCTTCGCTAAGTAGTCTTTGTCTTAGCGAAAACTCGACACACTAGAGCACAGCGTATTATTAACCTGAGAGGATGTTGAGAAGAAACACTTACCCTTCGAAAAATAAGCATGGGACTCGCAGTTGCCGGCGCACTCCATTGCTCCGTGAACTGGCTCTGTGTTGACGCAAAGTCCCCACTTCTGATGGCGGTAAGTAAACTTCTTGAGGGTTTGTTGAACATCCATCGGTGCGGGTGAGCAGACCTCTTCGGACACTGCGCGAAGAATATACGAAATAGAGATTTACCAGCTGTAGATAGCTTCATAGCGTGTACATCTGATGCGCTGTAAACCGACTACTACGCTAGTACTATTATAGGCCACTACGGATGGTAGCGTCGAGTTAATTAATTAAGTAATTTACAGATACTGCAATCCCCAGAGGGTCTTACAGCGTGGAAACACATTTCTGTACGAATGCAGGCAATAGAATAAAGCATGACAAATTAAATATGGGTCATGCAAGCAACCATGGTTTCCAATAAATCATGAAAGAAGAAATGGTAATTAATAAAATAAGCGTTGTATAAGCTCAGATTTCTGTTTATACTTGTTCAACGGAGGTTCGCAGCAAAAGAAGGTAAGGTATATTGGTTAACTTGGATATTAGTCAAATTATTCCATTCAACCACTGTCCTAGAAAATAAGGAATACTTTGAAGCAAAAGTTATATTGCGTGGTATGGGGAAATTGTTGGCTGGTTCCTGTGTTGTCGCGTACTCATAAGAACAAATAATTATATCAGCTCTGTTAATATCGTCACGTTTGTTCATAAGCTGATAGAATTTTGCCGCCAAACCCTATTGCGCTCCGTTAGTGCAGTGTTAGTGCTAATGTGACATTCCAATTTAGTTTCAGCATTTTACCGCTCTCAGCGTAAACAGGTGACTACCGTTCAACATCAGACGCCAAGAAGGGAGGCGGATATATCGTACATAACTATATTTTGTACATATTAGCCTACAATCAAGTTTTCGTACCAAGCTCGAACTTGCGCTATCTAGCTGTGCTCCATGTTAGTTAAACTTTCGCCAACGCATATTTCAATCCGACAAGATGGCTCACTTTAGAACTACTGAACTCCAATCTGTATTCTCATGTCTACGCTAATCATTTGTAGGAGTGATTTATGCTACTTTGTGCATTTTCTCGTTGCTTTGTTTCTTTTTAGTTGCTTTTTTGTATTACAAGGGTGCCATTTTAATGTTTACACCTGCCCATGGACCTTAAAAAACGAATTTAGGTGAATAAGAGTGCCAAAAAACATTTTCTTGAGAAGCGGACAGTTAGCGTGCTGCACTCTAGGAACTGTGTACTGTAAGGTAATGAAGCCAACGGAGAGACATTTCCTTTGGTTTCATTGTCTGCAGGAATCATTATGTTGTCTCTAACGAATAAACTAGTAATTCACCCATTTTTTTCTTTCGTTACTGTGACGTTAGGTTACTTGTAGAACCCTCGGCGAAAGTGGGTGGTTACGGTAACAAGATCGAGAATGTACGTCTTGATGTAATGGCGCTCACTTAAAATGATTAAGGTTGCACATCCAGTGAGGTAAATTACGATAGCACTCTTTATTATTTGGCTTGTTAGTGCACTAGGTAAAAATCAGATAATAACGCCATGGCATCATGCATCACTCAGTGACTGGTGCTGTTTAGTCCGTCTTGAGAACTTTACCTCAGGAATCTTCCCACTGCTACAGGGATGCGTTATAAATTGGAGATGCTAGTGTGAGAAAACAGGCCTAACCAGACATTCAGATTCCTTCATATTTAAATATTTGAAGTTAATACTGATGAACTAATCCGCAGGCTCCTTGCACACTTGCATCCTCATATATTGCTTTTTTAAAGCGTTCTTCTCACTGTCAAGTCGTCCCTGAAGTCACAACACTAGGTGCACGTTCTTAAACACTAATCTTTATGAATTGTAAATTGTAACATAAGTGATACAAAGAATAGCTATGTCTTACCAGTGGTAATGTTGCATTTTTGGCAGCAGTGGTCGTCGTCCCATACAACCATGTCCTGGAAATTAAGAATTAAGGCGTGTGTTATCGCATATAATTAAAAATGTGGCGTTACATGAATAAGGGGTCGCGAGTGAAAAAGCGGCAATGACATCAGATCCTGCGGATATCAACAGTGCATCGACTTGAAAACGGCACTAGTGAATGTAGAGGACAAGCGCGCTGAACCCATTTAGAAGTCAGCATTTTTTTACAAATGTAACACGGCGCGAAGCTTCCTTGAGAGCTGCACAGATACCTCTGAAAATACATGTTGCAGGCACACTTTTCGAAAGGTCAGTAAGCCGAGAAAATTATTTTATTTATACTAGAATTGTTGGGAAGGAGCCAGGAGAAAAGCGGCCTAAAGTATATCTAGCTTCGAAGTGCTTCAACAGAAAATAACCTACGAATTTCGCTAGGCACTTATGTTACACATATGCGCTACTTTACATGCACACAGCATTACAGCCGAATTAGTACGCGCAAGCATACACTACGGAAAGACGCGAAGACAACATCCAATCGCACCGGCGGAATTTCACAATTTCACAAATCTATGGGTAATCTGAAAGCCGTACACTCCGCCACGTTCACTCGGGCACGACCGCCCGAGTGAACGAGGTGTCTGGTTGGCTGAGATCCGGCGCATTACCTTATCCACATTATCGACATTGGAATCTTCCGAAAGCAACGGCAACGTCGGCAGTATATATTTAATACACCAGAACGTGGGAGAAATGAGAGGCTCTCATTGAGGCGCAGGAGCCGGAGAGTCTTCCAAGTGTGATGCCTCAAATTTGTCACGACACATACCCGTAATGCGATGGCCTGTGGTGGCCCAGCAAAAGTCCGAACTCATGCTCCCAGTAATTTTTTTACTTTCTTCAAAGAGAGCACTTACCTTGGGGCATCGTTTGGGAACAGGTGGGCAGGAAGGACTGTTGTAGACAGTACGAACGCTGTCGCCGTGCTGCTCGCACGAAGCGAGGTAGCATGGATAGATGGTCGAGTTCCAGCGAGTTCCCACCGGGTGTAGCGTGCCGGCCTCGTCACACGCTACCACCTGGCACCGGGGACAGCACTCGCCCTTAGCCGGGGCGATCTCCTGCGAATTCTGAGACGCCGAGCACAAACGGGACGTCGTCAGCGAACGTGTTGACGCTGTTTTATAGGAATTCAACTTCAGCTGCGTCATTCGGATATGTGATTACCGCGCACGCGTGTTCCTTATTGCCATTACACATGCACCGATCGCGGAGGCTGTAATTCTTGCAAGCTCCAATGCCCGTTGTTCTTTCCGTCTTTGCAGAGAGAGCACTGTATGCCTGCATAGTAAGTGTGTCTATTTCTTTTTGATCGTTTAGTTAGGAGCGAGTCGCTGCTTTCTCATCAGTAATTTGATCGTGTACATAGCAGCTTTCCCGCGAATCCTGAGAAAATAAGTTTGGCCTTGGCACAGGCCTGCAGAGACGACTCACCTCCGGGCACTTGGGACAGACGATGGAACGAAGCACCTTGTGCACTTCTCCCAGCGTGGTTCTCTCGCACACGTGTGACTGACACGGGTCCTCGCGGGATTGCCACACATCACCAGGCTGCGTAAAGTGGCAATAATCAAATAACTGCTTACTTAGCTGTAGTTTGACGCTTGATATTTTCTTCCTTTGTGGTCGCGAAGTTACTGACAGCATGGTTCCTTGCTTTTGGATAAGATTAGCTGTATTTATCTATATCATAGGCACATTTATATGAACAACCAGCAACCCAGCACCCAACAACATTACTTTAATATAGTTCACTCATAAAACATTCATTCCATCAAAATTACGTGCCCAGCAGCTGATGCTTCGAAGACAGTGACGCTGTCTTTTATTCGTCCGTTGCACTGAATTCTCACACTTCGCCAACACTTCATTGGTTTGTTTCACGTTTCTTCAGCAACAGCTTTAAAATTTGGGAACATTGCGGCCAGCACAAGAGGAACCTGTTGACAATGTAAACAGAAAGAAAGAGGACAACGGGACTGCAGTCGATAAAGACGTAGGTAACTGTACAACTGAAATGGAGAGAAGAAAGATAGAAATTCTAGAATATGACGGTGTCATCAATCCTCTTATCAAGATAGGCTCTGAGAGTATTTGTAGTCGGCCTATTTCTAAGGACGTGCCTATAAGGTTACCAACCCTCCATCATCATGTACGTCGTAGTCCTTAAAACACAGCTGTGCAACCCATTACTTGGCGTTCAATTTGGCATGAGAAGCAGGGATCATGACATGCTAGCAAAAAAACCCTCACGAGACTGTTCAGTATTTCTTTTACTTATATGTGGATAAGATCGCTTGTATTAAAGTACTTTATTAGTCATTTCAGTACAAAATTGAGGTTTCAGACACGGTGCATTGAATTCGACATTAACCCTATGATGTCGTCGGACGTTCTTCGGCGCTGCAAGAAAATCAGTGCGGAACTTCCTCTAACAGCTTTGCTGTGACAATATGTTGCCGCAGTGTGCACGCCATTCAATGAACCTGATTAACAGATTAACACTTTATACGTCCTTACGGCTGTGCGTAGTCGACACTACGGAGACGCAGAACAGAAGGGAGGACGCTCAGCGCAAACTACTAACTTGTCTAATTTCTAGAACTGGCATATCCTTCATGCATGCTGTATATAGTCAGGTGAGTATAATCTGACGCCCAGGTATGCGGTTTAAAAAGAGGGATGATAACAGCGGCGAAACGTCAGGTGAGAGCAACAGGCTAGTACACTGCTACCATGATAGATAGCGTCTTCACTATACATTTTGGCGATTTTGACTGATCACCGTGAGCATCGAGTTTCAAACACTTACCTAGAGGGAAAACTGGCGCTGGGAGGCTGTGGTATGCATGGGAATGCTGGGATGTGTAAGACTGGAATTAGGCATTGTTTCGTTTCATTTCACGAAGAGTTCGGACTAAGAGTTCGGTCAGCTCGGACGCCTCCAAGACGTGTCTGACTTTGGACGCAGTTCCCGCGTCACTATGATAAGTACCATACTGAAGCAGCACCTAACGGTGTATCGATCATACAGAAGCAAACTTTATTTAGATTCATTTTTCAAAACTATTTAGAGCACAAACGGACGACCACGAAGACGTGGTTTATGTAGTTTTCAGAAGTCATGCTTGTACTAAGGTAGACGACAACGTCAACGCTGACTCCGCTTCTACTGTCGTCTGTTTCCTCTCCTCGATGTTTGATTATGCCCTTCAGGTGAGCAACATTTTATTGCAAAGTGTAGTATGGGTGAATGAGATCCGTTTATGGAGGTTTTGCTTTAGGAATGACTTATTGTAGCCGAATCGGCGTTCGAACCCAAATCTTGCTCAATGCCAGCCAATGCAAGCCTCGCAGACACATATACCATCACCCTCATCTCTGCACAGCGCCCCTATAGCCCAACAAAGTAGCGTAGGTGGTGGCGCTACATTTCCCTTTAGGTTAATTGTGAGAAACTCCACGAGCGTGAGATTCACATATGAAATTGTATTGTTGTTCGCATCATTACCCTTTGGGAATTTAATCTGCAAAAGTTTGCCAGAAAATTTGGCTAAACCGAGAAGCAGATGAAGGTTTGACGCTTTTGCTAAATGTTTCGTCCTTATGCAGTTCATGCTATCGCGCAGCCATTTATGTTTAGTGGTACGAAGCCTGCACTTACCTCGCGTATATTTCCGTAGTCGTCCTTGCAGAAGAGTCGCACGATGCTTGGACAGCAGCGCAGTGGAACGTCCACCACAGTCAAGTAGTAGTCCTGCGTAAAAAAAAAAATGCAGGCGAAAAATGGACTACAATTATGCCAGCATTTGACATTCCAGATTAAATTTACTACGACGGAGTGTTGTGTGTTTCTCGAAAGAGTTTAGATCTTCAGTGGCCGATCTTGACTGGATAAATTCACATATGCAATTCGAGTCGATGAGCGACATACTATCATTCTTGTTTCTAAAGCATTGCTGGTGCTAAGCTATCTGTTAGCCTGCTGTAGTTTGCGTTTGACTTATCGATTTTAACGTTAAATAAAACTGCGTGTAACTTTCTCTCCTTTCTATGGATTCATTTCTGTTGGCTTAACGTAGTTGTGACGAAGAAAAATCAGGCTTCTCAGTTTTCATTTACCCCGCTTGCTGAAATGTCGCACTAGTCGTAGCAGGCCGCCACACTTTGTTAATGTGAAATTTATTATTTGTGTCAACTGAAAGGTTCACCATACGGGTTTCATGTATTCGCGTAGTCATAGACGTCAGGCGGATGTTACAGTAAAAATGGAAAACATTATGCGTGCTAAAGAATAGGCCGCAAATGAAACATTTCGGTATTGGTAGTATTAAACATTCCAACGCAAATCAGCCAGGCGAACATGAAACAAAGTACACGTACACAAAAGACTATTTTTACTATTACGATGTCTCCGTATGTTCTTTCCCTGCCCCACCACGGTGGTCTAGTGGCTATATACGGCACTCTGCTGCTGATCCCAAAGTAGCGGGACCAAATCCTGGCCGTGACAGCTCAATTTCGATGGAGGAGGAATTTAAGGGCACGTCAAAGAACCCCAAGTGGTCGAAATTTCCGGAGCACGTTCAGGAAATGCAGTTGGGGCCCTTATTACTAACCACACTATTTGGTGACCTCTCGCTGCTTACGGTCACTGGACTGAATGTGTACACAAAAGAGCAAATGTGTTCGCAAAACTGAAGATTGGAACTTGGCGATTTCCCAGTAGTATTGTGTAGCATTAAAGAAGGGGAACGAACAGATGTTCCTCAAGTAGCAGAACGGAAAGCTAAAGTTTATCTGCTTCGTACGTCGTAACTACGCTGAGCCATAGAGCGCACTACAAGAGTTTCCAAAAGGAGCTGCAGCGCTAGTGCCTGTGGGAACTTGCGACAGTTGATCCAATAAAGGAGTAACGGTTGGCACGTGGCTTTTCCCATCCAGCCATTGCTCTCCAGATGGTGGAATTCGCAGTGTTACACATGTGCATTGTGTTATTACCTGTCTTATTTATAGGATTACTAATCTTCAATATTTTGAAATTGTTTAGGATTGAAACTGTTGGTGTGGTTTCATCATTGGAAACAGCACCCTCCCTCCCTCAACAACGATGAGACTGGATCAAGCCCTGTCATATTTCCGCGGGGACATCCCGCGTTTTGTCCTTCCAGCTTTTTCGTGCTGTTTATAGTAATGTTCAGGCACTTTGGACTAATAAACGCATTAAATCATAGTAGAAAAAGGTCCAAACCGGAATATCAAACAAGCGCATAACGAACACGTCACGACAGTTTCTTCTTTATTGATTTGTGTAAAAACTCTGTTTCTTTACTTTATTTGCAGGCGATTAGCACAGAATCATCGTGGTTTGCCAACACTTGGATTAAGCTGTAAGCAAGCCTGACATTCCTACAGTCACAAGAAACGCAGAAATAACAGCGCTGTGTTTCTTTTCCGTGCAGAACTTTCGTGCTTCTGAAGGATACTTTTCTGGCGTTCTACTAGATGTTGCAATGATGAGTGTAATATGAAAGCGTAAATGAAAGTATGAACTTGGAAGGAAAATGCCTGAATAAGGCATTAGGCTTTGACAGACAGCAAGGGAAACAGACCCCAACTACTGCGGGCACTAAACCAAACGGGACGCAGATTGACGAGGTAGAGGAAGGAACAAAGCTCAAGAAAACTTTCTGCCGGCGGTGATGCACGTAGTGCCTTAACTACTTTGACAACGCCAGACGCTTCACTACACACTTAACCGATTATAACAGCAGCTTTTGAGGAGGCTTTAATTTAAGAACGAGGTTTGCGTCGTCGCCCCATCAACGTCATCAACAATCATCGACGTCAGAGTCGCCAGGTCGACGCAAACTCACCTTGTCGTCGGGCAGCTCAGCGCTCTCGTAACACGTCTCGTGCGTACATCGCGCCATGAACTGAGATCCGGAACCATCGCAGGAACAATTTCTGCACAGGCCGTCCTTCCAAACGCTGTTAGCCTATGAAGAAAAAAAGAAAGAGATGTACCACGTAACGTAACATGGCAAGTGAGAACTTTATGACCTTGCAATAAAAATGAAGCGGTGTTATTGCGAGGAGATCGTACACTAGTAAAACGAATGGTTAAGTGCCCAGGAAAAATTTTAAAGTCACGTTAGTGCCATTTCGCTTCGCATTGATCGCTGCACGGCAGTAAATTGCAGCAGAAATTCAGGTCAGCCTTATGTTATTCCTGTAAATATGTGTTCTGCGCTTACACGAACAAACAGTTAGTTTAATTGTCAAACTGTGTGAATGAGGCATTTCTCATTTTACTGTTTGCAAACTTGCAATGCAAAATTGCTGATTACTTTAGATTACAACAACTGACGATGTTCTGAATGTTTTAGAAAGTGCCGAAATTTTGGATAACTGCTTTTTAGATACCTTCTTGCGATCGATCGATTCCATGTTCAGTTTTGCAATCTGTGCTATTTCTTACATTTCTAAAAGCGCCCTCCGGATTTTTGAGCTACTTCATTTGTTTAGGTCCGACTGCATTGCTTCGTCAGTGAAGGAGATTGTCACAAGTCTTTTTCTTGCTTAACTCTGCTTGCGCTTATGATTACCTTACCGTTTATTTTGAGTAGTTTATTATTGCGCCTTACTCAATCTCTTCTGTTACCCGGCACCAGAGATACATCTAAGATGTTCTACTGCCTTAAGGAAGCGGTGCCGTTTCCGGACCTTCAGGGCAGATTTTAAAACCGTGAAAATGCTGAATGTGTTCCTGCACTTCGACGTGGATGCGCTTTTAAGCAGCTCGCGCAATCAAAGATAATTCGAAGCCACACATCACATGTGTCCCTCATGATATCATTTTTGTTATCGGTTGTAAACCACTGCATGGTGGCGAATAATTTAAGCAATTTTCAGTCGACAGAAAAAGGAAAGTCAGTATTTCCACCTTTTTGTGTGACTCAACTAATCTCCTTCAAATTCATTAATTAGTAACGGCGCAAATGCCAGGCGTCGTGATGACGTACCTCGTAGAAAGACACGTTCTGGCGGTACATTTCCACGGGGACTTCCCGTCCTTCGTCGTTGATTTCGTACTGGTGGGTGTACAAGCACACTCCCTCGGGGGCTTCTGCAATAAGGCAGAGTAAAGGAGAAAAGAGTGTTCAAATGGCAATTTTAATTTGAGCCGTAAAGAGGAAAAGAAGAGTTATAATGAGAGAATAATTATTTCGACGTCTGTACAGAGCACAATGCTGCGCTCACACAACGCTGGCCGAACAATTTTCTGAGTTCAAGATGACTCCATTCGAAGCTTCAAGCAACCTTCGCTATACGCCAGGTCGCGAACTGAGTTTTCAATTCTAGCGGAACTCAGAAAACACGCTGCCGTTTCTTTTTGCTGAGCAATATTTTGGTATAGGGCGTTTCGCATGAATCTGCGGAGGCAGGCGGACAGGAGTGCGCGTCTAGGAACTCCTGAGATGGCCAGTAGAGCGTGTGTGGTTACGCACGCGCTTCGCTATTGTGAGTGTGTTCATACTACTTCATTGTTCCGCATAAACATAGCACCTGTAAGACGCTATGCTGAGAAGAGCATTTTTGATCAATTTCGCAGTACCATGCAAACATTCATATATCCCTCACCAAGTAGAAAACGCTGACGCTACTTTCTGATCGCGGAAGTACATTTGTCGAACACGGGAAGAGCTAAGGCGACTGCAACAATAGAAGAGGGAACCGATGGAACTAGGAACTATATTCATCTTTGTTCACCGAACAAAACACAGGCGCTCAAGTGCGCCCATAGGAAACGAAATACGACCGCGCATGAAAATATTAATACCTGGCACATTCAAAGCGCGTCTGACTGGCGCGCTCAAAACCATTCACGTGCACCAGTGCCAGTGCGAAGCAGTGCGCTGTCGCAGCTATTAAAACTGCTGCATCCCGTCTTTTTTGTATACCGTGGTTCACTCTACCGAGAAAGTTTGCTTCTATTGAGCATCCGGGCATCGTTGCGTTCCTTTGTCCCAACTTAGCAGACTCGGCTTTTTTTGGCAGTCGGTATCGTGCCTCGGCGAACCGACCGTGGTATAGAAACTGCCTCGACCGTATCAGACGGGTAATATGGAGAGATAAACTATAAACTATAAGACAGGACTATAAACGCCACTGAAATTATGTTTCTTGCGTCGGCACCGCTGTTTCATATTTTATTTCCCTCTTTCCTAGGAAAGGCTTATCTATTATTGAACGAACCTGAAAGCCAACTCTTGTGAAGTTGTTCGCTCCGTTGAATGTTATGAAATTTAGAACTTTCTTATAACTTTAACGTCTTCACATAAACTCGGATTTATTTTTTATGGTTGCTTCACCATAAAATAGTCTGCTAGGCTAAACAGGTACTGGTTTCTGAGCAAATATGGATATCGTCCTCACAAAGGATCTTCGCTTGCTCGTATTTAAAATTTCACATACAGAACGAAATTTCGCATTTAGAATACAAATAGTACGGCCCGAAATAGCGAAAGAAGCTATCCATGATTTGATTAATGACATTCTCGTTTCAAAAGTGCGATAGAGAATAAATGACATAAAGATCAGTTTAAATAAATTCAATGAAAATAGAAAGAGGCTACAAGTACGGTTTTACAGGTATAATCGCTCACTGTGTAGTTATGTAGAATGTTTCGGTAAGAGGGTATGAAAACCACGGTGTTGACCGTCATTTCTGTGTGCATTTGTCGAAGACGTGCTTTTTAGCTAACTTGTTACGGAACGTAGAGGTTGTAATAGATTGAAGAGGGCAAGAGTAAAAAGAATACGTGAATAATGAAACGGAAGTAAATTAGCATGCCTTAAATGGAAAGCTATTGTGAATTAATCTACCGCGCTCCTTTACTGACGTCACTTCTGTGGGGAGCCGGACGTGAAACACTTCGTGTTAAGAGAGATAAGTTTAACATTTGGTGGGATGACGCCGGAGAGTTTTATGGCGGTGGGATTCGCAGGGAACAGGATCAGGACTCAGCGCAGAAATGAAGGAGTAGGGGCACCCTGAAATGCTGTAGCCAAGTAACATTGTGCCTTGAAATAGTTAACGCCTGAAACTTATTCACCACATATTCTACAATAGGCTCAAGCGATGTGGTAAACCTAATAACGCTCCACTTAAAATGCGGGTTTTAGTCTTCAAGCAGGGCTCCGCGTTGCGTCACAGGCTGAAATCAAGAAGGCAGGTTTTGTTGTTATTGCTTTTGTTGTCGTCATCGTCGCCCCCGCAGGCGGGGAAGCCAGGGAGCAATCGTAGCACCTCCTGAGGCGGAACACGTGGATACATGGGCGTCTCGTTAACCAGCCTGGCTTTCACTTTTCTTGCTTTTTCTCCCTTCCTCTCACTTATGGTTTGACCTAATAACAAACTAAGAATCTGCCTGCCTTGTGGGGATAGCTTGCACGAAATATGCTAAGGGGGAAAATACCCTATGTCCAATGCATAAATGCGTGAATGATAAAATAGAATGTTGTGGCGGCACACATAAATGCTAGAGATATGGGTCATCAATGTTATCGTACGAAAAAGTATACTGATGATGTAGTTCAGGTAATTGGGTGTGCGTTGCTACTCTCTCTCTGGCTGCTTATAATGTACTTGGCGCTTTTGTTTTAGCATTAACGCTCGAAGTGAGGGTCCAAATAACTACGAATAGCTACTCTAGCGTCAGACTGCTCTAAATATTTACGGCAGCGTATGTTAACGAGCCAGCTTGACTGTCAAAATGAAGGGGTTAGTTTTGCCGTGACGCCACAATTTATGATTACGTTCCTGAGATCACTGCGGCTAGCACAAGTCTGTGTGGCCAGGAAAAACTCGCGCAGGAACCGTAGCTTATAGAGAACAGGACCATATAATGCGAAGGTTGATTGTTACATTACGCCATTAATTACGCTATCGGTCGTGTCATAACGGTGATGCCAATGACACGTGGCCACGCATTGTTAGTCCCTTCTGGCATAAACTTAAATATCTTTGTTTGTGTTTTCCATCTTAATGCTTGCAAAGCGTGATCGTTTGCGATCGATAAAAGCGTCGCATAATACTCTTCGCCCGTTTCACTGTGTCAGTGTACAGGAAAGGCAGATCACAAAATGATAAAGAAAAAAAACTACGATTATAGGAATGAAACAAAAATGTCAGTAGGAGCACTACGCTGGCGCTACTTACGCGCTTTCTCTCCGGCCGCGTGTTTGAGTTAAGCCCTACCTCCGCTTTCACAACATGAAAAATGCGAATCAGTGCGTTTCTAATGTGAGTAGGTTCATTCAACTCACTGCACTTGTAGTTGCTGCAGCATACTCCGGGCGTGGCCACAAGTTGTGTGCCAGCCGGGCAGGAAGGCTCGGGTGGACACTTCTCCGGGTAGCAGACAGCTTCGAGGCTGGCGCAGCAGCCGTGCGGTGTCATGACAACCTCCTGGCCAATCTCCAGGTCTGTGGGCCACACCACGGGTGGGCACAGCGCCGGGTCACACTCTGTTGGGAAGAAGGCCGTTGAAAAGATTGCATACAGAAGAATTAATCCTGCTGAACTTTGCTTGCGCACAGCAATAACCGTGCTAGCGCTAAGTACCAACGCGTATCTAGCTGATGAGGCCCGCGCATATTTATTTATTTATTTATTTATTTATTTATTTATTATTTATTTATTTATTTATTTATTTATTTATTTATTTCCCTTGTATCTTCGATGTGAAGAGAACTTCAGAGGGGAGTGCAAAATACAACGGAAATAACAAAGCAAAAAGGTTACGCGCGTTATATGTTCTTGGCGATACAATCTCACCTATTCGTAATGTGGTACATGCCTGCTAGCTTAAATATAAAAATGACAGCAGCGAGAGAATTAATACGTTTTCGCAAACTTTAGCACAAAGTGTCAGCTAAATTGTTCCGGAAGCGCAAGTTGCGTTGTCGATCAGTGGGGTAGACGAAGTAAACGTGTCTGTGTAGCCTCCTCTCTGTACGTTCAAGCTATAACTGGTCGTAAGTGTGAAGACATTTATGGCGTCATGAAACAACGTTTTGTGGCATGCACAAGAGCGGGCCATTCGTGGAGGCAGTGAAACACGAAACGGCAGTTAACTGATTTGGACCGTTCAAGTAGAGAAATCCAAACCGAAAGACAAAGTAGAGCAGGCATTGATAGCTTCGTTAAGCAATGAAATCGCGCACTTTAGCGCGTTCACTTGTTTGCGCTTCGATAACTAGGGATTGCTTCTCGTTGGACTCCATGCTTTAGAGAACAGAGAGCGATCAGCACATCTGCGCGAGTAGTCCTGACGTGGCTACATAGAAACTATTGATTGTGTTTTTTTGTTCTTATTTCAACTACACGATATACTAAAATAATATGTGGCCTGCTATGCGCAGCACGTGGTCTAGGTCTTAAAAGGTTTTAAAATCCTGACGCAAAAAGTGGAAAGGGCTCGGGAGAACTTACGCGTATGCTGCCATAGCGTGCTTCGCGTCCAAATGAAATCGATCTGCTCGTAGATCACCTGTAGACATCTCGCAGACTCGCATGAAAAATTTCAGAGGATTGCCAGCAGTTTATGATAGCCAATTTACTTCTCGACAGGGCACTGACAATATGTCCACGACCAAAATTCGAGGAAAAATGCAAAGTACAATTTTATACGTGGCTATAGGTGTCATACTAATGCTCCGGAAAGGTGCGCAGCTCTTACATAATTACAGGCATGAGCGAAACAAATCATTCGTTGGCGCACGACTTGCGAGGCCAGTTTACGCTGTAGACCTACGTAGAAACACGCGAAAGCTAACGAAACAAGCATTCCTGACACCCATTCGTATAGCGCTCTAGGATATCTCATTTGCTCGCGCACCCGTGGAGATTTGCCTATTTTTCAACGGATGGCATCTGACTGCTAAAAAAAGAGCGGGGTTCAGAGAGATTGAAAAAAAAAAAAAAGAAGGCGTCATCTGCGCGTCGTAGCACGTCCCAATGCAACTAAAGTTTGGCATTGTATGATATATGAACACGCAGAGCAAGTTAAATGTTTCGTTGGTTACTGGAATCAAATCTGCTTGTAAATATGAGAGAATTGAGGCTTATGTTGGATATGGTTGTGAGCCTAGCCACCTCGCTACCGAGACCCCAAAATACAAGGGCTTTTTCCCGGGTGATCAAAACGATGACAACAACATTTTGCACGCTTCGCCGAGTCTGCTGCTTTTGGGCGCGGCGTCCGACAGCCAGCCTCTGCGGAAGCGAACACAGGGAGAAAACAAAGTGCGCGAGACAGGCGAGATTCTGCCCGGACGGATCAAGCCAACATAATCAAGAGAGATAACCGCAGTCGTGATTTCCAGTGGGAGCAGCAGCAGGAAAGCGCGGGGGACTCATTATTTAGAGAGCGCTCTCAGCCGCGCTTGTAACTTCAGTAACAGTGCACGAAGGAACCGCGGAGCGCGTTTCGGTGGTTTTTCTTCACTTATCTCACAACGAAAATAACGATGGCAGCGTCCGTTTCGAAGGTAAGCTTAGCACTAAAAGCGCGCGTTGCGGAGCGGAACTATCTATTCAAGTGTAAACATGTCGAACAACACACATCGATTAGATTTGAAAGGCTATTTATATGATTGCTTTAAACTAGCGGCGTGCAAAAAGACAAGTGTTCTGACCCGTAAAGGTAAAAATAATAATAATTCGCATGCAATGCTTCTTATGGCCCCATCCCCTCCCCTGTTTTTCATTTCCCTTTCTTTTTTTTTCTTTTCTTTTGTAGCAGAGCTCAGGGATTTCTTTATTTTCCTTTTCACCGGCTTCACGTCGTATGGCAGAGAAACTGAAATGACAAAAATGCACCTTCAAATATTTAATAAAGTTCTGCAAAGCAGAAACTTACTATGCTTTACTAGCATTTTCATATACTTACTATTGGGAGCGGATGAACAGTGATCTAAACAACTTAGCTACTTTTTCAAGGCAGTTCTGGTTAAAGTACGCATTATAGGCGTGCATTTGAAAAAGAATGCAATAGAAATCTCCGAAAAACGAAAGACCAAAAAGAAAAAAAAAGTTAAGATTACCAGAAAATTTCATTTATCTGTACAAAAGTACTGCTAACACCTGCTAATTCGTTAACGGTCGTTCCTTCCTTCCTGAGAACCAGTGATAATACGCGAACGCTGTGACGTCCATTTGGCATAACGGACGTTCTAGTCCGGGCGTAAAATCCTACAGAATTCTAACGTCGCACCAGAACATTTTTCACTGGTCATTCAAGAAACCTTTAGAAAGACTGTCGTACCGCAGAAGTACACGGGACAACCCCTTTCATCCGTCCTTGTCTTGGCCACGTCGCCCTTCTTGCAGTTGGGGAGACTTAGCTCTGGGCATTGCTCGACGATGTCCTCTGAAATAAAATGGACAACTGGGTCTCATTATCAATGCAAGAACGTCACTGCAGCGTATGTCATTTTATTATCATTATGTTTTGCGATGTTGTAGATTGAATACATGGCAACTCGTACAACATTATAGTTTATTATTATCACAAGGTGGCGTGGCTGTACTGACATCTTGAGAACTGTTAGACGACAAGCTAGCAGGTAGATGAACGCACAGGACAGACAGACAGACAGACAGACAGACAGACAGACAGACAGACAGACGATCGATCGATCGATCGATAGATAGATAGATAGATAGATAGATAGATAGATAGATAGATAGATAGATAGATAGATAGATAGATAGATAGATAGATAGATAGATAGATAGATAGATCAACTGGACTAATGTGTTTTGATGATAACAGCGCGAACTTTCTTGCACAACAGACAGATACACAGACGAAGGCCCTCTGTCTGTTGTGTAAAGAATTTGCGCTGTTATCATCATCACCAAAAAGCTGAATACCGACTAGCCCGTACCCAGATATTGCTTCAGTATAACGTCTTGTGTTCGCTACTTAGTCGGACAAGAATGGGACAGGGAGTATACAAAAAATAATGAAAAGAAGCGAAGCTGTTCGTTCTCAAAACTCGATCTAAACGTGTAGCGTTGTAGAGGTCCCTCAGAGTGTACAGTGTGGTGTAGAGTGTACCCGCACCTCATGGATATAAAGTTGCAGTAGATGGAATGAATGAACTCACACAGCGTTCAAATTATTTCTTGCTTTAGTGACTGACACAAGCATGATCGGTATACACCATGCGCAGTGACGTGTCACATGTTTTTGGGCTAGATGGTTCACACTTGAAAAGGAAAAGTTGGAGCGCTAAAAGGAGGGGGACGACAACTAGACATGCAGCACAGGCGCTGAACTTACGACTGAGGTTTAGGTTTATTGGAGCAGCTTAACACTAACTTCACAATCTCTGTGCACGGCACATTCAGTTGTATCAATAGGTATACACACGGGCTTTCGCAGGTAAGACGCACTCGACAAATTGTTAAGTGCTGAAACAAAACAAGGAAGACGAGGGAGGTGCACGACACGTGCGATAGCTTTCAACATAAACAATGTCGAAACTTTCGCGCACGTGTTGAGTCCCTTCACCGATGTCCTTGTCCTCCCTTCAGCGCTTAAGGAACTTTCTGCTGCGGTTGGAGGCGTGGTGACGATGATATAAACTGGAGCGGTAATCTGGCCAAAGGCGTGTCACACTCTCTTTGGAATCATAGCGTGTCGCATGATTGAGAAGAAATAAAAAAAAATAGCAATTGTTATCCAGTAGGAAAAGGACGCCGTTTTCTGCAGCCCTTGTCTGGAGAACGGCTCAGCGTCCGTGAGCGTGGTGGCAACGAAAATGAAAGTGTGGAAAGGAGAGAAAATTCGTAATGGAGGGCTCGGGAAATTTTGGCCACCCGGCGTTGTTTAACGTGCAATGAGATCGCACAGTACACGGGCCTCTGCCATTTTCGGTTGCGTCGAAAATTCTGCCGCCGTGGCCAGTGCGCAGTCGTCCTTCCGATCGCATTCGAGCATCGTAACCGCTACATATAAACCAATGTGCAAAATAAGAAAAAAAGAGGGGGGGGGGGCGGCAAGGCCCAGATGCAAATAATTATTTTATTTATTTATTAATTTTAATTATACACACCGTAGCCCGTTAGGGATATGATAGGAGTGGGCGTACGAGACAAAAAGAAAATACAAAAATATGCGATAAGCAGAGATTGGATCGTTTACGAAGAAATGAATGGAAACAAGATATAAACATCTAAAGAAACCTTACATCAGCAACGGCATTTAAAAATTGAGAAATTGGTAACAAACGAACATCGGCAGGTAGCATATTCCAATGTTCAATTGTGCGGGAAAAAAAAAACTGTATTTGAAAGTATTAATGCGTGGATGGAATGGTCTGATGTTTGAGGCATGATAAGCTCTAGTTGATGTTATGCAAGCAGGCATTAAAAGGGAGGGATCAGAGAGGTAACAAAGCGAGCTTTGATAGGAGTACAAAAGCTTCAAAGATTCCCTGTGCCGTTGTCTTGAAAGAAGCTGCAGGTTCTCTTCCGAAAGAGCAGCTGTCGGAGAGAAGTGTCGGCCGAAGCGACGGGAAGTGAAACGAAAAGCCTTCCTCTGGACCGATTCAGTGCGATTAATTTCGCGCTGCTTATACGGGTTCCGTACTGTGCAAGCATATTCTAGGATTGGGCGAATCGGTGTTTTGCACGCCACTAATTTTGTGTCCGGCAGTTGTAGCCCAGTTTTTTTGACGCTTTACTACAGATGTAATCTATGTGACCCGACCAAGACAATGTGGGCGGAACTATGACGATTAAATATTTTTTTACTAAGAACTCTAGTTAGTGGTGCATCATGGCAAGTATAATAAAAAATTACGGGTGATTGCTGGTTAGTAAAGGACATTATAACAACGTTATTACAATTGATGTTCATGTTACGGGTAGCCCACCATTCTCAAGATGAAACAAAGGCTTCCCTTAGGCAGTGATGATCAGCGATGGAACCAACTGGGCTATACATAACACAGTCATCCGCGCAGAGGCGTACCTTAGGAATAATATGATATGGGAGGTCATTAATAAACAAGAGGAACAGTAGTGGTGACCAAGTACAGATCCCTGTGATATCCCTGAGGAGACGTCAACTACAGATGGTTCCGCAAAATCCTAGCATGCGAATTAAGAACGCAGAGATAGAAAACTGTAAATCCATGACGTACAACTGGGGCTTATTTAGAATAATACGGAGTTTTAAAAGTAGCTTAGAGTGTAGTACAGTGTCAAAAGCCTTGCTAAAGCCTATGAAAATGGCGTCAGTCTGATTGCCTAGGTCGATATGGAGAGAAAGGTCATAGGTGAATTCCGAAAGTTGGGTTAAAGTACTAAGATCTTGACTGGAAGCCGTGTTGAAACCTGGTGAAAAGGGCATTATTTTCCAGAAACATTATAATATGCTTATAAATGATGTGCTCTAGCATCTTACATGAGGCTGGCGTTAAAGGGAGCCACTAATGCGGGGTCTCGAACAAAGAAACATACGATCAAGACTTGTGCGTCGCGTAAGTGCTAGAAGTTGCATTGAGGCGTGTATCCTTCGAACAGGAAGCGTACGATGGCTACAGTTATTCCCGCTAATGATAACATTGCCAGCATCCAAGCATTGCGCAGCACGCCGACACTGACTGCGGAAGCCTGCCTCGTCATTGACAGCAAAGTGAAGCGTGGGATACGGGCCATCGTATAACGGTGCTACTGCGACAGTTAACGACCACCTCGTTCGATCGTCGTTGGCGTGGCGCGGGAAGGAGCGATATCATTCTTACTGGAGTCGCTCGTCTATCAGTTCCTGTTTTCTTCGGAATGAACGCAACGCTGCTCCGCCGTTGTGGGCACACTTACGCCTGTTCCCATTTTATGCGTTTGCTTACAGTTGGCCAAGGACAGCGATGGTGGAGCTCAAGGGTAATCGTCACAACTTGGCTTCCAACTGCACGCGTGTATTCGTGAATTGCGCTGACCGGGTGCTCTATAGATATTAACGATCCAAGTTAAATGATGCGCTGTAAATATTCTATATGTGATGAACACCTGTACCGTGGACTCTATACATCGGGACTATGAATTTTCTCTTGACGAGATTTAACTAGCCCTCTTTAATGATGTATTATCAGGCCTAAACGGATTTGTGTTATTATGACGGAATCGGATGTATTGTGGCCCGGTCGCAGAGACCGCGTTCCCAGAATTCTGTGAACCTCCTACATAAAATTTTATTCTGACGCTGTTGTAGATACCAAAACTAAGCTGTGTAGGAGAGAACAGAATAGCCTAGGAAGTACGAACGTTATGCATAATTATTCGTACGGCGTATTTGCATAGATCGCCAAGCAGTGATGACGCCTGGCTAATAAAACAATGGTGCACAGTGATTCCGTAATTTCATGACTATGCTTATATATTCCTCAGTGGGCGCTAAGAAACTTGAGTGCATCGCAGTGTCTGTTGTTGGAGTTGGTCGCGGCATCCATGCGTCAAGAATGTTTAGATCTCTTCACTGTGCGCCGCCTCGTGTCACGTTTGCTTATGTCTTTTTCGGGTAACTATTACCAGAATTCTTGCTCGCGTGTTCCCGTCGCGAAGGTTCTCGTAAGCGCTGACATATGTTTAGACTCGGTTGCGGTCGGTGACGTTCAGTTTACGTGCTTAAGCTTTCAAGTGAACGTTACTATAGTGAACTGAGTAGAAAGCTTACATTCGCCTTCATTCGTAACGTTTGCGTGCCGCGTAGTACAGTGCACCGAACTAACCGAGAGGCGTTACTGACGCTTGTAAGTTCCTTGTGTAAAGTTAATGCTTTCAGGGCATGAACAGCTTCGTGTGGCAAACATACCTCACGTGTTCTTGACATTTGTCAAATAAAGCCACCGTTGAGCAAGGCAGAAGGCGAAGCGAAAATTGATCTTAAAGAGACAATAAAAAGAAAAGTGTGTCGCATTCCCCCCTCCTTCTGTTTAGATCTTTCCTTTCAACACTCCTTTTTTTCCCGCATTAGCTGACGGTTGCTGCTTTTTTTTTTTTCGTCTGGAATCAACTGGACCTAGGGCTTTAGGCGGAATGCTTCCGCTGGTCTATTCTATCGTTGGAAAGAAATCGCCCCTTTCTTCTTGTTCCAGTTACCGTCATTCGCAGAACAAGGCGCCGTGAATTGCGGAACGAGTGATTCGGAAATCAATGCTTTCTTTTGAACTTTCGGAAATGAAAACACAGGATTCGTCGCTCGTTTTCTGCTTTTTGCCCCGCCACGGTGGTCTAGTGGCTATTGTACTCGGCTGCTGATCCGAGGGTCGCGGGATCGAATCCCGGCCGCGGCGGCTGCATTTCGATGGAGGCTAAATGTTGAGGCCCGTGTGCTGTGCAATGTCAGTGCACATTGAAGAACCCCACGTGGTAAAAATTTTCGGATACCTCCACTACGGTGTATGTCATAATCAGAGCTGGTTTTGGGACGTTAAACATTACAAATGAATCAGTCATCCTTTTTTGCTTTGTATTTTCACGCGCCGGCGCACCTACTATGCAGATAAAGCAAGAGAGCAAACTGATAGGGAACGAGTGAGGAAGTTGAGCATAAAAGCATCTGTTTGGATAGGTTAAGCTCGAATATTAAGAAACGGGAATAGAAATATGAGAGAGGGGGAAGCGGGATTAAATGTGCGACGAGCTCGGGCATGTGGGCGAAATCACGACACTAATTCAAATGCGTCCGTACGTGGAAACAGTGCTACAAAATCGCAGAAATGTCCTCACTGCCTGAGAGTAATCGATAAACTCTTTCATAAAGCAACGAAGTGGTACGTGTTTTTGCAAATATATCATATTCATTATGCGAGCGCGCTAAGATGTAAAATAGAGCGACGCACAACGAAAGTAATGCAAAAGCAATGTTTTCGGTTGCGCATGCTGATTATTACATCTCATGTTTATGTCCGCCATCGACCAAGCTGAACATAGATGAAATATATGCTCAAATTAACCTAACCAACAACTAACCAACAATACATGAACATACAATGTATTGGAGACCAGACGAAACTGCGATAGTCGTGCAGCGTTTCTTTAATGCAGCACAGGCACGGGCTACTCAGCGGAAATTAGGCTGCAGGGCTAACGTTTAAAGCTACTTATCCTTTTGGCCTGTAACATTTATCAGCTAAGCCGGTCTCTTCCAACAATTAACTGGTGTGAAACAACGCTTATATTATTTTTTTTTTCGTATGCACAATTTGCCTATACTCAAGACGCTTGGCGCACCGTTTGCGGAGAAGATTCTCCAAGCTTTTGCGACCAATTTCAGATACGCCTAACACACGACATATTGGGTTGGTTTGGAGAACATATTGAAAGGGTTACTGGCGAGCAAAGATGGGAACGGACACGACTATTTGCATCGTTTCAAAGAAACTGGACCCGCATTCTCGAAGATATCTAAAGTAAGAATTGTTAGTAAGAGAAAATTTCAACCAATCCTAATGCTGGACATATAAGCAGGGGCTTCCGGCCAAAGGCAAAACGCACTTAAGAAAGAGAAGTGGACCCGCATTCTCGAAGATATCTAAAGTAAGAATTGTTAGTAAGAGAAAATTTCAACCAATCCTAATGCTGGACATATAAGCAGGGGCTTCCGGCCAAAGGCAAAACGCACTTAAGAAAGAGAAGTTTTGTGAATTCCCCCCGCGGTCTTCGCCGATGTTCACTCTTTTCCTTTTCAGCCCTTTGATTTGTTTGTGTTAGCACTGTGTCCCGTTTTTCTTCGCTTTCCACGTGTGCTCTGTAAAACTTTTAAATGTATGCCCACTTTCATACCAGCTCCGTCGCAAATCCTTTCCCTTCATATTTGCTCTTATCGCCTTCTCTTCAGCAAAGAAAAGCGGCTGCCATAATGAAAGAGTGGGCGTATGTTATTCCCTGCTCCTGATAGGTCCACCGTTGCACGACCGTAAATGCTCCCCTGGGCAATACCGAGCACTGTGATGGAGGCCAAGGCCATGTCCTGAGGTAATCTGGGCCTCCATCTGAAATATGTTTGTCGCTCGCAAGAGACGTCCAGGAATGGTCCACTCGCGTTATACGCTGGCCAAACATTCGGCTCGCTATAGCAGCATAGAAACTGTTGTTGCGTGTCGCTGTCGCTAGTGCCTGTGGTCTGATGCATCATCATCATCAATATCATGATAATTTATATCTAATCAAGGACGAAAGTACCTTCCAACGATTTCCTGCCCCCCCCGTCCTGAGCGACCTGTTCACGCCAGCAAATTCCTGAATTTCATCGCCCCCTGTAACCGCTTTCTTGCCTCTGCTACGTTTTCCCTCTCTTAATATACATTCGGCCGCTCTCACTCTTCATCGGTAGTCTGGCATTTATTATTGTCTAAAAGCCCATCGCTCTCCGATATAAGAACTACAGCAAAAAAAAAAAAGCGAAGAAGAGGAAAAGAAAAAGTTAATATTGAGTTCCTCGGAACACGTGGTGCGCCGTTATCAACGTCTCCGAGAAGTCGTCGGCCGGACTGTAGGAGTCGTGGGCGTGAAAGAATAATACAAACATATATGTCTAAAACTACGGGAAACGTTTCTCTCGCCGACAGCCTGTAATTCGGTGTTGCCCTGTCTGTCGTTGAGTTCTGCGAATGACGAGGCGATGTTGTGCGTGGAGTCCCTCCTCCTGACCGTTTTCATCGCTTCGAAGAAACTAGTTTTCTCCGACAGTCTCGATTTTCGTGTTTCTTTTCAACCCCTCGATTTGTTGCTTTTCCTTTTCGATATTTCAGGAATCAGGAGTGGGCACACAGTAATTTACGGACATCGTGCAACCTTCTCTACGTTAGCACTGAGTTTTGCTACTAAAACCTAATCTACTACTAAAAACCTAATCTGCAACTAAAACGCTAATCGAGACTTGTATAAGCGAAAAAGAAAAAGAAAAAAAAAGGGTAGTCACATCATTGCACCGTTGGTAAAAACATGCGTCCGCGAACTCCGATGACAGACATAGGTTATCAGCCAGTGCGCGCCGGCGTCGGAAAACAGCCCTTACGAACTAGACGCTTCAGTAGCGGGTCCCCAGATTTTCTTGCGTTAGACACGCGATCGGTCATGCCTGAACTGCGTAGCGAAATGAGCCTGGCGCGTCGCGGGTTACTCATGCTTGCGACAGCTTTACAGTCTTGAATAATTCACCAGTTAAAGAGCACCCAATCTGCGCAGCTTTCAGCACAGTGCTCGCTTTTAACGGCGAGCTCCGTAGACGGATGACAGGGAACACCGTGATCACGTCATTACTTGGACGGACGCGCACGTCGCCGCTTGCTTGGACGAGCTAAAAACTATGGTACTTTGTGGACCAAAGGAAAATTCATTGACATCGAAAAAATGAAGAGACAGAAAGGAAAAGCGAGCGTATAATGCGAAGCTCTCGGTAATCTTTGAACTGACTTCATCCGCTTTGCTTTTATTTATCGGCGGGCTGTGCTCGAGACACATGGGGCCTCGTAATTTTCGAGAATATCCCTTATGCTCGATGAATGGGGTGCCGCGGTGACACTGCCCTGGAACGACCTCCGCGATAAAGGGACGCGCGTCCGTTTGTTCGCTACAGCGACGTGGCTTGACATCATCAAATACAGCCGGTGCCGCCGGTTCTTTGAAAAGTGTGGCGCCTGATATACCCATCTCCTTCTTTTCATAACGCCTACTTTCTGTATAGATGTACGAAAGCGGGACGAAAAACGTATGGTTGTGTGCCTTGCGCCATGTCTTTGTTGCGAGCCTAGGCGTCACAGCTTGAGTCTTTTCAATACTTTTTATTTTTTTTTTTTTGCTTCAATCTCGTGCTCATACCTACGATCTCGCGTGAACGCCTGCAGTTTCATCGCTTCTTTCATGCGAATTTTCTGCCGCATAGGGTGTATTGTCAAGGCCTGCAAGAATACATTTCTGTGAACGTCGCTGTCGAAATAACTGTAAAGCTGTTCTGGTTTCTTGATTTCGTCTGCCCACGTAACCTCCTGCCGTACCCCGCCACGCCTTTCTTCCCCCTAGGGATCAATTCTGTTAACCCTAATGAACAACGGTTGTCTTGCCTTCGCATTACACGCCCCGCCCACGTCCATTTCTTCCACTTAATTAGCGGGGGTGGCGTGGCCGCAGTTAGCACTGCACCGGCATAATGGGAGATCTATGGCCTTTGGCCTTTGCCCTGCAGTGGCTGTAGACATCATGATGATGATGATGATTACGATGATGATGATGATGTAGTCTCGTCACTGTTCTTTGAATTTTCAATTTATTTATTGCTTCTGGAAAAAATGGGAAAGGAATATTGCTGCGGGTTGTTCGTGAGAACTGAGATGTACAGGTCGGGTGTTATGGTAAGAAATCTGTGTGATATTTTCAAGTAACACTTCGTGCTCTTCTCTTCGTAAGTAGTGGACTCTTGGTCTCTATTGCTTGCACATTTCGTGCACTATTTAGCAGTAATCATCGCACAGTCTTATTAAGTATGCTACGCTGCTATTAAATCTCTCGCTTGTGCCGCTGCCCCGGGTACTTTTTGCTCGCTACCTCGCCAACAAGCCCAATACTGTTTGTTGAATGCATTTGCGCTTCACCTCAAACGTGCAAAAACCTTTAAAGCTGGCCTCGAATATGTCATGCGTTATAAATTAGAGCAGCATATGATCACAAAACACCGATGTTTGAAAGGAAAGAAATCATCCCCGATCCAAAACCGACAGGCCGCATGTAAAACTCTCACTGTAAGTTTAGTCATGTTTGAAGTAAGGTGTGAGGTTGGGCTAGCTGGTACCACATAGTTGAATAAATAGCCCACCAACGGACAACGGGCCAAAGAAAACAAGCCCTTGTCCAAATCTAGTAGACCGGCTACAGTGACCTTTCAAACTATTCCACATCGATTTGCAGTTCTTGTACGTTAGCGACAAATGTTTCACCGAGACTCATATACTGACGGTTATCGATTATTGCAGTGAGGTAACCATATCTTATCGTGGCAATCTAGCTGCACTTTCTGTTATCGACTGAATTCTCCTAGAGTGACCTTTATCTCTATATTTAACACATGAATATCGGCGGCGCGGACGGCGATTCAACCGAACATTTTCGGTAAGGAAGAAGCCGATGTTGTGCCTATGCTCCAAGCCGCAGACGGAATTATCCTGAAGCCTGTATTGTGGCTTCAGTTTCGATATCTACAATGCTTCTACTAAGGCAGTACCTTATATCCTCACAATTTTTCTGGTTGTACATAGTGGCCTATTGTTAAAGGCAACGCTCTTATGCGCTTGTCTAACTTTGTTCCGCCTCTGGCTGCAAATACCGCCGTTTTATACAATACACTGCACGAAAGCTGTTGAAACTGGCAACGCCTGTCAAACAGAATTCGTCTGCTGCCAGTCGAAACAGTTTATGCGCACTCGGCACTCATGTGTGCCTTTGAGGAGTGAATGGCATCGTAATCAATTTTAGCAGCGCTTATGTTTAAGAAAAGAACCCTGCCTCCTTTCAGGCCCGTATTCATAAACCTGCCTTATCTTTATCAGTTGTTTTCTTTATCTTCCCTGTGCGTCTGTCATGCTTCACGAGCAAATTAGTTCAGTACAAGCAAGCCTTGTGATAGTCTTTCGCGCTGATCAGCATTTTAGTCCCCATAACGCGCCTGACGTCACAGGGGCGATAAGTAAACAAGCTATAAGGATAAAGTAGGTTTATGAATACGGGCCTTACAAACCGTGGTGCGTTAAATCTGCTCTCAATGTTGGAGTTGAGTTTCGGGCGAACGATATATGACGTAGAAGCGGTTTCTCAAAACCCGTCTCCCAACTCCGTATTTCTCTCTTCTTAGCCGCCTGACCAGCGATACTCGGTGGCCGCTGGAGGAATTTATCCTCGAATATCGTGTGTGTGACACGCTGCGCAAGCTGAAACGCTTACCAGCCGCTCCTGAACAGTGGCAACGCTCAGCTTGAGATTTTACCCTGGTATATCGGGTAAGACGATCCGACTTGAACTGCTTTGTGTAAATAAATGCACTACTTAAACTGAAGCTAAGTCGTTCTTACAGGTCGTGGTCGAGGATCCTTAACACGCGGCAAAACGCTGGCTTGTGTTCTTGTGTTCGTGTGTTAGTCTATAAACGAAGGAACTAGAAGCGCTAAGTGAGAACGCAGGAACTGAACGACAGGAAAACCTGCTGACTGCCGACTGAATAATCAGTGAAAGGAGCAACAATCCGTATATATATATAATATACACATATACGACAAACAAAAGGAATAATAGATTAGAAACGAGCATCAACGATAAAGAGGTCCGCTATACAGGATTGTGCATTTGTGACGTAGTGGAAGCTCACGGAAGCAGAGGGCTAGCACTGTTGTTCGTCGGTTGTGAACAGACTTGCACGTCACGCGTTACATGTTGCACGTTACCTGTAATCTGCTACATTTTACTGTATTTGTAATGACTAAATTACTCCCTTTAAGGAGTAACAATTAAAATTTTAAATTTCATTACTTCCTCCGTGTAACCACTACAAAATTACAGTATTACCATCGCGTATGCACCTTAAATTTCCAAGCAATACTTCAAGCTACGCTTTGAGATTTGACAAGGTAGCGTCCACCAGTAGAATAATCTCCGAAGCAAATTTAGGCGCGTAGGTGGAATTGCCAATTTTTTTCGACTCGACTTACCGACGGCCTCGCCATTTATGCAACGCTATACGTTTGTGTGTAGATATGCTACCGTAAAAAAGAAAAATAAAATGTTGTATGGAACTTAATGTAGCAAGCAGTCGGTTACTCCAGAGTAATCTTAAGTTATATTGCTGAGGCTGTCGTCGCAATTGTAGCGGGTTTCTTCTTTTTCAGCAGCGTATACCAACATGTCTCATTGCGAGTGAACTCATTAACGAAGCGCACGTAACCAGTATGGAAAAACACGAAATAATGCGTGCAGGCAGAGCCGCTACTCACGGCAGTGTTTCTCGTCGCAGCAGCGGTCTTCGTCGCTGCGCCGAACCAGCTTCTGATCTTCGCGGCACACAGGATCCGGCGGGCACACTTCGTGCTGGCAGTCGGCGCGGCCTCCCTTCTTGCACGTGCATACGGTGCACTTATCACGCTGCCACTCGTCGCCCACCTGCGCGCAAGTGAAAAGTGCTCGTTTCAAATACGCGCAGCATTCGACGTGCAATAACTCGCCGCGGTGGGGTAGCGACCATGGCACTCCGGTGCTGGCCCGGACCCGAAAGTCGCAGGTTGGAATTCCGGCCTCGGCGGCCGCATTGCGCTAGGCGAAACGCTGGAGACCCGGGTACTGTGCGATGTCAGCGCACGGTTAAAGAACTCCGGATCGTTGAAACACCCGGAGCCCTCCACACTATATCGTGTTTTCGGACGTTAAACCGCAGAAATCAGATGAAAGAAACCTTAGCGGAAATACAGGTGGAAAGAAAAAATTCACAGCATATCTACGGAGTGAATGATGATGAGTGGGCGAAGCTCCGGATGTTCATCGTAGATCGTGCCGAGTTCCGGATTAACTTAGTTAACGCGCACGCTACGAATCCTTATGGTTCAACTACTCACAAGTGAAATCTCACACCGGCACTTCATTGCAAGTCAAGATCCAGTGCCTGTACATATATATATGGGTGGCCGGTGAACGGTTCTCCAGCGCGAGCAGTCGGTATTTTTCAATCAAAGAACTCGCTAGGAGACGCTGCCTGCGCCAACGTTGTCTCTCGCGGGTGAGGGCGCGTTCTCCTTCTTTGCGAGCTGGTACAGCGTTCATCGAACAAAGAGCGTTTCCATAGTCAACACGCGCCTTTCGCTCTCTCTCTCTCTCACAAGACAGCAGATGGAAGAGTGAGAGAGCTCGCGCGCCGGGAGGCACGCGCCGAGGGCGAGCGCTAGCCTCCCGGCGCGCGAGCTCGAGCGAGCCTCCCGGCGGCGCGAGGTGGCTACATACATACTATTACTACTACTACTACTACTACAGAGGAGGGAACGACCCACACCCTAAGGAGCTTCGCCCCTAAAACGGAGCGCCGAGAAAGCGCTCTTCCTGGCTTTCCGCCACTTTTCTTTATTGCGGCAGCAATTATATGAACAGTCTCGACGGGTTTTCGCCATTGCCGTCGCCGTCATGTCCCGTATAAAGTCCAAATTGATAACTCCTCGCGCACCGTACGTTCTATCCGCGGATAAAAGCACGCGGGGGGGGGGGGGGGGCGACGAACATGGCTGAAACAGACATTACACGAGCCCAGCCCATCTCCGTCACTTGTGCATGCGGTGACATCAACCCGATCTGAACGCCTGCCGTCCAAACGGAAAGGAAACGACCTGCTCGTCTTTAACGAGCATGAAAAGACGCAAGGGAGGGTGGGGTGTCGCTCGAGTAGCAAGTGTGGGCTCGCGCGGTCGCCATAGCTCGCGCGCGCGCTTTCTCGGCAGCCATCAGCGGGCGTCTCATGTAAACCCTTCTACGTGCTGAGCTGTCAACGCGAAGACACTGCGAAAAGTGTCCCTGGACCGAGCCGTATTTTCTTACGCCAGCGTTTTGTAGATTTATGCGAGTTCGTGTCCGAAAGATTGATTGATTGATTTGTGGAGTGTAACATCCCAAGACCAACGATGATTACGAGAGACGGCGTAGTGTAGGTCTCCGGAAATTTCGACCACCTGGGGTTCCTTAACGTGCTACTGACATCGCACAGCACACGGGCCTCAACATTTCGCCTCCATCGAAATGCAGCCGCCGCAGCCGGGATTCGATCCCGCAACCTTCGGATCAGCAGCCGAGTGCCATAACCACCAGGTCACCGTGGCGGGGCGAGTACAGGTGCCAACCTCGATTCGAATAACATTGCAATTTCTTGTTATCGCATTCACTGCTTAGCCCTTTCGGTAAAACTGATTTTTTTCTCTCTCGCCTGGTTTTCTTTGTGCCATTGCCTTGTTCAAACCATGGAGCGAGCAACTATCCCGACACCGCGTTCTGCTGAAAAACGTCCCTGGTTTTATCACTCTAATCCTCAAGTACTGAAGCCAATGTCCTCGCCATTGTGTCGCAGACGCGTGCAGACGCGTGCTCATCAGTCGTATATAGAACACCGCGTCCACGCAAGCGCATCCAGGTGCTTGGAACATTTTCTGCAACTCATTCGGTTTAGTGAAGCTTTTACTTCCCTTCTCGTACTTCGAGCAGTCCGGCGCGTTTATCTACCGGTTATATACACTGGGCCCGAAGCCTCATATGCCTGATGAAACACTAAAGGGACCACCGTTTACCACATGACTGGTGCGACAAATATGACGTCATAAAGACGACAACGCCCAAACAAAACAACAACAAAGTGTAGTTGAGCTAGACTATAAAGGGCGATTAGGAGGAATTCAAGATAACCAAAGAGTAATTACGAGTAATTGTGAACAATTTAAGCGGCCCAAAATGCATTTACGGGTAATTCTACGAAGAGACGCAAAGGGTGGTTAAAAGTATTTACGACTACTTCAATAAACGCGGAGTAAGCGGGAGTAATGCGCATGAGAGCGTGCAGTGGCTTTTGGCGCCAAGTCGTCTTGGCATGTAATAAGGGACCGTGTGAGTGCTTAGGTAGAAAAACTAGTAAGTAACTGCCCCTATTTAGAATATGCGTATTTAACGCCCACGACGGGCTAGATATGGTAGTTGCGTACGCTGATAGACGGGCAGCCTGACTCCCTGTCTTTCCGACAGTGCAGCGCGCACTGCTGCACACCGCCCCTTCTCTCTTCCTCACTGGCTTTGTTCGAATATTTGCAAGGAGGCGTGCACCCGTGAATGAGTGAAGCCCATAATACAATTTTCTCCGGCTTTTCCCGCTTCGCTCTCATTTTCTATGTCGCGGAATGGCAATTTACCCTTTAGCGTGAGGGCCGCCTAACGCCTGGCGTTAATGAACGGGATGTGCGGCTTGGGAATAGCGAGTCCCTGCGCTTCTACAGAGCCTAAGCACGCTTCCTACTTGTGTTTACGGTGCCGAACAAATACGACAGCTGTAAGAAATATAAATGCAGTAGTGTTAGCGGGTGAGATTATTTGCGAAGGGACGCCGAGCTAGAGAAAGGGCCCGGATTTTTAGGTTCCCAGGAGAGCCCAGTCAGCCCGTCCCCTAGTTGTCTAGTATTCGACTATAAATCTGTCTATTCGATATTCCGTGCTGTAGTAATGCATTGAGGACGGTCACTCCAGTAATGGAATCAGTTCAATGGTTTTTATTAAGTTATATTTTCCTGACGTAAGCAACTTACTGATTCTATAAACTGCTAGCAACTATATTTTTAGCGTGATTGGCTCCTCCGTTAACAGCAAACTACCAAGTGCTGAAGAAACAATAAAATAGGATGAAATAAACGCTTTAAATCCATTGAGCAGTCTCGTAACGTGCATAAATAAACATCAAACATTAACATATATATTGTTTACAAGCCCTTGCAATAGCTTGGAGGGTTTTGCGTGCCAGAAGCACGATATGGATATGAATAAAGCTGTAGTGGGGGGCTCCTCACACGTCGGCCACCTGGGGTAATTTGCTTCTACCGATCTCCGAGTACACGAGTATTAGTACGTCTTGCCCCCATCGAAATGCTGCCGATGTAGCAGGGAATCGAACTCGCATCTTCTAGCTTTGCAGTTTACTCTCACAATTTCTCCAAGCTAAGAACGTACCCAACTCTGATGTACGTGGGTTGTGTTGGTTAGAATGAGATATCCACATAAAACGTAAGTTTTACGTTGATAGTAATGGGTTACTGGTGACAAAAACTTTTTTTTTTTTACCGGCTACACGATCCCGTAATCCGTTCTCTGTTGTCTTGAAACATACATTACCGATGGATAAAATAGTCATTCTATTTCACCTAATGTTGTCACTCATTATAGATTAACTTACCAAGAAGGTGCAGCACTAAATTCTATTATTGACTCGTGCACCTTGCAGCAGTGGCCTATAACCGCCCGTCTGCGTAAATTGTTTGTTTTATTCAACCATCACAGCACCGAAATCGCGCTATGTTGACACCTACAAGATCATTGTTTGTACCTATTCCTCTTCTTTTTAGTTCATGGCTATCACTTGAGTTTGGCCCATCCACGCTTACCGCTAAAATGAAACAAGTGCAGAGAAAGATAACACAACAAGTGCCGTCTTGTCTTTCTCGATCCTTGTTTTACTCTGGCGGCAAACATGTAGAGCGAAAACAAACTAGGCCAATTTGAGGTTTCCTTTGGCGTTTGACATCGCTGCAGGAAAGTGAGAGTGAGCAAAATATGGTAATTAAAACAGATCCTCATTGCTGACCAGAATGAAAGATTCCACTCGGCCGTTCTTTCTTGCTTTTTTTTTTTCCAACGCTCTTTGACTGCAACGTTCCGCGAGAAAACTTCGACTCGGAAAGTTTGTTTACAGAGAAGCTTATTCTGCAGGTCTCACACTTCGGAATAGCAACTGTTCATGAAAGACATGCGCGAGTGAACTTATTAATCTTCTAAGCGACCCTGGATATTGTAATTTAGAGAAAATAACGAACAATAAAGCGGTCGATTAAGCGTTATTCGGAAAAGCTTCAGGCACCGAAGAGCACAAGAAGAGAATATTTTAAAATTACTCTTAAGGAGAGTACCAGAGCTTGGAGTGTTTACTTTCTGTTATATTGTTACTTCGTGCGCTGCTGGGAGGACGCGCTAAGACACTGATTAAAACGGGAGCTCTTCTTCGATTCTTTTTTAATCAAAGCTTGAGTTGCTCGATTCATGGCCGGCTTGCTTCTGTCGTTGTTAATGAATGATCAGCAAGTCCCTTAAGTATTTTACGCTGGAGAATATATCAAAGAAAAAAGAGAGAAGACTCTCAGGCACGTGCGAAAATGTATAGCCCTATAACGAAAAATAATAAAAGGTCCCAGAGATAATCTGCCAATATAGGTCACATAGACTGAGAGAGAGCTTAGTGAGTCTTTCCATGATTTTAAACATTTCTCTTCATAACTAACGTTGCTGGTTATAAGCTGAGTACTTGCCTGTGCCTGCGTTATCTTTCGTTAGAGATGATAAATAGTTTAGACAGAAAAATCTCAATATCTGGAAGAAAACAAGAGTTGTCATTACGACGATAGCTGTAATTCTATAGCGAAAACTTAATAATGCTCACCGTGCATTACGAATGTAAATTCAATAGCCTGCGAAACGACAGTATTCTTTTATTCAAACTAGCATTTTATCACGCCTGAGATGTGTTGGAAAGTTAAGAAGAGACAAAGAAAGAAACACTTGCCAACTTTTAGTTTTTGTACATATGTGCTAGCTGGCTCGTGCTGGTTATATGCAGATTCTTCTGGGCTAGCTATAAAGCGAGCAGATTATGCAGTACGCCGTCGGAGTGGAATATGGCGGTGAAAGTAGGAAGGCTTTCGAAAGTGTCGCTCAATCTGTGGGCCATAATGGATCGATGACGGCATTTCAAAATCAGTTGTTTAAACCAGAACTCTAGCAAATTGAGCCACAAACCTAAGTTAGCGCTCCGACTTGCATGTTCCTCATGGCTATAGAGAACTTAAACCTCGCGAGAAATATTTTCTTTCGCGCTGGGTACGAAATAACAATACGGAGCCTCTGCAAACGTGACGTGCTTTCTAACACCAAAATGGGGATTACACTTCACTTTCTATAAAGAATGGACTACTGCCTAAGATGCCCAAAGGCTCACAATGTCGCGCAGGTCTCGGTGTAGTTTACAATTTGTTCTTGTTATTAACCGACACAGTTAAATGCTTTGATTATCACTAGCGTGTTGCTAGCAAGATTCCCTAAAACCTTCCTTGTCCTTATGCTCGTCCTGATGAACTGAATAGGTTGTGCCCGCCCATCGTACAGTTTTTTGCGTGCCAGCACAACACAGAGAGTTCACGTGACAAGAGATTCAAAGAGCAGTAGCGAAGGGCTCTAGGCCTTCGATATCACTTACGTATAGACGTTCCCACACGTAAGCGTTTCAACGCGCTACCAGAAGTCTCACATATTTCTACGACCTGTACGACATCTATTGAATGTATAGCAGTCAGCACATTGCCTCTTAGAACACAGATGGACACTTGGGGAAGTTTGGCAGCAGTATTTCGTAATGTCTACCAAGTGTTTAATCTAGTTGGACAGGGACTGCTCGGTGAGAGTGAGGTGTAGTAGCTGACCAGAAAAAAAAAAAAGTGTCTTACGCCTGCGTCTGCTAAGCCTGTTTATCTTTATGTGGGACCTGAGCACTTTGTGGCATACGTACTCTGTCAGCATAGCTGTTCCTGGCTTGTTCGGGTAACTGCTGAGAACAGGTCAATACACTCGGACTTTTTCTTCTGCTTCCGCATGTGTGGGATAATTGCCTCCCAACTCTGCAGGCAGCATCTTCGTACTTGGTATCGACTGCGATATTGGCTGTGTATTTTTAAGGACGGCGAACAGCTACAACATATTTGGCATTGACCAATATTCAGACAAAATTTAAAATAGGGGCTTTGAAAGGACGTCAGAATTTCGTAAATAATCAAAGGATTCGAAAGCAAGAAAATGCAGAAAACACTTAGCATAAATATTGTATCGAAATTTATATGGACCTGAGAAAGAATCTTATCAATTGAACAAAGTTTACTGGAATTTCTCAGATGAGTTGTATTATCGTGTCTACCGAATGAGAACAGGAGCAGTGCCCTTGTTAAGGCAAATAATTAACGCAAAGCAAATGTGACAGTCATCTCGACTTTTTGCTGCACTCGAAGTGCAGAGACAACGGAGTGGAGCCTGTCAAAACACCGCTTAAATAGCTATATATCTGAATAATGTAGTCTGTCATAACTGCATATCTGCTAGACCAATTAGCAGGCTTCGGTGGCACTGCAACGTCCGCCCTTCTCATATCTAGTCAGCGTCACCCACATGTTCTATAGACAATTTTGCGCGACCGTTTCAGCGCCGCCATCTCGGGCTGTTAGCACTGCCGTTTTTTTTCTTTTGTCTGTAGCATCTAAATGAATGATCCTATCAGGCTAATGCACTTGTAAATGACTGTAGCTATTCATTCAGCGTGTTTTGAACTCGCTAGTTTGAGGTAACGGCGCACAAAATCGGGAAATCATTCGTGTAAGGGCCCAAGAAGGCGCCGTCCACGAGCCTTACGTAAGATCCTCTACAATTCCTAAAGCAACAAAAAGCGCGACCTCCTGCAACTGCGCGTTACACAATTAATCGCCTGTGCGCGATCAGTGACGTATTATCTTTTTCTTTCCTTCTTTTTTGTTGAATGTCTCTCTTTTGTGTCGACTGAGGTGACGTACAGCTATCAAATATTCCCGTGTAGGCAATATTTACTGGAAAGAGCAGCTCACTAACATGTACGGACAGGCGTTAAGCATTGAAGAATAAACAAATATTTAAACACGTGATATCGTTTCCAGAATAATTACAGCAAAAAGCATGTTTAACGCGCATCTATCTAGATTCTGCCTAACGGAAATGGGGAGATGTGGGAGGCTTACCTTGTGTCCTTCATCGTCGCAAAGGTCTGAAAAGGAAGATTGAACCAGTGTTACTTCAAAGAGTTGAGAACTTGGGCTTCCTGGTTTAGCATTGCAAGACCAACAACGCACGAACACGACAAGGACAGGAAGGAGAAGCACACCAAGAGCGCTTAACTTATAACCACTTCAGTTTAGCGTCGTGGTGGCTTGTTCGCCCCCTCCTGTCCCCGTCGTGTTCGTGCGCTGGTGCTCTTACAGAATTACTTCAAAGTACTATCCAAGGATTTTGACGTCTCTCTGAACATTGCGATCGCATGCTGCAAGACAATTTCTCTGCTGCAGTTAAATTGAGGAACAGTAACGAAAATTTCCACAACATTGCCCTGGCTTTATCGGACGATATGAATGTCTCTATTACGTAATCACTGAATGCAGCAAGTAGCCGTCTATTAAAACTTTGTAAGCTAATAATTAAACAACAAGAAACACCTAGCCATGCTAATAGCATACACGTAGCGATACGTACAATACTCAGAAACTGGAAGGTTACGTTAGCCCCGGAGGTGAGATGTATCACAATCAGCTACGATGTGTCAAGACAGTTGCTTTTGTTCCGTACGACACTGCGTCGATCGGTTCTCCTGTACGCTGAGGGGGCACGAACAGCCAGCCTTCAAGCCACCCATCAGCCAGCCATCATGTTCAATTCTGAGCTCTGTATACTCGTTTTTGTTTCGCAATGAATGCATGACAGCGCGAGCAAGGACCCTTATTACGTCACAATTAGACGCATGCACTTGAAACCAAGCATCAAACATAGATGAGTCCACGTACCGCAGACTTCCTGTGGTCTACAGATGCCGTCGAGGAAGACGGATCCTTCGGGACAGAAGCATCCATCGACCAGTAGCTTCTTGCAGTCGGCCTTGTGGTAGTGGCTTTTGGCAGTGGGGCCGCCCTTCACGCCCTTTTCACTGTACTCGGCATCACAGGTCTGCGGGCAGCCGTCGTGGCAGCTCATGTAGGCCGTGTCTCCGGGGCACGATATGTCTGCGGCGAGAAAAGCAATATTTTCACATTTTGAGGGGTACGCAGAATGTTTCTTACGAGACCCAGCGGTTAACGCACAAACTTTGAATTTCCCTCTTTCCTTGCTGCCACAATTCCCGCAGGGCCAACTGTCAGTTCCTTTTTTCGTCAGTGGTGTTGTCATTGGTTAGCCACTTTCGAAGACATCCCCTACAATATTCGCTGACTGGCTATGTCCGCACGCAGAACCTACGCTTGACGTTCCTGCGCAGCTTGGTGCGCGCCGACACATCATGCAAATCTGAGTATTCCCAAAACCGAGCGACTAAATGTACAGACCACGCATATCTTAGCGTACGATGCGCTGAAGCAAGTAATGAGGCAACAACAAACACCCCTAACCGTTGGGGAATGTAGTTGGAATGTCGCATATGGCATTCCAACACATATGACTGAATTTCACTAAATAATGCTGATTACCTCAGGTTGCAATCCACATGTTTTTCATATCAGCGTCATAGCTCTGATCTGTATACGCGGTATATATTTGGCAGCAGAATTTCTTTTGTCAAAAACTAATGTAAATACTTATGATCATTTGAATCAGGATCAGCTGTTTCCGTTTAAGGGGCTGTTACATAATGTGTGCAAACTAGTGAACAAACGCGTTTTACTCGAACAGTCGTAATCAGTGCTCAGTGGTTCAATATATTAGCCTCATAGCTACTTCTAAAAGCTACATCTTAATACTGTTATGAAACAGCGTTCGTTACTTTCAAGATAATGGTAAATGTGACAGTGCTTGAGCTCGGGTTCAGATGTCAACCGGAAAGGGATAGCGGTACAAGGTCACAGGTTCTCACTGCAGAATCTCTGTATGTAGGCGTCGTCGACATGCACGCCGGCGCGGCAGCAGGCATGCGCGTACTCGACCAGCGAAGCGCACGTGGCAGCGTTCTCCGTGACGCTCAGGGCCGTGTCATGGCGGCATTGGTCCAAGTACTTGGACACGTCCACCAGGTTGGGGCACTCGCCGAAAACAGACCGATCCAGCATTTCCGAGCATGCACCGGGTGGAGGAGGCACTGTTGGCTCCTGGAACGAACGGGGCCTCGTCAAGCCTCAAAAAATAGAAAGAAAAAAAGGAGTACCTAGCAGGTACGCGGCCTATGCGTCCGACATGTTATTGCTCTTAGGTGACTTCAAGTTCGTTGCAGCTCCGAGTAACACCGTGATTCTTTTCTTAAGCTCATCTAGAGGTCTCCATGTGGCATCGAGAATACTTAAAACCAGCTCGTTCACGGATGATCTCGTTTCTTCTTCCCTTTCACATTGCCTAGCGCTGTGTTTCGTTTCATTCAACCGGCAGTCCTCATGAAATGACCAAAATAAGGAAGGGGAGGTTTCATAACCTTTGCTTTGTGAACTTTGTTAAGGCAGTTTATCAAGAGGACCAACAATAAAGGCATTAAACGTAAAGGTTGCTCGCAAAGGCTTCTAACACTGCGTCCTGTCAGAGGCAATATTCCATACACATCTATCATTAAAGTCATTGTTGGGGGCTTCTTCGGTATAGAACCGTTATCTTCATGCTTGTATCTCAGTAATTTTGCACGTATTCGACGGACCTAATCTGGAAGCTTGCTCTAATGTTTAACGCAAGCACGTAAAGGGTGCTGTAAATGGTTTAGGCGTTCACTGCTTCTCTGTCGAAAATGTGACATCCAGGAAACATTGAAAAAGTTGCAACGTTTTAGGCGACCTAGTGAGCACCATCTTTTTCAGTTTCAGGTATCATAATTAATAATCACTCTCAACCTAATTAACTTTGCTCCGACTGATGAAACTATGACTATAGCTTTAACACAAAGCCGAAAGGGGACAAAGGTTCTCAGTCTATCACTAGTTAACTATCTCCTCTACTAACCTTATGAACCACATGCCCGAATGTCTAATATTATTTCTGCTTTCTTTTACGCCATATGCCGGTCTCACTGAAAAATCCGCGCATGAGTGAAAAAGTAGTCTAAGCCTCCTCACAACGCCAGTGAAGTTCATGACGCATTCCTCGGGCGAAAGCTGAGTTTCCCAACTGCAGATGAAGTCGACCAGGTCGTCCGAGATGGTGCCGTCTTTCTTCTTCTTGTCGTCGTCTGGCTGGCCGTTGCAGTTACCTGCACCGTGAGACGGAAACGACTATCTCAAGATGTCATTTGTAGTATCCCGACTCGATTCGAGGGGAACACCGCAATAACGCGTTACCTACGAGAACACATGCGGGAGGTGGCACCTAAACAAGAGCCACAGTAAACCTCGCTGGGGGCTTCCGAAGACGAGGACCTCGAAGGCACAGAACAGCGGTTGCGCAGAAGGACAAGACCACGTCGCGAATCCTGTCGCTACCCGCTGCCAGATCAAACTTTTAGGCATTATCAACAATAAAGGGGAGGTTTGGCCAGATTGCGCTGTCATTCCGGTATCCCCGATCACTATAACCGTGAACTATACATCTCCTTCTTACGAATCTAATAATACCGCTTCCTTCCGTGAATCATCATCAATATACGCTTGTAATTAGTGCACAGTTGGCCTGCCCACACCTGAATGAAAAACAAGAGCAGGCCAGCCAACGTAACAATAAAACAGGGCAAATACCATGGACGCGCGCACAAGCAGGCACTGTCTGATGACATGCAAGCGTTACTGTTATTGCCACTGGACAAAACCGGCGCTCTTAAAACAGTACGCGTTGAGGGCTCACTCCTGTAGTCGTTTCGATGTCTCCTGGTATAAGCCATAGCTATGTCGCGAACGATGACAAGATTACCTTTAAGTATTACGTAGTGAAATTATGAAAAGTGCCAGTTCAGTTTTCTAATAATACAATCATACTCGACAGTACTGCGCTTCGAAACACTGTCAAATAGGCCCGCTACAGTCCCTTCAATGGAGTGACAGCAGTGTATGGAGGCTTACCGCAGAGACCCTCGGTCTTGTTGAAGAAGTTCTTGGAAGGTACGTGAATAGAGAAAGCTGCGCTGATTTCGTTGTAGCGCACCTGGACGCCCAACTCTCGGAAAAGCACTACGGTCACCTGTCCTGGCATCACGAACACGGTGAGGCCATCTCCCTTCCACGGCAGGTCTTTGGCTTCGTACTCGTTGCCGTCGATAACCGCCTGCACAGTCCACAATACACTCTCAGACTAACGTAAACAAATGAACGGATGAAAGTGTTCATCGGACACACAGATTGTTAAAGTATGCATTCGCGGGGTATTTTTATATTCGAAAGCATATCTTAGGGCACCTACCCGTAACGTGTGAACTGTGACACGCGGGCACAATGTATTTACTTTCTTTCTACGAGCGCTGCTTAGCAATGGGTAGTGCCAGTTTGTGCTAGCTTACGTTGGCTCATGCAAGATAATTTTGGTTATTTATAGCTTAGTATGTATTTACAGGTAGCAGGCAAGCCTACAATATACACGTTCGCGCACACGCAAGGCAGATACAAGAGTTGGTCTTGTGGCCTCTTTATGGGCGTGTAAACGTTTCTGTTCTCAGCCAAGTCACCAGAGAAATGTAGTTAAATGATTGCTGATGTGGGCTAGTGTTGACTTGGCATTGAAAAATACCAGATAAATGGTTGTAAGTGATGGTTAATGCTGGCGATAGGTTTTTCTAGCGGCAATATTAAATCTGTTTGAAAGATTGAGTTGTTGCTCCATCACGTACACGGACAACTTGATGTGGTTCTGCCTGAATAATTTCTGTTACTGTACGCCACATACGTAGGGTAATATATAGCGCCATTTCTTTCTGTCTTGGTCATGACGTCATAACATTTAGGAGATTTAGTAGGAAATTGCGAAAAGTTCATAAAGCCGTAATAGACCAGACATTTAAGAACGTGTGCTTGTGCGATACTGCACCCGGCGTTTTATTTATTCTTTGACGCTACTCTGATAAACCATATTAGGAAATTCCAAGGAATACATATTAGAATGAACAGGGCGCGAAATAAGATGGGCGATATTATTCTTGTGAAACACGCAAGAAATGGTGTATTAACATTTAATTTACATGTTTTGTTAACGACATAGAGCGAGTTTGCTCTAAATAGCATGCATTTTAAGGAAGCCGCATGAATGCGATTTTCGCGTTTGGGCCTCATGAAGTTCATTTAACACGAGTAACACACGTTATTTGATAGGAGTTATCAAACCTATAAAGCAGCTAACGTTTCATTTGGGCCCCGACGTTTCGCAGTCGATTTAGCTTCTTCAGAGATTGCTTTTTTTCTTTCTTCCGAGGGCTGGGGGGACACTAGGACGAGCGCTTTAAACTGTTGCGATCTTGCGTTGCCCTTCCGAACGTTATTCTCAGGGTCCCGCACGTAGCCGACGCACTCGGTAGTGTCTCCGTCGATCCATTAAGGTTTCCGACAGTCGTATGAATAGGCCGAAACTCCAGGTGCAGTCTTTGCGCATGGTTGGTGAATGAGACAAACCTACATAAAACAATGGCGGGAGTATAATATTCATATTTGCTATTATTTCACCCAGCCAAACTGATCTCCATAGAAGGTCTTTACTTTTAAAAGTACTCGGATTCGATATCGATATCTCAGTAAAACTTTTTTATTGCCACGAAGTTAACTGGAACGCCTGATTCATTTAAGCTAACTTTTAAAGCAAAATGGTATAAAAACGAAGTAGCGCAGCTTCTTTTCTTGGTATAAAATCTAATACGTTGCAGTAATTAACTCTGCACCTCTCTCACGACGGTGCGTTTCACTAATATCGGGATTTGGAACCGACGTAGCAGTACGCAATCACTGTAGTCTCCTCACAATGGGTCCCTATTCACATAATGGTCTTTTTCTGCAGCCCTCGTGCTCTGATTTGCAGACGGCACCCATTACGGTGAAATCAACACGTTGTGTAAAAACCTCGGCCACATGCTGCCATAACAAAAGCGAGTTCATCGCACGAAGCACCGCGGTGCCGACGTCCTTCCTAGAGGGATACGTGGAGTCCGCTACAAACGACCGTTTTAGATGCGAACCAGCGCGCGATTCAACGAGCGTAATGCCATAGGGCAAACTAATGGCCAACCCCATCGTGTGCGAACGAAGAGCGGTGAACTGCCGCGCGGGAAAGATTCCCTATCCATTGTGGAAGCCTATACGAAATGCTATGACAATCAAAGCACGGTTGCCGCGGGAGCATCGCCCTTTCCTTGAAAAAATTCCATACAGCTGTTCTTCCGTACTTCCATTATTGTGATTGCCGGTAGCCATTGTTCGTTTTTACAAACCGTTTGATTTTCAAATTATACAGCTGCTTTGTATCAGTGAAACTCGAGGAGACAACGTCACTTTGTTAAGCTGATGACTGCAGGACGACAAAGACACTGCTGTTAAGGCTGTGCCGAACGCTGCACAGATTGTATTTGATACACAATATCATTTCTAGGTTGCGGCCGAGGACGGCCTTCATTTCTCAGCAAGCCCTTTTGCGCGCGTAAACGCTTAGATTATGGCGGTCTTCAAACGTCAATACAAATATTAATATAGATGGCCAGAGCGCTTACCTTTTAAGTAAATATGTGTATAATCGACGGGAGATAAATAAAGTTCGCTTATATAGAAATGCCGTATTAGTTGTAATCGAATTAATCGTACAAACTTTAGTTGGCCACCGGCAGGCGAAGAGTTAGAACACTCCACTTAAACAAATCTTTTCCTCTAGTAAGCCGCAACGAAACTGAACAGAGTGGAAGTGTCTAAAGAACAAAAGGAAAACCCGGCCAACGAGATAAATGTTACTGCTGTAAATAGCGAAACAATCATGACAGCTACATTAACGTGAAATCTGGGGAGGTGCGAAGTATATGGTGATGCGCAGGTGTTTCCCCCAGGAGCGCGTGGACTTGCTTTACCGTAGCCATGACGACGACGTTAGACGCCGACAGCGCTGACTCATTAACATAAACTCGTTAGAATTGCTTCTGACACGACACATATACACTGTCTGACTGCACTGCCTCCAGGACCGGCCTACACAATTTTCGCAACTGAATTTAATAAACTTCTATAAATAATGCGATTGATGCTGATTATTCCTGTATTTTAAAGTAGTTTAAATCATTAATTTACCATGAGCCGCTTTTGACCAATTGCGCACTTGTTTTTTACCATGATTTGACCACTTGCTTTACCATGACGGGCGACAGGAGCCGCCAACAGCCCGAGCGCATAAGGCGCTTCGAATCTAACAAAATTTATTCAGTGCGTCAGTTCTGGAAAATGTTAATGCAAATTAAACGAGTCAAAGCTGCAACGATGTTTCGGTCACGATAACCTTACTAAGCAAATATTAATCTCCGAGAGTGCGCTACGCAGTAAATGAAACCTTGCAGTGATTCTTCAAGTACTTAAAAAGCTAGATGTGTCCCGATATATCCGTCCTTCTTTTTTTTTTTTGATCCCCATCTAAAATATTTGAGATGTTGTCCCTGTCCTCAATAAAGTTCCTCTGTCTGTCTGTCCCTGTCCTGAAGACACATTCCGAAATAGTATCGATGAAATTTACGGTGGAGACTAACTCTGTTGACGAACCGACAACCATTTTGCATGGCGAACTACTTTTTCATATCACACGGAAGTGACGTATTCACAGTCCTTTGCGCTTACATGTCGAGAATCTGTTCGTGCATAGACAAAATCTTACGCGTCAGATGGAAAGATGTTCTTTTTTCTTTGCAGTAATAATAAAACACTCATTCACTTTTCACCTTCAGCGGTAGTTATGTGATTCCTTCGCTAAGAAGAAGCTTAAGCAAAGTGTGATGCATTCACATGTCTCTTAGGTTTCCGTTTCACCGAAATCCACTACGCTAACGCAAGTGCTCCGACGTACATGTGGTCGCCGAATATCCTTGGAAAGTACGCACTGTAAAGCGCGCTTCTTTGTAATAAGCTCTTTTATGAGGAGAAGCGTGTATACCGTGAAGCGTGATAGCTCGGAGAACTAATATAGCTGCATATACTAGGCTACAGCTCTGCGCATTCAAGGAAATTCTACGAGTCACTTTCGGCAATTAGACAGCAGAAATAAATGAGTGATACTGTTGAAGAAGATTGCTTTTTTTTTTTTGGCTCTCTTATCCGAACGTCACTGTGCTCAGCTAAACTAGCTACGGTTAGCAGGAAAAGATGGAGCCTGTTTTCCTTCATGATCGACTTTCGCAGGCGGTGCTGCCCCCTATACGGCACGAGAGTTGTAAGACGGTGCATATAGAGCACGCGTACGGACTTTGTTTTCATGCTGAAAACCACGGAGTAGCGCAGGAATATATGCGTGAAATTACGGCGCCGGTAGACAGGCTCACTGGAAACGCCTTCTCTATTCATACCAATTGAGATTTTTTGCCTTGGTGACAATGTTTATGTACCCACTTTGAAATGAATCAGTGTACCCGGAGACTCATGTTCGTTAGCATTTACACCCAACAGCAAAGGTTTACAGGAAGCTAAATTAGCGCTTTGCCTGGGAACATAGTTCTCTCGATCTACAGGCTGATACTTGTAGTTGAAGGCGATGTTCGGAAACTAAGCAGTAGAATAGCCATATCAAGCTTTCGCAACCCCTAAACTTTTGGTGTTCTGTGTACAAAAGTCACTCATGCTCAGCACTTAATTGTACTTTTATGCAAGAAAAAGAAATATCTGCCGTGATGGCATCAGCCACTCTATGTCCTAAGTACCTCTGAAAGGGGCGACCAGCAGTTTGCTCACCGGTTTCTGCCTTCTGATGCGCGCCACGTGATTCTTGTGTTCCACGTTGAGTCCCACGATGCAGGTGGCTCGCTCATCGCATTTTCCCGTCACACCGTCCACAGTGAATCGTCCCTCCGAGTCTGAGACCAAATCGAAGTGACCGCTCGACTGTAGCTGGAACTTCCAGCCGTCGAAGGTTTCGATGGTCGGGTCGCCGTAGCCCGTGCACACCTCTGTAATTAATGAGAGTGACCGAGTTAGTTAGATAGTTAGTTAGTTAGTTTAGTTATTTAGGTAGTGAACGTAGCAAACGAACGCTGCATAGCTAGCAGTATAGCTGGATAATTCTCTGCGCTCATGTTGTCGTCAGTCGAGCGTAGGCGACAGTGAACCTTGTCGATGAGCGGCGTAGTTACTTACCATCAAGATTCATTAGTATCACACAAACGAAAAGTAATGCAGAGTGACACTAAGCACCATAAGGGTACCTAGGATAGCCTACTGAGCACGCGCTTGGTTAACCTCCCTGCCTTTCCTCTTCATTTCTCTCTCTTTCTTTTCTTTGCATACAAAGGACTCCTTGCATAGAATGGTATGCTTCGATTAGAAAATTAAGCCTGCGGGTTTCGAAAAAGAAGAGTAACGTAAGTAAAATATGCTTCACTGCCACATGGGAATCCTAGCCGTGGAGCTTGGCCACGTTGTTTACAATAACAGTTCGCAAAGCGTGTTATATTTCGGTTTCAGAAAGCTGCATCTTCTCTTTTGCGCTATTCCATGCAGCTTATATATCATGGACGGAAATGCACGCCAGCAAAGCCATGTTCATTTTCTTTTCGCGTTTGAAGAATATCCGTGTTTTTATACATTGAGGGGTACAACGACATGCACTAGAATAAGCTACCAATGAACTGTCTGAACCCTTACATCGTGACGCAGTTACATAGAAGAAAGTGGCGTTTCCTATCAACGTGTCGCTTACAAAAGCTGGTATACCGGAGCGTCTCCGATGTCTAGAATGATGGCGCGCAGGTTTTCTGGCTCATCTCAGCCCCGCGCGACCCTATGTGCCCAGGAACGTATTCAATAACGTTGCTCGAACTCACAACAGACATATTGCCTATGTAAGGAGCCTGAAACATGTGTATTAAACCGCGTGATTGCTGTATTGTGCATACGAACTAACGCTTCATAAGAACACAAGATGTGTGAGCGTGTTTATTCTTCTTTCTTTGTTAGGTGATCACCCAGCATACGTCACTTAAGTCGTCGAGAATGGCGCTTCGATACATAAAAGTCGAAAGCGGAGTGAATTGGGCAAATTGGTAAGCGCTGATCGCTAATACAGTGCAAAAAAAAAAGGGGGGGGGGAAGGGGAACAAAACGCAAGAAGTGTTTTTTTTTTTTTTGCCTTCTCTCCTCTTCTTGTGCCTCGCTTTCTTTTTTGCGCTGTATTAACTGTGAATGTATAAAAGTCATCACGACTCCTCCCTCTACAGTTGAAAATACGGGAAAACAAACATGTCTTCAAATGTTTGATGTCAGGATATTTAAACTGGTGTGCAAGCTAGAGGAATCTTCCTTTCGTTTTCGGTCATACGTGATCATTTATTGTTATGACGCATCTGAGGCGACGTTGTCCAGTTTTTATACAATCAGACTTTCGTTTATGTGCACGTGGGCATTTACATATAAACATGCTTGTCACTTTTGATTAGATCAGGTGGGACTTGTACTTAGTGCGAAGAAATTTAAGTATTTACAAATGACATTCTAAAGGTCAACAGTGCTGGTAATAGCAAACGTGATAAGTTACGTAACAAACGTTCACAAACTTATAACTTTAAAGGACGTTAGGTGCAATGACGTTGATAAAATAACTAGAAAGATGGGGAGCTTAGCTGGTGAAAAAGAAATAATTATATTGGGTCACATACTGTCAGCGCACTCGTCGGGGTTCTTGCAGATGTCGCCATCGAGCACAGTTCCCGGTGGACAGAAGCACCCGGGGTTGCATGACTTCTTGCTAGCGCAGCCAACTTCACCGTTCAAGAAGTTCTGGCAAGTTAGCTGGCATTCGGGTCCAGCAGTCGAGCCACTGCATCTCCGGAGGACAGTCTGGCACTGCATGTCGGTCAAATAAGGAATTTCTGCGTGAAAGAGGCGAACAAGTGCCGGAAAGCCGTGCCCTCAGTCATACTTTTCCCGTCAACTTTGCATACTATACGTTCCGCTTACTCAGCATAAGGGCTAGAAACATTCACAGTGCCCACAGCATGCAAGCCAAACCGTTTCGAGAGAGTTAGGCAACACGTCTAGATAAGCAATCATTACCAAGGCACTGCTCGTTGATTGTTGCTGGAGGTCACAACGCTTTATGAAGTTAGTTGGTGATTGGCGAAACGAGTGTTATACACGCCACAATATATTTCAATGAGCTCAATGAAACGTCATTCAGCGGACACAGAAAGCGGCTTGAGGTAGCAGTGTTGGCTTGCTATTTCTGACCAGTGTTGTTTCAGGCTCTGTAATTATTTTCGTTATAAGAGCGGCGCAAGTGTTCAATCGCCGAGGAAGCAAAATATTTTTAATCAATGTCAAACCTCGTTGTTGGTAACCACGCGTGTTCGAAATTTGAACGGTGAGGTGGTCTCACGGTTCCAGTTGCTGACGCCATCAGAATTGAACCCACATTCTCGAGTCTACCAGCGCGACGTCTCTTACCTGCTAAACTGCTATCACGGATTCGTCTAACTTTTGGTGATGGTCGAGTACCTATGTGATTTAGGAAAAAGAAAAAAAAGAAAAAGAAGAGAGACACTGTAATCAGAACGCTGTCTCACCACATCCATACTTCAGGCGCCATCCCTGAAGTGTCTCGTCCCGGTTCTCGATCTCGCAATGTGTGACCGCATCCAGGTAGGCCTCGCATGCACACTCAGACTCAGTGGTCCCGTTCCCACGTTGAAGGCACTCGCACGTGGCGCTGAGGCAGTTGGACAGCTGCGTGTCCAGTCCCGGACACACGGACAGGGGCTCCTCCCTGCGTGTACTCAGCAAGTCATTAGGAAGCGATCATGGTTTCCTCTTGAGCTCAGTACGAACGAAAACAGAATAATCATGTGAAAACGAGGGGTGGTGCGCAATTAGACTTCGTGACCACGAAGCGACTTCCTGTGTCGTGGAGCTTAGAATAAAGAGATAGGTATGGTGCGAGTGCGTCGTAAATAAAAAAAGAGAGTGGCAGAATAATGTAACAAGATATATTCGAGTCAAGTCATCAGTTCTTCGAATATACAGGAAATACGTAAACATACATATTGACGAGGCCAGAAGGCTACCACCAGGCAACAGCGGCAGTGAACACAAACTCAGTGCCTAAGTGCAGTGATATGTTAGCTCTGTTTAACATATCGCGTTTTTGTGGTATATACGTAAACACTTAAATGCACACAAACACACCTGTATAATGACGCGTACGCACTACACGCATGTTGAAATGCCTTATTGTTCGCTGAGAATTAACAAAACCGGGAAAAACGGCTATTTAAACATACTGGCTGTTGTACGAGGCTAGTGCTAACATGTCTTCTTAATGCTTGAGTTAAAGGTAGTGCTGCTCCAGGCTTTTCTGGAAAGAATGCCGTAGCGAGGCAATACCTTAAGTTTTTTTTCCTGTCCTAATATACTGCATAATGCTGGTCATAGTCATACCAGACGGTTATTGGTCGTTGTTTCAAGTAAAACAAGTTTTAGACCTTGTATGGAGAACATGGTCTTATTACTCCCCTTCAGGTGAATTAAATAATCACGCCCGTATGTACGCCCAATGGTGATGCTGTGCGGTTCTCGTATAATATCACACTTTCCTAATTTCCTTTCCTGAAAGGCACTGCGCGCATAGTTTGGCAACCGAGAAGAAAGAAAGACGGCACGCTGGTGAAATAACGCACCCAAATCTGCTGCGATGACGTAATCAGCAATGAAAGTTGAAAATATACTTCTACTGAGTGGCGGGAGATTGAGCCAATTAAATCACTTGAGAAATATTATACATTAACTGAGAAGATTAAGACACACGCTCTAACTGTGAAAGTAAAACCAAGAAATTATGAATCTATGCATGGTTTGCACGCTGGTTAAACAGCAGTAGTGAAAATGCGAACGGAATTAATTTGCGTTATGTAATCTCCAATTTGCGTTAGGAACTCCACGCGCAAGCTTGTTGTTCTACGCAAAGAATTGAAAAATATATGTACCTTAGCTTGTTGCAGATAGCAGCAGCTGCTATGAGCATCTCTTTCGGGCATTCCAGTGGACGGCAGTCTCCTACTGCACCAGGCGTTCGCCAGCTGTCGCCGAACTCCGCGACACCTGGCGCTTGACTTCCCGCTGGCGTCACGAAGTCGTCCGAGAGCTCGCCGTTGAAAAATCCGCAGAGGCCAGCCAGGCTTCCGTTCAACGATGTGTTCACCTTTTGGAAAAAGGTAGAATGAATTGTCTTGCAGTGGTGTGGCCACCGAATGACTGATGAATTTTCTCTCTGCTGAATATATAATAATCTGCGGGATATCATAGCTGAGGACACTTACGTACTACATTGCTGTCACAAAAGGAATGCACAACACGAATTCGTCGCTCAATGATTTCACTATGGCGTTTCCTCAAAGATGTTAGTGGAACGGTGGTCAATCTGTGACAGTAAATTTCGGGATATTCGGTAGCTATCTCTCAGAGATGGTTGTTCGCATGTTAATAAACAAGCCTATTTTCCAATTAACGCATTCACACAATACCGGATCCAAAGAGAGAACAAAATAAGACTAGTCATGATCTCTCCCTACGTACCAATGAAAGGTTAACGATAATGTTGCGACAGCTATAAGCGATGTTGAATGAATTTTTTCAAAATGGTTTCCTTATGCCCTCTGGCTTTCCCATTTTAGTACCATTTCGAGATGGCCGCGAGGTTGAAAGAATAGTTCGCCAATGCTGTAAAATCTGTCGCTTTCAGTTCTGGTTTCAATGATGAAGCTTGGTGAAAGGGAAAATTAGCATCCACCCGGGAGGCTTTCATTTATGAGAAATCCGTATGGATTTCCTTGTAGCCTTGTGCTACAAATCGGGTGGATGCTAATTTTCCCTTTCATAAACGTTACTCCACCTTGCGCGTTTCCGCAGAACTCATTTGCCATGAAGCTTCGTGTTTTTAAAACGGAATGTGCTTTTTCGTGACTGCACGAACTCTAGGATGCTCTCTGTAGCTCTTGCCGTTAAGCTATTTAGAGCACGTCGTCTTCGTATTATTCGAATTGGCTTTCTGGTGCTAGGAAATTTGTTTTTCGAGATAGGTTCAGCGTCAGCATAACATGTTATATTTCAAAGGCTACGACGCAATATGTGCATTACAGTTATCGCCTAGCTCTACAAAAAATTACGTCCACTAGCTTACGTTTTCAGCATTAAACGCATGCTCCTTGGACTATGAGGAATTTGCTATTGTGAATATAAGTTGCTTTTTTCACAAATAACTTGATAACTCGAAGAATAGTATACTATTCTTCGAGTTATCAATCAGTGTTCCCACGCTCTACTAACTGCTAGCCTCCTGATTAGCTCATTTGGTGCAACGCCTGCTACAGATAAGCCGCTGGACCCGGGTTCGAACCACGGGCCAGAACGAATTTTTCGTCTACTAAGAAGACTTCATTTCTGAAAAATCCGTACGGATTTCTTTGTTATAGTGTTGGGCTACGGACGGGCGGATGCTAATTTTCTCTTTTATGTATTCTTGCGGTATGGAACATGGTATTGCGTCGCTCATGAGAGCGGGATGCATCGAGAAACCCCGAAGGCAAACGCAGAACTTCAAAACTTCATATCTGTATTCCATATTCTCATGTACCAAAATCATGTCAAATAATGTCAGTAACCAACTAGGCCAGCTTAGACTCTTGAAATACATTCCCAGCTTGTACCAACTTTTACTCAATGGAAATTGGAAACTTACGACGATTGAATGACGTGTCACTTATTAATAACGTTGGATAGGATGTTAATGACACTTGCCTTTACGCTAACTCGACCACGAACGTCTAGTTTCAGTTCGAGGCTGTAGATCCGGGAGCGGAAGTAGAGTTGCTCGCCGATGTTCATGATCTCGAACTCTGGAATGCGCTCCGCCAGCAGAAGAAGCTGCTTAGCGGTGTATTCGAAGTCGTCCACGAGAACGGATAAATCGGTGCCCAGCACAATGCGATGGCTCAGCTGCTCGATCGCCACTCGCTTGGGACAGGCTGTCTCGTCCTCCAGGGCGCAGTCTCTCTGCACTGTACACAGAGCGTGGCGTTCAGAATGCACGATGCGCCCTTAGAGCAATTTCCACTGATAATACTTCCGTGAGAGTGTTACGGTGCCTCAAGCTGTATGACTCCCGTTCAAAGCACGCTAACATATTTCTGCCTGTACCTAAAGGTTAGCAGATTATACGCAGAATATGCTACAGTTCAAGAGATAATGCACTTTATTGCTTCGTTGTGCCGTGTTTCAGCCTCCTGTCAGGTTAAAGGTTCGCTTTCCAGAAATCAGTTTTCTTTTTTGTGATAGAATCACATAAAGGTTGCAAAACAAAACATTACGAAACAAATTAGTATAACACCTACGCCCAAGCATTTCTATTCAAAGTCGAACATCAATGCAGCATGAGAAACCTTTTTCGAGAAAAGAAAACAAAATAAAAAAGCATGAGTTATAGCGGTCACATTATCGATTCTTTTCTTTGGGGTAAATCTCACTTATTTTGTCAGAGCGAATAATGCAGGGAACAATTAACCGAGGGCCGTATTGAAAATTACGCCACAAGTGCGTTTTCAGAAGCAAATTGCTGCTATTTCAGGGCTTATAAAGGGTATTTGTGAAAGAGTACTGACCGATCTAGGTGAAACACTCTAAATGCTAAGGTAATCCGCATGCACGTACTATGACTTACCTTTGCTAACGAAATTATAAGGTGCTTAAATGCAGCGATAGTTTAAACACGCTAGTTCACTAAACAAACGCACGTAGCAACAAAACACTGCATTTGAGTCTTACCTGAGATGCTGATGTTTCCGGCAGCAGCGTCGCGGACGAGCACGTGGTTGCAGTAGCTGTAGTCGAACTCACGACCATCGAACGTCTTGAAGTGATGGCCGACCAGCTCGCACTCAGACTCGACTGAAAATATGTCCCCAGTGCATGACAATTTTACCTCAAAATTTACTAGCGCACTTCTAAGAGCAAGTGCTCTTGTTGCCTTCAATAAAGTGTTTCTTCTGCAACTCCGTCGAATTGAAGAAAAAGCGAGTTCACGGCCTTTCTATCTTTGAGCCCGCTACTTTCCGTTTGATAAGTTCATCTGAAGTATTCATTCTTCACGAGCGCGCTTCTCTTCTGACTGCGTTCTGTAACAGCGTTAGCACAATAGGAACCTTCTAAACCTCCCCCTGTAGGGCAGTATACTGGTTGTCCTTAACCGGTTAAGATCCCGGGCTTTTCCTCTTTGCTGTTTCTTCTCTCTTTTGATCATTTAGCAGTAATGTATGCGCAAGACCGTTCACTGATGCGTACGATGGACAAAGACCAGTACATCGTCGCGACAACTTCGTCGACAGGCATATATTTCTGAACGAGGCCGCCTGGAACAGCATCGCTCACCTCTTGGTCACAATTTGATTACCAGTCTGACGTGGTTCAATTTGAAAAATAAATGGATATTCCTGAATACACTAACGTCGGTTCGAGCTGCCGTAACAATTGTGGCACCAGTGCGTGCATAGCCTCGCAGTAGTCAATGAATTTACACCACACAAATTAAATTATAAGTATCACTAGACCGCCATAAATAGCAGTGCTCTCTATTTGAGTTTTGGTTAATAAACAACGCGCAGTAATGGTAAAACAGCTGCCTATTATTCGAAAATATGATACCACGGAGGTGATTATTCGTGGGATTCAGCCAGTAAGTGAGTTTTCCCATGATTTGGTACCTTCCTTGTTACTAATGGCTCCTCGTACTAGCAGACGTTTTGTTCTCTACTTCCCTTTCCTTACTTAGTGTCCCACGCATCGTCCAATTATGCTTATTTCGTTACTGTATCTCAGGCACTTTTAAGATGTACCTACTATAGTTAGTGTACCTTGCGCATCATATACGCAAAAATGTGAACCGTCATATTTCAGTATTTGGACTGTTGCACACTGCAGCCACCAACATGGCAGCCCATTAGTTAGCAATAGCCAAATGAAAGGACAGCCTGTACAGCTGTCCTTTCGCCAAGCGATTTACGCCAAGCTGCACAAGTAGTTCATTGGCGCGATGGTACTGTAACAGTAACAGAAAAGGTTTTATTCGATGGATGGCCGCTCTTGCGCGCGGGAAATTAGTGTGGGCATTCATTAGCCTCTTCTACTTCATCTGTACATAATCATCATCACCTTGGTTTCGTCATCATTCTCTGCTGTGGGTGGTCATCTAGAGCTCAATCTGTGCTTTGGGTGCGAACCGTCATCTGTAGCCTCAAAGCTTAATAAAACGTCGTTATCGTCACAGCTTCACATAAGTTTTATTCGTACTAAGATTTTTTTTTTTTTAGTTTGGTAGCACGACTATTTCCTGAGTGGTACTCTCACAACAACCGTCCGCACTTCATTTTTTCCTCCTTGGAAAAACTTCTTTTGCAGTTACACTTTGTAATGATCGTATCAGTGCAAATTTCTTCGCGACCACAGTTTCCTGCGCATGGCGGTGTCTCATGTTCTGAACTCTCTTTCAGCGTTGTTAAGTGCCTAAACTTATTATGGCAAGAGGAATACCTAACCATTTTGTTTTATTCCATCTCAAGTAGAAAGTTTCGAAGAGTGCAAACTAAACATAGAAGCCTATGCGCGGATAAGCAACAATGCGCCGGCCTTCTGCATGAGGGAGAGACTAGAATTGCTGCTTCCTCCACGGCAAAGAGGGCCAGATGCTCAGGCCGAAGCTGAGTAAGTTAGGGGTATTCAGGTAACAGACATTGTTTTTACCTGACAAACAATTCTATGAACGATTGTGGAATACCGATTCTTGGGGGATTTGTACGGCAGTAACAACACTGCAAGATACATACAATGGTCCAAAGTTTAACGAAAAAGCACGAAACGCTGACACTCCTGCGACTTACCTTATTCTACTTGATTGCTTATATAAAGCAATAATAACTACATAATCGCTAACGTTAAGTCTTTTATTCATCTTTGACAGTCACTCGACAAATAAAAAGAAAGAAAAATGAAAATGAAAACGCCTTAAAGTTCATTGCAATTGACATATGAACGCGAGATGTCAACTCAGCTTTGACGCTGCTTTCGACAGCTCTAGCTGCCCGGTATTCCTTAAAGGGTAAGTCGCTTAACAACACAGAACTCTCCTAACGGATACGATTAGCCTGCACTTATTCCACAAAAGGGTCAATGGTGCACTCACCGATTGGAGGCGGAGCAGTCGCAGGAGGCGGGACACCGGACTCTGAAACATCGATATCACCGTCTTCGTCTGTTTGAGCAAGTGAGACTGCTGTCGAGATATTGACCGCAGATCGCGTGCATCAGGATACGGGCGTTTTTGTTTGGTGCCCCTTACATTTGACGTTAGTGCACAATTATAAGGCCGAACGCCTTTTATGTCATACGTCTAGTGGCGTAGTGGTTGTCGTCAACAAGCATGCTACAAATAATACGTCACAGACGACGTGAATCGTAGTAAATTATTTGCATGGAGGTTCCTGCAATCGACGTCAATTAATGGCTTCGAAACTATTTCCTGGCGTAGATTTCAATATGCTGATCCAGAAGGTTTACTTGTAATATTTACAATGCGAAAGTTCACCAACGTTTGCATAATGACCGAAGGTAAGGCATAGAGACACGGGCACACTACAAGAGGACGAGACATCACGATTAACGTTGCAACTGGTTGCATTGATGCGGATATTCACTTGCTCCTTCTGCCTCAGATATTACAATATAAAGCTTTGGAGCGTTCCAGTTAAGACATTATTGGACCCCAAATCCGCTTTGCTGAAATGTTATTGTCTCCATTTAAAATGTTTGTTTCTTGCGTCACACGATTATTTTAGGTAGAGGCTGTATCCAGCGCCTCTTTGTTCATGCCACATCTCTGTCATTCGTGCCCTCGCTTCGCTAATGACAAACCTGGCACTCAGATTGTCTAAATTTTTGCCGTTCTGACGTGAGAGGTTGTAAGACCTTGGGGCAAATATGGAACCAGGAATCAGGTCCCACAGGCCGATTTACGCCAAGCGTCTGCGGTTTCACTAAATAGTTACAGTTATCTTTAGAAAGATATTTGACCACAGTGAAACGGAGGCCATGCAGAGTGCCACTGACCACTGTTTTGGACTATATGCTGGACCTCTTTGCTCCTGTCAGAGGTTTTCTTTACTAAATGTCTGATGTCGATACGATGTTGCTTTCAAAAGATTTGGCTCTTGTATTCTCATTCTATGTTCCGCAGCCATTGTCCAGAGTTCCATTTCGTCACGCTTTTAAGAACTTTAGCAAAAAAAAAGAAAAAAGAAACAGTGGAGATAAAACTATAGTACAGTTTTTTCATACAGCTATTAGCATGAGGCATAATGACCGCCATGCATGATACTGAGAGAGAAACAGCCGTAGGGAGATAGCGTGAGCAGTGGCCTTACCGCATGCGTACTGCTCGCAGCCGAGTTCATCCTTGACGAGAACTGAAGTTTCACCCTTGGCGCAGAACTTCTTCACAAGGGGAGGGCATGGAGCTACAGTCGTGGTCCCTGAATAGAAAGAGTGCAGTGTTATGTTCAGTGCTTCAGTTCTCATGTATATGCAGTCTTTAGCCAGCCCGTTGACGTGCATGTATAAGTTTTTCTGTAGTCTTTCGCTATCGTGCGGTACGATCGGTAGCGCACGCCGCTATGGATGACAGACAAGAAAGAGAGGTTTTGTTCCACACACTCATGGAGGAAGACTACTAGGTGGCGGCGTCGCGTAATTTAGCTGGCCTCTGCCAGCCAAGCCCCTCTGAAGCCTTGTGCGCGACGTAGCTCTGGTAAGATTAGGTCCACGTGGTGGAAGGGACCGCTCGAGGTTGTTTGGGACGCGGTAACATTTAGTGGCACACGGCTATGCAAGAATATGCCACTGGCCCATCACTCCCTTAAATTAATTTATAACTAGGCTACAAGATTATCACATGATGTCTTCTACCAGCGTTTTCGTTCCTCAGTATACATACTTATTAATACAGCACGATCTTTATTCTTAGGTGTCCTCTTCCAGCTTTTTCTATCCTCAATACATACTTATTAAACAGCACGGTCTTTATTCTTAGGCATGCATTTGTCCAGGATGTGTTAACAGCGCCGCTACCTTTAGCCGCTGTACAGCATACATAGTACGATGCTGCTTCGTCTTCTGTGAGGCAATTGGTCCTTTCTTCCAAAATATTCTTGCTTATTTTTGTGTGCAAAGAAGCAATAAAGCTGAATGTGAAGCCATATCGAGACAGCGTAATGCGAGTAAATTTCGAAACAGCGCTTTGCATTTGTTTGTCTAATTTTTTCGGCTTTCCTTACGGTCATTTCGCGCGAGATACGTAGTAATGCATCACGCCCGTTCGACATTGCACTGCGCCCCCGTTTTTACATAACCGCGCGCATTTTCGCACTACCGCGAGCATTGCAGAGAAAACAGTCAGCTCTAATTCTGGCGTTAGGGGCAGCATACTTTCGCAGTCGGTCTCGTCGTCGTCGCAGTTGACGACTCCGTCGCACCAGAGTTCCTCGGCGATGCACTCTCCAGAGGTCGGACAGAGTCGGTGGCCGTCGGGACAGCTCCCGCACTCGCAGGAACAGTCGGCGTTTACTGTCTGAGGCCGGCCCTGTGCGTACACGTCGAAGAGAATAATTTAGCTCCGCCGATATTTACTCAGTAACATACAACGAAAAAAAAAGTGAAAAATAACTGTCGTAACTACACCCGAAATGGCTACATTGTCGCGAGCCTAAAATTGGTTTCATCAACAGCTGCTGGCTTTGACTTCTTGGGTGAATCGAGCAATGTGATGAAAACAGGAGCACTTGAAGCATGCACTGGCTTACTGATACTTTTATTCCCTCGTTGTTGGAAACTTGCAAACAACAACAACAACAACAACAACAACAACAACAACAACAACAACAACAACAACAACAACAACAACAACAACAACAACAACAACAACCTGTCATTTAGCGCAGCCTAAGGTGTTTCTTTTTTTGCAACGTAGTCTTCTCGTAGTTCCCGCGACACGCTTTAATGGGGCTCACCGTCCATATTCGTTAACTGTCGCAGGATATGCGATAATGCTGCGAAGGAGTAAGTGGTATCAGGGAACAACTCAGCAGACGCGCATGATTCCGTTCATTGGGCAGTTGTCGTATTTAACCGGTTGATATGAAGTTCATAACGTTATACAGCGAGGAAGGCGGGGAGCTAAAGGGAGGGGGGGGGGGGGTGGAATAAATAGATGTAATTGAGTGACAAGATATTCCAGCGACCGAGGTAAATTAAAGCAGGGGAAGGAAGGAAACAGAAAGTCGGAAGGCAGGGAGGTTAACCAGAAGGGTGTCCCGTTGGCTACTTTGTGCTGGGAGAACGGGAAAGAGTAATAGAGAGATGACCGGGATGCAGGAGGGAAGAAAACAAGGGAATGAGAGTGGTGAATCTGCTGAGACGTTTGATGTTGCACAATTGGTGAAGCACGTTCGCAAGGACTAACTCAAATATGCTCCGGAATGCATCATCGCTGGAATAATTTTAAGCTCTACGGCTCATGTAGATGTCAGTTATTAAATATTCATGCCTTATATCACTGCAAGAATCTTCAGGCTCCGCGACGACCGTGAAAAATATGTTACAAAAGTTGTGCGCAGGGTGGCCTTTTCGTATGGAAAATATATTTTGCCCCGTGGATTATTGGTACGGCTAAATTTTCTGCTTATGAAACCAACAAGAAAACATGAGATCACAGTGCAAAACTGGCTTACAAGGACCCGTATCGCACTCGCACGAAAGGTACGCTTACGTAGCACGCGAGCACACATGTCAGCATGATAAACAACTCTAAACAGTGTTGCGCAACAATTTTTCAAAAATCGAGGTCTTTCCGAACAAACGGCAAAGCAATAACGACGAGGTTGCCTGCTACTTAGATGGAACTACTCGCTGGCTACACAAACGCAGCTGCACGATCAAAGTGCATCGGTGGTTGTGATGGAGCCAGCCTGGAATAGTTCACGACAGGGGCTAAACGAGAACTGTTAAATGCACCCTTACAAGACAAAGCGCACGCCTGCGTAAATGGATACCGTGCGGTTTTGTCATCATTGTCATGACATAGCTAAACGTCCATATAACTGGAAATGCAGGAATAACTTGCACAAGTTCCACCATGTTCGCCATTGAAGCCCACGCCTTTTTTACTAAAGCAATATAAACACTCTAACGATTCACGTTATGACTCTGTCGCTGTCTTCGCAGGCCATCAAGAAAGTGGAATGAAATTATGCTAATGTTGTCGCGTTTTTAAGAAAACATCGAGTCGAGTTTAATGAGCGTTCAACCGGGAGTGTTCGTTTCTTAACGCATTTTCTACAATGCAAAAGAGTACGTACCACTAAAGTGGTGTTAACTCAAGTATCACTTATGTGCTAAAAGCACTGCAGCGCAATAAAAGACAAAGACGACACACAGAAATGACCAGAACAGGCGCGCCTGGAAGTTTAGCGCTTGTGTCTGTGTGTCGTCTTTGTCTTTTATTGCGCTGCAATCCCCGTACTCACCACGTTAATCTACCTCGTATGTGCGCTTCTGAGCAGCAGTGGGTGATCAAGGCAGTTCGAATCAACATTTTTTCCGGAGGGACTCGATCAGTCACATTATATAAAGGCGTTGGCTTCGGACGAGCCTGCTCTTCCTCCCACACTATTCATCAGTCAAGAGAGGGAAAGATAATGAAGAAAGGAAAAAGATAGAATGGATAGCTTCGCCAAGGAGGTATAAAAAATGTTTTAAACCTCTCTGAGCTTAGCGCACATCCGGCTTGTCACGCTGCACTCGGAAACATGCGTAAGAAGTGACCATCTTGTTACGGGGAGTATTTATTGTGCGAGCGGTGGCCTACACTTGTCCAGGCAAAATTGCACAGAACGCATCATCAGCTGTAAGGGCAGCTCAAGCTTCTGTCCCACATTATTGTCTTCGTCCTCTTCGTATATCTATGCTGTGACAATATTAACGCTACATGATTAAGGAGCTCGTATGTCAGCGTAGGCGTCCACGGGGGAGGTCATCATTTAGAACAAACGCCGCGGTAACCCGGAGAACCTGACCACGCAAGCCCACAGCCGTGGTGCAGGCGCTTTAGTGAACAAAATTTTGAAAGTGAATTCCGTCAGAAAAATTGTGAACTACGACTTAACTAAAACCAGCACACATGATAGCTCGGAGTGTAATTTGAATGTACGAGAAAACAATTTTGTTATGAGGGAAGTCAAACAATTTCAAAATTCGATAGAGAGGGCGCTAATTTTAATAAATATTTCCATGAGGAGGTGATGGGAACTGACCCCAGAGGCACTGTCGTAGCAGGAACCTTTCCCTTTTCCAAGTTGTTATTCGATGTTATTCCGAGTTTGTTATACGATGGAGCTGTGTAAACATGGCAGGCGGGAAAAAAAGGTTGAAAGTAGGGAGAGAGGGCGGTTGCGCGGGGCTCAAAATATTTCGGGGTGTGTTTTGACAGCGAAACACTCCTCTAGCAACGCGCCTGCCCAATGCTGATATCGCGTTCCATTGTTGAAGGCGAGTTTGAGCATCCTCCTGTTAACCTGCGTCCCTCTCACTAGCTTCTCTTTCGATTGTTTTATTTAGCGCATAATCAAAGGTCGATAAGGACCAGCTGGCACCAGTCATCAGTTTATTATACATTATTGCCTATACCGGCACTCGTCGCTAGAAGCATGTAGATGTAACTTGGAACACATACCTTGGGGCAAGGCGGGCAAGTCTTAGGAAGGCAGCTCGAGCGTCCGCCTAGGTGGCACTGGCACTCGTGGCAAGTCCTCGTCTCCAGCATTCCGCCCACCTGCAAATTTCGATGCGTTATAGATCCGTACCGCGACACATCATGGGCGATGTGAAATGAGTTAATGCCGGATGTCGAAATTGAAGACTTACGATTGAATCTCCGATGGAGGCGAGAGTGCGAGTAGCCCCTGTATTGTACGTTGTTATCGCACGTTAAAGAACCCCAGGTGGTCAAAATTTGATGATGATTGTGGTTATGTTAAGGAAAGGACGCTGTTTTCTGCAACCAGTGTCGACTGCGTGGCTCAGAGCCCGGCGGGGGGGGGGGGGGTGAAGGGGAATGAAAGAGATAGAAATAAGAGGAACGCCGTAGTGGGAGGGCCCCGGAAATTTTGACTACTTGGAGTTCCTTAACGTGCATTGGCAACGCGCAGCACACGGGCCTCTGGCATTTTCGCCTCCATCAAAATTGCCACTGCAGAGTGCGTTCTCAGTGCACGTTAAAGAAACCCCGGTGGTCGAAATTTCCTGAGCCCTCCACTAGCGCGCTCCTCTCCTTTCTACCTCTTTCACTCCCTTTCACGTACCCCCAAGGACCCTGAGCCGTGCTCCCGACGTGCGCTGCAGAATTTTCTTCACCGAACCACAATCATCATCATGATCATCGCCTTTTCCTTAACCGAATTATTATTATTATTATTATTATTATTATTATTATTATTATTATTATTAACAAAATGTGTTGTTTTTAGCTTTTATCGCAGTGAAACATCTTGAGAAATCACAGTTGCCATTCGTTATGCAAACGAGCGTATGGTATTTTCTTTTCCCCTTTGCATGAATTTTCCTCCACACTGCAGGATATCGTAAGGCCGGTTGTACCGCAGCTATCCTTCTAGTAGTGAGGCATGAACCTACTCTCTAATCGCTAGTTTCCGTTCCTTCAGCATACCCCTGATGAAATTATAGCTCTCCTTAAAGAGACAGATATGTGTGGTTTACTAGGGGTTCCCGCGCTTAATATTGTGAAAGTTAACGAGATGAGCGCGAATATAGCCCTAGTGTACTGATAGTAAGAGCATGTTTCTAAACGACTGCCAGAAACTGGTCGTTTCGAATAGTCCAGTCATTATTCTGTGCAAACAAATGATTCAGTGCGTTCTAGGCGCCACCGATTTCAACATATTTCTTACAAACACACATTCGGGCACTTTATAAATAGAGTGTAGACGTATTCACATGGATTGGGCTCCCATTTGGTTCTGCGCAGCGTAATACCGACTTACACAAGCATCGGTAATCGCAATGAACACTGTCTGCATTGTGAGCTTGAGCGAAATCATGTTTAACCGATTCTGATATGAATGCACTTACCCTGATATGAATGCACTTTGTTTGCGCCCGAGTTGTTTTTAGACACAATTCAAGAATGCTGACTCACAAAAACATATATTTTGATGCGTTGTCACTTGCATAAAAGCTTCAATCAGTTTAAACTAATAATCGGCTTGAGGCCACCGGAGTACAATGTCTCGAATAACTCGCACAAACAATATATATTGGCTAATCAGAACAAGGTAGGTACCTCAAGTGGAAGGATGATGCAGCTTATTGATTAAATGTTCTTACCGGAAATCTCTTGCCATCGCGAACACAGGGACAGTCCGCCACGTGCACGCACTGCTCTCCATCGCAGGCGAACCCGGTGGCGCATCCTTGCGGGCAGAAAGTTGCGTTGTCCGCCATCTCCACTTCAGGGCAGGGAACAGGCGGTGGGATGGTTGGCAGTTCCGTCGTCGTCGGAGCCGCTGCATATCATCACATGTTGAGGACGTTCGTTACTGAGTGCAATGTGCGCAAAGTACTATAAGCACAAAACACCTTATCCAGGACACATGCAGGTATCGGAAAGCAATTTTGCGTGGATGCCACTGTAATCTCGTGTCCATCTCTCCTTACACTGAAGTCAAAAATAGGGATGTCATAACAGAAACAGTTAAATAAGGTTACCCCGCCATTCACTAATGGTTACTGCATTACTGACATTACTAGCTTATAGCCGCATTATTATTCAATTTTTATTATGCTATATCGACATCTGTGCGAGGCTACTCACATTGCATTGGTAACCGAGCAGCTATAGAAGTGTTGTATGTTGAACTAGTTGGTGTTTGTTGTTCGATCTTTTTTCCATGTCGAACAGCTATGTTCGACATGGAAAAAAGATCGAACAACAAGAAGAGATTTCCATGTCGAACAGCACCCACAATCAGTGCACATAAGGTGATATATAGGGAGTGGATGAGCCACGAATTATCCCGAATGATGTCTACATTTCACATATACTTGCATAAGGTAAAGCTTCCTCTCAAAGATTAGGGACAGCGCAACCGTATCCGGACGCGGTCCGAGCACTCACCGCAAGTCCAGCACTTGACGCGCACTTTGTAGTTGAGACAAGTCCGGCCATCTGTCTGGTCGGTGTCGACGCAACGCAGCCCGCGCTCCAGGTCGCAGGTGACCACCTGCCCCGTCTTGCTGTAGTCAGCGTCCGTGGCGTACTCGCGACACTCGATTCCCAGCGGGTAAAGGCAGAGCCCGGACTCGGCCACCACCCTGGCCACGTCCTCCACGTCACCTCCAGTCTCTGGCGTCGGGTCCATTGTGCTCACCCACGGGCCGTAAGCCACGCATGGCTCCTCGGTAGCTGAGAGCGGGGAAGCCAACCAGGGGTCAAGTCATTTTTTTTTTTTTTGCAAGCTTGTTTCTGGCAGAGCACGACCACCAAGATTATCGCTACCGTTATCGCCCGTCTAAGTTCACTGCAGAACGAAGGCCTTTCCGAACGACTTGTGTGCTGTCCTCTCTCACGACGCCTGATTGCTTTCAAGAGTGCGCGTAAATATAGTAGTTCATGACACCGTTTCAAATACAAATGCGTAAGTGCCTGATGCGAACTGACTATGAATTGAATAGTGAAATATCCAAATCGCATGAGTTATTAGATATTTATTGTATTGCCTCTTTTGTTGATCTGTTTATTTTATCGCAAATAAATACGTTAAACCGATTAGGCAGTAGTAATCTTTTGAATTTAAAGTGGCAAGTTAACTCTGTCCCTTAAAATGCTGGGCAACACAGAATTCTAAATTTGTCCCTGAAGGTCCTCGCGGTGGTATTCTGATAAACGGAGAGCAGGCCATCACAACGAATGCAGCCATTGCCGTTTGCGTTAATGCTGCACTGGTGGCCTTAGTCGCTGCGTATAACCACATCATGAGTTATTCTGAATTATCGCCACGCTGTGCAGTGACAGCACGAGCGTGCAAAATTTAGCAAGTGCAACCGATTAAGCTTTTATTTGTGTTCCAATGTGGTATGGCCGTAGAATAATTATGTGAGACAAAAGTACGGAACGTAAGTCTCCATTAATGGCCCAATAAGTAAACCACGACCGTTTAATAACTGCGAACATGTTTTACTACAAGAACAAGCTAGGTTTTCTAAATGAGTAACAGGCAGTCTTTAAAAGTAAATGGGGCAGTAACAACGTTAACAGACAATGAGGCGAAGGAAGGCACAAGGGAAGTTATTTGTAGTCTTTAGCCGTGGTGTAGTAGCTATGATAAATAAAAAGGGATCAAAGTGGGCGAAAAAACACATCAGCCGCCTGTGGCGACCGAACCCACAACCTTCGGATAACCCATCCGATGCCCTACCTACTCAGCAAGTAACCTACATATGGCATTGGATTTTAAAAGATATTCGATCCAGGGTTTCTTTGACACCCACTAGTTCCTTTGGGCCTCTTGTTCTTGTTGTGCTAGCTACAACGAGAACGTACAGCACCTTGTAAGGAAAGACGCAATTTTTGACACACAAGAAAGACAAGCAGGACGAGTCCACCTTCTTTGTTTCCGGTATGAAGAGACTTTATCGATTGATTATGCCGACCACTCACAGCTCGAGTAGTGAATACGTTTTTATTTGAGCGTCAAAGTGCGGGGCTGCATACAAAGTCAGATACTTGGTGACGTGCTAGACCTCTATACTATGCAAATTTTGATTTCTTTTCTTCCTGTTTTTAACCGCTCTATTTAAGTCACGCCTACGCTCGACCCTGAGATTTCGCTACTGTAATTGGCTGCAATTATTCGCCTTTTTTATTTATTTTGTATTTTGTTGAGCTTGCATAGGTTAATATTTTTCATCGCAGGTAGGACGAACTGTTTGCGCCACGGGGAGCTAAGCGATTTAGTCTCTTTGTACTATATGCAGTGTAATCAAGCATTAAATTCATTATTCTCCTGTAAAATATTTGTTATAGAAAAAAAATTGCCTTCTTCCTTCGTAGGTGATCATTAATCATCAGTACTTTGTTAGATAGCCCTGCTTCTTGCCATTTAATGAAATGCACGTCAGTACATCTTTTCCTGCTGTTTTGAACCTATATAGTGTGGCATTATTTCTGAAAAGACCTAGTATCTTGAACGGGCGGGCTATTATAGGACGAAATGTATTAATAATACACGGCCAAGTACGCTTATAAATATATGCCATGTGATTATTGTGACAGGAGCCCCACTTATAGCCAGTGCACACTCTTCCATATTCTTGTCTATGAAAATTTGCTGAACTGCAACATTGGTCGCTACATTGCGAACAATTATGCGAGTATATGCATGCTTGTGGTCGCTGTATTGACAACTTGTTACAGCGTAGGCTGTTTGAGATCACAACAAGGGGCGCTTTTGGCGCCGTAGTTGTCCGCCGCCGCCGCCGGTGTCCGTAACCGCTATAGCGCAAATTTTAGAAAACATAACCAGGAATGAAGAGGATTCAAACCCACGTCCTCTGCGTGGATTCGAACCAACACCCTCTGCGTGGCAGTCGAGCATTCTGCCACTGAGCTATGCCTGTGCTTGAACAACCTTCGCTAAATGACCTAAACGGGTATAACGTCTGCCGAGGAATCGCATTAACAAATGTAATGTTACGTGGCAGAATAATAATATGCTACTACACGTTGCGGAAAGTGGATTGCATAACGAGTTCGAGGAACCATTTCAAAGAACACAAGGTTGCATGCTTTGTGGTAATGAAGTTTACGGTCACTGACCAAGTCAAAAAGGTTGTTTTGACGTTTCGGAGCCTATACAGGTTCCTTGTTCACAATGCAGCAGACGTAGCGCCGTTGTCCAGTTAAATATGAAGCATGCTTTGTAGCTCTGCACCCATTACAGAGGCATCATCAACATCGTAATTATGAAACAATCTTCTTCAACTTTTCCGTCATCATTATTACGAAGCGCTGCCCTTTATCGTGTCGTATCGTGCCATGCGTCACGCGGCAGGCGACGTGCGTAGCCCCGACAGCAACCTGACTTGGTTCTTCGATACACCTGATGGCGCCTCCTCGCAAGGTGCGGACCGCTGCTGAACGGCAGAGCTACGCGCGCGGCTGCAGCAAGGCGACGTCAGGCACAACAGACAGCTGTGCATAGAGAAGCCCAAACTGCAGCTCGCCGTCGACACCGGGGAGAGAGTTCGGTTCGTTCTCGGGAAAACGGCGCCAAGAGACTCTCTAAGATATGCAGTTATACAGATTTGCACGTTACAATACCGCAGTAATTATGGCGTATTCCCTACTTGGCGAAATGATAAGAGTTATGGGGCAGGGGATACTTACCACCTCTACTTGCACTAGTTTCCGCAAGCGTTTAAAATGGCCTCTAAGAAGGTCGCTCCTCCAGCTTACGCTGTCACTGTCCTGCGGTTCCGTGCAGGCCTGGCTCTTTTTGTTGTCGCTTTCTTTCATTGCGGTTTTGATGGCATGGCCGCACTGGCCAGCGCCTATGAGTGTGCGTGTATGAAGAAAGAAATATGCATTTCTTTTGACAGCAGCGAAAGCAATGTACTCACATTGTGGAGTCGTTGTCTCCAATTCTTCACCTCCCTCTGTGGGAAGAAAGAAGGAAAGCATATAAGTAACCGGAAGATACAGACTTAGAAAGAAAGAGCCGTGCTTTTTTTAACTATACATACACCTTTAAACAGCAAGCTTAGTGGGAACATGATGGTTGTTTCCTCTAGCAGAGATTGTACAGATAACTACCAGTATATCGTTCACATAAAACCTAGACCCATTTATTTTTCTTGAAGTTTGCTCGAACAGAATGTGCCGAGCTATTACATCAGTGTTCATTCTTTAACGCAAAGTCTCGACACGATGTGCTCCATTGGTCACTGCTGTGGCTGAATGAATGTCTTCTTAGGGATGCCTCCTAATACTCCTAACATTTTAGGCAAGCTACTTTCATGCCTCCTAAACCGTGATAAACACCAGAAAAGAATGTCAGTAATGGTCTATATGGCATATCAGTAGCGTAGATAAACGTTCACAGTATCGCACCGTGATATCGAACATCTGCTCTCTTGGCCAAAATAATAAATGGCCAAAATGTTACAGCAAGACAATTACACCTAGATGACCATTCATTTACTCGCACACTAGGTCTGCATTTGCGCAGACTTTATCAATTTCATTATTATTGCACCAAGCTAGTTCCTCGCGCACTACGAAACTCAGTAAGCAAGGTCATCACAGCAATTCTGTCCTTTCTGGCACAGTATAACATTACTGAAGTGACTACAGCGCGCAACACACAAGGACAAGAGAAGAGGACGCACACACCGCTGACATTCAACAAACTTTATTGCGGAAACGCGTCCCATGTATAAGTAGTGATGCGACATGCGTACAAGGGTTGGTAGCAAAACACGTGTTGGTGACAAAGGAATGACAGATCATTTCTTTATATGCTGGCACAATGCAAGCAAAGACAACTTATTAATGATAACTGGTCAAATATGATATTTCTTTCTGTGACAGCGCTACTGAAGGGGAACTCACACACGAACTGCCTAATTTTATTATGTGGTACGCTTCGATAATTTCTCGTGTCAGCTGCGATCCGTGCTTGCTCAGCACCGTGCAACGCCTAAAGAGAGGCACACACCCGCAATCACGGCAATCCGTGATCCCAAGGTGGCCCTGAACCGTGCCATGCACATTATTATCGTGCTCCATTAAACTTTCGTTTAAGCAGCGTCCAGTTTGCCCTATGTATTTTTTCCCGCACGATAGGGGAATCATGTACACCACTTTGGTGGTGCAGGGCACAAAGGGGTCTCTATGCTGAACATTCAGGTCGACTTGAAGGAGGCCCATTCACAAGCTTACAAAGCTTGGAAAGCTTCTCTGGAGCTGAAAAGACCCCTTTGACGCCAGCGCGTTGCCCGATTTTCTTGCATTGTACTAGCATATAAAGAAATGATCTGTCATTCCTTTGTCACATACACGTTGTTTTGCTACCAACCCTTGTACGCATGTCGCATCACTACTTACACATGGGGCGCGTTTCCGCAATAAAGTTTGTTGAAAGTCAGCGCTGTGTGCGTCCTCTTGTCCTTGTGTGTTGCGCGCTGTAGTCACTTCAGTAATGTCTTACCAACAAGCCTACAAATCTACACACTTCACAGTATAACAGTTACGGACGCTAATGCTATGTAATCAAATGATTACTCGTTATGAGCCGCACGAGAAAGAAAAGCGAATCGGAGCCGTATCGAACGGCGTTCTATACCGCGTTAAGTAACATTCATTCGCGAGTTCGCTGAGCTAGCAGCCGTACTACTTGAGAGCACGCTCCGTTCCGACTCACCGCATCCGGCTACGTCAGGCCAGTCGCACACGAGCAGCTTCGGATTGAAGTGGAGGTTTGCGGCACAGTTCTTGTGGTGCGCTTCGCCATTCGAGCAGTGGTAGAAGCGGCGACAATTTTGTGAATCTGGGAACAGACCGTTCGGTTCCGGACAGCGGAACTCTAATTCCACTACAGGTGGACCTCGGGTAACAGTCGTGGTTGGTATTGGCGTAGTCACTGCGAAAATTAACAGAAGGAACGGGATACGGTCAAGACAGGTGCTGACAAATTGTTCCTGCGGAGACCCGCAAGCTAGAGGTAGGTTCGTTCGGACGACGGAAAAACGTATGGTGTGGTCATTTGACCATAGGCACCAGGAACTACTAAGAAGAAATTAATTCTTTTCATTCTATGTATATTTCGTTCTATGATTTTTTTCACGTACAGATGCCCTGGTAGTTGTGCAAAGACGACTGAAAAAGGAAAGAAACGCATATACGTTAATTAGGCACGAATGTTGAAACTTCGTGCCTATTTCTTTTTTCAGGAAACATCATGTACCGCACGCATAACAAGGTAGATTTGTAATAACTGCACACACATATTTATAAAGAAGAGCTTCAATTGCGTGCAGGAGTACGGGCGAATATAATTACTGTTGTCGACACCGCTCATCATTGAGTAACCTAAAATTTCATTTCACAACAGCCTCAAAACTTGGAAGTCTATAAAACTTCCGCTCAAATATCTTAGTAAGGTCATTCGTTTCGTTTGGCAACAGTGAAATGAAACATTAGCAATTATTTATGACTTGGTCGACCCCGAAAAGTGAACACGCAAACAAGGTGCCCTTGGAGAAAAGTGTACATTACCACCAGAGAAGGTGCTTCTCGCCACCTCAAGTTGAGAAAGGATTAGTTTTGTTGAAATTTTGCTATGGTGTTTGAGTTTTTCTCAGAGAATAGATATACGGCCAAATTGTAGAAGTAACATGAGCAGGAATCTTCGGCGTAGTCTTCAGCGTAGTCTTCAGCGTAAAATGTGGCAGAAGTTCTTGAAAGCCGTTTCCTCTTGTAAACTATCTCGTACTCGCGGGAGTAGTACAAGTAGCCCGTGCACGTTCACCAACGAAAGCAACTAATGGCGAAAATGGGAGTAGGCGCTGGACGGGAGGAGGTATATAGAGATATATATGCCATATTTATCGTATTGATGAATCGCCGCGTAGCTTACAACTAGCTCACAACACTGGCACATTCATATCCTTCATGGTTCTCCCGAGCCGGACTAGATACTCATAATAAAATTATACCCGTGATCGTCGCAATACAATAACCATATCTCTTCCTTCAAATTGGTATTTCGCCATAAGCATTGATTCTCTGTCTGAGCCCCAAGTGCGCTCAGTCGCTGTTTGTTTGCCCTTTTTTTTTAAATGCTGAAGATGTTGCGAGCAGAAAATGAGCACGTCCATAAAATAAAAATAAACAAGCTCGCTCGTTCCTAGGCTGACGTGTGGCAATTCTTCTTCATTATGCTGCCGGAATTATGAAGGACAATAGAGTACCGTGCCGTCGGTCTTGTGTCATAACCGTTATTAAGCAAAAAAAAAATATATATGTATGTATATATTTTGGGCAAACTTTCATTGCCGATGTGAATACCTTTTCGGAAATCCCGCGGCTCTTCGTCCCGTCTCGTCTGTTTTTCTGGTGTTATTCAATGTGCTGTTTCTGTTATGATGGATCGCTTTAATGGATGCTACAATGAGCTCTTTTTTTTTCCTTTCTTGCGGCAATTGCTGCTCGTATGAATATCTCTCCCGAACTTGGCATCACTCTTTTCGTTACATCGGGGTTTTGTTTTTAGTATTTGATCCCTAATAATGAGCTCGCACACGGATTTCAGTGTTTCAGCTGTTGCGAAAGTGTAAATTGCACTTTTTATTGAAAAATGGCTAATTAGGAATTGCTTGCGGACCATTAATTACCCAGGTTGCGAATTTTGGGCAGGCGCACTTCTACGCAGAGCAACTAAAAATAACCAAAGTACCATAGAATGTTCTATAGAAAATGATGAAGAAACTGGGTCGGTATTGAACTCGGGCGGCTCGCTGAGTGTATTTTTTCAATGAAATTGTTGCCTCTTACGAAAGCACGGATAACTGTCATGCGCCGATCAGTTACATGCTTTGAGAATGATTTTGATGTGCATGTGGTAGATTTTCGCAACGTCCAACAAATGGGGAAGCCGCTTCATTTGAAGCAATGCGGAAAATGGTTCTGTTTTTGTCACTTGCTTTTAGAACGACGTCACAGTACATCGTTCGCACTGAAACGTGCGTAGTCAGCCGGCGATTGTCGGTACGTTGTAATCACTGCGCTGCTGCTGTTAAAATGACAAAATACGCCAGACAGTGTCCTATAATTACTTTTGGAGCTTGCTTTGCCCAAGTGAATGATCTTATTGATTGGGTAGGCTTCGAAATAAAAAAAATCTGCCGTTAATATTTGTCTTTCTATAAAGGAGACGTTGTCTCACTGCTATGATCTTTAGGTGCACCCTTCTAGAGGGGGAAAAATGTTTTAATGTACATCACGTTCGTAACGTTGTAAATACTTGTTAGGTGATACCCATAAATTATAATTTACACGCGCCAGTGAACAACGTCGATATTTTTTGTTAGGAATTCTTTTAAATTAAAAGAAAAGAAAAACGTTTTTTTTTTGTTTTGTTTTTTTTTGTAGCAGAGCCACATTGTTTAAAGCAGAGAATGCTTAAGGCTTTCGAGCATGGCAAAGAGCCACAGCGATCAGCCTTTTAAAATAATTTCGAAGTTTTGAAAATTTTATCTCTTGAATGTTTACCGGCCAGGCGTAGCTTTCTAATTTGCACAGGGATGGGGAAGCCTCCTGCAGACGATTTCGGCAGGTGAAGTAGGGGGAGGGTGGAAGGGGGCCATTGTGCCTCGTCCGTAATTTGCGCCTAAGTTTTGCGGTATGGCTAAAACTTTGGTTAGTTGGTCTTCGTTCACCTGAAGGTAAACATTTGAGAGAAGTCTGTCTGGTTGGGACGGCACTCATGAATAAACAGAAACCCCAGAAACACCAACCAAGATCCAAGTTACGGAGATCCGACGTTTCGAATCGAGTCCGGCCTCTTCCTCAGGGATGACTAGAACCATGTTCCAGCTGCATTACGTAGTCTTTGGAGCAGCGACCACGCTCAAAGCGATTGGCCATGGAGCGCAGACCGTACTTATACACCGTGGGGAGGGTTCCCAAAGAATGGTTCAAGGGCTCGTCCTCCGGATGTGCCATGATTCGAGCAACAGTCGTTTTTTCAATTGCGGTGAAAGATTATGACTCAAATACTGCGAACAACGAAGAGCAATTACCGTCTTCGTCCTTTCTATTTAGGTGCGTCGTGTAATGTCTCGTACGCAGTTTCCACACAACCCAGCGCAAGATGATGGTTTCCAGGTTGAGATTTCAGGAAATAAGTAAGCCGTGCTACGTTTTCAAGAACTTTGCGTGTGCATTGGTATTGCATAGGTGTCTTTTTTTGCACTTTTATTCAGGCATGTGGTATTCAAACAGCCAGATTTTCCTCATCCACTAACTCCGCGCGCTCGGTATGAACCGTTAACCAAGGAAGACCAAAAAACAGTGGCTCACCGGTAGGCCGAGGTGCCGGCTCGCATCCTAGCACTTCGAGCTGGAGGGCGATCCAGTTCTTCCAGGTGACGGGCACGATCCTCAGGTAGCGCGCACTGACCGCTTTCGGGAACACCCTCGTAACTGGCGTGCTGGCATCGAAGTTGCCCGCGAACACCTACACAACATCAGTCGTGACGTCAATAGGGAGCTTCAGGATGGTGTTTACCGGACATTGTTGGCACGAACAGATGCCACTTCAAGCGGCTTGAAAACGTGACAGGGATGTAAGGTATACCCATAAAGACTAAGTGACGCATCGTCTGCGCCGTATGTTTCTTTAAGCTTTGTCTCGCTTTCGCAGTGCTTGACGTAGCAGTACCAACGCGCGGTTGAGACAACAAAAAAAAAAAAAAGAAAAGAAAGAAGCACAGCGCGCAGCCAGGCAATGTTGTTCGCTGGAGATGACTCGGTGGTCATTCAATGTTGTGCTCTCTGCCATGTTAGTCGCAACTATGAGTCTTCTTTTCTTTTCGTTCTCGCATTAGGAACAGTCCCCCTAAACTCGGCATAGTAAGTTAATTCTCTCGGGTAGCGGGCAACAGTGCAACCGGTGTTTCATTTGTACTTATTCAGTATCTTAATTACTACAATTGCTCAAACTGTCATAAACGCTGCCTTAGACAGGCTTTCTCATTTAGAGACAACTACGAGCGCACTCGGAGTTGCTCGTAGCTTATTTCAAGTAATCTTTGAGTGCAAGTTCAGAATTCGTCAAAATCAAGAAAATAAACAAATTCACTAAGCCACGATTTTTTTCCAACTATAACAAAAAAGAAAGAAAACTACATCCCCGCTATACTTAGCAATTTTAAGGAAGATATGTTCAAGTTTTGAATATGACGAGGAAAGCTCAAAATGTGATTTGTGCACGGAAGTGCTAGATTAGTTGGAATCACATGTAATATTCGCATTTCTTTGTGTTGGTTTGTCTTTTATTGTACTTGGTCGTATTTTAATATCGCTTGTGTTATTTAGAGCATCTTTCTTTATGTGATATTGCTGCACTATTTGTGCGCTGAATTTATTAACCATGAATGGAAAGGAGTATTACGTACTCTTCTATTGGTTTGATTTGAAAAGCGTTTCGTGAGAAATGGGTCGGGAAAGCAGGTGGGTGGGGCCCCCAGCCGCGTGCTCGGCTGGCCACAGCAGCTCGCCATAGCTCTATGACCGAGAAGCTCCACTTGGGCTTCCCTTGGAGCCAGGTCTCCCATTGCTGTATTCAGAACTTGGGCGTCGGAATGCGAGGCGTATTAATTTCGGATGGCCCCAGCTCGCATTCCCGTGCAGTGAGCATGAGAGTCCTCCACACCACGGGCAAATGCCGAGATATGCGGTTGGGTGGACGGCATGTTTTAAATGCCGGAGGGGATGTGTATTCGTCTGTAGAGGGCTCCATTCATACGCACCATTTATACCTAGCCTACTTTTCTATCCCTTTTGATGTATTGTACACATCGACAACATGTTTTTGCAAACTATTGTGAGCCTTCACCGGAAGTAATCCTTCCACGACTTGTGAATTAGCGAAAAGGACGCTTAGCGCATTGGCTGATCAGAAAACTTATCTGCATGCACCTATGAAGAGGACGATAGTAGCTTGAGTGAAGGATATCGAAAGTAAGCGATGAATATGAATTGAGGCCGCCGTAGGAGTGCAAGTTACCATATCGTCTCCATCGGCGTCCTTAATCGTGGTCCACCTGTGCGCATTGTTGCTGTGCTGTACCGTGTAAGAAGTTACCCACTGAGCGGCCTCCTCTCGACCCTTGGTCACAACTGCGGTCAGTTCGCGGGGCTCACCAAAGTCCACCTGCGACACAATAAAAATGAAAGTGGAAGGGAATAACGGCTATATCTAATGTTCTAGGTGGCATATAAGGAGGGCAAATGAAACACAATTTTTGATTAAATGTATTTAAGCAGAGCTTAGCGCCCATGCGTGGCAACGCCTACTCCTCTTGCATATTTACTGCGGTTGGAAAGCTGTCAACAATTAACAGAAATTAACAAATAAGCACGCGGACGCTCACGTATTTAGAGTCAGCTCTGCAATAAAACTGCTCGGGCGAGAGGAGGGTTCAGATAGCACATCTCAAATTACGTTCCCGTTTTAAGTCCTCTCGAAGACAGCGTTTCTTGGTGTACGTAAATACACCTGTGTGTTATCGACAGTATTCACACCCAACATTTTTTTGTAAATTTTTCTTATCGCTTTAAATTAGTATGCGCTTTCTTCAATATAATTACTTCGGCAACAATTCCTTCCAAGGTTCTCGCGAGAGTTTACCACTGAATAAAAGACCGTTTATCTTGTAAAAGAATATACGGATATGCATTTCGAGAGACCTTGAGATATTCAAATGGTTCGCTATGTTTTCTTTGCTAAGGCTTAGACCTGAGCAAACAAGACCGCGAACGGTTGACATGAAACCTGTTGTTCCGATAGCGTCGACAGCTTTTCTCATCAGTTTTCTTATTACGAATACATATCGGTCGACACATGGGGCACGTGTAATATTTCCGGCCCAACCAAAAGTTTCTGCGCAGCTCACTTACCTGCAGGTATTGGTGCTTGTCAGCAACACCGGCAACCCAGCCGTGACCGCCCAGCCTCCCTTCGTTGGCCTCATGCTGTTCGTCGCGTTCTGACGAAGCATGCAGTGCCTGCTCGTCTAGCAACCCACTCTCGAGTCCCATTGGCTCCTGGCACACTGCAAGCCGCAAAATGCGCAACTTGAAGTACTAGGTAACCAGTATTACGACCCAATTATATTTATTTGCAATTGTAATTCAGGTTTAATTTCTTTTTGAGAGGCATCCCCGGAGCCCTCCACTACGGCGTCCCTCATAATCATATGGTTGTTTTGGGGCGTAAAACCCCAGAAATCAATAAGTAAACCTTTTGAGGCGAATGTTTCTGGACTAAGCTTGCCTCTCGGCAGCTTGTCTCGGTCCAGAAACTCAAATGCACACCAGTAATACTTTCAAAGGGAAGAGACATGCATAACAGTAAATGCTACATGAAAACATTTTAATAGAAAGGTAACGAAGTAAAAGACAACTAAAGAACCAAACAAGTCACAACGTAGCAAACCTGACCTTGTACGTCTTAGGCATATGATATACACTGCAGGAATAAGATACGCGACATGGCGCTTCTCTAGCGGCAGGGAAATTGTGAAAAATTTACAATGTGTCATGGCAACTCGCTCTTTGTGAGTACAGGCGGTTGCTTAATTTTATTGAGGCAGTGACTATTAATGATCTGAATTTGAGGAAAGTGATCACACCTTTCTTCATTGACACGACATCGAAGCACAACTGAACGAAACTACATTTCCTTTGCCAGCGCCTATAACAAGAAGCAGGAAGTCTCACGTTGGTTTTCCACGGCATTTCGGTCTACCATGCCATTAGAAATGTTTGCCACGCAAGGAGGCGTATTCACAGACTGAGTTATTAGACTGTGTGGTTAGCAAGATGAGATTCTGCCTAATTTTTAGGACAAGCGTAGCACACACTTGAGGCTCTCATTTGCACACAGCCATTTCGAAGAAAAGGTTCATCGAATCTCATTTTAAAGCGCACTACTTTGAAGATTATTTTAGTCGATGAAGGTACTTTGCCCAGACGATACATGAAGCTGAAAGACTGTGCTTTAAGCTCGCTAGCCCAATCTAAAAGATTCCATATACAAGCCTGTGTTATTTTTGGCCCTCTGGAGTCACAGCTAAAAATTTTTGCCCCAGTGTTTTCTTTTTCCCCGGTACTAATTCGCGCTGCACTAACGAGCCAATTATAAAAAACGAGCCCTCTTGGCAATTTTTTTGGAAAGCACATCAATTCATTTTGAGTTGCGCTGAAGTCTGCAGCGAGCTTCTAACGCCATTAACGCTAATTATCCAAGTGATATTACAAAGGCTTTATCTTGCATAAAGCAATTAGCTTATCTTTGTCCTAACCTATACAGCCTGCAACGCCATTGTTCGTTCAACGCGTTTTTCGGGCTCATGGTTTCGTTGGGATTTGAAGAAGCGATCTAACGCATTTTTTTTTCTGTCTCATCTTTAGTGCAGATGAAAACGAATATCCAGTAGCGATGGAATTCAGAACAGTGCCGTTCATGGAATATAAGTCCTTATCGGAAAAGGGGCGCCAGTGCAAATAAAAGCGAAATATCTGCAATGGTTAGCAACACGTTTTAATAGCGTGGGAGGGTACCGTCAATTCGAAGACGTTGACAACATGAAGTTCAGGCTATATATTTGCGACCTAATGAAGCCACCAGACTATGAGGCCAAGGGAAGTGTAGGGGAACCAAATTGTAGTTTTTAGCTTAGTGCAGTCATTGTCACACAAAAGTGAAGGAATTAAAATGGACGAAAAAATGAACGCACACATGCCGTTGGTAGGGACCGAACCCACGACCTCCGGATAACGCGTCCGATGCGCTGCCGTCATAGCTACGACATCGGTCGTTTTGCCCGTCCACTTTATTGAGTAGTTCTGGACACATAAATTTTGGGTGTGTAAGACAGCACCAATCATAGCCATGACGGCGAGCGTGGAACACTCTTTTTGCCAGAATATGACCCGCAGCTTCGGACCCGCTATCCGAAGTTCCTTGGTTCAGTCCGTACCGGACTGAACCAAGGAACTACAGTCCGTACTTTCTCGACCACTCTAATTCGTGTTTATGCGTATCATAATTATTTCATAATTACTACACTACTGCCAGAAGCTATAATTCAATCGATTTCCGCTATGTCTTCTTTAGTCTCATTGTCTCTGGGATTCATTGGGTTGTGTCTAACAAAAAAAAATAACAAGCCTTTGCTCCATGCTTATTTATTGAAGAATCTATGCAAAAAACAGCTGTGATTGGATTCTGATTAGAAAAGAAGTCTGTGAACTACAGAAATATAAATAATTATGTACTGATCCATCTATTTATATGTTTAAGAACCGAAACTAACTACAGTTCGCCTCTTTTACAATCTTTTGCCTTTCCAACGTAAATTTGTATCATAGAAATGTTGAATTGAAAGAAGACCTATCGGTAGCAGCATCTTCTAGACAATGCGTTACATTGCGACTTGTTCGCTGTCACGGGCCTATAAACTATGATCTGTGAAAGTATTTTTTGAAGCGATGGGTCCACGAGATATATTTCCATACTAATGCTTGCGAAAAAATCCTAAATTACATAGGAAAGAAGGAAGCCTTCTGCGGTAGCGTGTGTCTAGAGAAGTCATCGATTATTTTTTGCTTATTGAACTAGAACGCTAAACTGGTCAAGAAAGAAGCCATACTCACCAACATGTGACCCCGGTTTCCAAGTTGGCTTGACTGTAAACGTCTCTGTAATAAAGATATGCAAGTATTGTTGTCAAGGCCTGTCATTCTAAGAATGTTTGCAAACTACAGGATTACATTACGATGTTAACTATTAAAAAAAGGTCATTGGCCGTATATAGGCGCTGCTCAGAGAGAAAAAAGATTTTGGAAACATTCTATTTTTGCGCGGGCTATCATTTCACAGCTATTCACACGTTTTTAGATAGGGAAAGATCATCGACAGAAGCTTTGTGCATGTGAGAAAAGATAAGTTTCTTTCAACAAACACCAAGCTGCTTTATTGTATCGGGTACGTACGTAACGCTAAAATACATGTTCATGCTCATGTTCCCTTTTGCTTCCTTTTGCCAAGAGTCCATTGTATTGGAGAACCGTCCATTGTACGTTTATGTTAAGCCGTTTGCCGTTGAGAATCCAACTTTAGCCTTGGATATATGGTTCAGCTGGAACCTATTGCACAGCTTTTGCACCTCTTGTACAGCTCTTCCACAGGTGCAGCCTTTTGCACAGTACACAACTTTTCAAATTTGTGCCCTAGTAATGAATATTTAGTACAACAAGCCGCTTAGTTATTGTACATTAATTTACAAAAGCTAACACATTTGAAACAGGTAGGTGTTTAACTTCAATATTTACGCATTACCTCCAGCAGTGTTGGATAAAGGGGGCACACCTAGAGCACGATCGGAGTGTTCAGAACACAACGCGTTCGCTCGCTGCAACGTCACGAAGTCGGGGCGCGACTCTGGTTGTGCGCGCTGCGGATTTACAGCGTCTGAGTGCGGCAGTGGCTTCCATGAATGGTCACCCTACTTTGTTTGAGTAGGTGTTATCTTATGACACGGCGACCCATGAAATATGCAAGAACGGGAGGGCGAGAGCAGCCAATGGGCAAGCGGCTTACATCCCAAAAATTGTCGAGCATGTCTTGTTGTCTTCTTTTAGACAATATACTACAAAACTAAATGTTTTTCTTCTTCAAATGAATAAGACTGTTTTATGAAAATGAAGATTTCTTTTCGTGAGCTTAAACACATAACCTTCAGAGAAAGCGCAGTCAGGCAACAACGCGGCCGCACCCGGCTGCTTACGAAGTAACTGTGATCCCGGTCAATGACATGCCATGAAAAGCGAGCAAAACTGAACGTGCTCACAAACATCGATCTCCGATATTTCTTACCGATGGCACAGGCGAGCAGCTCGAGCTTGAGTGCCACTTGGTTCTCCCAGCTCTGCGGCTGAATGCGCACGAACCGAGCTTCGAACGGTTCCTCGAAGTATTGCTTGTGAACTGAGGTGGCATCGTGGTTGGCTCCGAGTACCTGCACAGTGAGTGTGTGTGTGTGAGAGAGAGAGAGAGAGAGAGAGAAGTGGCGTGAAGTGAGGTGAATCGGTCAGTGAGTGCGAGTGCGAATTGATTGCGTCGCTCATCAAATGTTGGTATGAGGAATGAATCTTTGTGCAAGTAAGATCAGTAAAATAGACTTGCAGCTTGAAACATGCAGTGTCAACAAAATTTCTGTACACAAAGGTATACACAAACACTGTTCTGATAGCGCAAACCTAAATGATTTATGCATAAGCAATTGTTATACTTTGACAAACATAAACACCTTAAATCGATAAAGATATAACAGTCACATCTCAATTGTTTTTCTTATGAAACACCACAAACCACTTATCGAGACATTAGAAAATCCGACTAGTTTCAAGGGATTTGTTGGGATAGGCTAACAGGCTCAAAAACTTATGTTAACGCACAGCGCAAGATCGTCGAAAACGACATAGTCTGGATAGGGAATGTATACAGCGACAGATACATAAATGTAGAGCTCCCCCCGTCTGGTTTTGCCATTAAAGGTGCATAAATTGGTCTACTTTTACTTCCCGGGACAGAGACAGACAGACGGACAAAGAACTTTTAATGAGGTCGGAAGAAGCGCCGCCCTTAGAGCAGCACTGCGGGCCTCCCTGACCCCGCGTGTTCCCCACAGAGAAATACAAAAGATTATGCGAAAACATTTCCAATGTCGCTGCGATGGGCCACAACGCCACGTGAGCGTGGGCTGAATTCTGGCGAATGTCCAGGACGTAAAACACATCGTTTTGTTGTTGTTGTTGTTGTATGCAACCGGCTATGGTATTGCAATAGTGGTAGTTTTGCTGTTTTTTCGTTGTTGTTATTGACGACGTTTCTCACGCGGAAAAAGACAGGCTTCCTGTTCGGTAATGGATGAGCTCGTGCTTTTTTCTTTTTTCCCCCTTTTATTGCTGTCCTTTATACTTATCTGTAAATTATGAGCCGTATTTTGTTAGTAATTCTTATCACCGTTACAAGCTGCGCTTGTTGGTCGAACATTGGGGACAGGAACAGCACGGAAGCTGACGAAGATGACGAGAAAGCGTTTGTGTTCCTCTCTCCGTCATCGGAGGTTTCCACACTTTTGTCATTGCTGCTATCCGCAGGTGCCTGTCATGTCACTCGAACATACCACCGATTTCACAAACTGAGTATATTTCTATGAAATCCCATTTCCACAATCACACCATCTTCAGTGAAGTACGGCTGCGGCGACAAGTAATATTCTCAGTGACTTGTCATGCCTTCGCTCCGTGCTGGACACATATTTACCGATTACCGCCGTCGCTGTTTTATTTCTTATTTTATTTTTTTGCACTGTTAAGAAACTGTAAGTGAGGCCGTATTTGTTCGAAAAGTACGCGCTGGTATATGCTCCTTCTCCGAAAATTTTGTTTAATATTGGAACGACATAACGAGGCTTCGTTAGCAGCTTACGTTGGGCCACTTTCGACAGTTACCAAAACATAAATCAGTGATAAACATCGACAGTGAGCTACAGAAAGTGAAATAACATATGATAGAATTAAATGCTGGCTCGAGAGGTATTTGGGGAAGTTAAAAGAAAAGGAAATTGAGCGAAGTGTGATTCTCTGTGCAGCCGGCCATTGCGAGCTGGTATCGTTAAGTCACATTATGGAACATTTGAGCACAACGCCATGAGAAATAGTTTCAATAGGAATATGCTCGCAAAAACTACTCAGTCAGATAGGCACAAAACAGGCACAATCTTCCCAACCATCTCTTTCACCGAGCCAGTTAATAGCAGCTACAATCATGAAATGCAGTAAGTACACACATGGACAATATGCAATATATAATAAATCACTCCATAATCCATAATAAATTAAAAAATAAGGGGGGGGGGGGGGCATGCTGTCAACCTGTCTACACCTATGGACAGATACACAGATGTTGTTGTTGTTTTGTGGGGTTTTACGTCCCAAAACCAGTTCTGATTATGAGAGACGCCGTAGTGGAGGGCTCCGGAAGTTTTGACCACCTGGGGTTCTTTAACGTGCACTGACATCGCACAGCACACGGGCCTCAACATTTCGCCTCCATCGAAATGCAGCCGCCGCGGCCGGGATTCGATCCCGCGACCCTCGGATCAGCAGCCGAGTACCTTAGCCACTAGACCACCGTAGCGGGGCAGATACACAGATAAGACAGTGCGCTCAGACACAAGTCGACCTTGCTACAAATTCTCTTTTTTTGCACAATTACCTTCGGTGATCCGTCCGGGTTAGATACTTGACTGTAAGCGATGCCGTCCTGACTGTAGAGCACGATGAATGACGTCACCCAGGCTCTGAGCGACGGATCTCCCGCGGTCTCGATTCCGTACAGCTTCGTCGTTTTTCCAACGTCCACTTCTATGAACTCCGAGCCGCTGCCAGGATTTGGCACCCAAGATCCGACTGTAGCAAAATTAGGATTCAAGCTTTGTGAACTCGAGACTGTCCAGTAAATGTAGACATATTGAGGGATTACTTTTTCCTCACACACCTAGTGACCTATGAACATACTGCTGTTCGAGTTATCACGTGGTAAGATTATGCGAAATAGTCTTCAAAGATGAAGATAAAGTGCTTTGAAGCAGTCCTGACGGGGAGAAAATGTTTCAGCTGCTTTTGTGGAGTGCGTGGAGTCATATGTACGCAGAGAGTAAACCTGGTGCGCTGACATGCAGTGCTTTTGTGTCAAAGGCTATTATTTTATGGGTTCCACGAAGTAGGCGCACGTTCTAACGATGCACGCGTTACGGTGACGGGGTAATAAGGTAGCTTGGCGTAGGGTAACTCTTTAGACAGGCACAAATATGGTTACGTGAACATTACGAGTATACTTTTTAACAGCGAAGCTGTTTAGTAGATAACGGTGTCCGTTGTTGGAGGTAGCGCGAGAGTGAAAAGCCCGCGCACTGTTGCCCTCTGCCCCCGATACTCACTCTTTGCCTTAGCCCACTGCTACATGACCGTAATCATAGGCGTTGACTACAAGGGGGGTGGGTGCAGAGGGGCGCTTGGTGAATCTCCACCCCTCTCGGGACGAGGGGGCCATTGCCCACTACGGTAAAGTTCGCTGCTCGCTCCCTTCCTCACAACCGAGAAATTTTAACTCCAGAGCGTAGCTCGGGACAAGAGGAAAGGAGATAGTCGGAGCACCACACGTAAAGAAAAGTCGGACACATGTTCATTCAAAAAGAGGAAACGAATTGGTATAAAATCTTCGTTCCACCCAACCGTCCTTGGCAGGCCAGCAATTCGTAATAGGAATACACCAAGCACCGCTCCTGTTACATTTGCGCTACCCGAAAGCCCGCAGCGGCACGCGAGCTTCTTCGACACTTTGTCGGCCAATACAGCCTAAACAGCACCAATCTGTCTGAAAAATTGGAAAAGATCGTTAATTATCACACAACTGAGCAGTTCGGTAGCACCGGTTGCCTAACGACCAAGACCGACAGCGTGGAGCGCCCACTTGGAGTGACTCGCATAAAATGGCTCCCGGACGGGTCATACATCTTTGAACGAAACCAAAGGGTACGGTACGCATGCCCACAACAAGCGGCGTCCTTGTCGAAGCCCTTGGCAGCGAAATAACTTAAATGTGTATATAAATATAAGGAGAAGGCCCCGGCCCCCTCCAGGAAAATGAAAGCTCTACGTCCCTGACAGCGATTACGCGAGGGGCAGTGCAGAAAGAGAGAAAGACGTGTGGGAGACGTGGGTCGCAAGGACAAGAACTGAAGACAATATATTTAGGTTGTGGGGACAGTCATATCCCAATACATAAGTTTGCCCTAGACGCAGTGAGTCGTTCAACGTACTTCTAAATTTCTGTCGCAGATATGAGACACTCTACTGTCTTTGAAGTTCGAAATGACAAAGTTGGCGTGGCGGTCTTGTCTTGTTCGAGGTTCTTAGATGTTGACGCTGACAACGCACTCGCTGCTTTCTTTCGTCCAAAGGATATGACACACGAAACTTCTATCCAGCACTTAATGTACAAATCTGAGCGCCGAAATCTCTTCTATCAAATTTGATGTAGTACTGGAAGGTTCTTTGTCGTCTCCTCATCCTTCCTTCTCTATTTCCGACTCCTATATTGAGTGCCGAAATGCTTTAGCTTTGTATATGAAATGCAGCACCGAGATTTCCGCCGAGACAACTGTTCTTTGATGTCTAAGAAATTACCTTGTTTGAGATTTATTGGGAAATAACGGCTTTTATTTCCGTGCTTGAGTAGATTCAAGTAGAAATGAGCGCATTACTCAATTTAACACGACGCTGAACACCCATGTTGGTCTTATGGAGCTAAAGCTCCCCGGGGAAAAATACGACAGTAACGCAAAGTCGAGTGATGACAAGACGGGCGCGCAAGAGGGGCGCTTACTTCCAACTGAGATTTACAGAAGAAGAGCGATCACTTCTTGCGCAGCTCGAAATCTGACCCTCGTATCACATTCAAAATAAAGCAACCACCATCAACCTTGTACGGAGTCCAGTTGACCTTTCTACAGCAGAACTGTTGGACGTAAGCACCTATCCCAAATGCTCTCCTCGTCCTATATTTTTTCACTAGTAATTTCCTACACCCACTCGTGAACCAACTTGCGCAACAAAATGTTGAACCAGCTCTGCACCTAACGAAATAACATTGTGCTATGAGAAATTAAAGTAGCCGCCATCACATTTTTGTACCCGCTACTCTAACAACCTAAAGGCATTTGTAAGGCGAATTGATTGCCTTTCGCCGTGCCAGTTCAGAACTTCTGTAAATCTTGAGTGACCACATAAAGAAAAGAAAGTACGCCATGCCTTGATAAATGAGCGGAACCACGCCATAGTGAAGAGTCATAAAGCGGTATACGTACTGATTATATCTCGCTTCATGAACGGTGGTCATATGTGCGGTAATCCTAACCATTTTCACTGTTGGTCATATTGTTCGTAATAAATTCCAAAACTCATATTGTTCATTATCACAGAAATGCGTAGGGGTGCGCACAAAAAATCCCAGAAAAGGGCTTCCCTGAAGGGTTATGCGCCTCTTACTGAATTTAATGAACGCTTAATACTTACTCAAAACTTACTGGTGGAGTATCTGGTTAACCATGATAGTATGTGGCAGAACGCGAAATTAGACAACGACACAGAACACGTGAATGGTCGAACATAAACGCTTGTGTGTGCCTATTCTTACATTCTGTGTCCTCCCTGCATTTGATATGCCTTGCCAAATGCTATCACTATTCAAATCCGAAAGCTGTGTTAATATTGTTAGTCAAATTTATATAAATTGGTATTTACTAGACACAGTTGTTAAATAATGACATTGACGAGTTGCTGATACTTACGGCTGCGGAGGCGTGCCGCCTGTGGTCCGCTCAGTGGGTCCCGGCTGCTGCTGGCCTTCAGGTTGGAGTCGCTCAGTGGCTCGGGGCCATCGATGACACGAATGAATGACGAACAGGAAGCTGCCCGGCAGCACAAGAACGTGAATAAAAAATAGTTATTAGGGCTTCCTTTCTATGTCAGCGTTGCACTTTGGATTCTAAATTTCAGGATGTCTTTCAAGGATGAGCCATCACGCTGTCTTCTCTTTCTTTCTTTCTTTCTTTCTTTCTTTCTTTCTTTCTTTCTTTCTTTCTTTCTTTCTTTCTTTCTTTCTTTCTTTCTTTCTTTCTTTCTTTCTTTCTTTCTTTCTTTCTTTCTTTCTTTCTTTCTTTCTTTCTTTTATGCAGCAGAACGACCGTAAGGAGTTTTCTCTTTCATGACTCAATGACACCAAGACCAAATGAAGAGGACATGACATAATGTTAGCTAACGCAGTGCTTCATCAATTGTATTAACTCTCTCGGTTTCTTTATATCTTTTGCAGATTATTTGAAAAATTAGGACTTTTCTTTCAATCTCTTTCTGTCTCTCAGTCTCTCGCAGGCTCAAACCAGATAGCCAGCAGTAGATTCATTGCAAGCTACCTGTACCCATTAATCAGTGACGATCAATGTAACTTAACAACGCATGTCAGGCATTTCATCGGATGGTCAGTGCAGTGCGAAGGTAAAGGAAGCACTGCTACTGGGACGAGAGGTACACTTCGTCATATGAATATTTTATTGTACTTTTTGAATTGTCTTTAATGGCAGACAAGTAAGTAAGAGAAAATCAGACGTTCTCCTCTAGTATGAAGATGGTTGTTAGAGGGAGAAAGGGAAAAATTTAACCAAATAAATCGGCCTTCATTTCGTGCCACTGTTAAAGGGCGCATACCTCGTGTCCTTTTTTCAAACTTACCAAATCATACGTAAATTTCTACTGACTAATGAATATTGCATGACCTGAAGAACCTCACTAGTGAGCGTTGTTACGAATTCATTCATTAATTTCTTCTACAGATCATGGCTGTTCGCCTTATCCTAGTGGCAGTAATGATGTATAAGTACGTTTCGGGAATTCCACTCTACTCTGTACTTTCCAGTATTGTAAAAGGTGGTGTTGCTTGGTTATTTTCCTTTCCTTTTTCTAGTAGAAATAGCAGAAAAGGTAGGGTGACAGAATAACACGTGAAATTTACATTGTCTCTCGCGTTCCTGAAAGGTGTGGCAATTTACCATAGCGCATGGATGAGTAAAGATGCTACCACGGGAATTTTGCAGCATTCTTTATTTCTACTCGCGGGTTATCGGTAATTTTTCGATTCCAATTCCGGTTTTGTGGCATTATACACCATAAGCGAAGCCGCTATATGCGTTGAGCGAGAAACATGTTCTACTAACTTTGCCGTTGTGTGCACGCATTGAGAGGTTACCACGAACAGATTTTTCATTCGCAGAAAAAGGCGTATGCTTTCTCCTGAAAAAGTGAAGAGCGAAGACTGGAATGTGTTCATTTACAGGGTCCTGCAAGAACCGAAAGTCGCGGGTAATACGTGACACCATACGGTTGGCCTTAGGTCATCGTATCGTTTGCTCGAAGCGCGGTTGTGGAAAAGTTCTGCTTTTATATTGATTGTCAATTCCGTCGCTTGCTACTGTCCTTCTCAGGTACATGTGGAAGCTTTTAACAGTATTGCTCGTAAAATACGGGGCCTTGTGACAAAGGCAGGCCTTAACGTTCATGAGAAGCTCTACTTACGATGCGGTGTCGCCGGTTTTGTAGGAACGACGACGATCTCTGTTGTCACCGGGCCCTCTGATGAAAGAGAAGTGTATTTATACATATATATATATACATAGACTGAATATACATGTGGAAATATGAAGAGTGAAGAACTTGTCAAGGGTGTCAATACAATGGGAACTTAAATGCAGGGAATATAACATTTGAAGAAAGATTAAATGCAATATGTATGCACACGTAACACACTTGCGCCCCGCCTTTTCTACATCTTAAACCTTATGCGATGTTTACTTCGGGGCGTTCAGCTATTTAGAAGCTATGTCGGTGCACTAGCAAGTAATCGGAAGAGTCCGCCATGTGAGCCGTTAAAACAACCACATTAAGACAACAAAGCTACAGTTTCACCTTTGTCGAGGAAATACTTGCGAGGCACTGGATTACGATAGAGTAAGTGTAAAATATATACAAAAGAATGTTATTTTACCATGTAGGACGCAAAATTATGCTCTGCTAAATTAACGTCTAGATGCGCGAGGAAGAATGTACCTTTCCTTTGCTAAATTTGCTCCCAAGTAAGCAATACTTAATTGTAGAATCCCCAAGAGATAGCTCTGGAAAATGTTATCCTGAAGATAACTGTGGCGCAGCATGTTTTTCTTTCTTGAACGAAAAACAAACCTTATGATTATATCAATTATAAAGCAACTTTCAATAAAGAAGGTGCGCAAGTCCCTGTTGACGTCAATGTGGCAATTTGGTGGGTTGGTTATGCGCCATGAAATAGTGTTGCGCAAATGACCACGCGGTGTGTCCTATTCTCTTCTTCAGTGTGCGCATCATAATTTGTCCTATATTAGTTCATGACTTATTGAAGCGCCGCGATTCAAGTTGACTATAGTTGATATTTCTTTGTAAATATAATGCTCCTTTCCATAACCGGACAAAATAAAATAAAATAATCGTTGACTTTGGTCATACTTGTTTAGATTTCGCTCATGTTGTAAAAAGAGAAAGATCTTGTTTCTTGACAGCGGTAGTTAATGCAGTTGTCTAAAAAGCGCCGATTCAAACGACAAGCTATGGAGTGTTGTGGCAGGGCTCGGATTCGCACGAGCGATTTGAAGCTAATAATACAGCACCGAGAACATAAATAAAAAGATGTTGGCTCGAGACGTACAACACTGTGCTGCATAAAGCTGGGTTTAAAAAAACATTTCGCTCCACAAATGTAAGCGCTGTTTTCAGCTGTTCAATGCCCAAAACAAGCTCACAAAGCCGGTATACAAAAGCGTGTAGAAAGTGGTATAACCGGCTTCGACCTTGCACTCCATACTCCAAGCATCGAGGTTATTGAAGGTACTTTATCATACATTGTAAAGCCATTAAACGTCAAGAACAAAAGCAAGGCGAAACAGCAATATGATATATTATTTATCTAAACAGAAGTGACTACAAAACAAAACAATGGACGGGATGCTGATTCTTTTAAAATCCAGATAAAAATCAGATCTCCCAAGTTTAGCGAGCTGACCTATACATATGTATTAATGTATTGCAAAGCATACATACAAAAGGTTGTCTCGTAGTAACAAATTAAAACGAGACCTCCCAATGGCCGCTTTCGCTGTTGCATTTTGGAACACGCCGTATATCGCACGTAGATATTTAAAAATAAAAATATTTCCTATAGCTTGTAGCTTATCTGTGAGAAATCTGCAAAGCGTGTTCAGCGAAGTGTGAAATCATCAGGCGGGAGTAATAGCTCACCGCAGGAGCAGTAGAATCGAATCTTGTAGTTGTCGCATCGATGTCCGGCAGGCTGATCCGCATCGGTGCATATGAAGCCGTCCTCTGTGGTGCACTGGAGAGCCTGCTGACCCGTCTGGCTGAAATCGACGTCATGGTCGTTCCGGCAGTCTGCCGCGCTCACGTATCCCTGTGATTGACAGTTCACGTTAACGCCGTAGACTAAAACACACTGTAACTGAACAAAATTGCTTAAAAACTCTACACAACTGTTCCGACTGGTTTTCACTGTGTGTAATTCCTATTGCAAAAAGATGACCTTCGCGGATGTACTTCGAGGATATGCTTCGTGGAAATGTACTCTATGTCCAGGTGTCGCGCTGAATCCGGAAAGTATGAGAATGCGGTTGGTGAATAAGTAAAAATAACTTTTGTTTAATGACATATTAACGCTCAGACCGTTATAGAGGAGGAGAAAGAAAGCTGTTGTTTAAGCAGAAAGATTAGCCAGCGTACGTGCTATTCTTCAGGGAATGGAGTGGACAGAATGAGAGCCTAGATAAGTGTGAGTCGAAGAGTATGTGAAAAATCGTTAGAAATCAGGTACTGCAGCGACTGTGTGACGCGATAAAACTGAGGAGCCTGGTCAGTCAATGCAAACTATTTTGAACCACAAGAACTTACGTAAGCAAGCAACGCACGCACGCACTCGCACACACTTTTAGTGGGAAGAGTACTTACCACGTCTGTTAGTTTTCTGCGACCACAGAAAACTAATAAGCTTGATAGAAGTTCATTGCATAGCGTCGATATATCATCAAAGATTAATTCCGTTATGTGACTTGGGTGTCAGTCCCTTTTCGATATATATATATATATATATATATCGTTGTCTCTCTCTCACAAACACACAAACACGTGAGCATGTGTGTATGTACCGGGTGGAGCGACAGTGATGTTACTGCTGTGTAAAACTTGCTTTGCCACGTTGATGCGAGGTTTGCGAAGGAGCATTTGTGGTTCTTCCTCATATAGCTATGTAGACAACGGCAAAACACGCTTTACAAAGCCACAAGGTATAAAGTTTTCCTTTAAAGCACACTTTGCCTCATTATAAGTAGTAGTGTGGGTAAGCAGATTAGAGATTTCCCCCTACAATTATTTAAAATGCGGCTAAGGAGGCTATTCAAAGCGCTGTTCTATTTTTCTGTGAAGCGCTCTTTAGAAAATTACGAAAATTTGTAGCATTTTTCGTTCGTGAGCATGAGCCTGTTTGCTGCAGTGAAAAAGATAAGTTAAGGGGGGACACTGCGCCTTCGATATATTTTTTTATTATTTAGAGTAGTTAACTGAAATTTTCAGAGTTAATGCAGCTTTAACTGCCATTTTCAACAATGTAATCATTTTTGTTCTGTGAGGAACAGTTTTTACAATACATTGAAAATTAATTTATTTTATTGGGGCCTAATTAGCTAATAAACGACAGTCCTCACAATAAAAAGCAGCCGAGAGAATCAAGTGACGATATTAACAGTGTGTCAAGAAGCATAAGTCATCATTTTAGGCCATTTCCAAGCAAAGTTACAGACTGTTGAACATGACACAATGAATGTCCTCATTGATACTTGAAACAAAAGCTCCATTTAGAAAAGTTCCGTAGCATAGTATTATAACAAAATTTACTTTACGACAAGTCACTTCTACTCATCTTCCAGTAAAAAAAAAGTCACAATGATATCCCTTGTAGAACAAAAAATATTAGGGACATTTAGCGTGTCCGGTAAACCGGTATACGCAAAGGTGTAGCGGATACCGGATAGCGTGTAGCGTTGTTCTTTTGCAGTGAAGTGGCGCCAGCTATGGGGGATAAACAGAAAAAGCAAACCCGCGTTATATGTCCTCCGAGATTCTGGAAGCCACTCACTAAGCCTACAGCTTCGATAATTTCAGTCGGGCTCTCAGAAACGGCGTTGAATCATCACGGATACTTTACTGTCGAAGCCGCATGATACAAAGCTAAGGCAAATACAACCGTCAGTTAGTTACTTAAGGGCTACAGAGCGCGCGACGACCACTTGAAAGATTCGAAGCGGAGGGCGGTCAGTCGGCCATCTTTGCCAATGCGCTGTTTACGCCCGGTATTCCGCCCTACGCAAAGCGCTTGCGTATAGCGGTTTACCGGACACGCTAAATGTCCCTATTGCTCCTCCAACACAGGGAGGTCATGAATATTTTCATTTTGAGACATTGAGGAAAAACGTTCAATTTCTTGCCCTATACTTATGGGCCTGATGTGTGGTGCAGGTTCTTTAAAGCAAAGTAATTATTAAAATTTGGCTATGGAAATTTGTGAGTAGGTGTAGAACGACTCTAGGAACATGAACATTTCATCAGCAAAAACTCGATTTTTTGTCCAATTTTTAGTCCGGAAGTGCCACGTCCCCCCTTAAGCTGCGTTGTCGATGATGCAATGTAACACGTGGTAGTTGCAGGTTATAGGAGGCGGGCGTGTTCTTTCTTCAGGAAGAGAATGACCACGTAGAAAATCATTTTTGGGCTATACATAACCAGTTTGCTACCTTGCCCGCTTAAACAGGTGAAGAGAGACAGAAAAGCACATTATAAAACATGCACATACAGAGAACACATACCCGTCAGTGCTACATTCGTGCAAGGAGGCCGCCGGTTGCTCGTACAACCTTCAGCGGCGCATTCGTCGTTTTCTCATTTGAAGCTCGAATTTTCCGATATTCCACGATTGGTTGCTCGGACAGCGACTGTCCAACGATGCCTGCTAACGTTGGTGCGAGGTCATCTATGTCTGCCATTGAGGTGCGGCAAGCAAAGCAGTTCGTAGGTGACATTTAAAGCCACAGGCGGCACACGACGGTTGCCTGAAATCTGGTAGTCCAGATGCTATTCGACGTCGTGGCAACGGGTTTGGGTGATGAAGGCAATCGATTAAGAAGATTAATCTATTCTAATATATTAGAATAGATTAGAATAGATATTAGAATAGCACGGAAATGTCAGAATACTTCAGTGCCGTCACATCACCGAATAAACGTTCTTGAGCTCAGTGGAAGCCTTCATATAACCATCAGTTAAAGGGCGATGGTTATGGTGCCGACATTGTGTTATCCTGAGGGTATGGAGCTAAAGCATATGATACATTTCATGCTGTATCAAAATGTTTCACTGTAGTTTCCTTCACACGTCATCTAAAGTTAGGTTCTAAACGTCCAAAGAATGACATAACTCTTATGTATTCAACACTTTCTTTTGTGTTCTCATTACGCCGTATAATTGTGTTTGTATGTTTTCGTAGCGCATAGTCACCAATATCAAATACTCGAATTCCATGTGCACATGCATGCACCCACTCTTCCTACGTGAACATCCGCACAAAACTCTGACCCGTGCTCTGTCGAACTGCATAGCGTCTACTCTTCTGGTGTTTCTAGTGTGAATATCTGGTAAGAATTTTCATTCCTTCTTTTCTTTTATTAGTTGATATTTTTTAAACTTTTATTTGGATGGCTAAGCGGGAAGGAATAGCCGGTGCACTACTGAAGGCACCAACCTTTTCTATTCACCATTTGCATAACTAAAAATTTGTGTATGAGAAGTAAAAGATGCTTACGTGCTCACAGAAGCCCCGCAGCTCCGGGTGGCCACCAACTCCGGGTTCACGCTCGCCATCGTAACCATTGGCGCCGGGTTGGTTAGTGTCGAACCAATCGGACCAATATGCGCAAGGACGCGGTGTCGTCATGACAGTCACAGTAGTCGGTACGGGCGTCGTTGTGAATGTGACGCGCGGAGGCAGCACCGTCGGTTCGCCACAGTCGCAGTAGAAGCGCACCTCGAAGTCGACGCAGCTCCTGCCTTTCGGCTGGCTGCTGCTTCGGCACAGCAATCCGGATGACAGGTCACAACGTACGCCAATCATGCCGAGCAGATTCCAGGGTACCTGCGTTTGGTCGATACCATATATATATATATATATATATATATATATATATATATATATAATGTATATGTCTTGAAAAAGGTCGGGCTCCGACCGAAACGTTGACTTGATAAACCGTCGTTCTCTAAGAGGCGCATCGTCAATTCTGTTATAAACTAGCGGCAACCCAAGGTATTTTTGCATATACAGTATATATATATATATATATATATATATATATATATATATATATATATATATATATATATACACCAAATTCAGGAGGTTACGCATCATTACAGCGGCATACGTAGAGTGAGGCCCATAGTAGCGAGGGACTCCTCACAAAGTTTCGCCCTCTTCAGTTCGCTAACTTAAACCTACACACACGAAATTTTCTCAAGAATGGAATTGTGACAGCCATGACAGGGAATCGAACGCGCGATCTGGAGCTTCGCTGCGCTGCACCTGAATGACTATCGATAATCGTGGAGTCACGAAATTATCGTCTACTTCGGAAGTTTCTTTAGGTTAAGTAAATGGTCAATGCGCGAGAGAACAGAAAGAACAAACATTTTTATGCACGAGAAATCTAAAATATAGATAAGTTTACTAATGTAGTTTATGAGCTGATTAGTTTACGACACATATTTAAGTTTAAAAAGTGTAGACCAAGTGTTGTGAAGCCTTTACCGGTTGCAACTAAGTACCATGAGGGCGCCAGTTTGTAAGTACGTCCTGTCAGCTCGTGGGAAAACTGCTATGTCGACCCTTAAAAAGCTACCATTTCACAATTAACAACCGTGCTGGCAGTCCATTTTGTTGCTTACTTTGGAAATGAATATCAAGAGTATGCTATCTTCAGCATTCGTTCCAAGTGAAGATGCCTTGCAACCATTAGTGCATTGCAGTATAGGCTACAATGTAGTGGCTTCGAAAGCAATTAGTCCATCACAATATTTAATTTTTTGTGCTAGCAATGTACGTCCTTTCGAGTAATTCCTTTGATAAACTCACAATATACTCTCACAGACTCGTTTATGATATCTTCACCGTTGTATCAACCATAATGAAATGTTCAGTATTACTGTACAATCGCTGACAGTAGTCACGCTTTACCATTTATGTTGCTAGCACTAAAAGAACATGCAGTGGAGCCGATATCTAGGCTAGAATATCAATTTTCCACGACTTCAGCTTTTACTAACTTTCCACACAATGACAACTGTCGGACTAAAAAGAAATGTACCCGTGCCTCTGTTAGACGCCATGGTAACTCGAAGGAACTATTTCGTACAGCGCAACTTTTCCTTTCATCATCTTAGTTAGTGTGTGTGCAGCTTAAAAGACGGGCTTAAACTAAAAAAACTCTGCCATTTAACCGAGGAAGGCACACAGACTCGTTACGCCGAACTATTCAGTAAAGAGTTTCCGGAGACCTCTACGCACGGGTGTCAGTGACACAGTTGTAAAAGCATATGCCTGCGGCGCTATGACGAGGTTCGTAGGCTTTCTCTGTACTGAGCGGCGTTGTAACAAGATGCTGTGCTCATGTGGTAGAAAGCATCAATAGTTGTGCCTCAATATCATACAATTTCTTTTATGACTAGGGACAAAACGGTCTTTTTTATATGAAATTCGAATGCAGAAATTTCGCTGGAACATTTCGCAACCATTTATGGCATGAAATCTCGACGTGACAAACCAATCGATATGTCTGGAAACTGCTTCAAGGTTCTTTGTACATACACCTTTCACGAGAAAAAAGAAAGATAGTATTCTTTCCTTGGCTTTAATATGTCAGACGAAAAAAACGAGAGAAAATGAGCCGAAACCGTAAAGATAGGGCTGCTAAGCATTTCTTACGCCGGCCGACAACCTCACGGAGGAGAAATTGGGTAAAGGAGCAAACGATGGTAGCAGGAGCCGCTACAGGAAAAAAAAAATGAAATAGGAAAAAGCTACTCTTCTCAAATTCATAAAGAAGAAGAATGCTCGCTGGTTTTCGGTTGCAGTTATTTATAACAGGATACGCGAAGGAGTGCACATAAAACTGCACCAGCAGTAGCGCCTTTACTGTGCCTTCCCGTGTACTTGTATTGAATAAGCGGAACCAAAAACTAGTGTGCATTTGCAACCAGTACAAGACAAAGCACTTTGAAGGAATCCTAGGACACTGTCCGAGAGCGTCCTCAATGCAGAAGGCCTTGAATACATTGCTGCGCTTTTGCAGACAAATGCACCCTCAGACTTCATGTGGACAGATGTACAAAAAAAAAAAAAAATGTCGTGAAGCTTCTGGGAAAACATGAAAGATCGCTGATGGAAATGGAAGCGTTCTTTTTGCGGCGACACGCTCAGCGTACTACTTAAAGTCAATGCGATAACAAATGCAATGATAAGCACGTCGAATACGACGGAACGCAACAGACGCAAGTTGCCACGTTGACTCGTTGAGACCACTGTGCAGCGAGAATGGTCAAGCATAAACGCGTAAGAATGCATTGGTCCGTGGTAGAAATATATATGTATCGCAGTGCAAGATCGACTGCTCGTACGTACGCGAGTTCCAATCTCCCTGCATTCAATTGACGTCGGTCTGGGGCACTCCAGCAAGCCGGACTCAAGCACCGACTGCAGGCTCTCTTGGTCTCCCAGCTCGTCTAGTGGGTGGCTGTTTATCCACGAACTCCAACCTTGGCGGCACACCGGCGTTGTAGCCTCCGTTGTTGTCGTTGTCGTAGAAACGACTTCCTCTGCGGTAGTGTTTGTTGTAGGAACTTATCCGTAAAAACGATTTATGTTTTATTACTCCTGGCTAAAGTCGTGCCACATATATGCTATGCTATACCTTCTTCTGTCCGTTGAAGTGTTGCAAATCTTTGTTCAAGCAAACAACAATTTTCACGGAGTTGAGATGTATTTCTTAATCTGCAGTGCGTATTTTCATTGTAAAAGAAATGGGAATAAAGTATTATCTAACTGTCAAAACGTAGATAAATCCTAAAGGATAATCTCAACCAAGTAATGCCTTTGGTATGAATTTATTCCATTAAGCTCGTAAGACACGTTCACTTCGGATAAAATGCTAAAATATACAACTGTTTTAAAATAACCAAACCTGATTATACTGCAATAATTTGTTTGAGAAGGACTTTTTTAAAAAATAAGTGTTTAGCCCATTAACAAACCTAGCCAATGTGCCAGTGCATTGCGTTCCGGAAACTCGCACTGAACACATCACAGCTCGTGTGAAATTTGAATTTGTGGTTCCAGTTTGTAGATTACGGATTTTCCATAAAGTGATCAGCTCAAGCAATTATTTCAGGCTTTGGCATATACTAAATATTCATTTAAGCTTTGAGGCCACTGCGGTAAGTTTAACTTAGAAGGCACCATTAGTGCATTTGCCTTTCAGCACAGTCTATGTTTTTGAAGCTCTGTTGAGATCAAAACGAGATTAAAAAGAAAACAGCTGTACGAATACTAATACGCCCAAAAGGTAGTAACAAGCTGCGGAATATCAACACATGAGCTCCTATTTGCAAAGAAGACATGCGAAAATTGAGAAATAATAAAGAAGAGAAAACTGGAGATAATCTTGACGCTGGCATATCGTTAGCCGAACCGGCTTGCCAGTGGACAAATCACTCATGAGCGAAAAGCTTTGCGACCTGGGCCCGTACTTTATACCGGAAATTTCATACGGTATAGGTAAAATTTGCCGAGGGCTGTCATGCTCACCACACGGACAGTATAGGCGCACTTCGTAGTCCAAGCAGCCATGCGGTCCGTTGTCAGTGTTCCAGCAGCGAAGGCCATGCTTCAAGGAGCACTCCATTTTCTGTCCTGCCTGAGTCCAGTGCGTCTTGTCTGGAAATGAAGCGCCAGAATATCGTGAATGTTTGTGCAAGACGCATTCGAGCACCGCGTATGGGCAAGCATGTGTCATATGATGATGAACTGATATTGGTAACGCACATTTTGCTGAAAACTCATATATTTAAAAAGAGAGTCGTATACCCATCTCTGTAGCGACGTATACTCTTTTATATATTTTACAACAGCAAAATAAGTACAGCTTGCAGAAAAAGGACAATGTTCACGTAAAACATTGAACATAAAATAAGGTGCATGACTTGGCGTGACTGTGCAAGGGTAAGATGCAATGATTTGTTCAAATATATGCCCGCAGGAATTAACTTGAGCCTGTGTATTCACCATTAATAAAGCATCCCGGTCACTCAACAGAGGGCTGCAGCCCTCTTCTAGTTACAAGCGTGGAAATTGTCTAAGTCCTGTCTTTTTATCAGTGCACCAGCGCAGTGGGCATATTTTTGTATTGACAAACTCTGACAACAGACATTGGGAGAAAGTTATTATAGCCACTTGCGTATTGGTAAGTCTAATAAACCTCTAAATAATAAATAATAATCTATTATCTACTCGTGCTTCCTTAAACATGAAATGCAAAATTGAGAACGTTTGAATTACCGTGGAAAAGAAAGGTTGAGATGGTGCTATTGCAAAGCGTAAGTACTAGACATGCTGTCACGAGTCCTCAGAAGCGCATCTGCATTGTCTTCGTGACTCCACAGAACAATTACTTGCATTACCTACGTTTACTATCTTGTTTATGTACTAGAAGTCTAGGCCTCCACAGAAATATATCTCCCACCAATAAGCAACGTAAAAGGTAAGGGTAGGTTGGTCTGACCTGTCCATCTTCTCATGCAACAAAAACACACACGCATATCGGCGCATAGAACCTAAGTGGACCAATATTAAATGATGTAGTTAAGCTGCACATAAAATATATACCCAAAACGCACTCTTCCTCTCTCCCACGCTTCCGCTAACAGCATGGCTGCTTTTGCTGCATGCTGGTACCCGGAAGTTTTCTTACGGACTGTTACCGAGAAGGAAGTCAGACTACCATCATGATCATAATAATTATTATTCTGCGACAACAATGACGCCACGGTCATCATAGTCATCATCATCTACATCGTCGTCGCCGTCGTAACACTCCACGGCGCAAAACAAAGCGCGTCGTTGCGGTATTTTCCCCGTCTACTCGTGCCCGCTGGTATTACTTCATGATTGACAACTCATTCCTTCTCCTTTATCGCCATGGAATGTCCTTCCCTCCTTTGTAACCATACCGCAATTCTAATCAAGCAACCGTTATCTAGCCTGCTCATCTCGCGGCATCACAAATCCATTTACTTGTAATGTCAAGTACCATATCGGCTACGTCCGTTGTCTGCTCCGCAACATTGTCATCGTGTCTGTTAGGTGGACGAGCGCCATTCGTCGTTCCACGCTTCGTTCAAAGGTCCGTAGCTTTCAGTCAAGCCTCTTCGTTAACCTACAAGTGCTTACACTACGCGTGATAATGAGCTACAAGTTACGAGCATCAGTTTGGACTTTACTCACTGCCTGCAACTCGGCACTCGATAGCGGCAGGGTCGACGCATGCTTTTCCTTCAGCCTGAAGCGTTCTGATGTCTTCGAAGTCGCCGGGTCCTTCAGGGATGTCGTCATTCAGCCACGGCGTCCAGCAGCCACCTTCGGGAGACGCTGTACCACGAGAGAAATTTTCTTTTATAAGTATTACACAATGATTGCTTTCCATTTATTATATTTCCTTTTTACCGATAGCTGTTTTTGTATACACCGACTCATTTTGTTGATAGCGTAGGTAAAGATGTGCCTTCAGCAGTTGCGGCAGGCAAGATTGGAAAACGATATTAGGAAACAGTAATTGCATCGTGCTGCTCTCCATACTTGATTCAGCACTCTGTGCATGATTTTATTACGGGCCGCTGCGAGCTAGTGCACCTCAAAGACTCTAGCTATTGCTAAAAATCTAATATGCATCCCTCTGATTCACTCCACTACGCGCCTGAGTTTCCTGTAATTTTGTCGCTGGTACTTATTGTCCTCCGTCAACTGTGTTTCCCAAGTTAAACTTCACGCAGTAACCATAACAGATATTCTCCACATTCCTGGTCAAATGCTCTATTTCTTCGCTTGTTTAACAAAACACTTGCTGTCTCCTAATTATAATAATAAGGAAAGACTACTTACGTGACCATACCGTCGTGGGCGCTGGCGTTGCTGTGGGAAGAAATGCAGTCATGTTCGTTAGTGTTAACTGATCCGCCACGCAAGAAAAAAAAAAGAAGTATAACTTACTCTTGCAGCTACTTCACGTTCAGATTGAGAAAGTGGGTTTGATTAGTATTGTATGGAACAATAAAGGTAGTCGCCATCATAATTAAGCTCGCGCAAGCTACATAGATTCCAATAATTCTTTATAGTTTGAACTATTTTTTTTTATAGTATCACATGGAAATCGCAACGTTATTCCAGTGCCTCGTGGGAATTTCAAGAGGGGAAATGTGCGCTTTCCATGTTTAGCTAACAGCAGTCGCGCCATTTGTTTGCATTTCCTATGACTCTTATGGGAACCATGCGCCCAGCCAGGCTGGAGCGATAACGCCACGTCCTAGGTCTACAAAAGCGGCAGCCTTCCCACTAGCCCCCTATCCGACGGGGCTAGTGGGAAGTGGCGTGGCCTGTGGTTTTGTTTTATTTGCGCGATTGGCTTTCCCGTTTTGTTCTTTACATGCGTGTTCTTTTCGGAGCCTTGAGCCGGCTGTTGAATCACATCCGTGGGCGAAGGGCACTAATCCTTCAATCTTAGGCAGATCGATTTCGGAAAACTTAGTGCGCATTTAGGGCCGTCTCAACGACGGGAATACGAGACAAGAACACGCTCTGCGTTTATGAAAATGACGTACTTGTCGTCTCTGGTGCTGAGGTGGTGCCGCATCCTGGAATGCTGACGCAGCTCACTTGATTGTGCAGGCACTGGCACTTCTCGCACTCTTGCTCTACCACCTCCCCAGGCTGTGTTGTGCGCAAAAGCAAGTTGAGACGGGATCACATTAGCATGAAGCTTTCGTAAGTAACTTAACGACAACCTATTTGCTTTGTTGTGAAGGTCGTATTACCACAACAGCAATTTAAAAACTCGCGGCATTTCTTTCACCTTGCACTTAAAACCTCTGTAAGGAGGCGACATTAAAAATGAAACGCTCCAAATTGCAAAAGGCAAAAGTAAGCAGAACTAAAAAATATTTTCTATTATCTTTGTCTAAACACTATATCACCAGATAGGTAAACCGAGGAAGTAATCAGAAATCTTAGCCACTATTCAGGCCATACATTTTTACGACGGTAATTGGCTGTCGGCCGTATAATACTTCTCTCCGCGTATTCTTCTACTATAATTATAAATAACAGGTAATAAATTCGAGGCGTTTCGACTGCACATATTTAAAAGGTGCAACTTTGGTTTTTTTGTTATTATTATTATTTTTTTTGAGGGGGGAAGTAAACATAGACACATGCCACTACGAATAACGCATTCAACGCTGTTCTTGGCCTCCTGACAAAGTGTAACTGCGGTGAGTGCATCGCTATGTATTTTATTTTCGCCCTCAAGTCAACGTGCTACTCAATTTGGCTTAGCAGAGCATCTCTTTGGGCGAGTTGGTTCGGTGCTTGAAACGCAAAAAAAAAAAAAAAAAGGACGGAGTGCTAAACAACAACAACAACAAAAAAAAAAAAAAGACGGACACAGAAGGAAGAGGCACACGGGACAGGCGCTCATCTTGTGTACCTCCAGCTTATGTGTCCGTTGTTCTAGCGCTCCGTTTTCTTTTTTCGTTCTTCTTTTTTTTTTTATTTAGCGAATTTATGGCTCGACTCGAGAATGCTTACTGCAAGGGGCGCTTCCCTGCCAGGCATAGAGCAGGGGCAGTGCTGAGCGGGCACGCAACTCTCACGATCGAAGTGCAGGCTGCCCGGTTCGCAGTGGGAGCCGGCGCCGAAACACCCGGGAACGCAAACGGCATCTTCTCCCACGCAGAAACCCTCGGAGCGTAATGTATGCAAGAAGTAGTCGCAGGTGGCGTTGCAGCGGACGCCGCATTCTGACCACCGGCTACCCGGGGGGCACACGCCTGCGTAAAGACGTAGTCAGGTCAGTCACCGCTGTTTAGTGAAGAAGGAATTATCTTGATGGTTTCAACCGTTAAGCTGCGGCAACAAAGACATCGTCATTAAATATTCTGGTATATTTGACCGCGAAGATATGCTTCTTGTAACAGAAAGAAGGATAGGAAAAAGGACAGACAAGGCATCTGGCGGATTGATGATGAAACAGCTCAGCAGAGCATGGTTATGCAAACTACGGAAGATACGCACGCAATTCAGAAAGGAACAACCTCTTTGTTCCAGGGGTTGATAAAAGGTCGCAGTTACAATGCTCACCTCGATGAAAAGGATACCTCGTTGTGTAGATGAGACAGTGATGGAACACTGATGCATAAAATAGTCAGATTTCTGAATACAACTGCTTCTATGAATAATCCACATGAGTGTTATGTGGCATGCGATAGCGTGGAATTCCGGGTTAATGTGTACTATCTCGGGCTCTTTAGCGGGCGCGTAAACGTCGTTAATCGTCTGCCCTTTCATTTTGCCATATTAAAACGAGACTTCCAGGGAGGGGATTACGAGTGTTACCTCAAGAGCTGCGGCCAACGCCATAGCTACAAAAATATCGCGATGGTTATCACCCCAACTCCTTCAGACCGTTAACTTAACTTTGGTACGGGGACGCATTAGTAAGCCGTCTCTGTATCGTATAATCAGTGAAAAAAAATATATTTCACCACGTACTACAGTATAAGCAATAAAGAAGCAACCTCAAGTCAACACTAAAAAGCGGACGAGGTTTGATACGAGGACCACATAGTTGAGTGAGCTCGCTGGCGCTAACACAACCATTTCCCGACCTTTTTAACTACATCAGCGCTCCAGAGTAAACTAACGTCTTACATTACACGAGCTCCTATAATGCGTCATGATGATGCATGCAGAGTCACTGCCCACTTCCGCAAGTCGATTTTGCTGCAAGAAACCCGAGCACCTTTCTTGCTCTGGATAAAAAGCATCAGCACGAAAAAGTACGAGCATGCCGACCAAGAAATCTTAATATGATATTTTCTGTATTGTTTTATTCATAATTTTTGGTGGTTAATAAATCAACCATACGTTAACTTGTAATTTATGCGGCAATGAAAAAAAAAACGCGAAAGCAGCATATTAATCTCAAAGAGTACAGCCTCGTTCAGTCAGTAACATTGTGGGCTGGCATGGTCCCTAGTTCAATTAGCTAAGTTGTTTTTCCTGGGTTCCTTCTGGACAACCATCTCGAGTCCCACACGTACTCTTGTTATATTCATTGCACCTCGTACGTAAGGACTTCCCAAAGTAAATTTTTGTTAGTAGCAGGCGCCCATGAATTGTTCTGCGATTTCGTTGTAAAGATTTCGCGCTTCCACCAAGGAGCCATACAAACTCTGCCGACTGAATTCACATGTTATGAATGCGACTGAAATTTACGCGACGCGCTAAACACCATCTACCACATCATCCAGTCTTTCGACCAAAACACAAGATCGTCTCCTATCCATTCATACGGCAGTAGTAGGAGGCTCGCTCACCAGGATCAACATGGATGAACCCGATTCGGGGCTCTTTGTAAAAGATGGTTGAACTTCTTAACGCGACCTCGCTTGGCACCCTGGCACAACTTGAAGAATTATTTAGAAATGTTCGACATTGCAGTTCGTTGTCATGTAAACTGCATAAAACAAGCACGAAACACGTTTCCATTCACTCGCCTGTTGCGAGGCATGCGATTCCTTTGCTCTTAATGCAGAATTCTTTGCCAATGTAATCGCGAAGCTATGCTTGTACAGGCAGTGTTGCTGTTACCTGCAGTTCTACCAAGCGCTGCAAAAAAGGCTTATCAAAGCGTGCGCCGCCAATGGCGGTATCCTGATGTTGCATTTAATCCTGAGTAGGCACTTACTTATTGTTGTGGTAACTTCAGGGGGCGGTGTCGTTGGGACTTCCGTCGATGGACCTGCGACAAAGTCGGCAATTGTTCAAGGGACAAGCAAGAACATCGGTTAGGACTGAGTGCACTGATACGGTCTCTTTGTGTGTATTTGAGAAGCAGGGAGGCAAATAACACAATCGGAGGACAGTCGAGGCAGCGCTTGCACGTATGCATCATGTTCCACTCTTCTTTTTATATAGCGGTCATGTGGAAGACCCTTTGAAGTCTGTAGGGTGGTGGTAGTCTTCACAATTATCTTAAGCATATACTATTTTCCTACTGTTATGCTGCATATATGTTATTTTGACCTGTGTCCAAGATAGGTAAATAAATATCTTAAACACTTCGATAATCAGTGGTACACTGCTGAAATTTTCCTTTGCTAACGTTGACCTAAAGCGGCACTTGGTGTGTTTTGGCATTTACTACCGCGTATATGCAAAGATATAACACCTTTAAAGTATTATAAGTCCTCGTAGCAACGACCGGTTACATGATGAAGAACCTCGCATATGACACGTCGCGGGAAAAAAAGAAACCGGAACAAGTAGCTAAGGTACTTTTCGTTACAATAGGTTTGATAAAATTCGGAATATCAACACCTTAGCGTCGCTTATGCGTAGAACTATATCTCCAAAAAGACAATATTTGGTTACCTCCGTAATCTTGGGCAAAGCAAATCGGATAAATGTGAAACAGATAGATCTCACGGTCGGTGAGACTAGCTGCATAAAGCTAGGAAGGCTTATCCCGAGACCTCCATTACTTTTTGTATAATTATCAAGTGTTTAACTGTAAATAGCCAATGCGCTCCTTAATAAATTTCTCGCCATAAATTGAATACACGGTTGCAGGTATATAAAATACGATGAGTGAGAAATTTATAATGCGCGTGAATCTTATTATGATGATATGTATTCTTAATATATTTAACAACGGTCTTTACTGTGCAGTGGAAATTTTACTTCTGCCCCTGCACAGTGAAGAGGTACGTTTGTTCTTTCACCTTGTAGGTTGCAATGTAGGTTTCTCTTAGTATATGAGGGGAATGCACTCAAAGACAGTCCTTTTTTAGACACTCTCATGTTAGACCTCCAGACAATGAAACCACTAAAGGGCAAGGGGTGCTGACTGCATATTTTAATTGTGGTATCGTAATACGCGTTAAAGGGCAATGAAAGTGTACGACAGAACACCTTCCTTTCGGTGGGATTACAAGCCATAAACCAAGACAGGTAGTGCGGAGGCTCTGGGATCGTATCCCGTTTGGGGTAAGTTATTTCTCATTTACTTCCATACCCCTTGATCCTGTGACTATAGTACACTACATTTAAATTCTCCAACGAAAGGCTTCTATGATCTTCCTTAATTTATTGATTCAATGGGAATCTCTTTACTTACACTTGCAGTAGGCGCGCACTTTGTAGTCGATGCATGATGAGCCAGGCGCGCAGAGGAGTCCCTTCTTATTGCAAGGTTCAGCCAACTTAGACATTTGTTCCACGGCGTCCGCACTGTTCGCTGGGTCAGCGGGAAGACACTCGACAGCCGCTAGCTCAGGGCAGATCTCTGAGAAGCGCGGTATGTTGGCCAACAACTCGTTGTCTCCGCCGTCATCCGAAGGATTGTCCTGGTTGATCCACGGAGTCCATGCGTCGCAGTAAGGTCCCGTCACTGCGATCGGCAGACAAATGTTGCTCAGTGGTTTGTGCGCAAGCGCACTGAACCAAAGCAAATTGAACGAACTGACGCATTGAATCAAAACTACCTATGCCGTTAACGATACCAACAGTATATTTTAACGAAAATTTATTTCGGGCAAATTAGAAACTAACCATTCAATGAGGATTGCTAAGACATAGCACCTAGATCTAAGTGGTGGTATGACTTCGTTATAAACTACTATTTATTCGGTCACCTTATTGCTATAAGGTAGAAAGGTAAAAAAAAAAAACCTACTGCGCATTCAATACGCTTACCCATGCAATGCAGAGGAATTTACAAGATATTTAGAGCCCTGCAATGGCGTTAAAGAGATAGCAAAGCGAGTTCTGCACGACAGCGAGATGCGATCTTCGGGGTGTGTGCTGATTGGCCGGATATTGTAACTACTCTGTTCTTAGGCTCCATACGACGAGGTAAATTTTACATGTTCTCAGGTTACACATCCCTCGGATTACACGTTTCGCACGTTGTGCGGGTTAGTCCAAAACGTGTAACTTATACCACATACAGTTCGCTTGAGCTCTTTACGTAAGGTCTCCTGCGGGCAACCGAAAAATTCCGCTTGTTGCCACCTGTGCATGGTGCATTGTTCAGATTTCGTACTAAGCTTCTTTCTATACTTTCTGTGCTTTTACTTTCTGCCGCTTTAATTTCGTTGGTACTAAATTAGCATATAATTTTCGTGCCCAGGCGTACCACCGTAAAGCACCAACGGGCCATTTTCATTTGGCGTGGAGATGAGAGAGCTGTAGCGCTTGCCTGTGTCATTGCGAAACGCATTTATGCTGACAAACTCCGTGCAGCTTTCACGCTCGACCACAGACACGCGTGCCTTCGTTTTGTGGTGACTTTTACTTGTCTGCAGGGAGATGTTTCGTTATTTTTATGTATTTTTACTTATATTCATCATAAAATTTTTGGTATGAGGTAAAACAGAGCCATGTCGTTTTGTCCGATCTCAAGTTCGGCCCTGTTCCTAAATCCATCTCTATTTCTGGTACACTGCTTTTGTCGACAGCAACCACACAAACTGTCCACCCCAGTGGCTGAGTTCACTGGCAGAAAATGAGCGACAGTGCTTCACGTTCTCGCAAACAACTTCGCCCTTTGTATTTTCTGTACAGCGCTCTTCTGGTGTATACAGGGTGCTTCAGCTAACTTGCGACACCTTCTAAAAAATCCACGAACGACTTACGAGGCTGCAACCAACCTCGCATATTGTTCACTCTCGTGTACATCTGAGGCTATTTTTTAAAGTGTTGTCAGGTAACTAATATTGATTAAATAACTAACTCTTAAGCGGTTGCTTTAAACGCATTATGTTCGATGCTGTAGTTGCACAACACGTTACTTAGTCTCAAAATAATGTATTTTATAGCTAATAAACGTGCAGTGCTTTTAATTTTTCCGGTCTTCAAAGAAAGGATGCGAGATCTGAAAAGTACCGCATGACTAGCGCGCGGTACGATTAGCACCCTCAAACGTGCCAAGAACGAAGCATCGATGGCGCATAGACAACGCAAACATACAATGTTGTGCTGGCCAAGAAGTACATTACAAAATAGAGACATACATCGACCACTGGCATGTACACTTACATTGGGCGCAATGAAAAAATAAAAATGAAGCCTCTGTCATGTACGCTTAAATTGTACGCATTGCAAAATAAGGATTGCCAAAGAGAGATGCAAGATACGTCGATATCGTGCCCACAAAAATTAAAAATAATAGCTATGTCGCAATTTTAAATCTAGCGAACTTTTATTAAAGCAGGAAAAATTAAAACCATTGCGCTTATTGCATGAAAATAGATTGCTTCGACATTGAATAACGTGCTTTACAACTTCACCATCGAATATACTGGGCTGAAAGCGACACTAAGGAGCCAAACTATTTTTCATGTATCAGTAAATTACCCTTTCACAGGACCAGCAGCAGCACCACTTTTGCCCCGAGACAGCACTTAGTATGCGGGAAAATGGACAAAAGCAAAATGCGGGTGGCGACGCTACCTTGATGCTTCCGCACTTACTCGCTGTGACGTCATAGATTTTGAAGGCTCCTGGTATGGCGCACAAAATTATTGTCCGCTCACAGTGAATCGCATTGTGTTGTAGGGGTGGGGCACAGGCTTAACGCGGGAAGTTTCATGAAATTCATGTGAGCCAGTGTGGCTGCAATAAAGGAAAAAAAATGAGTTCGAGATCCGTGACGTCACGCTTACGTTCTCGCACCGACGTTTCGGCGCAAAATTTAAAAATTGAAGTTTACCCTCTTTTTCTCTTCTAACACTAAACATGTGACAGCGAAATAAACCATGACGGAGCTCTCAAACTTAATATATCAGGTTAACTGGGCTCAGTGTCTCACTTTAGTGTCCCTTTAAAGCGACTCTCTAAATGTTCGATAATAAACAAATACTACTTAATTATTTGAGGTCATTAAAAAATTGTCTCATGGGGTGTACACGACAGTCAACAATATGCTAAGTTCTATGCATCCTCGTAACGCGCACGTAGATTTTTCAAAGGGTCGCGCAAGTTAGCCGAAACACCGCCCACATTTGTCTTTATCGAGCAAAATCGACAAGATAGCACCTCAACAACACCGCGTAGCAACACATCTCAGTCTTTGAATGAAAATATCAAGCTCTCGATAGGTTGTCTTCCAAAAGGACGTACAATAACACGGCTGCAGAACGCCATATATAGCTAGAAAGCTTTTCTGTAACACAGATCATAGCATAGCGTTGTTTCTTTTTTTTTGTTCTTTTCATGCAATCTTATCTATGTTGATATAGCCGCTTGAGAAAACATGCAAGCGGCCCTTTGCGAGGACCAAGAAAGTGTTTCGTCTCCTCTCTATCTTTCGCTTTCAAAACAAGCAGCTCGTATTTCACAAGATTTGCCTCCGCTGCTATGCATGCCATTTTGATCGCGCTACAGTCGCTACCTTGCTTCTTGTTGTTCTTTACTAAACACGACATTTTCGCCTGTCTGAAATTTATCGAGCCGATCTTTCTCTTTCTACTTGTCTATGCAACTCTGCTTATTTGTGTTGCATTTCATGTCCCTATAGTGTTGTTGCACGCAAATTAACTTGTTTTTCATCATTTTTGTTTCGTCTCCCAATGTCAAGCGGATAAACTTTAGTAACGCAAAGCACACCTTCAAGTGACGTTATGGACAGGAGGTTCAGCATAAGCTTGTTAAAGAACCGCACATAATAGCTTCTGTATTCATGCAAATTATGGTCTTGAATTCTTCATTCAGATGTACGATTCTAGAATTTTCGGTCTGATGAATTTTATGGGCATGTTCGGAAAAGATGGACTCTTGCATTGTTGAAGACTATCTGGAACGCCATATTACGAAGGATATTGGAAGCACGGTCAGTTCTTGTGGTCCCAAGCACTGCAATACACAGTCACTACACCTTCTCAATGGTGTGCCTTTTCTCTTCTCAGCAAAGTACTCACACGTCACAGTGGTCGGTATGAAAGGTACTGGTGTCGTTTCTTCAGCTGAAAAGAAGCAAACAACGCTAGTGAGAAGCGATAAAGACAAGCTCAAGAATGAGACAAGGTCGAAAGACGAGCTCAGCAACTAAAGACAAGAAACAAGTGGTTTCTTGCAGGGCTTAAAGCTTGCCTATTTATTATGGTTAGATAGCTAAAGGACCGCGCGAAAAGAAAACAAAAAGCTACGCACGCGACGGATGAAGCAACTTACGAAAGGTCCATAGTTGTAGGGGCTTAGCAGCTATGACTTTTCGATATTTAGTGCGCAGCCGCGGGTTCGGATGCCGGCAACGGCGCTCCGGTGTGTCTAACATGTGTTTAGTCTTAAGTGCGCATTAATGACCCCTGTATGATCTTATCAAATTGGAACAACACCAACCATGGCTGGCGTCCCTGATAATCGTTACAGTGGCTTTGCAAGGTGAAACCCCAGGAATTAGTTATTTTACCTTGCGACAAAGCTTGGAAACGCGCGTCAAGATAGACTAGAACGATGACCAACGTATATACACGCGCGCACGCACGCACGCACGCACGCACGCACGCACGCACGCACGCACGCACGCACGCACGCACGCACGCACACACACACACACACACACACACACACACACACACACACACACACACACACACACACATATATATATATATATATATATATATATATATATATATATATATATATCCTAGATTGACTGTATAGCCCAGTACAAAGCACAGGCACAGTACGCTCACCGCACTCGCAGTAGACCCGCATCTCGTAGTCCAAGCAGGGTCCACCGTCCTGGTCCTCTTTGAGGCAGCGCAGTCCCGTTGCAGGTGAGCACAGCATCGAATCCCCAGTCTCGTTCCACGGTACGTGACCATCGACGGTACGGCACTCGACACGCGTCATATTGGCCACCGGACAACGGTCGGCATGCGCCATTAGGATCTCGAAGTCGTTACCCCGCTGTAAAGGCCACCACATAGGGAGAAACATTGTTTAGTGGGCTAGTGAAGAGAAACGTAGAGATGATCTATGCCGCCGAACCTCGCTACAGCGGACTCCCGCTATCGGCCCCGATGGCCCGCTCTGACAACGGGCCACTTTGAGAACAAGCAGTTTTAGAAAGCCGTCCTCAGTTGTCATTTCGCTGGACGTCAGTGAAGGCTTTGCTGACATTCTTTTACGTTGCAGTAGCCCCTTGGGAAGAATATAATGCATGTTCCTTTTTTTGCTTACAAGCGAGGCTTCATTAAGGTAGCCTGCGTCGTCGTGGTCGACACGCGAGAACTGAAGCCGTGCGAAACTACAAGGTTGGTCGTCGGGCCGCGGAATCCAGCCATGAACCGCCGGGTTGCGAGACCGACACATTAACCGATTCAGCCACTGTCGGTTCAGCATGCGCGCGAGTTAAAGCGGGATTTTTTTTTATGCAAGAAGAAGTAGAAGCAGCGCAAAGCGAGCGTGCGTAACACGAGCACACTTTTCAATGCACGCAGGGCAAGCGCAGAATACGGGAACATATCTGAGCCGCATGATTCCATTGAATTTGCTACCAAATAAGAAGGAATGAAAGAAACGAAGGACGGCAAGAGAGAAAGGAAACATGAACATAGAAAACAAGGAAAGAAGAAACGACAGACAGAAAGAAAGGAATAACAGCAAGAGAATGAAACAGAGAGGCAGGCGAAGACAGAAAGCAAGCAAGAAAGAAGCAAAGACAGAAAGAAAAAAAAACATGCACACGCCAAGCTTCGCTTGCTCTCCTTCTTTCTTTCCTATAGGGGAAGGGCGGCTCATTTTTTTTTCTGCACTGCTTTTTTTTTTGTCTCCCCTCTTCATTCCGTTTTTATTTCTATCTTTCCTTCGCCTATTGCAGGGCATCAAGCCGGGAGGTTCAATTCTCGGCTAACCTCCCTGCATTGATCTCATTTGCCTGCCCCCTCTCTCTTCCTCTTTTTCTCTGCAAATATGTCGTTTTCTTTAGTCATGTACCTTAGTTAAGTTTTCTTTAGGCTGAGAAGGAGCAAGCATTACAAAAGAACCTCCAGTGCACCACGTGAAAGTAAACGGAACACTATTAGAAGCACTAAGCTTGAAGCCTTCATAACTTTATAACCTTTACAAGGCACTGCCACAAGCTTCGTTTACATTACTGCTAATTCAGTGGTAAGGGTAAGCTACTTAATGTTATGGTGTTGTTTATTCTCAATAAATATACGTGAATTCTCGCTCATCGGCGAATAACATTGAAAGACCAAGTTATAGACGTGACTTGACGTTCATTGTATACATTTCGAAAATTACCAGTGAATTTGGATGCGTGATGAACAGCATTAAGTGAATATCTCTTTTCATTGTGAAGTGCCAAGTGCTACTCGACTTTGTGCCCATTATACATGGTTTGATTTATGTAATTGTAAATTTCTGTCTGTTACGATCTTTTATGAAGGTTGACAAGATTTATAATCGATAAATTATTTGTAAAATAAAACATAGGCTTGGCAACGTTGGGAAAAGAATACTCCATCCTATCGAAATGGAAAATCCTGGACACATGATTTTCACCACGACGGCTTCACATCTTCAACTGTTACTCTTTTCTCCTGTTGCATTTGCATGACAGCTCACCCGAACGCAGGTTGTAACTGTGACGTCTTGTATACTTTGTTCAATGGGAGGCTGTAAAGTACGAAGACTAGTACCTGAAATTCGGGCGTTGACATGCTGTACCAGCCGGACCAGCCGCTTTGGTTGCAAGTCTTCAGCTCCAAGGGGCACGGTCGACCGATGCATTCAATCTGGCCTTTCTTGCAGTAGCTGCGAAAACCGAAATCGCGACAGCACTTGTGAAACGGTGGCAGCCTTTCTTACTAGGCTAACGAGAACGAAACTGTACGTCTGCTCTGCGTTTTTTTATGGTCCCTTGCGATGCGCCCTGGGCCTCGTCAGTTACTCAATTCCAGATATTATTTGTCATCGAGCATGTCTGCAATGAGGTTTTACATCCATTACAGCCGGTGGAATGAAGTTTTCTAGTAAGTGCATAACATAGCTCTGGAAACGTTTTCGTACATTAGGTGCTCCGAAGATCAATTAGCTGAAATTCTAGCTTCAACATTTTTGGCATACGCAGAGACACGTACGCAGACTCTTTTTGCATCGTTGTGAGCAAGCGCGACTGTTCACTTATAGTGACCACTGGAATGCAAGTGTTACGGAACAAGAGAACGTTTTAAATATTGAATCGACAAATGAAGGGCTCTTGCGCCGTATAAGTCGTCTTTTTATTGAATAGTTATTTTGCAGAAATTGAGACTTCACCGCTTGCGATATCTCGTCCCCAAGTATAACGGCGATCTCGCCATGTCCATATCTCTGTTTTCCGAGAACCGTTCGCTCTCACGGACACTCCTTCTCGCAAGTTCTAGTTCTGCGGCTTCCGTGTAAATTTCTGGGTGGTTTTCTGGCTTATTTTTCCTCGCGTAAAAATTGAAACAGGCCAGACCACTCCCATCTTCGCTTGTTTGATTTTTGATGAACATGGTCTGCGTCAAATGAGCTGAGAAGGAACCAGTATCAGATACAGGGAGTCTAAATACTACGAGGTCGAGCGTGCACAAACAGTTGGCCACAATGAGCCCAATAATGATGAGAACAGATAAGAAAGAGAGACAGCTAGGAATTTTTTTCTCAAGGAGACACCATGCAGTCTCAATATCTCCAGCAGTTTCGGGCTGGTGTCTTATGAAGTACAAAAGCCTTTCGTAATGACTTGTAAATGAGTTGTTAAAAGATGGGCGACACTTTTGCATCGAAAGAGTTGCTTCCCTTCGACAGCTTTCTCGTGATTTAATCAAGAACACGTCCTTTGGCGTTGTCATGTTCTTGAGCACCATTTTAATATCGTAAGCTCCCCCAAAAGCTACTAACATAATTGACACGGAAGCTTGACTGCGACAGAACCTCCAAAACACCATTCGCGAAGCGCAGAGTGCCTCGAGAAAAAGCTAAACCGGACAGGCAAACATCACGCTCGAACAATGTATGAGCAACAAATGGAAGTTGGGCGCACGTGTGGCTTATTTGCCATTATCCTAGTGACACCTCCTCTACTCTTTCCTACCACACCCCCCTTTTTTTTTCTATTTCTCCTTGTCTGCTTTCGTGGTATGGCTTAAGTATGCCTGGGTATCACAAAACAGCTGTTGATGAAAAGAATCTTAATTGGAAAACCCGGTCGAAAGAAGGGCAGACCATCGACCCGCGTAATTGAGCGCAGGGAATGTTGCCACGTGCTCTGTAAAAGCTGCGAACGTGGCCCAAAGCGTTTTCAGCTCTCGGTTCCTTTCCAGCAACGTTCAATTAATTCTTGAGCTGGATTGAGGGTAAGCTCGCCATACCTTGATATTCGCATACAATGCACAGATCTCAGAATTGAACGCACGGGCTGCTGCGTTAAGGGGAATCTGTAGGAAGTTAGATGTAGGGAAATCTTGTGGCTGGCCTAATCGGATCCTGCGTCACAGCCACAATGTCTTTTAAGCAAATCGCACGAAGGTCTGCCTAGCCGCGTCCCAGGTGTGGTAGTGAGCTATCATTAAACGGTACAACGTGTCACTCCATATAAGCAAGAGTGACATGCGGACGAGTTGGAAAGATTCATTTTTATAAGTGGTGCCGCAGAATAACACGAATACATGCAATGTGAAAGTCACTGTCACTGTTCGGAGACGAGTGAGTGAGTGAGTGAGTGAGTGAGTGAGTGAGTGAGTGAGTGAGTGAGTGAGTGAGTGAGTGAGTGAGTGAGTGAGCTCACTCACTCACTCACTCACTCACTCACTCACTCACTCACTCACTCACTCACTCACTCACTCACTCACTCACTCACTCGCAGATACGCTTTTCCATTTTCATCTGCTCGAACATGTAGAGATGTGCGAATTCTTAAGAACAGCGTTGTTCAAATCTCTGGCATTCGAGGCATTGTGTGAGCGCATGGCTCCGTCAAATTCGCTGTACTACGCTAACATATGCTAGCTGGAAGTCCACAAAGATGACGCTTCTTTCGAGAGGCTTTCGCAATGTCTGCAGCCGTTTCGAGCTTGAATTCTTAAACACCTGAAGCTGGTTGGGCTGGTGAATGACGATGCAAATTTACTTACAGCGTGAATAAACAAAAGACTAACATAGAATTGCATTACTCGAGTGTAAGCCTGCTAGACGGACGTATGTTTTCTGTGCTACGCTTGGGTTAAGGTGCTTGGGTTTGTGCAGCTTTGGAGGACGAATTTCTTTACGCTGACACCTGTTGTATGCAGCGTAGATCTCCAATGTCAGGTCCCCCTGAATTCCGTTATACTTACTTCTCTCTCTCTCTTTCTTAGAAGATGCGGAGAGATTCGCACCACTTCCTTATTCACACTGCTGTCGTGAGATGCGAATTTCTCAATGAAAGCGCCCCGCCAGCAATCGTCATAATGTTCCAATAGTCATGCACTTTCGTAAAACTGGCGGCAGTGCCTAGTTAAGAGTGGGTTATTCGTTGGCATGCGAAACTGCGTGCACGTGGGCTCATTTTACTACAGCTCTCTTAGCAGCAACGTTCCCTTTCGATTACCGGAACTTTGCTAGGAAGGTTTGAATCGATAAAGAGATCGCTAAAAACGATGTAGAATAGGCAATGTCGCTGGAGCCAACGTTTCGACAAGTGGACTTGTCTGCGTCAGGACGGCAACTTGCCTTTCGAGTCAACGTTTCGACAAGTGGACTTGCCTTTGTCAGGACGGCAACAACAAGCAGACTTCAGGACTGCAACTTTGCCAACGTTTCGACAAGTGGACTTGTCCGGCAGCTGCATCCGTCAGGACGGCAACTTTGTCAGGCAACTTAGTAGGGCAACAAAGTTGCCGTCCTGACGAAGACAAGTCCAATTGTGGAAACGGTGGCTCCAACTGTATTTCCTGTTCTAGGTCGTTTTTAGCGGTCTGTTCATCAATTATAGGTGAACGAGTATTTGCCACTTGTAGGCCCTCCAGTTCAGACACAGATACGCACCACGACTGGCAGGGATTGGGCGTAGCGACCCTCTGTCCCTCCTTGTACGGGATTCCACCGACGTTGCAGCCGGTCTCTGGCGGTGCCTCGCAGTCGGCGAAACGCACGCAGCGGTGGTCGGTGGCGTTGCGGTGCACTTCGCCCGTAGGGCACCGTGCTGGGGCGCAACCTTCCAGGCACACGGGCGCCGCCTCCGGGCAGTTGGTCTCGGACGCCGGGTGGGCGCAGTTGGGCGGTTCGCAGCCGCTCACGCATGCTGAGTACTCGTCGCACTTCTCGCACTGAACGGCTGTTGAGAAGGAGCGGCAACGAAAACGATGTGGTGTATCTCTTAATATGTGCGCCTGGCGCGAGAACCACGATATCCAGAGATGGTCCGGACTACGTCATTGCAATGCAAAGGGAAATTTCATTCGCTGTCCTCATTGGATTTTGAACGACACGTGCTGTGCACATAAAACACTAGCCCAATGTGATTCAGTTTCCTCAAAGTAGCAATACTCATTCCTTAGTATAGTAAAGTGCTTCCGAAACCCCAGGGGGAAATTACAGTCGCGCGTGAACATACATTACGATATCAGTGCTTCGTGCAAACTTCCGACAAATTATTCCAGGCCGCTGTTTAGAGGGACGTTCTGTTGCTCCCAGCCATTTGGATTGCTCAGCACTAATATTGTTTGCCAGGTTTTGGTGCCTGAGTGGACAGTCTACCAAAAGCTACTCAAGGATAGAACGATTCAGTTTATTTCTACAAGTAAGCTGCCCAATTTTTATTATTTTTTTTTGTAAGATGCAGTAGAATGCCTTTTAACAGTGAAGCTGTTTAAGCTAGCCATAACTTGTCAGGCATCATGCAATACCACGTGACATTACGTGATTTTGGCGGAAACCTGTCACGCGACATTGTGTTGCGTGATGGTGGCGGGAACAGGTACCGTGACATTGGGTTACGTGGTTTTCGTGGGAACACGTGACGTGGCAATGCGTTACATGGTTTTGGGTGATCACGCGACATGTTCGAGCCAAATTCACGGAACAGAATGTCACGTGACATGTTTGCGCCAAAATATCACATGACTATCAAGTGGCCTGCTTCAGCAAACTATATCGGCCAGCTTCCTGGCCTTGCGTGACCTAACGGAAGCTGCGTACTTTTTTGTCCCGAAGGTAGCACGTGTACTCACGGCAGAGTTCTTGAGAGCGCCAAAGAACGCGCACCCCTCTTTGAGCGCACTCGTGGGAGTATGCAGACAGTGCGGTGCACAGGCACTCGCAGTCGCCGCCTGTGTCGCAAGAGCACGTGTCTGACACGCACCTGCAAGAAGAGCGAGTGCAGGGCATTGAATATGCAAAAAATTATAAGCAAGAAAGGAGCAGGGAGTAATCAGGCGAATGTGATACCGTTTCCTTATATTTAAATGTCCACTGGGTAACTGTTGCAAGGGACGACTAAAGCATGTGATTAGTACACAACTAAATTTGACCAAGTGGGTAAGAATGTAATGGTGAAGGCACGCGCGCTGACGGCATTGCGACCGACTAACTTTTGTTGTTTGCTATAGCCTCAAGCATTGTTCTCTTGAGTGCATATCGACAGCGGTATACATCGCTACCGGTCCTCCTTAGGCGTACCTGTCTGTCATGCCATTAGAACACATTTTACATCGGTATAAAAGAATCAGGATTTAGGGAACCACGTCATTTCTAAAAAGAATGCTCATTATTTTTTACGTTTCCTGCAAACCGTCAGAACGCGATACCGTAAACAGCCTTCTCCATTTTTGAATGCCCGATTACTGTTGCCGACACGTTTAAATTTACTAACGCCAAGCTATTCGTGAAAGTGTATAGGAGCGCAGAATATAGCAGCATGCTTGCTCATATCTATTTTCGTTAAATAGCATCTACAGTTTATCTTGTGGGTGCACTCGTCGCATTGGTTAATCACGCTAGCAAATACGATTATAAGATTACACCTTTTACGACAAGAGATAGACTGAAAACTCGCCGCAGCGGGTGGAACACGTGACTTGATCGACGAAGCAATGCAAGGCTTACCGATCGTAGAACGGTTGCACGTCCACTTGGCTGTGACATTCGCGGAAGGGTTGCTCCTTCAGCGCTGCGCATCGGGATGCGGCCCACTCTCGACGCTCGGGGCGCTGCAGGCATCCGTGCTGCGCGGGCATCGCGGGGGCGCAGTAGCTGTGCAGACGCCACGAATCTACAAACTCTTCGGCCTGGGGAAGGGCTGGTCCACCCGACGGCGACCGGAACTCGTCGGTGCCATCGCCGTTGAAGTTGCCGCACAGACCACTCAGCTGCGAAGGATAGCGGCAGTAGATGGGCACACGTTCGCAAGCATGCATACGCCCTGGCGGTGACGTCCTTGAGGCGTAGCATAAATCGCTACAGTCGAATGCTACAGAAAATGTTCGACTAGTTGGTATTCTGTTTTCTAGCAACTGTTTCTGTGATATTATGTTTTTTCATCATCATCAGCAGCAGCAGCCTGTTTAGGTCCACTGCAGGACGAAGGCCTCTCCCTTTTTTTAGCTATTGCTTAAGTTTCTCAAAACAACGGCAATTACTTTCGACGGTTTCGGAATTATGTAGACCCTATGTAGGCCAACGTATAGCTGGCCTATATAAAGCCACAGCGGTACGCTCTACCTAATACTCGTGATGGAGTTGCCGGACATTGCACTCCCTAATTTAATTTCGCACGAAATACGCATATGCAGTACGAGCACTAATTTGTGTCCTGGGTTCCTTTCCGCAGTCATATTCGCTTCGTGGAACTGCCCAATGTTTCCCAACCTAGAGTACGGGAATTGGTAGCGTCATCCTGATAACGTAAATCATAAGCTACTGTTTTACTTCCGTTATTTCTGGAGTTCGTCAGAGCTACCTGATTAGTAGTTGGTTAGGTGGCACTGCGCCAAAGTTAAACCTCACCGCTCACGGCTTGTCCAGCTCGGCTGACTGTGTGAGGTGGTGCACAAAACATAACGTGGTTAACGGGCGGACATGCAAATGCACTCGTTTCACTGCATACCTTTCCTGCCCATGTGGGCCCGGCGACGACGTAGACGCGAGTGTGCTTGTCCCAGTAGACACTCAAGCTGCCACGAACGTAGACGGCCACGAAGAGGCCGATGGTGCGAACGCTCAGGCCGCTTTCCTCGCTGACCGGCGGCACTGGGTGACCCTCGGTCAGCACCAGCGGCTCCTCGGAACCTGGCGTCAGCAGGGAAAGAGGAGTAGGGGAGCGTGTGTTTTGATTAACGCTAGAGCCTGTTTACCGACTGTTTCGAGACCCCATGACGTTTGCAGTTCCCTTTACTGGATAGCTACAGTCAAACCAGAATTTTGAAGGAACGCTTCAAAATGATTTATTAGACAAACACCTGGCCGCACTTAGCTAGACATGGGGCTCTTTTATTTTTTTCCCCCTTTTTGGTGATAAGCACAAGGTACCAAACTTTTAACACAATCGTAAGGTGCACAATCCTCAAACAACTGAGGTACATCTACTGAACCCTATAGATATTCATAGCCACCTTCAAGAATGAATGAAACTCTGCGCACTGCGGCATTGAAGATGGACCCACCAGCGATGACGGTGACGGTCTTGGCGCAGGAAGACTTGCTGCCGCAGGGAACGTTCTGCACGACCACGCTGACGCTCTCGTTGCCGGAGAGGCGTCCCTTGGCCAGCACGTAGTCGCACGTGCCGCGGAAGTCGAACGACACTCCGTCGAAGGTGCGCACGTGAGAGTCTCCCCACAGGGCGCAAGTGCCGGCGCACTCGTACTGCGTGCACAGCCAGCGTCCGCGTTCGCACGTGCTGCGAGCGAACGGTTACAGTTGCGTGAGGTATACGCGTCGATGCGAGTCTAGCTTGATGCTGCACGTACAGAATTCATCTGACACGAATACATAGAAGTAGACAGGTGCACGTATGTCTCCTTACGTGTGGCAATGCCAGAGTACCTTTACTCAGCCAGATGGCAGTCACGTGTCGCGTTCAGTAGGTTCCTGAAGAACAGTGCTCCAGGTATTTTAACCGCGACTGGCGGGAATACTACGTGGATCAGAGTTCGTAGATTTTTATTTAGAGAGGATTTACTCTACAACTAGAAGCATGTTTCCAAAATAAGCGCAGTTCTATTGAACGGCTACATTATTCAGCCTCATGATGTCAGTGCTATCTAATGCCAGCTACTACTGGCTAATATTCGTTAACGTTGGCTTACTGTTCGCTGACTTTGCTATACTTGGGCGAGTCTAGGATACCAGATTTATAATGATGCTTAAAATAATATACGTGTGATACTACGCCGAATCATTAAAACAATTCTCACGTTAACGCAGTAGTTGCGCCTAAGAATGTTCCCTTCAAGTGTTTTCTATGTACATTTTGTGTCTTTCTGTTCCTCCATATTTTATCCATTGTGAATCATTCGTTGATCTGATCTACTCAATTATTCATCACTGTCCAATAGTATCTGCAGTTCGTGCCATAAATTTCTAAATATTTTATTTAATTTTTTCGGTCCTGTACTCGTGATTCTATAGATGCGCCTTTCACGCTGACGATTCTATTCGGCCACGTTTCTGCGACGCTACAGAAGACGTCGCATTTCTTCTGGCCGTCGCGTCAACGCGCCTGCTCTCAGCTCTTCATAAAAAAAAGGAAAAAAAAATAAATAAATGCGGTGACAGCGAAATGCACTTCTCGCGCGTGCGGACAGCGCTTATTAGCATTCATTAGCATTTTCTTTTCCACGCGTCGTGGCGGCATCTGCCACGATACCCGTTGACGGCCCTGACGGCTTCTTTGCACGCTCGGCATGTGTACGCACCACTGATTGCATTCGATGTCAATTTTGTCTCCGTCGGCGTAGCTTCGCAGTCCATGCTGGCAGGGACACGAGGTGGGAGGGACGCAGGATCCAGTCCTCTCGTCCCGGACGAAACCCTTTCGGCATCTGCGACGAAACAGCGGAGACGACAGTCAGAGAGAGAGCAGTCTTGTCACGCGTGCATCCCTCGAGGCCTGCCCCCGTGCAAGATGCGCCAGTCGATAGTTGTGTTATTCTTTAAACGTCTTGCACGCCCCAACAAACGCGCTTCACGGCGGCAAGTTTTCCGGACTGAGAGGAATTCTCTGTCGTGCATTTGCAAGTAAATGTAGGCTTGGTTTCTGTCTACATAGTACATAGGCGACGCGAAACGAACGCTTCGTGGTAGTAGTGAGAATACTGCCCTCCTAAATAAGTGAATTTCAATGCAAGTATAGTGGTTAAGAGCTTAGCGAATATTCGCTTCGCATTCAGATCCTTCATTCTGTTTTCAATAAATGTTTCCTCCCTCTCTCTCAGTATCAAATGTCGACACTTTCTACTTGCTTTGTCACTCGGTTAGTCGCTTGGCTTCAAGGTTAATAAAATTACATAATAATATATAACAAAGCAAAAGGGCAAAAATGCTTATGCTGGTCAGAGTAGAAATAACTTGCACAATAAAAAAGAAAAAAAAACACAAAATGTCTTCCGGCTGCGTCATCCCGTTCTTGTTTAGCGCCCCGCCTTCTTTCTTTTTTCTTTTTTTTGTGTGTGCTGATATTGCGTTAGTAGAGGCAGCATCACTTTCCTTTCAGGTCCAGATTCAACAGTAACACCTGGGTCGCCCTGTAGAATTTGAAAGCAGCTGGGGCACGTTCGGAACTTTTGTTATTCCACCAAGCCTAATGGCACTAGTATTCATTCCCTCCAACTGTCCGGACAAACACGTAATTAAATACTGCTTCAAAGGTACCTGTCTGCTTACATCCATCGAATGCGAAAGCTAGGCGCGTCTGGGTGTTAATACATCATTGACTCTCGAATTATAGGAGCGTTCATATCGCATGACACTACGATATGACGTCATTATGAAGTCATCCCATGGCGTGTTGTGATTCTGACGCCATCACTAATGTCATCGCGCTGTGAGCTCGTAATGTGGTGTGACGTCATGGCGACATCGTAAAACTGTCCCGTGAGTGTTCTTGCCATCGAGTGGTAACGCTATTCGCCGGACGTACGCCAGATATCTGATTGATTTCTGTTGTTTTGCGTCCCAAAACCATTTGTGACTATGAGATACGCCGTAGTGGAGGGCTCCGGAAGTTTTGACCACCTGGGGTTCTTTAACGAGCACTGGCATCACACAGTACAGCCAGATCTTCGTTGGGCATATATAGCGAGTTCGTATTATAAAGCTTCGACCGTGAACAAGACTGTTTCGAACGCGCAGGCTAAAAGTGTATACATAGAAAGAGAACTCACTGGCATCCAGCCTGGCACACATCGACTGCACAGCTTCCGGCGGCTGGTGGGCTGTGGAGTGTAGCGCAGGTTGCCGGACAGTTGGAACGGCACTCGGTGTACTCTTCGTTCGTGCCACACTCTCCAGCCGGAGGAACCAGAATCACTTCGTCGGCGCTCGCTGGTCTGCACTGCCACTGGCCAGCCAGGCACTCACTACGGCACAGAAAGGAATGGTGGCACGTCACTCGAGGACCAGCACGACATTTAATCGGAATATTTCACACGCAAGGAAAGTCGACAGACGTGCTTGCTTTTCTTTCAGATATCGTCAGGGATTACGAATTCGTGCTAGTGTTAAATTTTGTCTGCGCTTAACAGGTTATTGACATCTGTCTATCAGAGTGTGTATCTCGTTTACAAGTGACAAATACGAGGTTCTATGCAGCGATGTTTTGACATTTGTTGGGATAGAGAGGCGGATTAAATAGGAAGTTTGGTCAACGCTGTAGTTTCTGCAGGTTCGAGTGTTAGACTGGCAGCATTATAGCGCAGTAAAGGCAGCGACAATGAACGACACAGTGGACACAGGGCGCTACTCACAACAACAGATTGTGGGGAGTAGCTCCTGTGTGTTCAGTGCATCTTCTTTCGTACCTGCCTTTACTGCTCTGTGATACTGCCGTTCAATATGCACCAACAAGTTCAGCTGTCCGCGCTTGAGTGACCGAGGTGGAACTCTACGCACCAATGCTGATCGTGCCTCCGCTGCTTGAATCCTGCAGGGTACTCGTGTCCTGCGAACAGACAGCCGCACTGGCTCACGGGCACACAGTGTCCTCGGCGGTCCAGACTGAAGCCCGGCTCGCAGGCGCATCCTTCCACGCAGCGTCCGCCGCACGACGTGTTGCGACCGATGAGCGCGCAACTGGAGTCGCACACTGGAGCACAACTTTGGTACGTCTGGCCACGCTCGCAGTAGACGCCTGTGCATGGCAACCACTGGTGTTATATCAAAACTTTGGCCACGGTCTCAACGTTGCTGTCCGTGGTAAATAATGTGACTAACCCGAACATGGATGGAAGGCAAATTACGAGAAATTTGTGTTCCAGAGCTCTGTTTCTATCCTCTTAAGTAAGCCTTATTGGTTTATTTGAGAGGATAGCCTATAGTAAGCCTGTAATAAAGAAGATAATACGTACAAAAAAATATAGACGCCGTGAAATCTGCGTGATATAAACATTCACAGCTATCGCTTTCAAGCTCTAAAACTGCAAAGCAGCATTGCGTATCCGACTTGTATATCAGGCACTCGATTTGTCATTTGACGCAACTTTAAAATTACGTGCGCACGGGGTTTAGCAGCTCGCTTTCGAAACTCCAACTGTAAGGGATGAAAACAACATGTATGCCTACGCAAAAAACAAAACAAAAAAGCACGCGAAGATGTGGAAATGCGAGGAACCTTTCGTCCGGTAATCAAATTACACGTAATATGGTGGACGCCTGAGCGAGGTGAAATAATGCATAGTTTTTTCTTTTTAGTGACTTGCGCATGAATGTTCCTAAACCTTTATTAGCAAGTGCACCAATACTACATATGTGGACATATCTGACAATCTACGGGAGGAGTTTCATGTTCCACGCTCAATAAAAGCAGGTTTTTTTTTCTTTTTTTTTTAACGTTAGATGTGTCGATACTTGTTCCATGATAGCATACTAACTCTATTCGTGAGCATACCTCGTCTAGGGACGTAAAACCCCACAAATAAAGCATACCTCGTCTGTGTTGAATTTACAGATGATGAGCGTAGGGTGCGCCACACGTGGCCAGTGATACGCGTTCGACATCATGTAAGGGTGACAGCTGCCTTTAATCAAGGGCACCTATACACAAGCTAGCGATCACTTCTCCTCTTCATATGGGGTACGTAAAGCTTTCTATAAGACTGCCTAAGCAAGCAAATATAAGGATAAGTGTCAGGTCACGTTAAATGCTTCATACAGTTATCCTTCAAACATCTTATACTGTCACAAACGTTCTGCTACCAACACTAGACAACGAATTTCTTGACAATATTCTGTTTGATACTTTACATTGTTCAAAGAAGTCCCGTTGCTGACAGCATTATACGAGTACGTTGGCATTCCTTAGGTTAGTTAAAGTTTACCGTGCCTGTTTTCTGCAAGGAAATGTGCGCTGCCCCCGTGTGCCGTAGTATACCGTGCGGCCTACGCCAGAGGTGACTCACCGCAGATGGGCACCTGAGGTCTCCAGTCAGTCACGTGACCCTTCGAAGAACACGCATGCGCGTAGTGCGAGAACACCGGGCACAGGCAGTCACCGGTGTCCGAGTGGCAGCCGCACGAAGCCTGGATGCAGAGCTCGAAGTACGGGTCCGGGTTCACCGAATGATGGCACACTGGGCACAAATTGCATCGTCATTATCACTACCACCACCATAATTATTATCATCATTCGTCGTTGTGCCTAAGCGCGCTACAAGGCAAGGGCCTCTCCCACAGTGCGGCAACAAACCAGATCCTTTGCTTACGGCGACCCTACTGCTTCCGCAAACCTAATGATCTTATCCGCTTACCGAACTTTTCGCCCCCAATGCAAGGCTTGCCTCGCCTTTAGATAAGTCAGTCAATAAATAAATAAATAAATAAATAAATAAATAAATAAATAAATAAATAAATAAATCCTCAATTGCGATCACTACAGGCACAATATTTAACGAAAAAGCGTTTGCAGACCCTCTAGTTTTCGTTCACCATTAGTAAACCACAGTATTTCTTTATTTGATGATAATAAGCAACAAGTTATCATTATAAGGGCGTTCAATCGGAACATTTTAATACTTATAAAGAGTAGATTGCGATGTGTAAACAAACGTACTTCATATTTTTGCTCTACTACGAAGAGTACATGTAGGTGGAAATCAATACAATAAATCACGCCTTTCATCGCAAGTTATGAACTGGGACGCGTGAAGTTCTCGGCAAGAACCTCCTTTTCTCAACTGGAAAAAAGGAAAACCAAAGGTTAACCTGGCAATATTTCCTAGTTTTGAAAGCTAAATAAATGTTAAATAAATATCGAACGTTACATGACATGACGTGCGTTGGTGCAGTTAAGCCAAAAATTGTGCCATCATGTCTGGCCCCACTCCTTATTCAAATTGTTCTTTTTATTTGAATATTCAAAACAATGCACACCTCATCGGCAGAAACAAGGTGTTGAATGACTTCACTCAGGGGAAATCCGTATGCAATGTCGCGCGTATCAGATTTGCGAGTTAGCTTTTCAACTAACAAATTGCATTACGGAGCCTGTGTCTGTAGTCATCGAAAGGCGTGTGACCCACCAGTGAAGGCTCCCTGGTAGAGCTGCCTGCAGATGTGTTTGCTTTCGGGCCAGAGCAGGGTATCTTTGTCGCACTGCGTAGTCACTGCTTCAACGCCGGCGCACTCGCCGTCCGCCCACTGTTTTGCGAACGATTCCACCTGCGAGATGTAGAAATAACTTAGCGCCTGTTCTTTTTCGTTGTTGCGTGCTTTATCAATGTTTGTCCTGCAACCTTTGCTACTTTACAGTAACGGCCGCACCAACTAAGGGATGCCACATGATAAGGTATCCGTATTTCATCCAGGTGTATAACTGGCTTACCGACAAGGGTGATTGCTGATAAGGGCGGTTAATAATAAGGGAACCATTCGTAAGGCTGGCTAGTTGGTATTTCAGTGTAATAATGGGTCACCTAATGTATCGCGCAGCATCTGTGAAACTGAAAACACAAGCCTAATAGAGTTTCTTGCTTAAGTAGCTGCTGCATTGGTCCGAGTAAGTTTCAAACCAAATTTCTTAACCTAGCTGGAAGCCCTCGTTAATCATAAATAACAGTGTCATAACACTCAGATTAGCTTAAGAGCATCACGCTGGATAGAGACATGCTGTAACAGGCGTCTTTATTTTTCTATTATATAAAAGATAAGCTGAATAACTTGGCTGAAATAAAGTGCGCAGGAAATTACTGCTCTCTCTCTTTCTCTCTTCACTTCTATCTTCTTGTCTATGCCTCCCAGTGCAGGCTAGCAAAATCAACTTCAATCTGATTGGCGCTCTGGCATTTCCTTGCTTCGCTCCCTCTCTTTTTGACACTAAGTGCCGCAAAAACTACAGGCCTTTGCATTCCCGTTAAATTATATTTTAGGAAGCTGTCCTAGCTTAATTTAGGACAATCATCTACATGAGCACACCTGTCTAGATGTTGATGGGGCTTGAAAGTGATTGTCGTCATTAAATCTGTCGTTCTTTTACAATTCGTGCCACGCATAATTTTCTCGCAGGCTCATTTAGGTTGTGCTCTTGACATATATTGATATATACTTGTGCCAATGCAAGTAAGTAAAACTAGTTAGTGCAGACACAGTTGGGAATGAGTTGAGCTGCGGATATTATGCCAGTCATAATTACCATCGCGTAGCTGGCTCCCTATTACCAAGAACATCATGCGCCAAAAATGTTCGTTAGAAAATAATTCAGCCAATCACGGTTCTAGACATATTAGCGAACCAGGTTGACCAGCGGGGGAAGAAAGAACTTACGAAGGAAACCTTTTCCGAATTCGCCCCCCCCTCCCCCCCTCCCAAATAGTAGGCTTAGCCATTAGCAACATTCGATCACGGCTGAAATGGCTTGTGTATGCGCACCTGGTAATCGACGTCTCCGCCGGGACACAAGAAATCGTCCTGGCTGTTGTGGTTGAAGGTGCCGCACATGCCCATGGTCTTGGTGTAGAGGGCCTCGTTGGCAGTGAGAACGAGACGGCTCTTGCCGTCCGTGAGGAGAGTCAAGCCCTTTGTCTCCACCTGGAACAGCGGGCGGTATTTACCCTCCCGTTTGTTGACACAAGAATAAACTTCGCAATTTGTACGAGCTCGCACCAACCTCTATGAAAAAGGACGTCGGCTTCGTGATTGTTACGTTCGGGAGCACAGCGGGAAGAGACGTCAGCTCTCGGGCATTGACAAGGACCTGCATTCGGCAAGCGTGGCAGGGGTCGGCAGAAAGTTAGGTGGGCAGATGAAATTAAGATCTCAGGGATAAATTGGTCGCAGTTAGCACAAGACCGGGATAATTGGACATCTATGGCAGAGGCCTTTGCCCTGCAGTTGGCGTAGACATGACAGTGATGATGATGATGATGATGATGATGATGATGCGTTTGGATGCGGAGATGCGATGCTCGCTTCATGTTAATACCTTTACTAGCCTTCCTCGAAAGCCGTTTTTCGGTTTCATATTTCACCCAGTTTCATGGAGTTAAATGTCGTGCTATAGGCCGTTAAGTTTTGAATGCTGCATAAGAGGACCCGTTTCGTACAGAGGTATGATCATGTGTAGTTAAAGAGGGTACCAATATGAACTTGTTAGTAGTGGCGTCCTCTACATTGTCATGACGCAAGTAGTACAGCGGACACGAAGAAAGGGCGTGTTAGACAACGCACAGGTGCAGCTTACAGCACACACAAAGGGTCCTTATGCATACGGGTACTACAACATTACAGTCAGACGGGTGTCGAACAATTTTGTACAAAATCACTCGGAACGACGTCTACATGTGGGCAGTGGCAGATGTATAACATATCTCTTGATATGTTTATGGGCGCAAGACATACGAAAGCTTCTGTGATGAGTGATGAGGGAATAGAATTTAAGCTTTGGTACCTTCTAATTTTTACCACTGCGGGCAGTGTCTGAACGGAGTTGTGCGACATACCCCTCCGTCCGTAGTTCAGTAACTAGAAGTAGGCATCTTCACAGAAGGGTAATAGCTGTAGAGTACTCGAGGTATTCGTGTAGTGACGTGGACATAAATCATGTGCAGTGCTCAGGGATTGAAACGAGGTACTCGCATCGTGTGATATCCGGCGCACCTTGTGCTACATCAGTGCACCAGGTGAACACCGAGAAATGAAATTGAACCACAACACGTCATAAAGGCTTTGGCTTTCATATAATACCGCAACGAATCAGGTCGGCGCAACCAGCGCAAAGCGTTGATGCAGACAGCACCTGCAGCCTTGCGCTCCAAGTACCGTGTTTCAATCGCCGAGCACTGTGCCGCATCTCTAAATTCGCAAAGGGTATGTTCGCTTTTCCATCAACAGCTCATTTCTGGCTAACGAGAGCTCTCACCTGCAGCTGCTGGTTGATGGATACTAGAATGTTCTCGCCGACCTGTACGTGTATGTCTCCCAAGCAGACAGCATCCTTTGGCAGGCCAGCGCAGACATGCCTGTTCTGAATTACTCGGATGCCTTCAGCCTGTAGCAGAATGAATCCACAGTGGCCGCGTGTCTGAAACCGGCCGCCGTCGAAGGTGGTGTAGATGCTGCCAAGGAGAACTGAGCAGGTCGCGTCGCAGATGGCCTTGGTACACTGCCAGCGGCCATCGTCACACACACTGCAATCCAGTAACATATGGAATAACGTAACACTTATCTTTAGCTACACTTCAGGATGGCAGCATTGAAATAAGGGGGCAGGTGGACAGTAATCATCATAATAAAATTCTGTGCATTTTACGGTGACATTGCTCACATTAGGCTAGGCGTTCTTGTGTTCTACTGTAAAAAGGAGTTGAATGTTGTGATGGTGGCTTAGAGTACCCTTCTCAGTGGGTTATTCCTGCACTTTTGTTTGTTTGTTTTTTGTGCCAGTAATAAGATTTGTGCGTTGTCTCAGAACTCTGTCGTTGTCAAACGGACGCAAACACACATAATGATCCCTTAAGTAATGAAATCTTTACGCACTGAGTATGCGCGATGTTACGCATAGCCTACTTGCGGCTCAATTATTAGCAAAGTTTTGGATGGTACATATGAAAAATATTTTATCCATAAGATCACGTGCATTCGCGATGTTTTCAATAGTTTGCCCACCCCAATTTGATCACGGCTCCTTCAATAGAATAATTTAAGGATTTTGTTTGTCGTACTTCTTGCTCGTAGTTGTTTCCAACATGACTAGGGGATCACGCTATTGCAATTCTTTTAAACCCTTAGAAAGGAAAATCAAACACACTCTCATATTCGCACTCAAAGCCTATGCTGAGTCAGACTAACAAGTTTATGCTTCTCTAGTCACTTTTCTGCAAGTTCCACTTGTTTATCTGTTACCTTTCCCTTACAACGAATTTGGGGAATTACAGCGTGATATACATGATTCTGGGTTTACAAGTGTCGTTCAAAAGGATATGTCGTTAAGCTAGTTGGTTTATTTATTGAAGTAATAATTATGGCGCTAAAACAACGGGACACAGAGAAGACAAAACACACGCTGGCACCAACTTCCAACTGTATATTCGCATGACTTCCAGCGATGGTTCATGCGAATAAACAGTTGGAAGTTGGCGCCAGTGTATGTTTTGTCTTCTCTGCGTGCCGTTGTTTTAGCGCCATAACTATTACGTTAGAAGTGTCTTCGGCACTAAGCGCAATAAAGGCCCGCCCTTCGAGCTCAACCCACCATGTGTTGCAGTCCTGGTCGATCTGTTCGCCACTCTGGTACTTCCGACCCCTGAAGGTGCAGGCGCACTGGTTGGGCTCCACACAGCGACCGTTGTCCCATAGCAGTCCCCGAGGACAGTGGCAGCCCGAGGCGCACTGGTTGATCGCGCACGCCGGCTCGCGGTCGTAGCATGTGGCACGACAAGCGGGGCCGCACTCGTGGTACTCACTACCACCGTCGCAGGTGTGAGCTATTTGGGCGAAAAGAAAAAGAAAATGCATGCGAGGAAATCATTCGAGTAACATCAGCGCCAATAAATTTGTTAGTTTGGATGAGAACCGTATGTCCATTGCTTTTTTGGTGTATAAGTGAACATAATCCTACAGCAAGAAAAATTTATTCAACTGCCCCATATATTACAAGACAATTAAAGTTCATTGTCTGTCTGTCTGTCTGCCCCATATATTACAAGACATCTACGAGTTGTTCTGAGCACGCAAACTGCAATTTGTTGATTGGCGTAAAGGGAGGGATGAAGGAATCAGTGCGCTGTTTCTTTAAGTGTATTTTTTTTTCTCCTTCAGTGGCGTCAGATGTTATTTGAGCGAGACTTCATCGCAGAAGTATGCACAACAGAACGCACATTTGGACTAGTTGGTAGGTGTTGTTCTTTATGCGGTTCGCGCCCTTTTCCATAAAATATACCAGCGTACACTTTGTGCGTGAAGTTGTGTCTGATTGGACGATGACACGCATATGTTCCATAAGGGGCAATTCGACATTGTGTGTCAAATCCAGAGCACGATTTCTCTTAAACTTTTGCACTCAACCGTCACTCCCCGTCATTTAAACGTTCTTTCTTTATCTTGTGTAAAAATTCTAGTCTCGAGCACGTCAGAACCACTGTCTGCGTAATGACTCCTTTGCCACAGAGCGTCGACGTGTTACCCTTGTACCATAACCTTGCACTAACTATTGACGAATCCAGGCCGATACATTTCTGACAGTACAAAGCGTGTTGAGTATTCAAGCTGGTGATTGATGATTTTTAAGGCTAATGGTTTAACTGGTGATTTAGCATGCCTAAATCACCACTTAAATGCCCGAACTTTGGCTCCCTCGTTTTGCCAAAGTCTTTATTGTGCCTTCTTGCGGCAAAATGTATGCATCTACAGCATCAGACAGGCATCTAACGATATGAGTAAACAGTGAAAAAAATTGTGGGGATCAGAATAGGATTGAAACGTACGGCATACTGTGTCTCTCCTCCACGATTCCTTTAGCTGTACGCCGAGGCGTTGGCATTCGCGGAAATACTCATCCAACGTTGCGCACTCGCAGCCAGAGGGCGAACGCCTGTCGCAGCAGTCCTGCTGACACGACTCGAAGAAACGGTTCGGCCTCAACACCTGCGAAATTTTGCAAGCCATTGGCTCACATCTCAAAAAGCAACATAGGGCACACCTTTTCCTTGCTGCGGCCGATGCACTTAAACAGATAAGGATGTCTATTCATGCAGCATCTGCGGGCATATTATCATGTTCACTCTAGTTATGCCGCCCTAAATAGCCCCTCATCAATTGTGACATTGGGTTATTCTTTAACTGGCTCTGGTCTTCAAATGGTGGCATTTCATTATACTTTCCTAGATCATGGGAGTCAACTAACACTAACGCGCCTTTGCTTGTTTTATAGGAAGCATGGCTATTTCAGAAGTGGCATGGTTCTGCCAGCACGGCCCGACACATAGGCAAATGTTTCAAGTTCTGCTTCTGAGCTCATGACTTCTAGTTTACCTAGTTCAACAACACAGCGAGTTTTGCAGCTCAAGAGCCCCAATATCGTAAATTTATCATAAACAACAAGAAATGTCTAAAAAGATGTGTATATTCCCTTCCTAATATACAATAATTTCTATCTGCTCCAAGAGTCTTACTTTGTGACAGTCTTTGTAGACGTCGTTGAAGATGATGGAGCAGCGGTCGAAAGCAGTCAGTGAGACATTCTTGTCAGCGCCGGACCGGACAGCGCATGCTTCCCTCTCCAGGCCGCTGTGGATGCAGTCTGCGTGACAATTAAAGGAGTAAGTCAGTTTCACTGCAGAATAGCAGGATCGAGCATCAACTTCTACTGAGTACATGCTACTCGAATACCGCAGACACAAATACGTGAGTTAAAAAGAAAAACAGCGAAGAATTACAACCGTGGTCTGTTCACTTCACCATACTACATTATACTTGACGCGCTGCCACGCTTGAACCAAAAGCTTAACTAAAACTGACAAGCCACAGCATTTGCTATCCTTAATCCCTGAATATAAAAAAGGTGAGCGCACAAGCAAAAGCTTATGAAAACTACATAACATGTCACACTTGCGATTCATGCCCATGCCCCAGATTTGGCATGAGCTGAGCCATCGCTGTTTGACTCACCACACCGCATCATTCATAAGTACTTAGAACTTCATTTCTCATTTTACGGTGTGCATTGTGTTCGAGAAGCTACCACCCGTAGCCTGTACAGAGGTAGCTGTACTGTCAGCGATGACCGCTCGTAGTAGACAGATGCGCAGTACACTGATTCTTTTATGGCCAATTGTTCTTCAATTTATATGCCAAGAGTCGGCTTGCACTCAGGGAATGACTGTGCTAATCTGAACGACCTGAATGAAGCGCGAATGAATTGTTATGCTTGCCGAACGAGACCTTGTATACTTGCCTCTTTCAACCACCCATGAAATTCCAAATTCCCGTGGTTTGAGGGCACTTCTAGCGTCCAAGGCAACCAAGTCATTGGATGGTTCCCCGTCGTAGTGCCCGCAGAGCCCACACGCAGTCTCACGTAGGGCGGGCGTCACTCGAATCTGAACTGATTCCTGTAAGCAGCGAACGGTATAAGCAGCGAACAAGTATAAAACTCGCGCGTGTTCTCATGCCTAACCTAGTAAATTAGCCTTGCACTCACTCAGGCAGCGATGAGCACGACTGCCTGGCACAAGTGAAACTCCTCTTTTGATGCGGAAGGCCTTCGCCGCTTCATACCTCATGAGGAGTCTTAAATTTAGCGCCTGAGCGTAAAGCGAAAATTTGCGCACAATAACAAACGGTGTGCAACAGAACCTAGACTGATTTACAAAAGAAGACGAGCAAGGTCTGGGTCGCTCAGCTGGTAGAGTTATAAGGTTATTGCAACGTCACTGCGACGTCAAAAAACGGGAGACAGACTGCTCGTGTGCAAACACCGAAACAGCAAGGAGACGCCGCTTTTTGAAAGTCGACTGAAAGCAGGTTTTTTTTTTTTTTTTCATAAGAAGCGACAACATCTGCAATGAGATTACGTTCAAGGGAGGTCTGATTTGGTTACTAGCAACTTACGAAAATGAGAGTATGAATAGGTATGTTTGACTTACATAAGAGCAAATTGGAACTTTCCGAAGGCTCGGCTAGCGTCTGCTTTACCCATCTTCGATTATGTTATTACGTAAAATATTCTGCTTACTTTTACTTTTCACTCCACTGCTAAGTTCCAGTTTCAGGTTGTATTTCGTTCCTGGCTGTGTTCTCCCAGTTCTCCAAATTTGCGCTTTGTCTAGACGTTACATTCGAAGACAATTCACAGACAAACAAGATAGGAGCCGTGGGACAAGCCTTTGTCCGTTGTTTCTACTTCTTTTTTTTTTTTTTGACTGTGTAATTCGCAACTATGGATTACCAACGTGCCTAGAGTGCCGTTAAGTCCCGATATGTACCTTTGTTGCGATTCATCATACGCTTACTTTAATTGATCCCTTGCAAGTATAGCCCCTTCTTCAAATGCCTCTTTTCAGTAAAGTTGGATCGTTCACGCTTTCTAACGAACCCCCTGCTGCCATTACATCAAGACTACTTATGGCTTTTGTATTTTCGGCATCGCACGTGGTAGTTTCTTTAATTTTTTTAAAAATGTGAGAACATGGACACGTGATAGCCTTGAATAATTTTTGTTGGCAATGATATGCTTAATAAACAAAGGCTGAGCATCGAAATTTTATCATATAAATAATCAACAAATGCTGATGATTCTTCTTGAAATGCCAGGAAGGCTTCAGATCCTTGATGTTTACTATTAGAGAGCAGCGTATAGGGATTAAAGGAATATGTCGTGTTGACAGATTAAAGGTAAATTAATCCACTTTCTCTATTTTAAAGCGCACCTAAATGCTTGTTCTTCCTGCCTTTTGTGTTGTTTTTGGAACACCTTGCATCCAGATACCATTCACGTGAATAAATTTCAACGATTAAATAATCGAACCAGCTACTTTGCGATTTCGCATATATACCACGCCGTAATCGCTGCGCTGCCTTAGTACGCTGGCAGTGCAGGTACGGCAACACGTGAGCGAAAGAGGGAGAGCCGTGTCTGCCGCTACCTCGACAGATGGAAAGCGCAGGTACCACAAATTATCCACGACACATGGCGTACGAGTACCTCGTCGATCCAGACAGTGTATCCTTGCGGACTTTGGAGAACCAGGTACTTTCCGGCGTACTGCGCGCTGAGGCCAGGAATGGCGTCGACGAGAGGTTGAGCGTCCTCTGGCAGCGGCTGGCCCAGGGGAAGGCTCACGCGTTCGCCGGCGGCCGCGCCGACAAGGTGCAGGGTTCGAGTGCAGTTTGCCGCGTCGGGACAGCCCGCGGAGTGTTGCAGTTCCACCGAGAACTTCTCCGATGGGTCGGGCTGGGCGCAGTCCTTGAGCAGAACGTAGCTGCAGGCGCCCGCGAAACGGAACAGGGTTCCGTCGAAGCTCTTGAACTGGAATCGACCCCACGTGCTGCACACTCCGGTGGACGGTGGAGGAAGCTCTGCAAGTGACCGTCGTCGCATAGTTCGGTTAGTTAACGGTAATTTGTAGGATAAATGGACAATTTCAGCAGACGTCGATGTCGATCGTTGTTCACACGGCCATCGAGTCATTTGTTGGATGAGTGAGCGAGAAGGCCAGTGAATTTGTGACTGAACATTTTACGAGACGGTTAAGTAAGCAAATGGTTTATAAGCTAGCGGGTGGAGAGTTAGTAAGCGACTTTCTTAATCAAAGGATGAGTGGTTTAGACAGCAAATTTATAAGCAACTCGGTGAAAGGAAAAGTCGTGGTGTTGTCCTGTTAAATTTGCTAGCTGATTTAGCTTGACCTGCATGACTCATACCAGGGTTTTGTGTAGTCAGTGCTTAAACATTGTGTAGGCAACGTTACATGAGCCCACTAAATTTCCTAAATGACGATATTTCACTCCAACGTATTGCTGTTCGCGTAATACTCTGTGATATAGGCGCAATGATATGTATGCATTACCTGTGACCGTAAGAGCCTGAACTAAGGACGTCATTTACTGAGCTTTCATGAAGTTCATTTAAGTGGCTTTGAAAATAGCACCAGTGAATTTTGTCAGGTTTTCAAGCAAGCTGTTTTTACTTGGACTTAATGGTCAACTTCAATATTTTATATTGCACAAAGCCTCTTGGGAATGTCATGAATTTTCTTGGTATAAATTCGTACTGAACGTAAATATTTTGAAAACAATCTCGAAAAAGAGCGCAATTGGGCCAGAAAAGTTCTACGATAAAATCTGAGTCTCTGCACGAACTTTTTAGCGGTACCGTGGGTACCGTATGAAAGTTCATACTTATAAGTTCATACTTATTTGACCCCTTTATGTGAAAGACAGTACTTACCATTTTCATCGGGAATCTGAAAAAGAAGACAAAAATAAAATTAGCGATAAACAAGTTAGTATTCATTGAAAAGTGACATTTATTGCGTAAGAAATAATGTCGCACTGGTATATAAAAACAATCGAAAAATTAGATGCATATTATCTATAATATCTTATAGATGACGTAGTACTACCATAAGGATGCTCGGTTTACGAATTATGCGTAAGGTCAGTGAAGTCACAGAAATGAGACACGTCACAAAAGCCTTTTCATGCCTGCATCGTCCATCATACCTGAGTTGATGCTCGCACACTTCATCGCGCTAGCGTCAACATCGGCGAGTTGGGCAAGTGCTTAATCACTTCTTCTGTTAAGCACTGTACTACGTTTCCACTGTACACAATGTCTTGTACACCTATGAACTACCTAAAGTTATCGGCCCCTTGATTGTGCAGTTGAAGCTCACACGCTCACTCGGTGCTTTCCTTGGTCATAGACTAGGCTACCCGAGTGCAAGTATTTCCCATAGTTATATCAGGATGCAACGGCAAGCATACAACCACGATGGACCTGTTGTAGAAACTCCTCCAGGTTCGCTTTAAAGCAGCTCGAGAGTAAGAAAAAAAAAAAAAGAAAGACTTCCAAGCACAAGTACTTCGAACGATCATGCATCTTTATCTCGACTGGATAACACATATCTGGAAATTCACGCCACTCTCAGTGAGAAAGAAAGAAGTAAAAAGGAAAGGCAGGGAGGTTAACCTACATATCTCGCGCGCTTGCTACCCTCGGGTCGGGTAATAGGGGTTGCAGAGAGAGGTACGTTGCCATCCGCAGGTTTTATTTCAAGATAATATCTCTTGTAATCCCAATGGCGACAATTTGTCAGCTCTTCCTTAATATACATCTATTAACTCAAAGGATCGATTTGCTTAATGTAATAATTTCCTGCTAATTAGTGTGACTAATACTTATGAACGCTCACCGCGCCTGGCAACCTACATTTGTGCAATTGATCTTCTCGAAAACCCTGTGTCGGAATCACTTCTTAAGATCTTATGGGAAGCGCGTATAGCATTTATGTCTACTTGTTACAAAGGACAAACCTCTGCAGGTGGCAGGTCGGCACCGCTGTGTGTTAGCGATCCACTGGTCACATTCTCTTTGGAGGTCGCCTCTGTAACGTGTTCGCTGAGATCCAACGGCTGTTGACCACCGTGGCCATACCCCTCTGTGACTGTCTTCTGGCCCTCGTGGAAGCCACCGTGCGACGTCACGTTCGTACGGGAAGAACCTTGATAGTCCGCGGTTCGTCCCATACGCGGGCAAAAAAAAAAAAAAAAAAAAAGAAAGAAAGAAAAAAGAAAAGTAAGCGATGATGACCATGATGGCCGAACGCATTTTTTTCTTTTGCTGTTTTAGGAGACTGGGCATCCTTCATCTTTTATTTTAATTACGCCAGTTGCAACTCCATACGCCGTGTTTATTCGTTATTGATTTGTTACCATTGCAAGCTGTTGCAAACAATGACGAAGGCTACGCTAAAAGGCGCAGTGGCGGTGCCCTTGGCTCCTGTATAACATGTATAACATCCGTGAAGCCGTTGGATATTACAAAACATGCCTTCATAAAACATTACAGAAAATTAATTACACATGCAACAAGTAGCTATGACGCCGTCAAGTGAAGAGATTTAATAAACTGCACAGCAATGTATTAAACACTCTCAACAACACATATGAATTTCCGCTTAATTCGCATTGGGATGACTAGGAAAACGTACGGATAAGTCAAAACAAACCGCGCCAGGGTTATGTGTGCAGGATTTGTCTCAAGGGAACATCTAATACTAGCAATGCAAGCTCGGCATTCACAGTGACGTATCTATGTATCATCGGGAGTGTGCTGCATAAGTGTGATATGTCATTTGCATCACGCCTTTGTCGCGTAAGTAGCTAGGCATGAGCCCGCAGTTTCGTTCTACCATGTAGTGACTAAAAAAGGCGCACACTACATCTACGAGAAATCGCAAGGCTAATTAGAATAGTAATTTAGGTAGTTGCCTTAATTATTGTTTGTGTCACATGTTTCAGGCCACAGGTATTCACTGTATCAGTGGAGCTAAGCACTATTAGAGGCAGTGAGCAGTTTGCAGGAACGCAGGATGAATGAAGAAGGGGTTTAATGAATGAGCAGGGCTTATATAAACAAAGGATAGGCGCCGCTTAAATGGCTTTCTCTCAGAAGACCAAACAAGCCTTCCTGCTTCAGTCGACGTTATGGAAGTTCAGTACTTTTCAGATTCAGTAAATTTATGCCAGATATCTTTTGTGAACCATCCTTGTACTCTGGGCGACATGCGGCAGAAGAATCGCTTTTCAGTTATATAGAAAGGAAGGTTGCCGTGGTTAATATCTACTGGCTTCTAATTTTGTAAAGATTTATTACAGCAGTTTTGGTAACATTTGCTAAAGGTGGTATCGACCGCATCTAAAGGTGCCGACGTACTGTATCATAAGCTTGAAAAATTTTGTGAACTTATCTGGTTCAGAATTATCAAAAGAGAGTCAGTCTGTTTAGCCTCCGTGAAACGGTTAAGCAGCTTCACTTTGATAGCTCGACTAGGCCATATAACACGCGCTAAATTAGCTAGTTATTTTCTCGTTGTATTCAAACCATTACTTGCACGCACGTAACAGCTCGCACAAGGTATATGCGAGGGCGAATGACTGGTTATGCCATGCGCAGAAATATACGTCACAGAGCGTAACTTATCACGGAGCTAACTACTCGACATGCCTTTATTCTTAGTTCCTTTAAACATATTAATTTTTATGTTCATTGCTACAATGCATATGTATAGCGAGAGCTTCGGGGACTTTAGAATGTGCATACGTTTACGTATCCATTTTCCGAAATCACTAAAGTTATCGCTGTAAGTATTTGTAACCAAATGTTTCCACCCAAATATTCGGCGAGAGCGTGCAAAGCGTTTTCCTTTTTTTTTTTCTGTGTAATGAAGGAAGTTGCTGTTCAACTAACCTGATACAGAAATTACCACCCTGCAGCTCACCTCACCATTGGCAAGATGGCCTAGCGGATATAACTGCCTTACTTCGATTTCACCCGTAAAACTAGCTCGTTATTAAACAGAATGCAATAATTACCTATGTCACTTCCACATTACATCTCTACAGTAATGCCGGACGATACTAACTGGCACGTTGTGGTAATTTGTTGCACTGCTTGCGGGTGCTTATACATCTTCCTGACATTAAACAGCAAGATTAAATGTAACTCATACACACACAAAAAAAAAGGCACAGTAATACTGGAAAGCTGAAACTGAAACACATGAATATGTGCACAGTGCTGGAAATTTGAATTACCGCCACTATAACGCTCGTTGTCGAATGATCTTACCGACTTTTTTTCTTTAACTGCCTCCATTGGTGTATTTTTGTGCACCCTATGTAGGAGAACGATAAGAAGGAAGAGAGCGGTAGAGTCTTATGAAACAGAGATGAGATGAAATTTTAACTTCAAGAAAGTTGGACAGCTTGTAGGCAAAAGTAAAACTCATGACTGTTTGTAATATGTTTGTACGTTTTCTTTATTTTTGGTTCTAAAAAAAAAACATTGGATCTAAACTTAGAAGCGCGTGTAAACGCCTCTGCGAATGAGCACATACTTTTCTAATCTAAACAAGGAACGAAGAAGCAACTTATTTCCAGCTGTCCCAAATTCTCCTTCTCGCGCAACTAAATAACATGTATGACAGCACGCAGTTCGGAAAGATCGGCCTTCAAAAAAATATCGTTGTTTTTCCTCCCCTGAGTAAAAATATTCGAGCAGATTAAAAATCGCCACATAGGAAGGAAAAAAGAAAAAAGTTCCATAGGATTAAGATTTCGTTCGACGTAAAACTTCAGAGGAAGCGCTGTCCAAACAAGTCCGGAAATTATGTTTGCTCAAGAAGTGAGGCCTAAAAGCCGCCTGCTCATGCGTCACGCGGCTGCTGGTTCGCAAGATCCCCGTTGTTTTAAAATGAAAAACTTGCAGGCGTAGATATTCCTTGACAGCTATGACGCGAATTACGCATAAAGTTTGAAATATGCGACGGAATCTGTTTATTTCAATGCCCTTGCCACCAGCAGTTCTTGGCATTTCAGAGAATGGGCACACCGGCTATTCATGAAAAATAAGTTCACAGTGCGCTAGCAGACTAACACAACCACTGAGATAACTTCATCCGTGCCTGTACTGAACTTGAAAAAAGCGTCATGTGAGGTAACTATATTGTAACTTCTGTAGCCTATAACTCCTGCTCTCTTTTCTTGCCCTGAAGACTTACCGCGCACACATGTTGGAACGGACGGCGGGTCCCAGACACCCTGCACGCTGCACCGGTAGACTGACGCCACTCCAGGTGTTTGGAATTCGAATCCCGCGGGACACGACACTTCGCAGACGGTCTCGGCGTGCGTGTGGTTGCAGTGCCACGACGATCCACCAGCGCTGAGCGTGTGACCGTCGCACAAGCTGATGGCTGCGAACAGCAAGTAAGCCGATAAGCGTGTAAGCCGATTGTTAGCGGAAGGCTACCCTTCTCCGGTCGTAAATATGTTTGACGAGATGCTTATTCACAAGCAAAAAGCTGGGATAAAATTGGTTACACTTGCTCGGGAACGTTCAAAGATCAAGCCGAAATTTGTGCCACATATACGTAGGTTTCGTCACAACCTAAAGAAAACGTGCCGACCAGGCTTGAAACGTCACGCGTTCTGTGTTGGCAATGACAGAAAGCCGGGATGCCAGAAAAAAGAAAGAAGAAAACTCCGCCCATCTCCACGAAGTGAACCATGATGAGTGGGCGAAGCTGGGGATCGTTTGTGTTACCGTAACTCACCCGTGACATTTCCCACTCATGCATGTAAATGAGTGACAACGCGTGTGTATATTTACACACGCCTTGTCATTTATGCTGCTGGCCTCTATGAGATTCCCGCGCTTCCCACGTCGTAGATCGTGCCGAGTTCCGGATAAATTTAGTTAACGAGCACTTTGCGAATCGTTATGGTTCAACTAAGCTATAGTGAACTAGTGAAAATCTCCCACCGGCACTGCATTGTAGGTCAATATCCAGTGCCTATATATATGGGCTGTCCGGTGAAGGGTTCATGACTGCCGCTGTTGAAGAGAGAGAGATCGGCGTGCCGGGAGGCACGCGCCTAGAGCGAGAGCGAGCGTGGCTACGGCACAAAACAAGACAAGCCACGACCCTAAGGAGCTTCGCCCCTCAAAGGAAAACAAAAACGCGAGATGACTTTTTTTAAAGCGTCCTGTGGGGGTGCTTTGCACTATTCCACTAGCCTGCATAAAAGTGCGCGAACAATTCTCGATGAATGAAAGAAACACGCGTGCGTCCGCGTCCACACTTGGTGTTCTATCGGCGATCGGCGTAATATTGATTCATGAGAGCCCAAATTATCAATCATTTTTAGCGATCTGTTCATCGATTGAAGCCTCCATCTTCCCCTGAGCTTCTCATATAGTTTAGATTTTAGACAGACAAACAGACAGACCAAAATTTCTGCGTTCAAGTATCCCAAGAAACACTATCGCCTTTAAAACTCACTGAATTAAGGCAGTGGCGACACATTGTTACTCTGCTCTGGATATTGCGAATCAGCCTTGCCTGTCACAGGCAGCGAAGCATGAAGCATACTCACGGTACTGGCAATGGTCCCCCCTGTACTGGTTGGAGCAGACGCAGCGGTTGTTGCCGTAGCAGCGGCCTCCGTGGAGGCATCGAGGGCGACAGACTCCTGCGTGTCACACAGATAGCGTGGGTTCAGTTTGTGTATGTAGACGCCAATTATTTGCTCTCGATTTATTTCAACATACGCGAAGGCAGGGCATAATGGCACACAATAACTAGAGTGTTTGGGAAAAGTTATTAAAAACGAGAAACGCCTCAGATCTCTGTTTTCAGTAGAGAACGTGCGCTATCTAGCCCATATTTGTACCCATGATAAACGTAATCGTCTTTTTCGCCATTAAGTGTTGTTCTGCTTAAAAATGACCGAGTTTGAAACGCTGTGCTTAATTCAATTGACAACGGGTGCGAGTGCGGGTAAACAACGTTTTCCGATGCATTTTTTTCTTGCACCACGTTGTCATAATATAATTATTTTAATTCTTCATTCATTCATAATCATCATCGTCATCGTCGTGCCTACGCCCGCTGCAGGGCAAAGGAAAAAGGAAGAGTCATTAAATTCTTTTTTAACAGCCGCTCGCACGAGTTCAAGTAGGTCATACGTGAAAAAAGCAAAATTGGGCAGACTTGCCGTGGTATATGACTACGCCTAAGCAATCATGTTATCCGTGCCACATTACCTTCGCAGTCAGGGAACCTCTGAAGTGGCGTCCACTGGCGCGTCGTCACATCACAGTTAAGCGTCATGTGCCGTCTCCCGTCGGGAAACTGGAACCCAGTCATGCAGTTCGCTGTGCACCGCCTGTGGAAGCCATGAGTACGGAAAGTAATTTCAATTATCCTAAGAATACGACGAATTTTCCCCCCTTATACGCCAGATCACAATTTCATTTTTTTGTTGAGACTGGCATCTGATAACGTCTGTTACTCGTTCACCGTTATTCGTGCATTACTTAGGTGTAGGTATACAGTCGTTGACGGTCTTCGCCAAGAGGAGCAGCACAGGGCACATGTCCATTGTGTTGCGAGGTCGGCCGTCTAAATATTCAAAATAGGGAAAGTAGAAAGTGGTTAACTCTGTCGAATAAATGTGCTAAGTTGTGATGGACACCAAGAGCGCTGTTTTTGCGAACTTCTTACTTTTTTCGACCGCCTGGTCACGTGGCGCCTGTGAGACGCTTTCAACAACCGCAGACAACTTAATTATACATCGTCTTTCATGGACACATTGTTATCGTAAGGTATTAACTCGCAGCCCTATCTTGTATATTGGCCTGACGCTGCTTATGGAGCACCGAAACGCAGACGTGATAAGTACTATTAGTAATGTAATCTTATACAAAAATCAGCTTTGCCACATCATAGTGATATATTATTGCGATTACATGCGATGTTTTATAGCTCATACTGTCGTGGAGGTTTCTACGACAATGTATCTATTCAGACGGCGTGGTGCGATCTTTGCCTTTCTGAGAAAGATCACGCAATAAAGGATAGTTTTGCCACGTTGTAGCGTTGCAACTCGCAACGTATAGAGCCGCCACGCACTTGTTATGAGTTCCGATGTTCTATAACTTGTGATGGCATACAAACCGGCAACAGCACTCAATTTCGCCTTGTGAGCAGCTTCCTTGTGAGACAAGCAAACACAATATCGAAAGATGAATGTATCTGGTCAACATGCTCTGCTTTTGCCGCGACCTCTGTCGCTGTTTCTGTTGTAGATAAAAGCGGGGCTGAAAGCAGTAGAAGAAGGAAGCGGCTTCTCCTTGTCGCCAGTGCAAAAAGGAGGAAGTCGCGCCGGTGTGAACGATCGCGTGCGCCCTTTTTGTGCGGAAATAACGCCGAGCGACACTTCAGTGCTTCTCTGAGACAAGATGGATGGATTGAAACAACGTCATTTATAATCCGGCAAGTTTTAGTGACCAGGGCTCAAATCTTTTATGAGGAGACTTTGCATCTACCGGTAGCCATTCGCACACGCATTAAACGGTACGTGAACCAGAACATTTGTAAGGAACAAACCGGGTTTTCCTTCGTGTTCGGGGATGTGTTGTTATATAACAGCGGTACACTTGGATTACTTGCATTTACATTGATGTAACAAAAAAACGAGTGCCTCTGGTGTCGCTATTCTTCTCGATGTCATTACTGCGACGATTTTAATGATGTCATAGTGACAATCCGTTTAGGCTACTTTATTCGCGGCCTGAATACACTTAAATTTGTATAAGTGTGGTTCGTCATGTAACACCAAATACGAGTAGTTATTAACCACTACGGCGTTCTTATTCTACAATGCTACGTAGCAATTCTGCTTTAAAAAAAAAACCTATCTTTCTCTATTTTACGCTGCATGTTCTTTGGGGCTATGGCGACCTCCAAACGTCTGCTAAGCTTTAGCACATATACAAGTTGCAATTAAAGCGCGGTTGAAAGCCTCAATTGAGGCTTATGTACGAATCCATTACGAACGTAAGTCGTCCAAACTTACATGCTGTTCCGCTTCCTTTGGCAAGATGTGGACGCAGCATTTGGGTTGGGGGGAACGTCGCAGAGGGTGCTAGCTATGAAGAAAGAATGTACAAACACGACCTCATCAGAAGTGGATTTTCTTTCTCTCTTTTCTTTTCTTTTGCTTCCCTATAGGTGGTTTCGCGAAATTCAAATTTATTTGTGTAGTTGTTGCTGAGCTGCTGGTTAATTTAGAGAGAAAACATGCCACAGAATCGAATGTCCTGATAGTCTTACAGAGAGCGAGAGAGAATCACGAGATCGCAATATCTGTAATGGTGCTAGGCTATGTAGGAGGGATAAAAACGAGTGTAAATGAAGAGAAGAACAGCGCAGAGTAGAAAACCTAAATTACTTCACTACACAAGCAGAGCGCCAAAAACTCGGGTGTTTGTAGCCGTTCACCCAAGCATTTATCGGAGGCCAAGCCCTTACACTCTGCATTGATAACAGGGTAGGCGAGTTTGGTTTTCTGGGCCCGACATTCTGGAGTGTCCTCATACCCAGGGATGCTAGCATGGCATTCATTCTGTGCAGCACTGTACTTACAGGCAAAACTGCGAGGCCAGCTCATACGCTTTTGCTCCGAAAGGATACTTCGCAAGATTAATAAAAATCTCCTTGTCGTAGGGCTGCACCCGAAACCTGACCTGAGCAATCCTGCTGCAATCGCGCTAAAGAGGAGGCTAGAAGATGAAATGGCCGGTGCTGTAATTACCTTCTACACAAAAGTATCTGCAAATGCAGCGAAACTTATATGAGCGCTATAGTAACGTTTAATACAAAGGACGAACATTATGAAGCTTCTTCTATTAATGCGGCGCAGGCTTGCGCAGATATAACGACAGAACGAACGACGCAGAGCACAGGAGGACGAAATGGGTCCTCGTTTGTCCAGAATCGTGCCTTTTGTCGTCAAGTAATCAGCCGAGTTGCCCAGCAACAAGTTTTCTTAAACTGCAGAGACAGCTGATCCATTTCTCGACTAGTGACAGCACATTGGGCGGAGTTGTTGGGGCGTAGTGAAATTATGTTCTGTCGAAGGGACAGATGGTATCAACAGAAAGGTAGCTGCAATCGAATAACTTATTTGGGATACGACGCTACTTATGAACAGTTGTTTGACTATGGTCACACCACGTAGCGCGAGACTTGACTGAAAACACTAGTCGTCAGCCCATTCCACACTGAAGTGGTTAAGGGAACACTGATGGCAAATATACTGTAAGTTAAGCAAGATTGAAAGATTTGGTTTGTGCAACAACTAGTTTACAATTGAGGATTGCAGTCTCTAACTCACGTAAAAAATCAATCTAACGAAACTCCATATTTTTTTAGTGTCCCTTTATGTATAACGCGACGTCGTGTTTTCGATACGTAATCCAACAAATATTCCTTGCTTAATTGAAATTAATACCATGTATTTAGGAATTAATAAAATATTAAGCATTGAAAGCGACTCGCGATCTGTTCTCCCAAAGTTCGCATTGCTAAATTTACTTCAACGTGTTAAAGTGCATTTCTGACATCGCACGAATTTCAGTGAACTTGACGGCTGCGAACAGCGCCAGTTATAAACACATTCGCAATTAAAGCTGCACCGAAGGTTTTGAACAGTCACTTTATTTTTAGTTTACACAGTTATCCATAAGTGTATTGCTCCAGTATATTATACTCATGTGCTACATAGCATATACTACTTATCATTTCCCCCATCCACAGGGTGTAGGACGTACTGAAAGGTGTACTAGCTTGGGCTACCTTCCTGTACACGCCATCTTTACGAAGTTTGTGCAAGATTTCAAAGTACTTTGAAGCTATTTATTGAACGTGTTCCCTGCTAGTTTGTGGCGAACAAAAATCAGCTCAATTTGCAAAGATCTCGTAGCTAGGGCGAAAGTATGTTACGTTCTGCACATCTATATTCCGCATGTCAACTATCTTACAAGCTGGAGGTTAAAGAATGGGGACCTTACAGTTGCGAGACATCTCCATTCTCTCCATGACGGGACTTTTGATGCCGCCAGTGCCGTAGTTGTGGGACAGTTCAATCCTCTCCCTAATTGGGCTCTTGAAACCTCCGGAACCATAATTTTTCGTTTTGATGCTGAAAAAGAAAACAAAAGAACCACTTCTTAGCAAAAAAATGTTTCTGTTAGGTTTTCATTTTATTTTGCTTCTCGTGTTTTAGGGTAAACCAATGAAAAAATATTAGAGTTCTCAGGATGTACCTATGCGGCGTAACTGTCATGCGATTACATTCGATTAAGAGTGTTCGCACAAGATGTTTACAAGAATCATTTCAGAGAACATCATTATTTAAATTTTTATGTGTTTAATTATTCAACCTTATTAGCATGGGCATTATTTACATGGGTTATTTACATTTATTTTTTAGTTCTTTGTTTATGTTTCGTGTTTGTTTTAATGGAAGAGGTATGAGCTCCCAGTGTACGTTGAGAAGGTTCCCACTCCCTTTTTGGGGATTCTATTACTTCATCATAGTTATGTATATGAGAACGAAAGTAGCTAGGACAAAATGTTACAGCAGCTAAACAGACAAAAAGATTGCCATTCTGTGCTGTCGAGGCATGCTACGTGCCGCAAGAGGTTGTTAAGTGCGGAAATCCGTTGGTCGCATGGGTAATAGGCAAGCACGTCCTTACGCTGGCCGCTTTCTTTATATTTTTCGCTTTATTTTAGAGATAAGCCACGCAAATGTTGATTGATGAAACCTTCGAGATGTGAAAGTAGACACTGTAATCCACGGACACCCTCTTAAGGGGAAGCAACACCGCAGTCCTCTGACTGTAGATTTATTCTCTCTATATGGGCTGCCCCGCCACGGTGGTCTAGTGGCTAAGGTACTCGGCTGCAGATCCAAGGGTCGCGGGATCGAATCCCGGCCGCGGCGGCTGCATTTCGTTGGAGGCGAAATGTTGAAGCCCGTGTGCTGTGCGATGTCAGTGCACGTTAAAGAACCCCAGGTGGTCGAAATTTCCGGAGACCTCCACTATGGCGTCTCTCATAATCAGAGCTGGTTTTGGGACGTACGTTAAACCCCCCAAATCAATCAATCTCTATATAGGCTCTCAAAAGAAAATGCTTGAAAACTTCGTCGAGAACCTGTTCTTCAAGAGAAAGAAGCATTTCGTGCATGAGACATAAGTTAGGCGTGGCTGGTTGCGAGGCCCAGAAGCTGGCAAATGCGTAAGTGCACATGTACGCAAGCGTCATTTAAGCGGTGACAAGCAGCTTCTGGCTCCCTAAAAAGCGAACTTAGGAACCCGAATAAAATGTATAAAATATGGGGCTCACACTGTGTTGGTGTATATGATATATTTATTTATTTATCTATACAATACTGCAGACAAAAGTCCAAGCAGGTTGAGCAATATACATATGATACAGAGATAAATAACAGATGAATCAAAGTTGAAACACGTTTTTACACACTTACGTTTGTAGAGGACTACTGTAAGAACACTTGAAAAACTTGGTCATGATAAAACTAAAAAGGCGTTATGACAGAACGACAGTATTTACACAAATGGAAAGGTGTACAGGACAGAGACAGCGTCCGGACAGAGATGGATGGTACTATACTTTAGGTCCCCGATCAGACATTTAGTTTAGGTTTATGGGCACGCATCCAATTACTCCGGGAAGTTGTTATTATCCGCTAGGCATTTATTGGAGCATATTTATTGTCATTGTATAGCTGCATGGTGTAATTGGATAATAAATATTGTGTTTGTGTAGTTTACCGATATATTTAAATATTAATAAAGCTGTCGATGTCGCTACAAAGGGTGCCCTATAGATGTGTCTGTAGCACCCACGCGTAGTCGTGATCATGCATTGTAAGAGTATTATACGATGAAGTTGACACGCCAAGCCCTGCTTCTGCTGTCGATGTTTAATTCCTGCGCCAAAACCTGGCACATGTTCTTTTCTTAAGGGTCACACTTTTATTTACTGAATGGTGTTTCTTTTCTTTTCCGTTATCGCAATGTCAATCAACTGTTATGAATAAATAAAAAAAAACGCTTATCTGGTGTACATCTTCCAATCAATTTTATGGGACTGCTTGAGACGGGGCACTCTTGTTTGAAGAACGAAGCTTGTTACATTGTGAACAGTGCATTTCCGAAAATTGGCGAGTACTAACTTACTTATATTGAGTGACATGAGGCGTGTGTCCATTTGCTTTTCTAACTTTTTGAGGACGACACGCTTGTGCGAACGTCTGTAACAGTGTACCATTGAAATGCCCTACGCGTCAGCGCATTATCTGTCACCTTTATTTTTTTCCTCATATCTCTTTCACCTTTCCATTCCTTTTTCCCACGTTCTCCAGTGCAGGATACTCAACCGGACGCTCTCCCGTTAACCTTCCTGCCTTTCCTTCTTACCTTCTGTATGTGTGCCCGTTCACTTTTTATTGATTTCTTGGCTTAACGTCCTAAAACCACGCTATGATTATGAGAGACGCCGTAGTGGAGGTCTCCGGAAATTTCTACCACCTGTCGTTGTTTGACGTGCACTCGCTCAGGATAGGGTGGATTGGAAATCGTTGGGAGAGGCCTTCGTCCTGCAGTGGACCTAAACAGGCTGATGATGACGATACCGCACAGCACACGGGCCTCAACTTTCCGCCTCCATCGAAATGCAGCCGCCGCGGCCGGGATTCGATCCCGCGGCCCTCGGATCAGAAGCCCAGTACCATAACTACTAGACCACCGTGGCTGGGCTGCCCGTTCGCTTTTCATGGGCATAAAGAAGAAAGGAAATGAGAAAATGGCTCGCGTGAACCCGCACGTCCATTCGAATAACAGGTAGCGCTACTTTAGCTGAGCATGCGCAGATAAGTTTGGGCATATACCGCTTTTTTCGCCAGAGCACGTACTTTCAGTTATGTCAGGCGTTCGCGCTATCTGGTACTCGTTTGCCCATATCTACAAGTCTTACCTTCTGCCATGACGAAGCCCGAACAGCTGAAATTTCTGTTGTTATGATTTATAAGTGCAAACTGTAACGCTTACATGCTGTCAACACCTTCTAAGTATCATCTGCAACTTGCGTTTCTCTTAACTCGTGAAGCTCGTTCCATCACTTCTTTGTGACACCTGCTTACCCGACAGCTGAATCACTTGCATCGGCACAGAATTCGATAGGGCCTTCTCACTGATATACCTCTGCCCTGTACGCCTACTACCAAGACAGGAGTTCTTGCAGCTACTGCAAGGCCGAATATCTGTTTAAGCCTAGATTTTGGACAAGAGCTTATGATTTAGTACGCAGCTGGGCGCATGAATACTGCACCAGAAAATGTGCTGGGCCACGTCTGCGACAATTGTATATTTGCACACAGGCGGTTTTGAATTTCGCCTCCGTTTCACTGAAATAGGGACGCGTGTCCGGCAATCGGACCATCATCCTCCGGACATGATAAAAGCGCTACGGCCGAAACGAGTCGAACCCGCGACCACGCCGTCATCTGTTAGGCATTGTTTAGAGTTCTTCGGATTCTCATTAAAAAAAAATTCGTTCGAACTGAAAAGTGTCTTGGTTATCACAAAGGCATGGCGTGAAAACCCAATGACACAGCCCCTCCAGTAGCACGGTATCCGAGCTTACCCGTATGAGGCTTCCGCTACGTGCACGCCAATGCCGCAGACCAGGACGACGGCCAAGCAGACGGACGGCCGACGCATGGTCACCATACTTCGGGCGGCTCGTACCGCCGTTCTCTCAAAGACCACGGCGGCGAGGCTCGAAGGCTAAGAGAGCGACAGCCTCCCCGAACCAAGTCGGGTCTCTTGAATGCTGCAAGGTCGGGGTCAGCGCCGGCTTTCTTCAACCCCGTGCCCGTTCCTTCCCCCTCTGGGCAGACGTAATCGGCCGCGCTCATCAATTACAAATCCTTCTCTCCTTGCCCTTTAGCCCCTCCTCTCTAAGCCGTTTTTTCCGTTCTGCTTGTTCTAGTATAGGATTCGGTGGGTCTCTTCTACCACGTGTCGACAACGTTTTTCACCCGGCGACAGCAGCCGCGGCTGACTGCCTGGCATATCTGGCGTTCTTCACGCGTTTCCTGCGGTAACGGGTAATGAGCATCGGCGGCGACTTCCTCGGGGCGGATGCGGCACGCTCTCCTACACGGCGGTCGTATCAAAACCTTGACGCCGTACGCCGTGCTTTCTACACAACGTCTAGATCGCTGCCGGAAAGCGAGCAACAGGAGCTTCGAAGGGTTGTCGCAATTTTTTTACTTTGGTTTCTATATTGTCATTCTGAGAACTGCCTCATGGCGTGGCATAGATTTGATCAAAATGAGCTCCGGGACGCAGCTCGCGACTGCATGTTTCCCAACTCGCTGTATGCAGGCGGTGCTGCGCGTTTGGCGGCAAGAGATACCGGCGCTCATTGCTCGTTTATGCAGATTTGGTTGTGGCCTTGACCGCGCGGGTGTTGACTGGTGAATGCGAAACTAGCGCAGAGACTAAGCGAAATTCGCAAGTGTATAAACACGTTCGCTGTGGAGGACTGTATTCCACTTTTCTGATCACATCATATCACAATTATTTTTCTGAATCTTACCCTGGCTACGATCGACCAAAACCACAGTTTGGTTGTGTTTCTTATATGTGTTTTAATAACGGGCCATTTCAATGCTGATTTTACACTCAAGGACTTTCGGACATCCTTGTAGCACATGAGTCTGTATCTTTATTCGAGACATACATACGAAAATTTATGGCTGAGAAGAAGATAAAAAGCTGCTCAATCACGGCTTGGTGATGCTTGCACCTTTACCTTAACTGGGACGCAAATTTTAAAGCGGTGTAGTGAATATATAAGACTGCGCTTGTTCCTTGCATTCCTAATTCGTCGGTGGTGTGACTGGTAGAGCTTCCAGCTTCTATCGTCGCATCCCTGATGGCTATGCGTTTGGAACCCGGCGGGCAGCACTTTTTCGTTGTGAAATATGTGGTCATTTTCCTGACATCCTCTTCCGTGATGGAAGTACGTCAGTGACACCGGCATTGAACACTTTCGTGTTAAAGGATATTTTACTTTGGGTGAAATATGGGAAACCTCGAGTGTAAGCAGATATGTAGTTGAGGCATGTCTTTTACTGAAGAACTATTTGTCCAGAGTTCTTTTCACATGTGAGGTGCTTCAGGCGCTTCGGGGCGTCTTCTTCATGCACGAAAATCGTTGGCGCAGAAGTTTCGGCACCACGTGACGCAGCAGGGGAACGGCATGGCGCAGTCGAAGTTCGTCCGGCACGGTGGCGCCGACCAGGTGAGGCGCACGCACTGCCACACGGGCATCTTCTCCGGACAAGTGGCAGATGCTGGTACGAGAGAAAGGCTTCTGTTACTTGCGACAAAATCGTGCAATAATATTGAAAATAAAAATGAAAGTCCTATACGCTTATTCAGCTGCGTTTAAAGCATGCGATCCATACAGTCCAGCAACAAGTTTGTCTTAACGAAGCTTTTCAACTGCGCTTTAATTAGGCACCCACACTTACACCTCGACGGTATAACAAAAGTTGGTGACAGATTAACGAGTGTTAGTGAATTCGTTCTTCGAAAGGAGAAAAGAAACAGCACAGTTGGAACAAAGGCAACAGCAAGAACAAGAATAGGACAAGTACTGTTTTGTGTTGTCCTTGTACCTGTTGGCCTCGTTTCAGTCGAGCTTCTTTTTTTTTTTCGTTCTGAAATTCGTGCACCCAGACAGTGTGTGCATGGCTCTCGATGAACATTTCTACGGCGTTATGCGTCACAAGTCTGAGCGCCTCTTTTCCGCTTCGTGAAAAGTTTTCCTTTGCAGTCTAGGATGGCCAATCTGGTTCAGCTTGCTAAAACTCCTCTGCTTTTCCTCGTAGCTTTGTCTTCCCCGCTACGCATAGAGAGACGTTGTTTGGCACTCGTGAAAGTTAACTGAACAGCGAAACGGTAGCAACTATATGCTGTGAAAATGTAACATTGTGAACAAGCATAATTTATGATTACCTTACTTCTCCAGCATATCCCCTTCGGTTACCGAGTGCGCATTTTTATACGCAAATCATTTTTGCAGGTTTAGCCGACTAGTGCAGCTTTTAGCCCTGTTATCCACCAAATTTGTTTTGAAGATGAATAACTTGAATTTTTAATTAGAGGCAAAGAAACAGTAAAATGCACGATCTCTGGAGGAAATGACCCTTCTTCATACTGACTGTCTCTTCATTTTGCTTCAGTGTGCTACGAATTCTTGGCTTTGACCCTTTAACTGAAGCCAGCGCCATATTCGACGAGTCGTTCGACATGGCACTCCCTGGGAGCAATTTTGAGAATGCGATTTTCTTTTAGGGGGGGGAGGGAGCTTGGAAACGATGCAACCAATGACAAATTGGTTGCACCTCTATCCAACGTCGCATCTTATTCTTTTTATGAAGAAATATAACATGGCTGACCTCAGGCCAATTCTAACAGAAGCTCAGGGGGAAATAGAAATCTGAATCAATGAATAGATCGTTCGAAACGATGAAGAACAGCGAACGTCGCTGGAGTCAACGTTTCGACAAATGGACTTGTGTTCGTCAGGGAAGGTAAGTTAGGACAGCGCTGCCCTGATGAACACAAATGCACTTGTCGAAACGTCGGCTCTGGTGGCATTCCCTGTTCTTCATCAATTTCAACTACCTCCTCATCTGCTCAGGTCATGTATATTATTAATTAAACTCTAATTATGACTAGTCATTAGGAAATGCACGAATCAACATATTAGCGCATTCTCTTTCCAGCAATGAAACATCGAGTGCCATAGAATCAAGTTACGCGAGTCTGACACATTTATAGGCGGCCCGTCATAATTATAGTGACTGAATGTGGATATGGCAAAGCTAACCAAAATCATACATCATGAGTAAATAGTGACCGACGATAGTAATCACCTATCTGACATTAGCCGACTTTTCAAATCATTAGCCAAGGGGAGTCTTGTTCATAGCCACAGCATCTTATCTTTACAAGCGTCAATTGCTACTGATAATGTGCGAGTTCATGCGGTAACTCGTGTGCCAGTAATATTCAAATAAATACAGCATATGGACACCCATTAGTACTCTGCACATCTCTAGAATTGGCCAGCTTATTGTAACGCGTAATCAGTCACGTTACAGACGTACGGGTAGTTGAGAAACGATGTTTGCGCGCTACAATGCAAACGGCTGCCGCGCGCGAAATTTCATCAGCGTCGTTACAAGTCAGCGCCAGTCTTCTAGAAGACGCGGGGAAGACAAATTGCCTCATTCCTGGCGACTTATTCTCTTATCGAAACATGTCAATGGACGTCTGTGGCCCTCGCAGAACGGAAGCAGTGGCAATGCACGGACCATGCGGCTCTTGTCAGCGCCAGCAGCGGGATTTCCGTGCTGAAGAAATTTGCCTTTACTGCGTTCAATGTCGAAGCGATTGCAGCAATAGTTGGTGTAACAGTGAGTTCAGTAAAACGGCATGCAGGAGGCGCGACGTGGCGTTCTCTACGATATGTTACGACTATTCAGTGGGTGCTTAGACATTAGAAATCTGTTCAATCTTTGTTGTAAAAACTTCTAATCTTCTTAAGTGCGACATTTAGTACATGATTTGACCGTCGGACTGCACGAGAAATCGCACCACGCACCTTCATCTGTTCGGGAGTTGCACCGTTTTGTGTCGAAATAAACGCAAAGAACGATAAGAAATCGGTATAAGCATGTTAACGTGACGAACAGTAGCTTTTATGGCTATATAATACCAGTCCTGCGCTTTGCTGCTGAGACTAGCTTTTCTCAATTGTTTCCGGCGTCGATACTGTTTTCTCATAACTTATGCACCAATGATTTGGCACAGCGAGCATAATAATGTCACAATTCCTAGCGACAGCTACTGACATCCGTTGGTGTGCTACACAACCACACGAATGCAGCACGCTGTGGGTATGACTACATCCGCGCACAACGCCTCTGCCGCTCTGTGAAGGTTACGCGAGTGCTTCTCATGCGGCGTCTGCTGCTAGTAGCTATATTAATAGCTATTCAACAAAATTCATCGATTATTGAAACAGCGTTACTTGATAAGGGTGTGTTGTCAATGCGGTAAAGGGAGTGAACAAGTAAAAAATTGGGTTGAATATTTCAGAGAAGTGAATAAAATAGCAGTTCGGTATAGCCTGAAACTTCATTTTCGTATAGGTTACATGGCACTGTGTCAGAGTACCAATTCTAGTAATGATTCTAGTCTACCTGCTGCAGTGGTTAAGTGAGAATCCTCGATCGGTGTAACGAATGTGGGAGATAACCTGTGTGACGTAGCGGCTTCCTATAGTCGACTTCATCCTCGGCCAGTGAAGCTCGCACGCACAGCAGAAGCAGGAGGAGCAGCACAGGTTGCCAGCATTGCGGCCCATCACAGCTGCGGATGTAATTGAGACAAATAATTAATAATTAATTATTCAAATTAATTAGTTGATTATTCAGTGAAATAATAAAAGCACCATGCTAGCTAGCTCTACAGTTGTCGCTACCACACGTCGAACAAACCGAACTGCCTCACTAGCTAGCTTTTATATTTGTTGCACCTATAAGACACTCCAAAGAAAAAAAAAAAGGGGGGGGGGGGGCGGCGCAGTTGCGAATGCGTCCTCCTTACGCCCTTTATCTTAATGCATGATGTTTAATTAGTACTATCCACTGCGGCATATTAGCAGATAAGACGTTCGAGGACGTGGGTTCGATTCCCGGCCACGGCGGCCACATTGCGATAATGTCGAAATGAAAGCATACCGCGGTGCTTTACAACATGCAAGTTTCGGCAATCAGGGCTCATAATGACCTATATTATATCGTTCCTCGTCACCACGTAGTATTATTCTCAGCAAAAGTCTGTTTTATTTTTGTTGACACGTAATAACAGATATCATAGAAATCAGAATGTATGTCGAGAAGATTGACAGTTATTCCGGTTTTGAGGTTCGTGCTGATATTATTGCAATGAACACGAGAAGGCTTCTTCTAACAGTTGGGGCCCTAAGATCTCGGCTCGGGATGAGGTACAGAAGGGAACTGATATGGGCCACTTGGTAGCAACTCATAGCAAGGCTACTTTCACAACACCTAGGAGTGTGCAGAAATTAGCCCGACATAGCGTTCTTATATCGTAAACTTGGTTGTCTTATGCAGGCGTAACCAATAGAAGGCCTGCCCACTAGGTAAAGCAAAAGGAATGTTTAAACCTCCTGACTACGCCTCACTCAAGCATCAGAAATATAAATACTTGAATACTCTTCCATCCAGCGATGCAACTTTTCGTGAGCAGCAATGTTGAATGCATAAAACTCTGACTCAAGTTGATAAGAAGTCATATGATAGGAAGTCATATGAGAAGTCACTCATGTGATATATATGGGCACGCATTAGGATGCCTTTCTCGTTTACAAGTTTTCGACCACGTAGACTGTATGAAGGAGCAAACTAATGCGCTAGACTGCATCATGAGATGTTTCTCAGCTAGAAACGATCATTGCCCTGAATTTGGGTACTTGCTGCGTCAACTCACGAGAATACACGTCGCGAACGTCGAGAGCTGGCCGGTAGAGGCATCATTTTCTTCTTCCTTTGTCCTTTCATGAGTAGTGCCATATTGTGTTAGTGTTGGCGCTGATGTTAATGACGATGCTAATGCTGCTGTTAGAGAAAGAACTGTGAGCGCTTGCTCACCGTAGTTGATTCTTGCACTGCTCCTCAAAGTCCCTTGAAACGACGACGTTTCGGCAACAGAACCACCTAAAAATAAATTCCATGTCTTAATTCCGCATGACTACTGGCGTATTCGTCATATTGGGTACGCTGCACCCACGCCAAGAGGACTAAGCAACTAAGTTAAATTAAATAAGGAACTACGAAACTTCTACTTCACTAACACCAGCAGCCTTTCATTTCGCATCCTCCTCTTACCTCTCTGTAATTAAACCTCTCTCTCTCCTCTTACACCTTGCGCCGTAGCGAAGCATCAAGCGAATTCGTATTTTTTCGGAAAGAACGTGCTCAGCACAAGTGTGAACGATTTAAGACAATCGCACCCTGCTATGGTAAAGCCGCTGCAGTTGTACCAGTAATGATTACGAAAAGACTCTAACAATTCAGAGGCAAGCTGGAGGAAAAGAATGTTGAAAGCATACCGCTTAGTGCAAAATGTGTGTCTGAAGCCTTGCAAGCCTATACAAATGAGGCAGTTTTCTAGACTTCTGAGGTACTAAATGTCATTGAACCAAGCCTGTACGATTAAATGCATACGGTTTACGCTCACGGCCTTAGAAAGCTGCAGTTACGTCTCAAATAAGTTATCCGGGATCCTCTCGTGTCAGAATCCAAAAGTGATAAGCGGCAGTATTTGTAGGAAATGCCGCAGCCGAAATCGAAGAGGTTTTTATCATGACGAGTCGCCTTGTGGAAACGTTTTCTGTTGAGCGAGGCTTTTCTAGCCCGTCTTCAGACTCCGACAGCGCATTCTCTTTTAGATTCATCACCTGAACGTGTACCAAACACATGACCGCGATTTGATAAATTAGGACGGCCCACCCCTTCCTGGCCAGTGCAGTTGTTGACAAGAAATATCAGCCCTCTCTGTACACGTGCTGCAATAGATGTAATTTAGCTTGAGCACCGTACGCATCCTTAACCCGTCCGAACACGTACTGATCCGTGCCCAAACCAGAATGCATAATTTTTTAATTAGCCATATTAATTTAATCTTTTCTACAGCGTACAACCTCAGTTAGGGAGGGGGCTGCGTATGCGATCCTACTGATGACGAACGCCTGTACTAGCCTTCTGATCATGTTTCCTTCCTTTATTCTTCTGTGTGCGCTGGCTGTACTTTTTGTCAACCTTATAACTTGGGACACTTTTCCCACCCCTTTCCCACCCCTTTCCTATCCTAACGGTTTCTCCGTTGTTCCATTTTGTTTCAATGAGAAGTCCCAAAGCTCTGATTTTATCGACCATAGGTATGTGTTCACAAGCAGTAGTCGTCAATTCAGTGTCCTTGCTATATTTCGCTTCCACGTAGCAGCAACGCTACAGCTAACACATTATTCAGCACATGTGACGTATTTTTCAAATGATCAATTAAATGACACGGAATTAATTTACAGGTTATCGACAATAATTGTATATATTAGGGTTAAATGCAACGCTAAGTTATGCAGAAAATACTTGAAATCTCACTAGAGCAAAGGGGGAGGCTTTAAGACATGGTTTTTCTTATGGGTGCTCTGGTCTGTTCGGCTCCAAGTTGCTGCGGTGGCAAGCCAAGCAGAAAAAGAAGCATGTTGTTTGATAGTAGCACTAGTATATTGTTTATTGCATTGCAATTCGGGCGATTAACGCACGCTGCATTCGAGAAGCGCAAACACCACGAATGGTGCAAGGCAACTATCACCACACCTCCTGATGCGATATGTTAACGATACATGCCACAGCGGACGAGTGGTAGCGTGCTTACTGGCATCTCGAGGTCCCAGGTTCGATTCCCACCGCGTCGTTGGTTGCCTTCAGTCGTTGCAACTTGGTTATCTCTATCCAGCTGCTTGTTAAGTCAATATTCCAATTGCAAGTTACAACAAACGGCACGTATTTTGCATGGGTTAACCCATGCAAAATGTGTTCTCATAAAATTTCCAATGTCTATTTCGGTTGGACCTTCACTGACGTAAGGCGTTATGCTAACATACAACTGCGTTCCCGGTGCCGAACACTGCGTGTATGAGCCACATTTTATCGAAGTATCGTTGAATGTGATGTGCATGACAGGTACATTATGTAAGTCATGTCAGGACCGATTATTCATGTCCATCATTCAAAATTGTACGCTAACAACGCGAACCTGCTTGGCAATGAGTAGCGCGATAACAAGGTTTTATTTATGAAATATTTGTTCCTTTTCGCACACATAAGACGATAAATATTTCTTTTCCTATGGAGACTACGAGCTCATCGCCGTCAGATTCTCCGTCACCTGCGCCGGTATGAAGAGGTCATCAGAAGAAGCGTCCGTAGCGCGGTCCCTGCATCATGCGCGCTCTCTTCGCCATCGCCAGCAGAACGATACCGGCGACCACGCTTCCTGAGATGGACAGTCCAACAATAACGTCCCGGATGGTCGGCAGAGGCTCGGTGCCGTCGTTCACGGGCAGGCCATGCGCCGTGTGACCCTCCATGCCTCGGCGGCCGAGGCACGCCGTGTGGGGTGCTCGGCGGGACGCTAAGATGGCGCACAGCATCGTCTGACGGCATGTTTCGTCGCACGGTCCCGCGTCCCTGAGGGAAGTGCTGTAGCTAATGTAGCGCGAAAGCAAGTCGGGCGAGCGAGAGATGCGTTGCGCGAGCTCCACCATGGATGCCGTGCTCAGGTCTGGCAAGCCCAAGTCGTCTCTGGAAGAGTATAGGCGCTCCCACTTTGGCTGTCGCTATGCACGAAATACAAGAGAGAGAGAGAGAGAGAGAGTCATGATACAACGAACATACAACGAACGGCTCGCGGAAAACCGTTGAGTGAGCTTAAGTTTCATCCGCCGTGGTAGTGTAGGGGTTACGGTGCTCGAGAGCCACCCAAAAAACGCAGGTTCGATCTTGGCCGCGGCGGTCGCATTTTCGATGTAAGCGAAAATGCCAGAGGCCCGTTGTCAGTGCACGTTAAAGAACCCCAGGTGGTCTAAATTTCCGGAGCCCTCCACTACGGCCTTGCTCTCCTCTCTAGGTCTTTCACTCCCTTTCCCCCACCCCTACGGACGCTTAGCCGTGCTGCCTACATGGACTGCAGAAATTAGCGTCCTTTCCTAACCGAACCACAATCATCATCGTCTGAATAAAATTACGCCATCTCCCTTTCAAGCTAACCATCTCCCCGCTGCTTGGAATCCACACATGGTTCCCTTTGGCGGGAGATGGAGTAACCTTTTTTTTTTTTTTTTTGCTGTGTTGTCTACCACTTTGTGCAAGATGCTTTTCACAAACGTGAACCAACTCGCCCATCAAGTTCTTCTAAAAAAGGTCAACGTGGCGCAAGTAAACATGACTGATGCCGTTGTCGCGTGGCATTTCCTATCGGCTGTGTCCAGTGATTACGTAAACTACTTCAGTTACCACAAGGGGTTGGTAATGAATGTTATGGAGGCGATACGTGAACGTGGGTTCATCCACTGTAAACGATGACGTGCTAGCAAGACACCGATAGGGGAAGTTCCGTCGATAGAATATACATTCAACTGCTTATGCGAAGACACGTTACGCTTTCGTGTTATACCGATTCCTCTGACGGAGGGATCATCCAGATATTGTTCTTACTGGAGTCGGTGTTTTTGTTTTGTTTCTTGTGATTTTGCCTTCCGCAATGCGTCTTCCCTACCAGACGGGATTCCGTCATACCCTGGACTTCAAAACAGAGTTTGTACACTGCTTATGTCGGCCTTTCTTGTGAAACATGCCCTGTAGAAAAGTTGCTTATAAGAAAACAGTCAGACAGTACAAAGTAACGCACTGCGGTAGTGTAAGCTTAGCAAATGATATGTAAGTGCTCGTACACATGCCATTTGGTTGCAAGATTTTGATATCAGCGATATTACTTAGGAAAATCTGGCTACGCTTCTTTCCTCGCTGAACGTTTATAGCAAAAGGCCTTCAACCGCACCACTGTTAGCTAGCCGTTTCAATTAAAGTCTTCCGCCTATAGTTCATGAGTAGACCGGTTAGCCCTCTTAGCGTTAGCAGTAATGAGAATCGAAGGATGCACCTTGGAGGAAGCGGCTATGTTGGCATTTCGCAGATCCAAGTAGTAGACGCTGTAGTCGAGGAGCATGCCATTCGAGCGTCGGTAGCTGTATAGCCGCAGCGATGGGTTGGCGGAAACTGAGATGAATTTGTAAAGCAGGTGGTCAGTACCATAGGGCGTGACCGATCCAGTCAATTGGACAGAACTGAGTGGCGTGCCTGCATATCATCACCCGGTTCTCAGAAAAAGTACCATTTGACTAACAATGGCTATACTTGGTGCTGACCAGCACCAGCATGGATGAAATGCGTGCCGGACGAATATATCATTGTACGAGCAGTTGATAACAGCTTGGTTCTAACGGCGATCAACGTTCTTTGTTCGTGCGCTCAGCATTTCTTGCTATAACTTTGAGCTCAATGCTCCCAACCCCGCTCCCATTTCTCCGATACACACATTACATTTCCAGCTGTGATTTAAATAAAAAAAAAGCAGCTGATATTATTCGCTTTAATATTGGACACTATGGAGCAGTCATGATTGCTATAAATATATCTGCTGTAACAAAATGCCGCGAGGCGCTATAGCGTAAACGAAATTTTCGTCGGTCCCGCTCGATTACTCGCCTGCTTTGTCCGACAGCAAGACGAAGGCGTTGGAATGCTGATGGCCGAAAAATTGCCCAGCGACAACGTCCTTGTAATCACGAATAAGGTCTTGGTAGCCGTCGTTGATGTCGTCGAAGAACAAAATGCGAGCTGCTTCACCCGGAAGGGACCTGCTAAAGAAGCCCGGGCCGATGTGTCCAGAAATGAACACCTGGTACCAAAACAAAGGAAATAACATTTAACAGTTACTGACATCATTTGATTCTTGAAGATGCCGGTTCAACTAATCACCGTAGCATGGGTGAAAACTTTGATGTTTAGATGCTGTTCGAAGTACAAAAGAAGCACGCTTGATAGAGGTATTAGCAAATCTCGCGCGTGTAGGTTGCGGCTTTAGAACGTCACCTTCTGTTCCTGTAGCTGTGCGTCATGCAGTTGTTCACGCAACCATTTAAGCTGCGGGTCACTTCTGGATGTCGACCGGGCACCCTTGTTCATGCTGTACCATAGCACAGAGTTGAGGCACACCAGACGAATGCTCTTTGAGATCTGCAGGCTGTAATATCCACCTGCATGATCAATGGAATAAGCAGTGGCGATATGAGCGAGCAGCGAGCATTCGGTGTTGGCAAGCAGCAGCTACTTACGGTCAGTGCGTCGCAGGAAAGCAAGCTTCATAATAAAGGAATTTTCGTTACATTTAGCTGTTTCAGATAGAGATAAGGCCCAATGTGTACAAAAAGCACGACGTCTATAAAGAAAGTGCATGCTTCTTCAACGGGACATAAACGGTGCGTACTTCGCGCACACAGCACAGGAATAAAAAGAAAAGTCTAGGGAAGGACGGGAGGCATACAATGGGAGCCTGGCGCTTCATTTACTTCTCTCCCTTTGCTCCCCGTTTCTTTTCTATCCTCTGTGCTAAGGCTATTGTAGGCTGTGGAAAAACCTGTAGAAAATATTACGAACCAAATATATTGTCACGGTTCTACAGAGTAAGTCTTTCAAACGTTTTAAAACTACGTGAGAATACGGGGACACTAGAAGAAAAACACACAGCATACCGCGGGCACAGACTGCAAACTTTATTTCTGCTAAGCAAGCAACAGATATTTTGGCCAAGAACCTGGACACGTGGCCACACCGCAGCTCCCCTGTGTGCCACTAAGTGTGAACCGACTAGCGCTCCTGCTGGAACCGATCAAAGATATACTTCGTTGCATGTCACTGTGAGTGAGCAATTAGGAGTGAATAAAAGATTAGCGGCAAACTGATTATTTCTAAAGACTTCGTGCTTGTGTTTCGTACAAAAAGAAAGGTACATCTCAAAGCAAGAATCTTCGCTCTTATTCCACAGAAATACCGTGCTCTTTAGAATCTCATAGGCCATGACCTCTCACCGTTCCTCTAATATAGTCGAGGTCTGCTACTGTATTGGACTACTTTCAAAAATAAAACGACAGCAATATACGCAAAGATCTATATCATTTTTCATGACAGGTAAGGTTAGTGGCTGTGGTGCTTGACTGCTGATCTGAAAGACGCGGCCTTTTATCCCAGCAGTGGCGGTCACATTTTTGTTGAAGGCGAAAATGACGGAGGCCTATTTGCTGTGCGTTGATAGCGCACGTTAAAGAACCCCTGACGGTCAAAATATCCGGAGCCTTCCTCTACGGCCTGCCTCATGTTGATATCGTGGTTTTGGCACGTAGAACCCTATCAGTTTTTAACTATTTATAACAGATAACTTCAAACCCCATCGTTCTTCAAATCATTTATCGACGGACGTAAGAGCGTAATCGAAAGGACAAAATGCTGATTGTGCACTTATCGCTACTTAACATAACCAAGTTAGAACAAGGAGCCGTGGTCTGTATGGGTAAGGGAATCATGAACGCCGATGAATGTATACGGTGATCGACGTTCCCAGTAGCATCACAGCACGCCGGCTGAGTGCGCGCGATCAATTTTCCCAGTTCACAGTGCATTGGAAATATTTGTGTTTGTACATCCACTTGTCAATACCTTTGAAACGTTTGTGAAATGAGGTAGAAAACTTCGTGTTTGTGCGCTTGCTGTTTTTACTGTGTTATAAATCCATGTCACTCGGTGTTCTACATTCTGGAACAACATGTTTATTTTGATTGATTTATTTGTTTACCTTCTTTCTCTGTGCTAAGCAAGAAGGAGTAGCCGATGCCAGCTAAAAACGCCGACTCTCCTACGTTTATTCGTTTGAAACTACTGTAACAAACGTAAAAGACTTGGAGGCTGAGGGAGGTATGTCCAGCTCACCGCGTTCAAAGGCGTCCCACGTGTTCTGAGGGAGCAGCTGATTGAAGCCCGCACTGCCGATGAAACCACGGTAAGGCGTCGCGTCCGTGGACGCCATAGCGTTTGCCGGAACCCAGTCGTGGTTTCCCAGCGTGGGCACAATTAACGTTCCGTTCTGCCCCATATTATGCCACAGCAATGAGGCGATCCAGCGCGTCCGGCTGTACACGTCAGTCCAAGTGGGCTTCTTCGAGTGGCCTATATTGTCGCTGCATAAAACACCACAGATGTTGATACAGGTATCACGGAACAGGCTAGTGCGTAGCACGTTACAAGTGATTCCAATATGCGACGTAGCCCAGTACTTTTACACTCGTCGTCGTCATCGTCATCATCATCGTAACTTATGTTCATTGCAGGAGAAGGGCCTCTCACAATGACTTCCAGTTTGCCCTGTTCTGAGTGAGATGAGTCCACTTTATGTCTGCGAACTTCTCAATTTCATCGCCCTCCTAGCTTTTTGCCTGCTGCCTCAGCAGCGTTTTCCCTCTTTTGGTAGCCATTCTGTTCCTCTCTCTGTCCATCTGTCGTGCGTCCTCACTACGTTCGCTTCTTTCTCTTAATCGAGACAAAGATATCAGCTACTCCTGTTCGTTCCCTGATCCATTCCGCACGCTTTCTACTTCCTGAAGTTACACCTGTCGATTTTCATTCCATTGCTCGCAATGTGGTTCTTCATTTCATCTCAACATTTCTCTTTCTCTCCTTTCTTTTTATCCTCCGGGTTTCTGCATCGTATGTTAGCGCCGTAAGCTATTACATACTTCTTAATGGTTATGGCGTTGCGATGCTGGGCGCTAAGTCACGAGTCCGATTCATGCCCAGACAATTGCATTACCGTGGGGACGGAACGCAAAAAAAAAAAAGGAAAAGGAAAATGATCGTATACCATGCATGAAGTGCACGTAAACAGATGTATTGCGGAGTTCCTTCTACTGCGTGCCTCATAATTAGATCAAAGCTGTGGCGCGTAACTCTCCATGACTCAACAAAATTTAACCCATTAAACGCGACAATATGGACCAGTGAGCAAAAAGAACTTGTTCTGCTTTGTGCATTGTAAAGTATTTTTAAAAAAAGTTTTTTTTTTCGTATGCAAGTACGCGAGGAACTCCGCAGTATTTCCTCTGCGGAGTATTTCCTCGCGAGTACGCGAGGAAATGCTCCGCAGGAACAAAACCCCAAGGTATATGCCCGCTCATCTTCAAGCGTTTATTTACAATATCTGTACGCACTGATTACAAAAATTATGATTGATACTCCTTCTGATAAGATAAGTGGGTACGTGAGAACAACGACCAAACTTCATTGCATACTAATTAAGCAAATAAAATATCACTCTTCGCATGTTCCGGTTTTGGAACATTGGCAAAAAAAAAATGACTAATGCATAAATGGCAAGAATGTCCACAGTCTTACCCAGTCCAGAGGACGAAGTCAGCCTCTGGTTTGATAAGTCGCATGGCTTCGACGGCGGACTGGGCTAGTAGTTCGGGCGTGTCGCACAAGAAATCGCCATATTGCCCAGTGTTATCCACAGTGGAGTCGTTGACACCACGATGGCACAGCAAGTCACGACTCCCCCCTGGCGTGTACTCTTTGTCAACGTGGAAATCAGTCACGTGCCAAAAGTATCCTGTGAAATGAAAGAGGAAACACTTGCTTTGAACTCGCTGTCTGTTCTCGACTACGGTGTTACGAATGAATAATACTCTTCATATGACAACAGTACTACCTCATCAGTAATAAGATTAGTTTCGTGAATTGCGGACGTTATTTCTCTCGTGCAAGTGCTCCATTTGTGCGGCATACATTAAAGCTACGAAAATCGTTCATATCTGTTTTTTCGCCAAAGGTTCACCTGCACGTGAAATTGTTGGTGCTTTCACGAGCGAGCGTAACCACAATTAGTTCTTGCTACACAGATCTGAAAAAGAAAGAAGAAATATACTCGGCGCTTCATGTGGCGTAACTACGACCTCATATTGTACTTTGACGAACTACTGCGTGCGAAATATAGAAAAACATTTACTGAGAACCTGTAGGTCTGCCAGCAGGATGTGGCGTGAGTATAAATAAAAAAAGGTAATCCTATGAAACTAGGAAAAGGAAATCATTGAATCAATCTTGCAGGGTTTCTTTTCTGCATTTTCATTGATATCCATCGATGCTGAATGGTTGGAAATATAAAACACGAGATTGCGTGAGCACAAGTATTAAAGTGTTTCGCAATAACAGTACGCAAATGTTTATTTATTCGCACTTTACACGTTGTGGTGGAGGATTCTAGTTACAATAAAAGTATTCAGTGGCCACTTTGTCACTATCCGGTATCACGCGAATGGCTTATCCCAGCAGATGAGGGAGTGACTCTACAATATTTAACCTCGCAAACATACGCTCACGTTTCCCTTCTTAGCAGCTGCATACGCACCAATGTCACTTCGGGAGCCAGCCGCTGTGAGCAGAGAGGCTGGAACAATCAGTGCCAAGGAAATCAGTTTTTGTAAGAGGTCGATGCTTCCCGTTCTGTTCCACATGGCGAAGGCCACCACAAAGTGATACCGAGTTGGTTATGCGGCGACGGAAACCTGCAGATAATGTTTATCGAGGCGGCTGTCACATGCACGGGCAACGCGGCAGTCGTTTGCCGCCACCAGGTAATGTTAGCGTATTTCCTTTGAGTAATGAGCTTCGGAACTGACTTTGCCTGAGAGACTGGAGGCCGAAACAGACCACGTGTGTCGCTCGGCTATCTGGTTTATTGAATAAGTGTTTATTCAACTTTACACGGAACAAGAAGGCAGTCTAAAGGGTAAGCGCTTGTGTTACACATATCTTCTTGTCCTGTGTAATGGTTGCGCTCTTTTGTACCTTGCAACAAATGCAGCGGTCGCAGAGTCATGTTTAGTAAGAAGCAAGGAGACGACCGGCGTCGAGTAAAAGGGGAAAAAAGCTACGATGTTAAGAGTATTTTTAAAGAAAACATGAAATATTACTCACTTTCGATATGTAAGACCCCGAATCCGGTTACGAGTTAAACCTGCGCATATCTTCCTTGTTCTCTTCTATCGCGTTGCTGGTCGAGCAGAGACATGGCTTTGTTGTTGTTGCTGTTGACCTCGATTCTGGCAGTTACCCACCCTGGGGGATTGGCCAAGATGTGAGAAGTTGAAAGAGATTAGTCATAAGTAGTGTGAAATGCTAACATGGCTAAATAAAAGAATCCAACGAAGAGGAGGACGAAAGAAGAGTACGCACACTTTTCTACTGCGTTGTTTTATTATTCATGAATCAACGCAAACTAGCACAATTTTTCATCCTCTTACAGTTCGAAATTGTCTCGCGAGTGATTAATGGAAGGGAATATTCGGTTCGGAAAGAAACTGACTCGAACTTGCACATTCAATCCATGTATTATCAAGCCACACGGACTTTATTTATTTATTTATTTATTTATTTATTTATTTATTTATTTATTTATTTATTTATTTCCGACGTTGCCCCACGTCCGCACATCCAGCGCGCATATGAGCCACACATCATTTTATTATCCCTAATCGTGTCATAGCCGACGAGCAAACCATATTATTGATGCCACGACCTATCAGTAATTAAGTGACGAATTCGTACCTTTCCATGCTGATTTTGTTACGCACCAAGCGAATCGAGGCGCAAGTGGTCAGTTTTTACAGCGAAGAGGGTATATGTCTAGGCGAAACGAAAATCCGTTTGTCTCATTTTTCTAGAAACTTCTCCATTCCCTGCGCGCTCAGCTATGTCGTTCTCTACGTCGCACCCAAGCGCGCGCACCATTGGCAGTGCCATCAGTATAGTGTTGCGCAGCATAGCGGAGGCGATGTATAGGTGAGCACTGATGCACAGCCGGTCTGGAGGCGCGCGCCTCCAGACCGGCCGCGACTGAATAGTAAAGGAGGCATTGGCTGAAGCAAGCCATAGTGGGACGCGTACAGCTGCTGCCAACGCCGACCGCGTTTCCCCGCGCTCGCGCCGAACGCGCCAGGTGTGCGTGGCTCTAGCGGTGGGTCGGCCGCTTGCTACAGAAGAGACCGGTCCTACCAACTCATTCATTTCATTGCAGGCTACCTTGGGTAGACCACGCATAGTAATGATGCCAGGAGAACAGCGTGAATATAATGCTCGACGAAAATAATAAAACCGCTCCGCGGCGTCGTAGGAAAAACCCAGCAGCTCTCGCACAAGACGCCGAGTGCATGCACCCCGTCAAAATGCAATTCAAGCGACGCCACAATGGGTAATCGTTGTGGGTGTAGTTTACAGCTTCGCTGTTCAACCACCTTCACAGCGCGGATTGGAGCTACATAATTGGCAAAAGCTTCAATACACCATCGGGATTAACCCAATGCTAAATACCGCGGCCACACGTTTCACTTCGACCGGGTGGTATATTTCTTATCAGAATTTCACACATTTCGTGAACAGCCCCAACTTCCGATTTGCTAGAGGCGAACGGTACCGCCCCGCACGACACAGTCTCTAGGCACTAGCGCCATAAAAGAACTTTCACGCTGCGGAACGACCCGCGTACAGTCGGCGTACAAAGGCCGCGTTCTTCTTTGAAGCCAAAATGTACGCCTAATCATTCCATATCATATTAAAGTGCAGATTCTGTGCATATCCCCACAGAATCTCATAAATACAGCAACGAAATTACTTTTGCGGATGAGGGCTTCTTAATTAGCTTTTAGCTAATTAAACCAGACAGCAAGTGAGCCTAGACGCCAATTTCTCGTAATCAAGCTAGACGTGCGTATGAGGCTGTTCCCGGAGCTTCCATGACACGTTCTGGTATGGAACGGTCGGGCGTGAAGCCAAGTTTATTGCATTTGTTTCGTGATTAGGAAAAGTTTGGTCCGAACAAAGGACGCAAAAAAAAAAACAAACGCGGGCACGGCTGGCAAGGGAGTGGCAGGATGTTGCTGCGCTTGTCGGTGTTGCGGTACTCCGTGACAACCAAAAACAGTTGCAACAGAAGCCCTCTTAGAATGATGGTCATAGTCAATTCGTATAGTGCTACCGTTGTTGCGTTTAGTCTACTTGTAGTCATTGTTACTATAATTATCCGCACTTACGCACGAGCGTGGACTCGACGACGCCGATTCAGCATTGGGAATGCGGGCCATGCATTTCAGTGCGGTGGCTTCCCTTCTCAACTTTCCTTAAGGTCCCCTACTTTGCCTGATGGTGTGTCTACTCGTGGCGTAATCGCTATAAAATGGGGCTTTGGTAGTAGAGGAGTGGAGCGGAACATTTTGAACCAATGTATTTACGTCAATCCGTCGATAAATGCTGCACTGACGTCAGTCGTGTCTGTGTGTGTGGGGGGGGGGGTGGGGGGGTGACGCCATTCGTTTTATCAACGCGCATCCGGTCTGGAGGTGTTAGGAAACCGGTCGATTGGTCGAAATCGCGAGGTGGTAGGTAAAGCAATGCTTTACGCAAGGAAACGTTCTTTTTACGCATTGCGCGTCAATAGATACGATTGATGACTTAACATGGAGAAAGACTGCAAAATGCTTTCTTGTTTTCCGCCTTCATCGTTGTCACCGCGCACTGTAAATGAATCGAACCGCACGATGTAGGAATTGAGCACGAGCACCAGTGGCAAAACCACGGTGCACGTGCACGTCACCTCTGAAAGAGAGCTAGCTATGTGACATGCATTCCGCTGGAAGGCTTCTTTTTTTTTTTCTAATACAAATCTATGGGTTACTTGAAATTACGATATTTTTTTTCAAATTAAAGCAGTTTATTTGGCTGAGTACTGATATGACGTGCCCCATAAAACATTTCATTGCGTTCAGTGTCCATTATAAAACAATGAAATGGGAAATACTGTCAGCTGTCAGGTTGGAGCAAGTAGTTACGAAGATCCGCAACATTCAACAGAAAGAAAGCTCCTTTAGCTATCCCATACATCGTCCTGGGTCAAAACTAAACCAATGTGTTTTTGAGGTTGTCGCTGTTCTTATTCACATATTGAGGAAACAGTGAGTCCAGCTGGCATACGCTGTAGCCAGGCCAGCAGTCGGGTGAACAACAACTTTACTCTCGTTCAGTCAGTTGCACATAAACGTAAGCAACGTAATGTAAGAGATCACGTGATCACGGGTGCTTGATGACGAGTGCACATTCAGCCGCCCTTCACCTTCTTTTTATTCGGAAGCAAGTTAATCATGCCTTTCCGGTAGAAGGTAGCGAGAGGGTTGGCGGCGAGTTCCTGTGCTTCGGCGTAGCTCTTGAGTGGGGCGGTCTTCTCTGGGGCCTTGTTCGCGGTCCGTCGTCATGTCCCGCAGAGATTCTTTAGTGCGCCTGATTTCTTGACAATCTTCCGTTTTTAGGATCGTTGACCGGGACGTATTGCCTGGTCACAGAATAACAGCAGGCGACGAGATTTGCTGGAGGTGTATGTGCGGACTGGCTGGCCTGGAGACAGTGCTGGAAGATTCTTCGTTCTACGGTTGTAGTAAACATTCTGGCGGTTACGGATCTCGGGAATCCTGCTGTAAACAGCTTTGCTTGACGCTGGCTTTGGTACTATAGTGGCCTGTTGGCTCAGGCAGCAAGGTCCTGGTTTGTCGTACCCCGAATCTCTGCACAGACTTAAAGGGGTCGTGAAACGTTTTCTGAACATTTTGTACTAAGTGCGTGTTCGGAATCCTGACCCTCCAATCAACAATATGCATTGTTCCGTTGCACCGTGTGCGTTGACTTAGAGCGATAAAAACGGGGTTTCGGTTTCACTGCGCGCGTTCCCCTCAACTCTGCAGATGACGCCATCTTAGCAGCCACCAGACCTCCGAGATTGGCGCGCCCTCGGAGGCCACGGGAAAACAAACCATGCTGCAGCTTTGCTTCCAAATGGCGGCACCGCACGGTTTCTAAGTATTTTCTTTCTTTCTAGCTTTCAATTACATCGATTCCTTAGAGGAAACGCGAGTTCACCACGTTTTTGAACTTAAAAATATCTTAATGCAACGTCACCGAATAGTACCATGCCGGCCGGTAGTGTCGCATAGACGTTTCGGGAGCGCAAAAACGCTGGGGTTTCAAACGGGTGTTATTAAATGTGCACTGAATATTTCGCCGAAATATTTCGGAATCGGCTTGTCGAATGCGTATTGAAGCAGCGAAAATTACAACCGGGCATCTCCAAATTCGTTTCACGACCCCTTTAAGAACATCATATCTGGGTTTGATTCGCTCTTCCAGCAACGCCATATAAAATGAACTCGGATGTGAGCACATTTCATTAGAAGCTTTTGGCCTCCAGTATTGCCATTTCAGTCATACCATAAACGCGAGGATGATGCGGGTCTGTGATAACGTCTAGCTGCTGCAGGAAACCTTTGAAAAGCTGGCTATTTAATGGCACGTCGTTATAAGTGCAGAGCTGCAACGGTAAGCCGTGTGTGTCGAACATTTCTGTGCGCCATGACTTCAGAGCGCCAGCAGTGCTCTGCTGAAGTTCTCAGATGTGAAACGAAAGAAGTCAACTATTATAGCAAATCCACAACGCTCACGGAGAAACAGGTCCTTGCCAACAGATTCTTAAGGTAGCTTTGGGATATCGTGGTGACGAAGACGCACTTTGGCATTCCGCGGCTTATATTCTGCCAGACCGCGCAATTTTAGCAATATTGCTCTACTTCGCGAGGAATAAAAACTCAACATTTTAATGCGGAAAAGCATCAGAAGGGTGCTAGGACTCCCGATGAGCACCAGCACGGACAGGCTCATGAGCCTTGCATGCACAACACCCCCTCGGAGGTGACTGAGGCACAGAAACTAGCTCATACCACGCGGCTCTCCTTCACCAAGGCTGAGCAACGCCTCCTAGGGTCGCTGGGATGCCATCATAGATGATGGCATCCCAGCGATATTCTGTTACGGGAAGTGCGGAACAGAATATCTTCTTATCACAAACAGTGAAAGGTAAGTACGAGGTGGCACCCTTGCCGCGTAACGTCCATCCGCAGTACAATGTTGGCCGGCGAAAGGCACGCGTCAAGTCTCTGCTTGATTTCGTAGCTAAATCACCGGGAAATGTGGCTTTCGTCGATGCAGCCCAGTATGGTCGCTCCGATTGCTTTGCGGCCGTGGTGGTTGATAATCGCGGTCGCGTACTCAACTCAGCTTCCGTTAGGAAGGCATCAGCCTCCCTAGCAGAGCAGGTAGCGATAGCTCTCGCGATGAAGGATCCTTCGCGTCCTGAGGTATTTACTGACTCCAGGGCCTTCGCCTCGGGGGCGATCTCCAAGGGGGCAGCCGCTGTTCTCAGTTCTAGGGGTGTAGTACATTTTCCAACAATAACCTGGTTCCCGGCCCACATGGGCTCAGGGGTTCATCCGACAGTTCCTAACGTCAACGAATTTGCCGATAACCGTGCGCGCGAAATCACGTGCCGCGGCGGTCCGGGCGGGTCCGGAGGCGCGTTCGCGGAGAGCTTCAGGGATCCACTTGACACTTTTCACGAAGTTACATCTCACTACCAGTTGTTAAGGCGGAGGTACCCTCTCCCGCATTCCAAGCTCACTAGACCGCAGTCGTCGGCTCTCCGGATGCTGTAGGCAGGTTCGTTCCCGTCTCGTAGCACGTACTGTCACTTTGCTAAAGGTATAAATTCAGGATGCCCTAGCTGAGGGGCGGATAACTGCGCACTCGCTCACATGCTCTGACAGTGCCCGGCATTACGTAGCGCAAAGTTCAGTACAGTACATGACTGGGAGAGGGCCCTTAAGAGCTGCGAGCTCTCAGTCCAGCTCTCGGCAGTCCAGGAGGCCTGCGAACGGGCGGATGGGCCACGGTCTTCCAGTACCGGCGTGGGCGCGGCCAGCAACTACGGCGGACTCCTCTTCGGGGGGTGTCTGGTAGGGGATTTCCAGGACCAAATAAAGTTCATTTCACCTTCACTCACTTCGCGCGACATGTTTCGCCAGTACATGAAGTCCTTTGCTCGCGTCTTCACCTTTTCCACTTTTGATTGCGCAGCATGTAGCAGCAGCATTATTTCTCGGTTTTTGTGAAGACGGTATAAATACCTTATTGTTGCGAGAACAAGATCGTCCTACGTGTGCACCTCTTGTTTGTAGGACCTGTATGGACGAACACTTTCCGGCATCGCGCTGTTTTCTAGCGAGCTTGTTTCGGCAGAACATCGAAGCTTGACGAGATCAGGGTCTTCATTCGCTGCCGCACGAAGATGCCTCGGGCACTTCTATGAAGCTGCGGTGTACTCAAGCGTGTTTGCTTGAAAGTGCTCAGCTTAGGAAACCTAGATAAAGCGTCAGCCGAGAACAGCTCTGTCCCTCGCTTATAAATCAATTTTATCGGACATCGCTGCAAAGTATGCGCCGCGGGCGAAGTGCGCACTCATACAGTGATTTGGTGAATATCGGCACTAAGGGCCGGTGATCGGCCCCGATGGTTACTTTCCATGGCCTACGATGTAATCGTGCACAATGTACAACGTTCCTTTTTTTTTTCAATTTGTGCGTGGCGTTACTGCGCCTCTGCTAGTGAGCGTGACAAGAAAGCCACGGAGCGGCCGTCTTGAATAAGCACTGCGCCAACTCCCATTGTGTTGGCGTCGACAGATAGGGTAATTTCCTTATCTGCGTGTAAGAACGCAAGGACTCATGCATTCACTAAGCTCTCACGCAACATTTCATAAATGCTAAGCGTTGGTCCAAACCCCCGCAGGGTCCCTGTGCAGCAGCCTTCTTAGCGGGGCAGTCAAGACGGGCATGTTGATTGATTTCTGGATTTGTACGCCCCAACACCAGCTGTGATTATGAGAGAGGCCGTAGTGGAGGGCTCCAGAAATTTCGACCACCTGGGGTTCTTTAACGTGCGCTCACATCGTACATTACACGGGCCTCAACATTTCGCCTCCATCGAAATGCAGCCGTCGCGATTCGATTCCGCGACCTTCGGATCAGAAGCCGATGACCATAGCCACTAGACCACCATGGCGGGGCACGGACACGTTAGCAAGAAAACATTGCACATAATTCATCATGCCTTAAGACTTGCAATTCCTTAGAGTTCTTTGGCGCTTCCACTTCCAGTATGTCCTTCACGCGACTGGGGTCCAGACGGAGACCTCCAGGATGCGCCCAAAATAGCGGACTTCAGGCTGCAAAAGGTGCACGTTTTAGGGTTAAGCTTGTGTTTGTTTTTGTGACAGCGTGAGAACAAAAGTGACAGATGGTGGTCGTGCTCATCTCTCGTGCGACCCTAAATCAGTATGTCATCCATTATCTCGACCACAACGAAAGGGAAGGGGTCAAGGGCTCGTTCTTTATTTGTTAGAAACAACTTAATGAGCAAACAGACAATGAAGCCTAGGAAAACATAGGGGAAGTTAATTGTGGTATTGTAATTGTGGAGAAAGTAGAAAGGAATTAAAGTGGACGAAAAGACAAACCTGCCCTCGGTGGGACCCGAACCCACGACCTTCGGATGTCGCGTCCGATGCTCTACCAACTCTACCACGATGCTCTACCACGTAGGACAAGCCTTCCAGTAAGCCATGTACAGCTGCTTGGAAGATTTCTGGAGCTTTCGCTATGCCGAAGTGCATTCGAAGGGACCCCTAATGCCCGTACGGCATGCTAATCGAGTAGAGCTCCGAGTTCGATTTGCCAAATTTGCAAATTCGCCAAGCTCCTGACGCCGCGGCACCCTGCAAGAGAAGCACCCGGCAACGAATAGCTGCGAAGCTGCGTCTTCTAGTGCTGGCATTTTGTTATTTTCGCGCAGCAGCCTTTGTTTAGCGCCGTAGGATTCACGCAGTAGTACAGCGCTACATTTGTCGCTGTACCGTACGCTCTTAGGATGTCCTCAATTGCAGCTTCAATATTGAAGCACATGGCCTTTAAAGCGCGCTTTGCCGCACTTAGTATGCAATAATGGTGAAGCACGCTTTCCGGAAACGAAGCACGGAGAGGGCTATTGAAATAGGTGTGAACGCACGATTTCCTGCAGGTGTGAACGCTCGACTCACACCATGCAGGAAAGTTTCACTAGGCAGGTTGATAGACTTTACGCTGCTGGGTTCCCCTGCTCGGTTGTAGTGTCTGTGGTTGAGGCCTTACAACAGAAGGAAAAAGGCACTAGAAGGAACAATAAAGTGGCTGAGCAAGTGAAAACTAAGCTGCCATATTTACATGGTGTGGCCCACAACCTCAAGAAGATCGCCGGCAGGTACAGGTTGCCAGTGGTTTTTTTCTGCACCCAACAAGCTCGCCCACATCTGTGCCCGCATCTGCAGTGCAAAGAATAGAAGGGATGGTTGCGGCAAGAAACACACCCCAGGATCTCTTGGTCGTGCTGTGGGTGCTGTGTACCGCATTCTCTTGTCCTGTGGCAGGTCCTACATAGGACAAACAGGCCGATGCATCAACGAACGAGTTCAGGAACATGCGAGGACAGTGAGGAATAAAGAAATTGCGCACTTAGCGGCACATTGCAATGCCTGAAGATGTGAACCACGTTTTTCAGACATAGAAATTATCGGAAGGAAAAGAACCGTCTTGCCAGACAAATTTTAGAGGCACACCACGTCAAGCAATATGGTGATAGTTGTATCAGTGAGCTTTCAGTATCTTTGTATATCTCAGAACGTGCCTTGCTCGATAATGTCATTTCATTTTGAAACAACTTGCGTGCTTTCCTGGTTATGATTTGCACATGTCACACTTCTCTGCAATACTCTATATGCTGAAGCGTGAAGGCTAATAAAATCAGTTGATAGTGGCGCTCGTTCTGTCTTCTCTCTTGCTTTGTGTTGTGGGAGTTCGCACCTATTTGTGGAAAATCTTTCTCCAACTAGCCCTTCAAGAAGTACTTCTGAGTATATCCTGCATTGACGTTTCGTGCGGCCGATACATTTATTCACCACAAATTTATCAGTAGCTTTTATTTGCTGGATGCAGAGCCCACCAGACCTAGAAAGAAGGCAAAACCTGAACAAATAAGCCCTTTCCTATCACTTACACTGCAAGAAAATGCGATAAAGCCTACAAATTTACTAGCGGTTTTTATTAAGTGGACCGAAGTTACAGCGAAGAAAAAAACAAAAACACGTAGCCTTCGCTAGCGATGCAAGATAATACGAGATAAGCAGCCATTAGCTCTATGTGAAGAAACAGAAACCAGCGCTTTCGCTACTCAGGCTACACAGATTCAGCGCAGAGCTGCTCGTTACGCATTCAGATCCACTCTGCGAACCCGCAATAAAGGCTTGTTTGGTTTGCCCGGGGCTTCACGGGTGAAGCTGAATAGCTGAGCGAACAAAGGGTCCTGATTCCGCGGACAAGTGCCGGGGGAGCACATCCGAGGGCGGAAAGAAAGAAAGAACAAAGAGAACGGCTCCTCTCTTAAGTTCCGCGAGCGTTAACTGTGCAAATATTGTCTTTGAAGTCCCTGTTTCCCTCTACATTGGGTGCTTTCGTAACTCATAAACGTCAAAGCTGCTTCTCTGGATGCACGCTTAAAACAGGGATAAAAACGAGGCAAACATGAGCTCGCAGCACTTAACTCTGAAGACTTCTTGCCGGGCCGCGCAGGAATACGGTCATTCCAGGTTCACTTCGCTCTGGTGTCGCACGACCTTAATCTTTTTTTTTCTTCCTCCTTTTCAGTTCCTGGTCGTGTTGTTTCGGTTATTTCTGTCAATGTCCGGGAACAGAGACTTCCGAAGTCCTTCCGGGAAGCCAACTTTCTTTCTTTCAGTTGAAGACGTGGTAACAGAACGGTGCTGTCATACGTAAGTTACGGCGATCTAATCAGGTTTTAGCAACGTTAACAACGGTGACAGAACTTAATAGTAAAAGGCAGCCGTTAATTCACCTCAACTCATGAAATTTAGCTAAAGCGTTTGCGGGACACATTCCAATGATTGGTAAACTTAGTTTGGCTTTTCATGGTGGTTCACTTCTGTACAATGCACCTCCTTCGAAGCTCCTTTCTATCACAGAGCCGCTTTTGGTTAATGAAAAAGTATTGGAAAATGTGCTTCGATCTAAGTGCAGTTCTTCGAGAAGGTTTCATTATATAGATTGCGCAGTGCTCTTCCACGGGATTGGGACAATGCAATTTACCATCCTTTACGCTTTCTCCCAAGAGATAGGTTCAGTTTGTAGGCGCGCACTACTCCTTGATTCTCTCTCAAGGATGGAAGTTAAAAAAGTGGAGGCGTGGGGTTAAGTCCAGTTGATTACATTGACACTGCAAATACAAATTCACTAATTAAATCACTAATAAATGTTACATGATTTGTAGTTTCTCTATAGTCGCTAATAAGCCTGTGTTCGCAGTAATGTGCAATTCAGCCATAACGAAGGTGCAATAGGGACATTTGCTGCTTTTACAGACGCACCCTGTGAGTAACATTTTAATTAGCCATGACGTACTAATAGCAATTTAGAATAGGTCATATAGCGGTTGCTTTCGACATTTCAAAGCATCGCCCCGTGCGCAAAAGGCCTCAAAATTTGAAGTGCATTGGACACTATGACGAAATGTTCTTGTTCGTGTTGTGAAATGCAAGCCCGTAGACGTAATATGTGGCACAGAGAATAGAAAAAAAATGTTGCTGTATGTGAGAATCCCTGCGATTTGCGAGCGCTTCATAGCTCGAGTCGCTCCCAAGCCGGACACCTCTGTCTGACATCTTGTGCTCCAAGCGTGTAGCCTTCCAAAGTGGCACGTTACATGATGCACTGTCTCAGCCTCTGAGCTTAATTATATCAAATTCAGCTTGCCCCATGCCTTAACTGAAAGAAAAAAAAAGTTATTTTTGAAAATTACTTTGTTCGTTATTAATAATTAGTTATCAATTATTGTTAAAAATTAATTCATGTTATGGTTGGATGCCTTGGTCAAACCTATTGTCTTGCTTATAAGTACGTATAAGCTCCGGCGTCTTACTTTCCGTTCTACAAGCGTCCATTTTGGACACACCTCTTTAGTGGCGGTATATAGGGATTGAGCAAGCGTACATCTGTGCACACATTTCGTACAAAACTCTCGTAGGCTAAGACAATACTGTTGCAAGTGTTGGCCAATACTGGCTCACCCGTGCAACGTTTAGCTATCCCTTTCCGCGGGCAGTGCAGTTCTAGAAACAGTGAACGCTTTTGTTGGCAACACTGAAGGGTGCGACATTACTCTTCATATAATTGCTGAAGTACTCCGTAGAACCAGTTAGTCGACAGTGAAATGTTCATATAAACAGTTTGGCTTCCTTAACTGCACTGTACGTGATTAAAAAAAATTAAGCCAGTTCCACGCCGTCAGAACCACCGGAAAAGCGAAAGTGTGCTTTTATCCTTAATCGTGACATAACCGGCAAGGGTGTGAAGGTATCCATGTCATGACCTTCACTTAAGTTAGTCATACATTTCTACTTCCCCGGAACGTTGTGCCCTTCATCACCTGGCGTTGTCTCAATGCTCGACCGTTCGTCGTTATCTACTGACCACACCTGATCCTTCGCCATGCATTCAGGCACTTTCTTTCTTTCTTTCTTTCTTTCTTCTGACTTTCTTTCTTTCTTTCTTTCTTTCTTTCTTTCTTTCTTTCTTTCTTTCTTTCTTTCTTTCTTTCTTTCTTTCTTTCTTGCATCTCACGCTTAGGAAATGCAGTCGCGGCGGCCGCGATCAAAGCCGCAAGTTCGAGCTAGACTTTTTCTACGCTTCATCTCTCATTGGACTTTGCCTAGTTACTATCATGTGGCAGTGGATTAAGCGCAAGAGAAGAGACAAGTGCGCGCGCAAATGCCGCACATTGCGCTTTCCATAACCACGACCAAGTAGTAGTGAGTAGCAGTGAGTCGAAAGCGAGATCGGGTCAGCTTTGGCCTCCTGCCTTACCACGGATAAGATGCGGGCAAACTTCGACTCGGAACAGCTTCGCTCTCAAAAATATTCCAGATAACCAGCGGGAATGGGCACGCACTCACATCTCGCTCTTTTCCGCAGCGTTGCATCGTCGCCGACCAACCGAGTGTTCAACAGCGCGCATAACTGACCGCACTTCACTAACAAACTACGTAATGTCCTTTGCTAACATATTGATCGGTTAAGGGTTTGCGGTGTTTCCCGAATAGTAATGATGGCGTACGTGACTGTGGAGCACGTACGCGCTTAATTCGCTCATTACCCAAACGCGAGAGGTAGACTTTTTCCCAACTGCGACTGACATGGGTGCCAGACGCGCAGTTCAAATCACTGAGGGAAACGTGACCAACGAGCTGCGGCTGGCGTTGGTAAAACTTCGGCTGTCGGCCGCCCACGTCTGTAGCGAAGTTTTGAGACTGCGCATTATTCTGCTCACATATTACGACTGACAAACAGTACCTAATGCACACATAATAAGCCGATCGCTTGTGTAAATGCATTGACGCAGTCTGCGTGTTACTGCCATGCATAATTGTTAAGGCTGCACCGCTTCCCAAGTACTTGTGAGTTTAAGGCATTAGTATTGTGGACAGAAAGGTCGTTCAAAGGTACGTCTTCCACGAGTTTTACTAAGATTTAAAGGGACACTAAAGAAAACAATTTTTTTCTCGTATAAGTAAATTACTCTTCCGCAATAGCAACAGCACCAGTCTTGCCCTGACAAGGCAAGCGATAATAGGCGCAAAATTAAAAATAGTGATGGTGACGCCGCAGTGAAGTTCCCGCACCAGCTCGCTGCGATGTCATAAATCTTGAAGGCGCCAACTAGAGCCCATAGTCATTCACAGGTAAAAACGAATTCCTTTGTGTTCTTATGTGCGTAGAGACATAACGCAGCGAGTTTCGTGAGTTTGTATCGAGCCAATGTGACTGAAATACAAAAAAAGTACTTGAAATCCTGTCGACATGCTCGCGCTCAGCTGATCAGGCTTCAACGCGAAATTCAAAGAATAAAATTTCGACTGCCACTTTCTCTTCAAATATTTAACTAATATAGGCGAAATCAACGACTATAGTATTCTTAAGAATTGATCAATCCGTAGAAGTAATTTGCTGTTTCACTTCAGTGTCTGTCTAAGTTCCAAACACATGACATTCGTCAAGCCATTATTTTTACAGCTAAGGTGTTGGGCTGGTAAGCTCAATGGCGTGGGGTCATTATTAGTAAAGGGTAAGAGGATAGCAGGGATGGGAGGATCTGAAGAAAATGAACCCCAAGGCCAGTTCCACGCCTGTCAAATCAGAGTACATAAAGGAGCGGCGGCAAGGGTGTGGGGCTGCAGCTCGAGAGCATACGTGGGTCCGCTTCTTCCTTCTGCGACACCCGAGACTTTTTCTTCACTATTACTGCCACTGTCACATAGCAGTAGGATGAAGGCACGAGTGTGATAGTGGGTCTGAGGCGTGAATGTGTGTTGCACAGGCTGTGCATGGGCTTTCTTTCTTTCTTTTTTTCTCTCTTTCATCTTCCTCCCTCCCTCCCTCCCTCCCTCCCTCCCTCCCTCCCTCCTCCTCCTTCCTTCCTTCCTTCCTTCCTTCCTTCCTTCCTTCCTTCCTTCCTTCCTTCCTTCCTTCCTTCCTTCCTTCCTTTGTTCCTTCCTTTCTTTCTTTCCACATTGTCATTACATGATCAATATCATGTAGCGGTGTGGTTAGTGTGTGAAGATTAAATAGCGAGTGCGATTTTCCTTTCTGCGGGCCAGCGCACATGAGGGACATCGGGTATGGCGGACATGGCAGGCCCTTAAACATTTAAGCTCCTCTCTTAAAAGAACAGCGGTGTTTTTTAATTCAGGTGCACTTTAGGTAGAGGTCAAAATTAATCCGCATCCTCATCGTTGTGTAAGCGGAAGTTCGTGTTGTTGTTCTTTAGTTGCAGCCATTTTTCAAGCCATAGCGTTAAAGCAAAGCAAGTTGCTGTCTGATAAGTGCTTGTGAACGCCGTTATCTGCCTCCCAATATTGGAAAGTGAAGGCACAGCCCCATGTGCAGGTATAAAGTTCCCCACGGTTATCTTTCGTTGCCTTCCGTTTTTGGAGCACTGCACGCATTTAGCGACAAGATGTGTACACGATATAATCTTGTTTCGTGACAGTGCTAAACTCGCAGTTCCGACGGTCGAACGCGGGCCCATCTAAAATAAGTGGCGCTGTTCGCGATGCACTGTCACTGCTAATCGGTCTGAGGACTCTCCCTCGCGCCTTGTCAGGGAGACTCGAATTTCCGGCGAGCTTCCGACGATCTCGTTAACGTAATGCGTTCGGTAACGCACTTAACGTCAGCGAGGGCGTCTCGCTGTCGCTGAAATCGCAAAGCAAACAACTCTTCTCCGGACGCGTCGCGCGGTTGGGAATGTCGCAAAGGCACCTACGAAGAAATTCGCGATCTGGTTCCTGGGCGCCCTCGATAATTAGACAGTTTGTTGTGAACAAAGAGAAAGCAAACTAGTGCTCAAACAGAGAAGCACTCATGGTGGTAACTAGCTCAGCCATGGAGAAATGTTGCTTGCGTTTGTTTTTCTCTAAATACCCCTTTTTGTGAGGTGCCGAAAACTACGCGTGATTACAGGATCGTCAGTCGTCACGTACGTGACCATAGTGTCGTGTTAGTGGCGTAAAGATCAGTCATTCATGTTGGTCATACATTTATACCCTACCTCCCTAATTTTCGGGTATACCATGTGAACGAGGCGACCAGGAGAGCACAAAGTCGTAGGCCGCTAGATAGATAGATAGATAGATAGATAGATAGATAGATAGATAGATAGATAGATAGATAGATAGATAGATAGATAGATAGATAGATAGATAGATAGATAGATAGATAGATAGATAGATAGATAGATAGATAGATTAAAACTACACTTAAAGCTTTATTAATAAATACGTTCATGATATTACAGTGCTAGGCAAGCGGTCTTCCCATCGTTTTCGTTTCTTTCTGAACGAATTCCGATGAATATATGGATCAGAAAGGACTTGCCCTTCGTTATTTCTTTCGAAACCAGGCGAAAATACGGTGGCTTTTCCTTGTGCTCTCTCACACTGTTTTTATGCGGCATGCGCTGAGCATCTGCTACGGAAACAAAAGTGGCCGGATGCCACCGACGCAGTACCGGCAGCAGCATCGGTTCAGGCGGTCCCTGGTAGTAAAAGCACAGAATTATATTCCATATCGCAGGCGAAGCTTCCGTCTCAGCCGGTTGAAGAATCCCTTCTTTCTGAGTGCCCCGCTTCTATTTTTTTGTCTAGAACGACTGCCGCAGCTGGCCAGCGCAAACAAAACGGCTTCTTATCGTATTTGAGCAGCAGCACTCAAATTGAATGGCCATACGGAACGCAGGGCCTGTTTTTTATAGCTTTGCAGGTTAGGTGCACGGGCTGGCGCATAAGTGAAATGCTGCAAGAACTTTAGCGCCTTTTCAATTTCCTCTTTATTCGGTCGGACTGGGAGGAAGCGCGAGTAGGGAAACGTTCACGTACGCTTTACGTTGAGATACGACGAACAAAGAGGAACTAGTCGAGACACGAAGTGCTTCGAAAGAGAGGGTCGCTTTGCCCAGCGTTTATCGCGAGGATGATGTGAAAATTTGACAGATGTGCGACTAGATGAATCTCAATGACAGAGGCGGGCACTGCCCGGTCCGATAGCGTAGCCGGTTTGTTTAGCATTACGTGTATGTTTACTTTCGGTGGTGTCAACAAACTCTCCCCCTTTTCTTTGTTTTTTATGGTCAGAGGAGAACGAAATATTAAGGCCGCCAGATCTAGTGAAATGCCATAATCGTTTGTTTCCCTGCTTTCGATACGTTTGCTTCGAGACAGGGGTGCCATTTTATTGGATGCTGGAAGGAATACACATTGATCGATCGACTCAATCTCTCCAATCAAGCTTATACGTTCGAAAGGTTATTCTCCAATGATATACCATGTTCGCGTTATTTATAACTCACTTAGACTACCTCCTTTCGTTTGGACTCTGCATAATGATTTTTTTATCCTATGTAATACTCGGCAGGATTGTAATCTCAGGTGTACCGCAAGGTGGTTTTCTCTGTTATTCTTCGAAAATCCTTTCCCTCCACTTATTTTCTCATCTGTCACTGCTATTCATTATTACTGCAAGTACTCCGTATGAACTATATTACTCACCGTCTTGCAGTCCCGCCCTCGAACATTTGAAACGCACACTAAAACAACGAATTATTGTATGAGGAAGTTCAAACTGTTTGCGTGCGCTTTCTGTTGCAGAATTTACGCTTCCGCATGCAGGAATGCCGATGCCAAATGTTACGGAAACTCAGTGCTGGACTTTACCAATGAAAGATCATAAAATTCAGGCCTGGCAAAAGAGAAGAACGATACGAACGTAAGGTGGACAGAAAGATAGTGTTTAGATTTGTACAGCCCGGCACTAGAGAAGTTTATTTGAGAAAGGGGAAGCACTGCATATCAGAACACACATTGCTTCCTATGCCTTCTGTACTGCTAAGTTTGCTCTGACAATATGCAAGTCGTAAACAGGCGAAAAGGAAAATATACATTCACTAACGATTAGGATGTCACATGGTCATCGTAAAAGTAAACAGTGCGGTGACGACGTATCCACCTTTATTGGCTCACGTGTTGTACAGTCGGCATGGTGCCTCATACGCTCAAAAGTGCTGAATAATACGTTTCAAAGAGTGTAAGGAGGAATTGCGCTAACTGGGTAACATGTGATGCGTACGTGAATTAACGATTCTCGATTCTCTATAACAACATGTTGTGCACTGTGAAGTCCGCGGTATGCGTACAGAATGTCAGTAGATAAGAAATAATGAGTAAACATGACTAGCCGGAAGCCGTAATTATAAAAAACAAGCGTTACTTTTAATTTCAGCTCCATACAGGCAAACTTCCTAACGTTTTCACTCATATGGTACGAAGAATTATTCCCCGACTTTCCTATCAGTATTGGTGCGGAACCGGATGGAATGACCGTGGCCCTTACGATCTCGAAATGATTGCCAACTGTACTAACGCGTTAGGATAGTGTAGAGTCACTTAACAACCGGAAGCATATTGGACTGGGGTGAATAAAATTCTGTTGCTCCTACAGCTTCAATCTCCTCTGTCAACATAATAGTTCGTAATAGTCGAGCACTGACGCCTGCCCTGTTGGAGGCCGGAATTGTGAAAGGTTTGCTACAATGACTGCGCCGTGTTTCCCCGCGATGCAGTAACACAGAGAAGCGGATTTTCCATTAGATGTGCAAACACGGCCTCTGCAGATGATCTAGAGAGAAGGTGACTGGCGCCAGTGAACCGTAAACTCTAACCAGTAATGCCCTCAGTGTTAATTTCTATAGTTGGATTGGTGTTGGCGCTGGTGCGAATGTTCCTGCTTCATCCTGAGCGCAAACATTGTTTCTCGTGCAAACAGACGGCTCCCTGGAGATACTCTAACCTCCTATAACGCATGACGTGTTGTTTTGGGACGCAGGCAGACAGGAGGTTTCAAGGTCATTAGGCGCCGAATGTGATTGTTCAGACACTCCTTTGAAAACGCTAAACGCATGTTTAGAACCACCGAAAATGCTCCAACTTGTGTTTGTTGTTGCTTAGTTTGAAGAGCAGGTGCCATTGCAGTCTCTGGCTTCGGTACTTCCTTCTCTATGCTATCACTGTTGCCCCGCCACGGTGGTCTAGTGGCTAAGGTACTCGGCTGCTGATCCGAGGGTCGCGGGATCGAATCCCGGCCGCGGCGGCTGCATTTCGATGGAGGCGAAATGTTGAGGCCCGTGTGTTGTGCGATGTCAGTGCACGTTAAAGAACCCCAGGTGGTCGAAATTTCCGGAGCCCTCCGCTACGGCGTCTCTCATAATCAGAACTGGTTTTGGGACGTAAAACCCCACAAAACAACAACAACAAAACAACAGCTATCACTGTTAAATCATGTTTATTCATTACACTAAAATTGACTCTATACAGAGAGAGAGAGAGAGAGCGCTATTTACTGAAAGGCTGCGAGGCCTGCCTGTGCTGCAAGTTCTTCTGGCCTAGTACTTTACAGTGGGGTGAGAGTACGAATAAATAGCGATGAAAAATTGTGGCACCCTTAAGCTTCGCCTTAGGAGTTCAGCGCCATCACGATGCGTGGTCCCATTCTCATTGCGTTCTTTCGCTTGCCATGCTCTTCAGCCTCCTAGCCAAGTAATTGTCATGACACCACACGTGTTATTGTATGAGGTGAAGGTAGAAAATCTAAAGCACTGCGCCAACCAAAGTAAGTTTAATGCACACACAAAAAAGACATTTCGGCTCCCACACTGGAGCCATGTTCACAAGTAAACTGTTATTGTATGTCATCCTTTTCCTAGCCATATCATCTATGCAGAAAACCCACGCGAAGGAAGGATCAAAATATGTTTCCTGTTTTGGTAGAATCTCTGATCCGCGATGGGACAACTACTAAGTCAAATGACGCTCTCCTGTGGCCCTCACAGTATAGTCGATTTTCGAACGGTCATTGTCGTTATCACTTTGTCATTTGTCACCAGCATGAGCAGCACCTAAACACATGCCACACTGAAAAATAATTAGAGCTGTATCGACAGTATGCGCTTATACAGCACCCAAAAATAATGCTCTTATCTGTTGTTTGTTGTTTTGTGGGGTTTTACGTCCCAAAACTAGTTCTGATTATGAGAGACGTCGTAATGGAGGGCTCTGGAAATTTCGACCACCTGGGGTTCTTTAACGTGCACTGACATCGCACAGCACACGGGCCTCAACATTTCGCCTCCATCGAAATGCAGCCGCTGGGGCCGGGATTCGATCCCGCGACCACCCCCGGATCAGCAGCCGAGTACCGTAGCCCCTAGACCACCGTGGCGGGGCTGCTCTTATCTCGAGAGAGCTCTTCGAAAGCCAGAAGAGAAGATGCAGGCAAAAGAAATGCCCCTCGCTATGCGTTCAAATTCCTGCACCGGATCGCGGCCCCTGGAGTACCACGGTGGTCTAGTGGTTATGGCACTCGGCTGCTGGTCCCAAGGTCACGGGATCGAATCCCTGCCGCTGTGGCTGAATTTCGATGGAGGCGAAATGTTTGGGCCTGCGTGCTGTGTGATGTTACTGCACGTTGAAGAACCCCAGGTGGTCGCAATTACCTGGGCCCTCCACTACGGCGTCTCTCACAAATGTATCGTCGTTTTGGGAGGTAAAACCTCGGAAATCAATCGTTCAGTCATTCACCGACTCGCCACACCGTGATGTTGCGAGCAATGATACCAACGAGAGAGAGAGAGATGATGGGCGGAAGGCAGGGAGGTTAACCGGAAAGGAAAATATACAGTTTGCTACCCTGCACTGGGGAAGGGGTGAAGGGAGGCAGAAAGGGATGGAAAAAGAATAAAGAAAGAAAGAGAGAGAGGTTAAATCGCGCACACACACAAGCACGGCATGTGTCAGAGACGGTTCACGAGGCCCGTTGCGCGCAAAAACTCGAGCACAGCCTTCGTGGCTTTCTGCTGCGAGACACTGTCTGTCCGGCATTCCAATATGGTTTGCTCGGACAGCGGTCGACCATCAAGGCGTGACAATTCTGTGGCGAGAGTCTGTCGCTGGGAGCAGTACCCAGGGCAATCGCAGAGGACGTGCTCAATCGTTTCCTCGCTGCCGCAGTGAATACAGGCAGCACTGTCTTCCAGTCCAATGCGACAGCCGAAACTTCTTGTGAATGACGTGCCTAGCCACAGGCGGCAAAGTACGGTAGTTCCACAGCGCGTAATCCTTGGCGTAATACAACAACCAATGAGACGCGCAAATTAGTTGCACCCGTATAATAAACATTCAAAGTAACAGCAAGGTTTAATTGCATTGAGGGCATGGTGGCAGCCGGCTTATGAAGTATCCCAGCGGCACTACACATGCCACATATCGACATGCCTGGGATGGGACCACCGTAGAACCCTGGCGTGAACCCCAGAAGCAGCAATCAGATGTTTTTTGCGTTTAGTTATGGTGGTGTGTTGTGGTGATCGATAGAAAGGATACGTGGCGCTCATTTCGCGAGCCCACATGGGAGCACGCCTGAGTGGTGCCGCTAAAGATCATGGGATTAAAATGATAGAATGCGAATAAAATACGTGATAGGTATATTCTGGCTTTTTCTGTACATTCGCTCAAACCATTGTACGCACCACTGCTTAACACTGTGATGCTAATCAGAAACGTCAGTCTACAGACACTTATCATAGCTATGGAACCTATGATTTGCTTTACGGGGCAAACATATTCCGCGTTATCGCGTCGCGTTACCAAAACTTAGTGATTGTAAGCTCCCGAGGGACTCTCCGGTTCCGTCCTGCACTTGTGCGCATAGGTCTAACGACGATTCTTGAGAAATATTGATAAATTGAAGCAATGTGTCTCTGCCGACGTTTGTCTGTCTCCGACAGAGCCTGTTGAGCGCGGCATTATGGGGCTTCTAGTTGTCTTCGTCTGTACAGCAGACAGTAGTGCACCTCTATGGAGGTGTTTGTAGAATTCACGTGCGGTGTGGATATGCTTCCCGATATAGTGGCTGCATGACAACGCCGACACCGAAAACAGAAGCGTGTCTCGAGACATGGCTTCCGCGATTCCGCGTCCCGGCAAACCTGCCGCACCCTCAGTCTCGGAGGCCGTGCATAAGGAGCCTTACTATCGCTATTGCGACATCATTTAACTGAAGACTTTACCTGAATAAATAAAATGCACGAATTTCTCGGTGAATGCGCGCGACAAGTGCTGTATAACAATCCTCCGCGATCTGAGCAAGTCATTTGATAAAAAGAAATAAGCTTGTGCGCTTCGATCATAAGTAAAATGCATCATAAGTAGAATGAGTTTTCCCCGAGCAGGGCTACACAAATCGACATCTGTTTTTGCAGACTTTTCTTAGCAAACGTAGTTTTGCGCCGCGTGAGTATTAAATGTATGCAACACATCACCTCTGCAAGCCTGTAACCAAGGGAATCAAGTAACCCTGGCCCAAGTGCACCGAATTTGCGCATTTGCGCGCGTATGTGAACGCTCAGTCCACTTTCTATCGTAAGTCTTCATGCGATGTCTTAGGAGTGCTAGGAACTTATGAACCGAAGGCGCTCAACGCCCAATATAAAGAGCTCAGCTCCAGAATGTCGCACGGCTGCTTTGCTTCACTGTAGTACTTAGCCATATTGCCACGAAGCTGCCTTCTCGGGCTTTTCAGCGCTGCGCCGAACTGCCTTCACAGACCCCCGGCGCGAGAACTCGCGTCCTGAATACCTTGGCGGAGCTTTCAACCGCGACGATGGTGGTTTTCGCTGATCTGAGCTGCGGAGGAAGACGAAGACTGTACGACGTGAGCCTCATTTGCATATGCAATTTCGACACGGTCGCTGGCTCCAGGTTTCCCGACAATCACGAGGTTGAACACGGCTCTTGCTTTCCTATTGGCTCCCTTGTAGAGAAAGCACTACGTAGAAGTGAAAATCGAAAAATGCACTCTGGCAAGCTTTTTCAAGCTTTCTTTTTTTTTCATCTAAAACAAAAAAGCAACAAAGCACTTTGTACTTAGTGTCATTTTCAAAGCTCATGCTGAGATCATTTACTTTTTTTTTTCCAGTTCAAGTATCTCGGATATAAGCGTATGATTTTATATGTTTCGTCTTATCAAAAACTCCCAGTGCGGGTACGTCATATTCGGCAGAGTGCCAAAATCTTTCAATTTTAGTTTATTGCCTTTCTTAGCATCAGAATTCCGTCAACTATGCTTAAGCACTCCTTGCAAATACGCTTGGTATTGCCACCACGAGGTAATTACGCCATGATTTTCCAGATCGAAAGTCCTGACAGCAAAAACAATCAGCGTGAGAACTGCATGCTAACCTAACACAACGGCAAAAGAAAACTTATGTGTATGTTGAAGAGCGTCTCACAGAAGCATTCTTCGGTCCCCGTCAAGCGATGCTGAAGCGTCCTTTTTCGAAGAATATGATTTGTTTATACACTGTAGAACTATTTTATTAGATAATGAAACTTGCGCCCTGTTTTCTGTGATGTAGAGCGCAGTAATCTACCAGAATAGGGACGAACAAATAGGTGTAATTAGGGAAGCAGCACAGCATGACTATGCAATAACCTCAATGTGTCACTAAGGTATCGGTAGCTATCTTTATAAAATAAAATTAATGAAAATAGAGCATGAGTAGCAAGTAACAGCAATTGACCGCATTTTAGTCATCGCTGTCGTTGTTGTTGTGCGACCTTTTGCCGTACTGTATTATTCACGCAGCCTTTCTGCGCATTGGTTCCAAAACCAGCTGTGATTTTGAGAGATGCCGTAGTGGAGGTCTCCGGAAATTTCGACCACCTGGGGTTCTTTAACGTGCACTGACATCGCATAGCACACGCGCCTCAACATCTCGCCTCCATCGAAATGCAGCCGCCGAGGCCGGGATTCGATCCCGCGACCTTCGGATTAGCAGCCGAGTGCCTCGGCTGCTGGACCACCATGGCGGGGCACGGACACGTTAGCAAGAAAACATTGCACATAATTCATCACGCCTTAAGACTTGCAATTCCTTACAGTTCTTTGGCGCTTCCACTTCCAGTATGTCCTTCACGCGACCGGGGCCCAGACGGAGGCCGCCAGGATGCGCCCACAATAGCGGACTTCAGGCTGCAAAAGGTGCACATTTTAGGGTTAAGCTTGTGTTTGTTTTTGTGACAGCGTGAGAACAAAAGTGACAGATGGTGGTCGTGCTCATCTCTCGTGCGACCCTAAATCAGTATGTCATCCATTATCTCGACCACGTAGGGCAAGCCTTCCAGTAAGCCATGTACAGCTGCTTGGAAGATTTCTGGAGCTTTCGCTATGCCGAAGTGCATTCGAAGGGACCCCTAATGCCCGTACGGCATGCTAATCGAGTAGAGCTCCGAGTTCGATTTGCCAAATTTGCAAATTCGCCAAGCTCCTGACGCCGCGGCACCCTGCAAGAGAAGCACCCGGCAACGAATAGCTGCGAAGCTGCGTCTTCTAGTGCTGGCATTGTGTTATTTTCGCGCAGCCGCCTTTGCTTAGCGCCGTAGGATTCATGCAGTAGTACAGCGCTACATTTGCCGCTGTACCGTACGCTCTTAGGATGTCCTCAATTGCAGCTTCAATATTGAAGCACATGTCCTTTAAAGCGTGCTTTGCCGCACTTAGTATGCAATAATGGTGAAGCACGCTTTCCGGAAACGAAGCACGGAGAGGGCTCGGAGAGTGTGTGCACACGTGTGCACACGGAAGAGCGTGAGAATACACACAAGAGTGTGTGCACACGGAGAGGGCACGGAGAGTGTGTGCACAATGGCGAACACAGGAGTAGGCGGTATAGATATACCGCGCTTAAGTTGTAGTAAAGAGAGACCGTGGCCGAAAACTCTTTGACTGCAGCAGAAATTTGACCTATGATGGCACAAGAACTATGAAGTTTATACAGGAAGCACGACAAAGACATTCCTTTAAGCGTTTTAACGGCGCAGCTGTTTAGGTCGAAGCAAAACCGTAAGAAGTGGCGTTCGCAGGTAACAACGGAGTGTCTCGCGGAATGGGAAAGCGCTTTCCCATGAACATGACAGTCTTACATGATAGTGATTATGCGACGTAAAAGCAAGGAAGAAAGATTCAGGTTGCGCAAAAGGGAACAGACAAGAAGGTTTAAATTTTCTTTTATACCTCCTTCGGAAAAGCGGACCCGTGTTTGCCCTGTTGTTGTTTTGTGGGGTTTAACGTCCCAAAACCAGCACTGATTATGAGAGACGTCGTAGCGGAGGTCTCCGGAAATTTTGACCACTTGGGATTCTTTAACGTGCACTAGACATCGCACAGCACACGGGCCTCAACATTTCGCCTCCATCGAAATGCAGCCGCCGCGGCCGGGATTCGATCCCGCGACCCTCGGATAGCCACTAGACCACCGTGGAGGGGCCGTGTTTGCCCTCGACCCATGGTAGATACGACCACCTCTGCCCTCATCCCACTCATACGCGATAGTGGTAATGATAGTGCTACACGACAGTAATAGGAAACTTGACCCCCTCGCCCCATCTCTGCGGTTTACTGAGAATTCACAGGCGTGGAACCGGTTTTATGTATATTTTCTCTAATTTTTACTGTTCGTTGAAGCGTACTCGCTCTCTTATTTATTGTTCAGCCGCAATAATCTGGCTTGAACGTTCTTAGTCACGTAGGAAGTCATTTCGCAGTTTATTTAGTAAAAGCATAGCAACGTCACCTCATTTTGTAGCACGTCGGCGCTACAGGGACTCTAATTTTTCCATATACTAAAAAAAATTAAGAGCGGTTACTTGAAGCTGCAGGCCTTGCGATAAGAGGCAAGCTGTACTTAGGAATATGCGGCCCATCAGCTTTAGGCACCCTTTACTGAGCAAAGCCGGTATCGATCCCTTCTGAAACTCGGTTCCGTCGAACCTAACGCGAAAGTACCAAAGGAGATTGCGTGTACAAAGCGTACAGCCTGCACTCTTTCCCAGAGTGTCCTGCGTGAAATTGTGCGTTCTTCCGCTCTGCTACGTAGCGCCTGTCACCCTGCTTCTGTGGAGTGTTTTCACGCACTCTGACGGCCGGATTTTCTTTTGATGCTCGGCGGGCACGTTCAGCGCGCACAAATCTGTTCATCCCTGGTATCTCGTTAGATCGAGTGCGGGGCCCGAAGCTTGTCCTAATTAATATAATCCCACGTATGTTCGCCACACGGAGTAGGGATTACCGTCTTCGGTCGCAACGTGGCCAAAACAGCCTCCCTTTTTGGTCCTGCGATGTGGCTTGAACTATTTCCAAGAAGCCCGCCATGATAGCTCTAGGGTTCCTTTCTTGCTTTTTTTGGGTTCCTTTCTTGGGTTCCTTTCTTGCTGCGCAATGTTAAGTCAACTGTCACTGCCTTCTTGTAATTCCCTGAGTGAGCGTGGGCAACGCTCCTCAAAGAGCATGGAGCGTGACGGACATATGTAAGCAGCGGACGTCGATGTCTACTATACAGCCCCTCTGTTGAAACTGATCGTACTTATGCACAATATTAAACATTATGACCTACTCCCCCTCCCCGCCATGGTGGTCTGGCGGCTATTGCACTCGGCTGCTGATCCGAGGGTCACGTAATCTCATCCCGGCTGCGGCGGCTGCATTTCGATGGAGGCGAAATGTTGAGGCCCGTGTGCTGTGCGATGTCAGTGGACGTTAAAGAACCCCAGGTGGTAGAAATTACCGGAGCCCTAACGTAAGTGTAAATGACAACCTCATTTTTTTATGATGGTTGTACCACCTCAAGCCTCATCAGAGTGCCAGCCGCGAATTATGGCAAGGTGCCCCAGTCGTCAGTACTGTGTTGTGTATGGTACTGCTTCTTCATGCATGTCATCGCTCCAACTTGCGTGACACGCTCAGTTAATGTGGTGCAATTCTAGCTCAAAGCCTCATCTAAGGCCTGTAAGGTATCGTTAAATAAATAAATAAATAAATAAATAAATAAATAAATAAATATGCCAAGTAGCGATCCAGCACACCTATGAAATATATTACTGAACTTCATATGGACATTTTGGCTGTAAAAGTATTCTGTGTTTCTGACCAAGCAGCTCGTGGCTACTTATAATTTCTGAATCACCAAGTCTGTTTTGGAATCCAGCTCAATTTCACTTCTAATCCTTTGGAAGCAAAACTGTGTGTATTCGCGTACCATATTTTTTATAGATCGAACAGCCGTTAACAATCACAGAGGCGCGGAAAGAAATTCGGGAGCTCAATCGGCGCACTTCACGAAAATTTCTTTTCTCTTCCAAGAAGGTTAGCGAGTGTTTGTGACATTGACCGACGAACTCAACTCCGGTCTTTTTTTTTTTTTTCTCTCTTAGGAGAATGCTTGTGGGTAGATTTCGTGTCTTGTAGCGCGAACGGAACCTCTCTGGCAGTGACAGGGGGCGAAAACAAAGCAGGACACACACACCAGCATTGTCGTTTTACTGCCAGCCATTCCTTTGTCTATAGTAACGGGCGCTTCTAGGCGTACAGGCGGGGGGCTTGCTTTATATTCTCCTTTAAGGTCAATTCTATGTACTACAATGTTTCTACCAGCTACATCACAGGCCAGATGACAGCTCTGCGTTGATCATACGAGAAACGACCTGTCGTAACAACAGGCTAACTATGTAGGTCAAATGGTAGAGCATGCAAAAAAACGCTTAGAGCGCGGAAAACCGCGTATTAACAGAGGACAGAGGAAAGGGCACCACCACAAGCGGTTAATACGTGGTTTTCCGCGCTCTAAGTGTTTTTCAGCGACCTCTCCTAAGACCTGCTGGATATGAAACGACTACAGTTGACGAGTCCGGTCCAAATGGTGTTTCCGTAGCTGGCATTTCTCTGCCACATAGGTCGCTTTTTCTGTGTTTTAATGTCCAAGAACCACTTCTCTTACTCTTTTATGGGCTCGCACAAGGACCGATAGGTCATTGGTTAGATTACCATATTGGTGCATCGTGAAAATGTCTTTAAGGTTATTTTTATTTGGTATTTTGTTTCGTATATACATAGTTACATATATACCGTGCACGGAAGTGACCTACGACGCCTATGGGCGACGCCGACGTCGAAAACCCGGTCGAAGTGCTCACATTTCTACGTCGCAATAAAAATTACACCATCTCCCGCTCAAGGGGACCATGAGGTGATGCGAAACAGCACGGGGGGTGCACACCGCGTTTGCATCGGTTTGACGCTAGCAGACGCTGCCTGCGTCAGCGTTGTCTTCGCGAGCGAGGACGCGTTCTCGTTCCTTGCGAGCTGCGTTCATCGGAGAAAGAACGTTTCTGTAGTCAACGCGCGCCGTTCGGAGATGAGAGGAGGAATGCCGAGAGGAGAGGAGATGAGACAAGGAGAGGAAGGGGAACAGGATGCGCAGTGCGGGTGTGGAAACCACACGGCGGAGGGATAAATGGAGGGAGGGAGTGACATAGCCCCCGACCATAAGCTGCTTCGCATCTAAAATAGACAACTCCGGACAAAAGAAACCGGAGATAAAAAATAGGATTTTTGCAACATATTTCGGTGCCCTGGTAATATTCGGGTGCCCTGCTAGGCCGTCTCTTTAACTTGACTAAGCACGTGTGGGGATCAAACACGAGAGAACAAAAAAAAAAAATCCACGCATATCCACGGAGTGAATGATGATGAGTGGGCGAAGCTCCGGAGGTTCATCGGTAAAAACCGTGAATCTTCCGTGAATCTTGCCCAGTACATCATCAAAGACGTGACAAACACTGTGTGTATATATACAAGAATTACCCGTGACATTTCTCACTTCATTGCAAGTCAAGATCAAATATATATATATATATATATATATATATATATATATATATATATATATGGGTGTCCGGTGAACGGTTCTCCAGCGCGAGCAGTCGGTATTTTTTAATCAAGAAACTCGCTAGAAGGCGCTGCCTGCGTCAATGTTGTATCTGGCGGGTGAGGGTGCGTTCTTCTTCTTTGCGAGCTGGTAGAGCGTTCATCGAAGAAAGAGCGTTTCCATAGTCAACGCGCGTCTTTCGCTCTCTCTCTCTCTCTCACAAGACAGCAGATGGGAGAGTGAGAGAGCTCGCGCGCCGGGAGGCACGCGCCGAGGGCGAGCGCGAGCCTCCCGGCGCGCCGCACCGCAGCCCCGCAGCGCCATCTCATGATCATTCTGCGAAGAGGTGGCTACGACAACGACGCCGGACTAGCCTGTGCCCTAAGGAGCTTCGCCCCTAAAAAAAAAATTCGCAGATCCCACGTGCAGTGGGAATCAACGAAATGCGAAGGAACGTAAAATAAGGAACGTAAAATGGATTTCCATTGTTGTCTCGGTATACCGAGTTTGGTACATATGAAGTTAACGAAAGGGCCGCAAGAGTACCAAGACTCTGGCATGTACACCATACCGTTCATACATGCATGTCATGATTCTAACGTTATGACTTGTCATTTACGTTCGTCATGCAGTCGTGTTGTGCCATAGCAATTTTGGTATACATCCCTTTAAGGAAACGATTGGCATGTAGATCATGCAGCTAATGACATGCATGTCACGATTTTCATGTTATGACCTGTCATTTATGATCGTCATGCAGTCATGTTGTGCCAAACCAATTTTTGTATAGGCTCCGTGCAGTCGAGTTTTCCATGTGCGACATCAGCGCCAGAATGCACTGCCTGGGGGAGAGAAGAAGCAAAATTGGGCAGACTGTGACAGGGAAACGCGAACGAGATGCGCGTCTCCAACTCTATAGCAGCAGCGACCGCCCGTCCCACCTCCTTTCGTTTTATTTCCTTTGAGACGCGCGCTCCAAACCTGCGGCAAACTGTTCCAAAGGGCGACGCCGCGAGCGTTCGTGCGGTTCGCAGCACGCCCGGAAAGCAGCGAAGAAACGCGCGCGTCGCTGTCGCCTCGGTTTCCACCGTGCGCGACTGAGCCGTCCGACGAGAGCTACGTAGCGCCCTCTGGTCAGTAGACGGAGCCCATACATCCCATTAACGAAACGGCAGTGTAGCGCCAGGACCATGGCATGTAAATCATGCCGGTCATGACACGCGTGTCATGATTCTAATGTTATGACCTGTCATTTACATTCGTCATGCTGTCGTGTTGTGCCATAGCAATTTTGGTATACATCCCATTAACGAAACGCCTGGCATGTAAATAATGCCGCCCATGACATGCATGTTATGCTTTTCATGTTATGACCTGTCATTTATGTTCGTCATGCAGTCATACTGTTGCATACCATTTTTCCTACACATCCCACTAACGAAACGGCCAAGAGAGCACCAAGACCGTGGCATGTAAATCATGTCGCTCATGACATGCATGTCATGATTTTCATGTTATGACCTGTCATTTACGTTCATGATGCAGTCATCTCGTGGCATGCCACTTTTCGTATACATCCCGTTAACGAAACGCGTGGCATGTAAATCATGTCGCCCATGACATGCATATCATGATTTTCACGTTGTGACCTGTCAGTCATGTTCGCCATGCAGTCATGTCGTGGCATACCAATTTTCGTATACATCCCATTAAAGAAACGGCCAGGAGAGCACCAAGACCGTCGCATGTAAATCATGTCACTCATGACATGCATGTCATTATTTTCGTGTTATGACCTGTCATTTATGTTTGTGATGCAGTCATGTTGTGGCATGCCAATTTGCGTATACGTCCCACTAACGAAACGCGTGGCATGTAAATCATGTCATTCGTGACATGCATGTCATGATTTTCATGTTATGACCTGTCATTTATGTTCGCCATGCAGTCATATTGTGGCATACCAATTTTTGTATACATCCCATTAACGAGACGACCAGGAGAGCACCAAGACTGTGACATGTAAATCATGCCGCTCATGACACGCATGTCATGATTTTCATGTTATGACCTGCCATTTATGTTCGTCAGGCAGTCATGTTGTGCCATACCAATTTTCGCATACATCCCATAAGCGAAACGGCCAGGAGAGCACTAAGACCGTATCATGTAAATCATGCCACCCATGACATGCATATCATGATTTTCATGTTATGACCTGCCATTTATGTTCGTCAGGCAGTCATGTTGTACCATACCAATTTTCGCATACATCCCTTTAGCGAAACGGCCAGGAGAGCACCAAGACCGTGGCATGTAAATCATGCTGCTCATGACATGCATATCATGATTTTCATGTTATGACCTGTCATTTATAACGAAAGGGAAGGGGTCAAGGGCTCGTTCTTTATTTGTTAGAAACAACTTAATGAGCAAACAGACAAAGAAGCCAAGGAAAGCATAGGGGAAGTTACTTGTGGTATTGTAATTGTGGAGAAAGTAGAAAGGAATTAAAGTGGACGAAAAGACAAGCCTGCCTTCGGTGGGACCCGAACCCACGACCTTCGGATGTCGCGTCCGATGCTCGTATGTTCGTCATGTAGTCATGATGTGGCATACCAATTTTCGTAAACATCCGATTAGCGAAACGGCCAGGAGAGCACAAAATCGTAGGCGGCTAGTTAGATAGATAGATAGATAGATAGATAGATAGATAGATAGATAGATAGATAGATAGATAGATATAGATAGATAGATAGATAGATAGATAGATAGATAGATAGATAGATAGATAGATAGATAGATACGCTCGAACTCGCCGAAGTTCGCTAAGAAATGCTTCGCATTTAAAAGAAAAGCGAAGCTTGCACTACTGGCGCAAGGCTAGCGAAGCAGCCAAGCTGGTGGGCACTTGACTGGTACGGGTTTGTATCCTGCACGCCCTCATTTCGTCGTGGTCAGAGGCTTCGGGAAACGCCTCACGAAGCACTGCGAGGCCCAGCGAACGCTTCTCGGAGTTTCGCACCGAGCCCAGCGTAAACGCGTTCGCGTCGAACGACAGGCGGTGGCAGACGGGCAGACGTGGAACGCGTGGCCTCGGGTTGACGCCGTCCCACCCCTTTGCAGTACTATAGACTGTGCACAAACGCATAGCTTTGCGAGAGACTGTACCCAGGACAAATAGATGCACGCTGTTTTCTTGTCTTCTTTTTCTTCTGCGTGCACGTGCATATGGAGCACGTGCGGCCGCCAGGCACAATTTCGCCATTGCATGCGGTTGTGGGCTGAGCTCATGTGCGCAAGAGAAGGAAGAAGCGCGCGTGCGATCGCCGCACATTGGGCTTTGTGTATAAGTAGTGCACGCGCACCCTTGCGACCTTAAAGAAAGATGAAGATAGTTTTACGATAAGCACCATAATTTATGCGAGCCACAAATGCTTCGCATTCAGGAAAATATTCTGCATAAATGAACGTTGAGTGCGGCTGCCTCAGACAGATCGCTCGTAAAATGGCACTCTGCCAGATGAGCACTTATGTCCCACGTGATCCTTCATGAAATTTCACGAACAACCACGATGGAAGAGCATAGCGCAATCTGTAGATAGCAAACGTGAACGAGCGGCGACTGAAAAAGTGGCCCCGCCACGGTGGTCTAGTGGCTACGGTACTCGGCTGCTGATCCGAGGGTCGCGGGGTCGAATCCCGGCCGTGGTGGCTGCATATCGATGGAGGCGAAATGTTGAGGCCCGTGTGCTGTGCGATGTCAGTGCACGTTAAAGAACCCCAGGTGGTCGAAATTTCCGGAGCCCTCCACCACGGCGTCTCTCATAATCAAATCGTGATTTTGGGACGTAAAAACCCAGATTCAAATCAATCTGAAAAAGTGCTGGGGAAAATTCAGGAAAGGGAAATTCACTGAAGCAGCGCACGTCACCGGATCGTAACATGTATAGAATTAACAGTCGTTTGTCACCAAGCATCTTCGTTATTACGACACAACTCTGGCTAACGACCTGAAGGACATGGTTTGTTACAACCTGCAGTAAGAATCTTTACGCGAGAAACTCCGAAACACGCGTATGCGTTGGTTAATGTGAAACCTTTTGTTTTTGTTTTTCTCTCTAGAAGGGCAAAGTCCGCATTAAGCAGAACTTAGAAAAACGCAGTTGTGCGCTACCGCAATATGGTCGAGGCAGTTTCAACATTTATTTTTCCTGGTGCGCCCATGTCGCCAAAATACCTCAAAGTTGGGCTGCAGTTAAAATAACTGTGGTCCACTATCACCGTAATCCAGGAGTAAAGTTTGAATTTCGCTCTTACAGCAGCGATATAACCCAGTAAAATTGCTTCACTCTTCTCGAATCATTGTGTCCGCGCTTGTATAGCATACCCCAAAAAAGTCTGCATATCAGTGCATGAGCAATATAGCAATACTTTGTGACAGAACCAGCGTCATGAATTAGTCTTCATTAGTTGCATTCTCTGCTGCAGGGCCTAATGGCCCTGTGTCCATGAGAAGCAGGCCTGGGCTTTTCGGAGCGCTTGGAATTCCTCTCTGAAGCTTTTTCTCGAGCTTGCCGATCCGAGAGCCTTTTCTAATTTCCTTTCTTCCTGTACACGAACTTCGGAAGCTGCTTCTTTGCCGGATCTGAAGCGCGCCGTTTGGGATCACTTCTTCTAGGAGCAGACCTGTCCCCAATCTCTTCATTTCCGTCGTCTTCCATTTGAAATGTACCGTCTTTGTCAAGAAGCAACCAGAAGCACAATAACAAAGCAACTAATAGCACACGTAGAACAGCTTGGATGCGGCTTTATTTGTGGTTTGTGTCACAAGGGCACACAGCACTGGTTGAAAGGACAGAAAGCTAGGCGAATTGGTCATGATTCATTATATAAGGAAAACCTTGTAAGGACAATGCCTTCAAAACACGGACACAGAAGTGGACACCGCGAACGCCGTGTTCATGCTGTCCACTCCTCTTCCCTTGTGTTCGTGTTTCGCACGCTTTTTCCTTACATAATGCACTGGTTGAGTGGATCCGGCTCACTTTGATTCAAGCAGGTGCAGTACTTGGCTCGCTTTTGATTCGGAACTGTTTTTCTGAATCGGTGTTACAGTCGCGAATTGGCCTTCTTTGGTTATAGGTACTATTTAAATAAAAGAAACCTGAACGTTCTTTAAGTTACCGTCAAATTTAGCCCAGTTTGTCTTTCTGGATTTGGCTCGCATAGGAAGAAAAAGTAGCAGGAGAACTCTTCATTTAGCGCTATAGGAGTACCTGAGTCCACGAAAACTGTGCTAGCAACTGGACAAAGTAATAATGCCAAAAACTCACGTGCATATTCCCCAATTTATTCCGTTTCTTGCGCATTTGTTAAGTCAATAGAAGCCCGTACCGAAAGGAAGCGCGCTTTAAAGTCTTTCTTCCGTGTTAAAGATAATCTGTTCAAGCTGCTTTCAAACTACTTGAAATCATAGCACTCGGGCTTCCCCGCGAGATGCCAGTATGGCGAAGCAGACAGGACGGTTTGGGCCAAAGAGCACCGATCGGTCTTATTCAGAGCGGTCAGATGGCAGCAATGTCAAAAGTAGGTCGGTAATCCCTGGAGACAATGGAATAGCTTTAGCATATCCCTTCCGCAGGGACGGTTTCGAAGGAACGCCAGAGTGACCACCTTAATTCTGCAGTGCAATGCTTACATACACGGGCGTACAGCCCACAGCAAAATCTTGCGGGATCCGAAACATCCGAAAAACCTATACTATTACCACTTTACATATATGCTTTCTTCAAGTAAAAACAAAAAAAAATTCCTATGCTGCTTTGCTACCCTCCCCCCCCCCCCCCCCTTTCTTCCACCCTTCACTCACTTCAGCGACCTTCGTTTATGTACGACGCAATAAATATAAGCGGAAACTCAGCACCATCATGCATTAGGTTCTCCTGCCATCCATCGCGCTGTCTAAATCTTTGCGAAAGGCGCTGTGGCTGACTAAACAGACAAATATAATTTCGCGCATGGGAACTAAGAGGCTTCAGTGGGACCTCTCCTATTCACCATGGTGGGCCAAGGAATATGGATTTGCGCAGTTATGTACCAGACTGGGAGTTTCATTTATTTAGCTGCAACATTTTAATGGAATCCAATCACCCTTGCGCGTTATCCTTCAATTCATGTAAAGAAGCCTGATTGATGGTAGTCAAAAGTAATCCTCGTGTGTCTTGTCGATTGGCTGATAGGGGGTTTCACATCCCGAAATTGCGCTATGAATATGAGAGATGCCGTGGTGCAGGGCTCCGGAAATTTCGACCACCTACATAGCGCAGCACACGGCCACATTTCGCCCCCATCGAAGTGCAGCCTCCGCAACTAGAATTCGATCCGGCCACCTTAGGATCAGCAGCCGATTATCATAACCAGTAGACTAGCGTGGCGGGGCCTCGTCTGTCTTGTGATAGCTATAACGATTTTGTTTTCCCAATATCGATACATGTGGCTGTAAGGAGTGTTTTGGCTTACTTGATACATGTGTTGCGCTTAAAGGAATACAGGCTACAGCGCATTTAGCAATATTAGTTCCCTTTGTTTAACGTGCCAAAACCGCAATTCTAGTATGAGGCGCACCGTATGGGGGCTCCGAGTCAATTTCTTCCACCTGGTGTTATTTACCACTCACCTAAATAAAGCTCAATAGGTATGAAGGAGTGTTCTCGTCCTTACATTTAACGCGTTACGACACACGACGATGTGTGCACGACTGATTAAGCTTGTTCTTGTCAGGCGTGAAACGGTTGTAGCTATGATAGCAGTAAATAAAGTTATATAGGGAGCATACGCAATTTCCTGGAAATGCTAGGCGTGGCCGCGAATGTGCGGGGGAGTTCTGTGCGCTACAACATTGAAGGTCTCGTGTTATTGGCAATCCGCGACCATAACACAGCCAGCGGCACACCGCCCACGATCGACCCTTGTTTCTACCGACTTCCTTCATCACTGCGCGTCCACTGTAATCAAGGCGGGAAACGTCGCAGACGCTCTTCGTAAAACCACGTGACGGTGTTCCAGTAAACCCTTTTTGTGCTCTGCACTACATCTGCACGACTAAAGACGCGGTCGAGATGTATCTAGCTTGTAAATCTGTCGGTTACACATAATAATACACCAGGAGTCACAGAAGCATTTCGGTCGTTACGTTCCATCGCAATCCACAACAAACTTCCGGCGTCCGAAAGGCAGGAACGTATATAACGTACGAAGTACAGAGCCAAGCGCAATCTCCCTTAATTGATGATCGCCGTTGCAATTATAGCATTGCACACATTTAGAGGCTGCGGTTATTTATAGCCATGTCAGCCAGGCATGGGCAGCAATGCTTCGGCGGTACGTTTGCTGGTGGCGCCACTCCTTGTTTCGGAGAGCGAAGGCCCCGTGAACAATATTGCCGACGAAGCGATGAAGAGAAAATAAAAGTAACACCATCCGCACATAACCAAACAACTCTCTTGCTTCGATGCAAGTAAAACACTTGCATGAAAGCTAGCGCTGTTAAGCTTTCGAAGATAACAGCGTGACATACTGGCCCGTCCATTAATCGTAAGAACAGGGAAAGTGCTAAAGTAGTGCGCGAGTTCCAAGGAAAAATGTTTGCGTAATGGTGCGGCGCGCGAATAAATTGAGCCTATGGTGCAACGTTGTGAAAATCTTTGTCTAGCTACTTTCTTCAGGCGCACTCGTTTGTGTGTGCGTGTTTTCGCCAGCTGCACTGTGCATGGTCTTTTCACTCCATGCTTTCGTTCCATAGCAGGCCAAGAACGTTGTATTAGTTCTCCTCATGGTGCCTGAGAGATTATCTACTCCAACTTTGTATACGTCATTTATTCGCGCGCACATATATGTCTTTCAAAGAAAATTTTCTGAGCCTACCGGCTTCGTTTTTTTTTTCCTTTTCCATAAATAATAACTTATTTTAAACGAAGTGTAGCATTTCTCCATTTCTGATTACTATGTGCCTAATTTTAAAGTCTACTGGATAAACATTGTTCGTGGTCGGTGGGCTAATCTCAGGGTGGCGTCATCAGACTTCCCTTCAAGTGGTGCTTTATAGATTTGAAGCGCAATTCACATGCCAAAATTAGCTCACGTGCTGTTCGAGACGTTTAACTTATGAATAATGAGTCTTCGCTTAAGGCTACTATAGATGGAGATGCGATAGCTTATTGGCAGCTCGAACAGCCAACCGAGGAAATGGTAGTCAGACTAATGTGCCTAGAGCACACAGTGTAGTAAAGCTGTCATCTGCGATTAACGCAACCCTTAGTCTTTGCGCTTAGTCTTTGCGCCCTTAGTCTTTGCGCCTTAGTCTTTGCACGTCTTTGCGCTGGTTCGTGTTGAGTTGTGAAGACAAACAAGAGAGCAAAACGTAGCACACTGGCAGTCAACTTGAGCGTGGCTCTTCCGTCGTCTTGCCCTTCTGAATGTCCTTAAGTAAAGCTAGTAAGAGCTGAAGAAATAAGAGCTAACAATAATAGGAGTTAATCAGACTGTCTTACCTTTGGAATGTGACTGAGTAGGAATCAGATTACGCCTCGCTCGAGTTCGTCCTCTTCGTTGATCGCGCAAACGTTTACGAGCTGGCCATTAACACAGGGCTGCGTTGTGTTAGGAGGACTTGCTGTTGTTGTTTGTTGTTTTGTGGGGTTTCACGTCCCAAAACCAGTTCTGATTATGAGTGACGCTGTAGTGGAGGGCCCAGGAAATTTCGACCACCCGGGGTTCTTTAACGTGCGCTCACATCGCACAGCACACGGGCCTCAACATTTCGCCTCCATCGAAATGCAGCCGCCGCGGCCGGGATTCGATACCGCGACCCTCGGATCAGCAGCCGAGTACCATAGCCGCTAGACCACCGTGGCGGGGCAGGACTTGCTGTCTACCTCTGCTCGTTCAGGTGCGACCCTGGCTAAATGGGAAGAAAGAGTAGGGATGGGGAACGGGGGTGGTGTCTAGAGATCGGCTGTGATCAACTGCTACTATAGTGCTGTGCACTAGGTGCTTCCATGATTACCCGGATATTTGCCATCAATATTGATGTTTAAGCCTGTGACACGCCGCAGAAAATGCGCAGGTCCGTCGAGAGCCACGGGTACTGGAGCGAGCACTCACTTCCTTAAACAGCAACGTCTCTGCGAGTGTGAAACTAGTGCCTGCGTCTGCCGCGGGACGTGTGTCGGTAACAAATATGCGGTATCCTCTCTCCCCAATGGGTGAAATTGTGCTGAACATGATATCTTTACTCTGCCATATACTTCAGAGTGCTGACTGCTGCTCTCAGGCTCTGCGACTAGTAAACTACAAAGTAAATATCCCTTGATAAGGAACGAAACGCGGGTCATGAAAACGTTATAATGAAATGTATATTGCAAGAAATTTTGTTGTGTGTCCAGTTTCCTAGTCATGATTATTGATGTATGTTTACAAGCGGCAAAACCTTGCCGGCTATTACTCTTAAGTAACCACGACGCCCTTAAGTGGCAAGGTAAATGCGGCTAAGTTGTTATGACGAAGACAACGAACTTTCAGCTAGTGGTCATTTTGGGGGTATTCGCAGATCATCGAGCTTGCTTAAGAAACGGCAATGGTCGTCCATCTCAGCGCGATGCCAAGAACATGAAGGTGGTTATATTCATTTTTCTATCACCTTATAACCTTCTGGTCAGCTTTGTACGGCAATGCGACATGCAGCAATGTAATGGCACATTTGCTGTTTTTTTTTTCTTTCCTGGCTACAATATCCCGGTGGTCGCTTCAAGAGTGTAGAGACATTCCCTCGATTTACATAATTTGGTCGTATCTGAAACTATTTATCGCGCCACGTTCATCACATATTACGTTCGATAGTTTGCCGCCGAGCCGTTTAGTTCCAGTTGCGTTTCCCTGTTATCACCTTCAGTTAAACCACAATAGACTGGTACCGGGAAACGTCGGTAACGCGCGTAAAATATAAGTGGTCACGCAATCCAAGCATTTGCATGGTTAGAAAGTAATAAGCAAGAAATCACCAAAATGAGGCCACCAATCTTCGACTGCAGCCGCTGACCCAAGCCGACGCTGCCCTCGCTAACTAGGCCGATGGTTTGTCACGATGGCTCAGCAGCCCAACAATGCTGAGCGGGAGATTGATGACGCAGATATATGACGTGCCCCCTGTGTTATCTTTCCTCACTATGGCCATATTTCACGTTGAAATACTGCCGCGGCACTAAAAATAGACTGCCGTAAACTTATGGGGACATTCCTTTGAAATCCGCTATAGATGCCCTGCCCTCGTTAATCTCCAAAATGCGCATAAATCGATTTCGTGCCCCGAAAAGGCATCACTCATGCTGCACTCCTCCTTTTTTTTTTTATACACGTTAAGAAAGCGTGGCGACGTGCTTAAAACGTCAGAACAGGGACCGCCTATATTACTTATCTCTGAAAGAAATATCCCTAGCTGCTCTAAAAAGGAAAGACAGAAAATCGAGCACGAGCGGATTGTTTAAAATTTTATATTGTCATTGTCGCTTAGTGTTTGCTAGCACCGCTAGCACCGCTAGCACCGCTGGCGGCAGTCTGTTCTGGTTTTCACTGAACATACCTTTTTTTTTTAATTCATCTTCTGAATTCAATAAGACGTTGGTGCATGTGGAATCCGTCTCTTACTCCCCTTCTCACACTTGGAAGCTGTAAAAAATACAAAGTAAGAGATTCCAAAAATCAATGGAGATTTAATGCGGCTAATAACACTTTGACAATTCGCTTGCGCACACTCTAGTTAACTAAACTATGCACAAAATGCTCAAATACTAACAAAAAAATGCACGTACGAATGCGTGAATTACATCTTCGATTTTCTGAACGTCCTAAACACAGAAATCTCCAGTGCGCTGAAAAGTCGCGTTAATATGGCAGCAAAAATTATTTATGAAGCCCAGTTATCCGCAAATACAAAAATTGCCGCGCTTTGGCATGGTTAGTGCTGCTATATTATAAGAGCGCTTATTTATTTGAAATTCCTGGCTTTCCACTGGAATGGAACTGACACGAAATACTCGATGCAGTCCTGGCACACACACAACACGAGCCCTAACTCACAAGTGACGTGATTTTTAAGTGCCGTCAATTGTAAGCGGCGTGTGTGTCGTATGTGCTATTGCCAAAACAGTCGTTTGTGTTTTGCGCTGCCCTAATTTTATTTAATCTGCGTTAATTAACCTACACATCTACGTTCCTGCTTTTAAATGGCGGAGATGATTTCACTGCAGTCTTTATGACCAATGATCGCTCAACTAAAATGTGCATTTCGTAGAAGATTCAGCTGCCATGGCATAAAAGCGGTCCTGTTGCACAAGGCTGTCTCAATAAACTCGTCAATAGCTATACTCAGTGTTATGTTTCAGAGCAGACTTAGGCACGTGACACCAGAGTATATTATAGCGGTGATTGTTGCTTCATTTGTGCATTAAGCAAGAGAACCTGATGACAAAGGACGCAACAGCACGACTGTTACTATAATGACAAAATTTACTAAACTAGTGAGAAAGGCGATATCGACAGTAATTCTATGCGACTCTCCTGATTCGTCTTGCGTTCTCTATTTTGACGATGTGTAGTGGTTCATGAACGTAAGCTAATTTCCTTCCCCTTATTTTCAACTAGCTCACGCAGTTTCAAGCATACTTTCAGCAGAGACTGAAGGAAGTTTTGTTTGCGTGCAGTGCTCGTCATTGGCCCTATAGTTGGCGCGCTTACTGGGTTGTTGGAAGCACGCGGTACGGAGCAGCTAAAAGCCCAGGCCGACGTTTAACATACGTAAGCAAACAGACTGATAAGTACGCTGAGGTCCATGGTTCTCGCTGTCCTCTTTACACGATAACACTACAAGACGTTCTTTTTTTAAGAATATAGGCATTTTTTTCACAAATGTGTGATGAAGTAAGGCACCTTTCATCTTCGCACACATAATTTACGTCGACAGGTAAATGCTCGTCACTGCTGAAGCTACATTGACAGGATTTAAACGTGAACATTTGACAGAAGCTTGTCTGGTTGGGCAGGATAATGATAGATCAGAGCAGGTGACAAACTGGTTGGTGTCACCTTATCTCAAGTATCACTGAAAGGATTAAATGAAAAATGTTATTATGAACACTTCAGTTATCAACTAGAAAAGGGACGCGCTCTGCGGGATCTATCTATCTATCTATCTATCTATCTATCTATCTATCTATCTATCTATCTATCTATCTATCTATCTATCTATCTATCTATCTATCTATTGATAAGTGAAGTAGTCTCTTCAGAACAGATATAAAAAGGCAAAATTTTCTACTATGAAAACAATGGCAACAAAGTGCGTTCGAGCGTCTATTTCTCTTTAACCTGGAGCGCTACAGTTTCGTTCATGCGGGTTGAAGAGCTTATAACTGGTTTTGCTGTGGAAATAGGCAAGAAAAGCCTTCTCTCTCTCTCTCTCTCTCTCTCTCTCTCTCTCTCTCTCTCTCTCTCTCTCTCTCTCTCTCTCTCTCTCTCTCTCATTTTCGCGTGGTCCTGTATTTTTCACAGATGCATGCGAGCTTCTGTAAACATTCACACGCACAGTCCCTAAAGAAAACTAGACCCGCTTTTGGATGCGCGAGCACGATCGAATTTTCCGGAGCGCACTATTACTTCCAGCTCGCTTCAACAAAGGAGCGCGATGAGCCGTCCACGCACATGGCGCGCAGCAAGGTTCGGTAAAAACGTGTAGTAAGAAGCAGGAATACAGAGTGGAACAACACATGCAATCGAAGCGGACGGCGTCCGGCGAAGAGGCCACGTCCCGAGTCAGCGAGGGCCCGTCTTGTTGCATATACACAACGCCGTGCTCAGAACCCTAACGGCGTCACTGCCGCTGATGTATAGCTGTTGCTTCTGCTGATAGAAGAGCGCATGTGCATCTTGTGTGCATATGCACACATGGCTGCCCATGCATCCCCCCCGCTTCGCCCGGCAGTTGGCCCCTCCGAGTGACGCCGTCCGCTTCCCGTTTGCTCGTTTATTTCTCTTGCTTTGGTATAGACCTGATGCAGTGGGCACGCCGCAGTCTGACCCGAATGACCGAGTGCTTTCACGTTGACACAGCGAACCGTGAGCGGGCATGGCTCGTGCGTACGAAAGCTGTCCCTTGTAGCAACATTTGAGCCAACGACTCGAAAAAGTGACGCTGACAGGACACCACTTGGCGGATAAACAGTAAAATGTTCAACTGGTGCCCTCCTCGCCCTGCTGGACTTCTTCGAACTCGGGGGCTATAGAGCTCGGCTCTAGCTACCCTCCGCCTTCTCCGGCCTTTTTCGCTGCTTTGCCGCTTACCCTCTCCATTTGTTATTTTTTTTTCATTTACCACACCTCCTCTATCTCTTTAATTCCCCCATCCTCTTCCCTGTGTTGCTCTGTTGAGGTGTCCTGCTAAAGAGACAGTTACGGAGCAACACTTTTCTCTTCACTGTTATTTTATTAATATAGCCACTCACACACACAACTGGTGATGTATGCACCCTACGATCGCGCGCGCAGCGGCTGTGCTGTTACAGGGTTGTTGGCCGAGAGCGACATCCCCCAATCGATTCTTAACCTGCAGCGGTTGCGGTTATACTTTACAGCGGGGTAATATGATCACACACACACACACACACACACACACACACACACACACACACACACACACACACACACACACACACACATATATATATATATATATATATATATATATATATATATATATATATATATTATTTATTTATTTATTTATTTATTTAAATTTCTTGACGATTATGCCTCTAACCTCTCCTGTAATACACTGTGCTTCCTATCCGTATTGTAGCACTAAGACAAACATACGTAGGAACGTCCGAAATTAATTCCGAACTTTTCGCATTTTGCGGCGCCCGGTCGCTAAGAGGGAGCACACGAACGTGTTAGACATCGCTAAACTTTCATAATCGTCGGATCTATTTTGTTCGAAGTGACACACCAAAATAAAACTAAAGAAACAATTTTGCGCGAAATTTTGCACATATGTGGTTATTTGTATACTTGCAGGATTTTCGGGCATATTTCCTAAAACACATTGGAAATCTTTAGATGCGAGAAGCAGGGAAACATACTTCGCGCAACAAATCAATAACCTCACTCTAGCAATACCTGTAGCCGTGCTTCGGTGCATATTCAAGAAACGAAACCAATACGAACTGGGAAACTGACAAGGTATAATGTGATATCGCTAGCACAGTCTTCTTTCTTCGTCCCAATTCACACCCGTACCCTTTGCTGAACCTCATTATACGCCAAGGTGTGGGCCAACCTTGAAATAGCCATCCTCACTTTCATAGCGAATATATGGGACCAGGTAGATTTGCATACTCAATCTTATATTCCGGCCGTTTTTATTACGCGAGAGAATAATTTTCCACATTGCGAAGCAAGCGCACGAATATCGCAGGCAGATGATGTCACCTTGTATTTGCCGCTCGGGTACCACGAGCCGGCCGCACAAAATTGAGGTGTTTCATTACGCATTCAAAACAAAAAGATGATAAAGAAATGACTTGACTTGGGAGTAACTTCATGCTCCGTGCCTATAGCGTGGTGCTGTTGCGACGGGCAAAGAAGAGCGAGCGCTGAACTAACATAACGTAGAATCTTTCCTCTGAGGTAAATCTTTTTGTTTGTTTGTTTGCTTGTTTGTTTGTTTGTTTTGTAAAGGAGCACTGGAACCTTGTAGTGGGCCGTCCTCTCCAGCGCCTTACAGTGGGGTTCGCTCTTCAGCGCTCTGTTGAAGAAGACGACGCTCGTGCTCGAGGTCTTGTCCAAATGGGCACGGACCTGATTATCATCATCATGATCATCATCATCATCATCATCATCATCAGGTCCGTGCCCGTTTGGACAAGACCGTTGCCGCAGGACTGCGTCTAGTTTCATCTAATAAACACCTTAACAGATGTTTGCTTAGTCCTACCAGGGTGTAGCATGTCTGTTGGTTCGTATCTCACAGAAGAGGATTTCACATATACCAGTTGTTCTTTTCTCCTGCGTTTGTAGAAACATAATTATTCTAACATGTGAGGTACTATTGGCATCAAATGAAACGCGAACAGCGGAGCGCGTGTTTCAAGCATTAGAAACAATATAGTGTTCGCCGTCCAGTCATCACCATTGACAGGCGTGCACATCCGGTTTGGCAGCACTGCGCGATCCCCCTATAGTGCGTTATCAAATAGCACAACTGGAACACAAGCAGAAATATTGCGCTGTAGGGGGATCGCGCAGTGCTGCCACACCGGATGTGCGGGCCTGTCTATATCGATGACTGGCGGACGGCGCGCACTATGCCATTGATAAGGCTTGTGCCACGCGCTCCGCTGTTCGTGTTTCATTTGATGCCGATAGTACATAGTGCGATTCGAATCGTAAACTGAATCGCTTGATTTCTCGAAGAGGAGGACTGATCAGTTACCAAATCCGCAGCAAGTGCGACAGCGTTGAGTGTGGTAAAAAAAAAAAAAACAGCGCACAATAACCACGACTGATACAAAAAATTACACACTACATGAGTTGCTTGCCCTGTTCTTTCTATCCGTCTTGCTTCATTTTATTGCTAAATGCATGTGTAGATCTTCTAGACTGGGAAGAAAAGGGCATTCGAATAGACGGAGAATATCTAAACAATTTAAGATTTGCAGACGACATTGTGCTCTTTAGCAATGATGGTGACGAATTACAAAACATGATTGATGACCTAAACAGGGAAAGCATTAAAATTGGATTAAAAATGAATAGGCAAAAGACCAAAGTTATGCTCAATATCTTAGCTAAGGAACAGGAATTTAAAATCAACAATGAACCCTTACAATGTGTAAACGAATATGTATATCTGGGACACTTAATATCAGGAACTCCTACCCAGGAAAACGAAATTCTCCGTAGAATAAGGCTGGGCTGGAGCGCATTCGGAAGGCATTACGAAATCATGACCGGAAACTTACCGCTCTCATTAAAGCGAAAAGTATTCAATCACTGCATTCTCCCAGTACTAACGTACGGTGCAGAAACATGGAGAATAACGAAAAAAACTAGAGATGAAGCTAAAGAGCACGCAACGGGCAATGGAAAGAAAAATGATAGGGGTAACGCTAAGAGATAAAAAACGAGCGGAATGGATCAGAGAACAGACAGGAGTAGCCGATATTATCTTATCAATTAAAAGAAAGAAGTGGACCTGGGCAGGACATGTCATGAGGAGGAAGGATAATAGGTGGACAGTAAGAGCGACGGAATGGATACCACGAGAGGGAAAACGCAACAGACGTAGGCAAAAGGTTAGATGGAGCGATGAAATTAAAAAGTTTGCGGGCATAAAGTGGAACCAACTCGCTCAGGATAGGGTGGATTGGAAATCGTTGGGAGAGGCCTTCGTCCTGCAGTGGACCTAAACAGGCTGATGATGATGATGATGATGATGATGATGATGATGATGCATGTGATCAGGAAGAACTAATTATCTTCTTATTATAATGATACTGTAACGCATTCCAGCGCATCTTCAAGATGACGTGCCGTGCCTTGGAACACAAAACTGACAGGCGTAGCACAAAGACATAGAAACAGCTAAGAGTATTTATAAGCCGGCGGCGGCGTCTTATAATGTACAATTATTTGAGCAATAACGTATAGTCACGCTGTGCGCGCTCGTGCTCTGCATTGCTAGGTAAAACGAGGCACATAAGTTAACACATGTAAGTTTAATGCCCGTTCATTGGCGTATCAAAATAGGCAGACCTCTTAACAAAACTGTACATGTTTTCGAACCGCGTCAATACTGTTGGTACGTATTTATGCACTTGACATCTCAACTATTCTTAGGGCCCTGGGTATGCGTCTTAAGCAGATATGGACAAAGATACTCTAGACTTCTTTATATATGTGTTTTATAATAAACACCACATCTGTCGATAACATTTATTCATGACAAAAATCAGTCGTGGGCACATTAAATGTGTGATATGGAACGCAGAATTTTTGTTGCCTTGAGAACCTTACTGAAAAAGTTAGATCCAGTTAGCTGAGCGAGCAAAAGATGCGTGCTGGTATTGCAATGCTGTGTGTGGGAACATGAAAAAAAAAAAAGAAACACATTCTGATTTGGCGGTCTGACAGCGTAAGAAACAGCAGAAAAACATCAAGTTGCAAAAAGACTGCCTTGCAAATTTTGAAACGCGGAGAATACTTATTGTTTTTACTCTCAGCTACAGGTCAAGAAGAAATTGGGTCCGTTACTCTCCGACGCGTTTCTGATACACTGTCGATAGGATAAGGAAAGTAGCCGTCGCTGTCACGAATCGCCGCGACCACCAAACCATGTAAGCAGGCTAGAGCGCTTCCTCTAACTGACGTTATTCGCTTTGCTGCTTAGCGATGTGAGAACCGCAGTTTATCACGACCGCGCTTCCTAAAACGGTGCTTTCCGGCCGGCATAGTGGTGCGGTGAGGAAAGCTGAGCAAAGAAAGATTCGGGAAACTTTCAGAAACACTGCAGCTGGGAGAGGTACGAAGAGATGTGACAACAAGAAAAAAAAATGGCGTGGGAATAAATTTGATCGCTCAGAAAGCCTTCCGTGAAGAGAATAAAAAAAAGATTACAATAAAAGAAGAGAAACACCGAAGGGCACAGACTCTGTGGTTACGACCACACGAGCGAGCGGAAGGAGACAACGAAGGATACGTACTGCCACTGTCCGTATCGATTTGGCTTGGGCTGGCGATGTTCTTCTAGCACTCACAAACCGTAGTTAGCTTTCCCGAACTGCACGGTGTTTCAGAATAGGCAATATACGTGGCCGTTGCCGATACGTTTTCAGACCGTGTAACTGCGCTGCAGTCGTAAAGACAGCAAGCCATGGACGCTAGCACTGTCGCCGTAAACCAGGAGATACTACGTTGCCTTCGCAAGAAGGATGAGCAAAAATGCCAAGTCATTGTTAGTTAAACGCTAACCTAGACTCGCTAGCAGTGGTTCTTAGAGGTAAAAGGATACTGCTGTTCTTCAAGAGTCCCAAAGACTGATTGACGTAGTGTGTCCTGACGATAAATAATTTAGCGTAGCTTAATGACATAACTACAGTCACTGGTCGCTTATGATGTGCTTACGGCATAATTAATAATTATGACATACATGGAGCTGCGTAAGCAGGTAATCACCATACGTAATTGTCATTGAATCACGTGTTACGTGTACCCGCATACGCTTGGCCGGAGAATGCGGGTAGGCGCCACGCTTAATTGCATTGTAGTTCATTGTGTCATAAATTATGACGATACCATTTGATAGGACGACCTATCAGACACGTTAGATGCAACATTAACATGACATCGTTAGTACCCTGTTAATATTGGTATATACCGAGCAAATGAGACGCCAGTCAGCATTTCTTGCACCATGCCACGTCGACGTCGCCGGACGGTCACAGTCTTCGTCTCAAGAGGCATTGATGTCTTTCGCCTTAGTCATGTTATCGATTTCAAATGCTTAACTCACTGCGCCAAAGTGCACGGCCAACTGGAAGAAAACTGCGCGTGGTTTGTCATTGGCGCAAAATGGCGTTTCAAACCTTTACAATAAATTTAGCTTTACAATAAATACACAATAAAACACGAAGACAGGACATGCGCTGCACTCTCAGTTGCCATGCCCCCCGCATTCGCCATCATGTTCTTTGCGATTTCGCTTCACGCATGGGTCATTTTCACGTGACTGATACAATCTGCTTAAAGGGCAACTCCGGCGATTTTTCAGTGTCCACTGATCTCAATAAAATTTTGAATACCTCTTCTCCACGGTACTGTAATAATACATACCAAGCCAGGTGGTTGCAAGTCGTTTAGTTTCCTCAAATTGAATATTAAAAATTTTTCGCGTATTCCTATACCTGCCAACCTGTGTTTTTGACGTCATTACCTTCAACGCTGCCTACCCCAGCAGGCGGGGGATCAAAAGCAAAACGGCGACACTTCAGCTCTCAAACCGTCGCTGTCAAGCTCAGTAAAACCGGCATAGCTAAATACGTCGTTGGACGTCACCGCCACTGGCATTTTTGTGGCACAAGCTCCGTATTTCTGGTGGCGGGGAGGTTGCGACGCCATCGCTTACGCTGCACAAAGCGTCCACCAGTTTCGTTTTCGGTTTGAACACATCATTCAGTCGGTTATTGGTGCGTTTCTGAACAAATGGAGCCACCCTGGCTGTTACAGGACTATCGGTGCCATTGGAATATATCGATATCAGAACATGGTGGAAAACCCGCCGGCGTTGGCCTTTAAAGAGTACGCTTTCAATAAAGAATATTTCGTTGAGTGTACAGCACATATCCTATCTTCGTGTTTTCTTTTGTGCCTTTGTTGTCAAGCGCTGCTTTCAGGCACCATAATGAACCCTAACCGACTCGTCCAACTATTAGGTAGCCTTCACTGTTATCGGCCGCCTGTTGTTGCGGGACCTATACAAGGTATTCGTACACGGTCTCCGTAGTATACTTCGACCGCGAACGTAATCACTCTGGTCCGGAAACCGATTCAAGGCAGCTGTAGAGAGGGAGAACAAGAGAAAGTTTAGCTACCTGGTCGGGACTCCTCATGAACGACTATAAGACGTGCAGGTAAGGGCACAGGAAGAGAGCAACACGAAACACAGACGCAATATAGCGCCGTCCTCCGAACGATGAGCGCGGATTTTGTTGCGTTGTCTGCGTTCCTTCCATCTCAGTATGCACTAGCGAACAAATAGGCCCGTTCCTCTACAAAGTCATGCACGGCGTAGGAAAAGCACTTGCTGTCGGAGTGGGTAAACCTCTAGTGTCACGACCGTATTGACACTGGGAAGACGCCAGGAAAGTAGCAGGAGCTCAAACACGACTGATTTCCCGACCCTTTCCCGGTTCTCTGCATAGAATCTTTCGCTTCGATCGGGCCGAACCGAGGCCAAATTAGATTTGCCTGCGGGGTTACTCCATCCGAAAGGCAAGCATGACCGTGCCCTGTGAAGACTCTTGCTGCTGTCGCAGGTGTCACGAACCGCTGTTGCTGCCGGGCTCCCGGACGTGCCCGTGTCTGCCTCGTGCTTGCGCATAAACGCCTGGGCCGTATGTCCTTGTTCGCGTCCTCACGTGTGGATGCGTCCGTTTGTGCGCGTTTCTGCATGATTGCATCGGTGTGTCCGGTCAGTGTGTCCGATTAACACGCACCATCTTAACGATACGAAACAAGCTTAACTTTGTGCAATGATCGAAACATTGTAGCTGATGATGCAACAGATGGTAGTTCATTCGTTTGCGTAGCAATTATAGCGATGCATTAAGGTTATGTAATGAAAAATAAAGAGGAATGCTTTGACAGCTGATAGATAGATAGATAGATAGATAGATAGATAGATAGATAGATAGATAGATAGATAGATAGATAGATAGATAGATAGATAGATAGATAGATAGATAGATAGATAGATAGATAGAACTGATGCATTGGCATAATAGAAACGCAATGCTCTTGTTTCCTTTAAGAACAGGCCGTAAATAACGACGCCAGTGGCACTACGTCATTTTTATTGTAACGGTTAGCTCATATCAAGCTTTAGTTGATGACCGTCCAACACTAAAGTAATGAAGAGAATATTCATGCTATAGCGGAACCTCTCTGAAGAATGAGTGTATTCTGAGAAATTGCATAGTTAGCCTTTCGGCCCTGGAGTTTCTATCACCCCTACATATTTGACTAGTTAATGTGGAAAACATCTTGACCATTGCAGTGGGAGGCCTGGTTTGTTTAGCCAGGATATGGAGAGCCAGCAGGCTCTCCATATCCTGGCTGATAATCACACGATAGTTGAGAAAATAACCGTTCACATAGCTAACAAGGTGGTTTTAAAATGAACTGGGTCGCTAATACTCGTTATAGATCCAGGGAGCTGGTTCCAATCTCTTCAGGTTCTTGGTAAGGAGGACAGCGAATGAGCAGCTGCATTGCCTTTCGCGATCGGCGCCTTCTGACGACGGTCAGGAGGCGTTCATATGAAGGGCGCGGCACTGTATGCACAATGAAGACAGATATGCATTATGATAGTAAATCTTGTGGAAGAGGCAGACGAGAGTGTAGCTAGGAAATAGTAAATCAATAGGAAGCAAACGAAGATTAATAAAACAAGAGAGATTTTACGTTGCCTCAGATAAAAGTACTGCGAAAATCTCATACGAAAGAAAAAATATTAACAACGCGTCCTCCTCCCTTGCAGCGTTATTTTCCAGGTATTCAATTACGGTACTTGGCTGACAGTCCACAATTCCGAAATCAAAACAAAATAACGGACTTCCCTTTTATTCTCTGTGAACAAGACACCCGTGCTGGGCATTGAGACGTCGAAACCTTTTTACAGTTTATCTTTTCTTTTTTTTTCTAATGGAGCGTGTATGTTTTCCTTCAGCCATGTTCCTCTGCCGCCGGAGAAGATTTCATCGAACGCTGGATTAAATTTCACTGCATTTGCGATGCTGCTTGAGTGCTGGAGGAAAAACAATCTCTTTATCAACCAATTTTTTAAGTCATTAAACTCTAGTAGTCGATTATATAGAGATTAGACAGGCGATAACACGGATGGGTATTTTCGGTTGTTATCGTTCGTCTCGTTTAGCGTCGTCAAACTCATTTTTAAAAACGGGCTTCGAAAGAAAAAGGATGCACCGCTTTAGCTTTGTGTTTATATATCAGCCCACTGGGGCTCGGCGTACCCTATCGGAATCCAGTGCTGGGTAAACAAGCCGATTGAAATCGACTGCTTTGCTCAAACAAGCTGATTGAAAGCGACTGCTTTGCCTGTCACACTTTCGAAGAGACAGCGCATCACCTTGATAGTAGTATGGAAGCAGCAGCAAGCTTCGCGGATTACCAACGATTCCTTCCTGTCAATTATACGTCACACTTCTTATCCGTCTATTACGACTTACTGATGCACTTGATAAGAATGGCCTTTGATAGCATGGATAACTCAGAGGAAGCCTGTTCGGCGGCGCTGCTTTACGATGCGGCTGAGAGCGCTGTCACCTGGCACTTTTCATATTTCGCAGGGATGGTTTGTCATTCAGAAACAAATGAGTACGCAATTAGTACGTCGCACAAAACAGCGCAGTTAGATGCCCCATGTGGCTGACTACAACTGCCTCATTGCTTCACTGATTATAACAGAACTTTTCGAATGAGATATTTAATTAAAATTACGTAATTAAAGCTAATTAACGAATATTTACTCGCGGCCACTCCATTGTACTGGGGACTAGGCTTTCTTCGAGTAATGCCAGTGGTCCTCTTTTTTTTTTTTCGTGTTGCGTGACAATTGGGACACTGTGTATACTACACTATGCGTTTGTGCATAGCTTCGCGTCATGAGAGGAGGCATGCTCTTGTAGTGCGAAGCTGCCCCGCCACGGTGGTCTAATCGTTATGGCACTCGGCAGCGGATCCGAAGGTCACGGGATCGAATGCCGACCGCGGCGACTGCATTTCGTTAGAGGCGAAATGTTGAGGCCCGTGTGCTGTGCGATGTCAGTGCACGTTAAAGAACCCCAGGTGGTCGAAATTTCCGGAGCCCTCGACTACGGCTTTTGTCTCCTTCCTATCTCTATCATTCCCTTTCGCCTACCTCCACGGACGCTTAGCCGTTCTCCCGACATGGACTGCAAGAGATGGCGTCCTTTCATTAACAGAACCACAGTCATCATCATCATTGCATAGACGAAGTGCACGCGCACTCTTTGGGGACCTGAACTAATGATGATGATAATTTTTATACAGGTGCACAAATTTTGAGAGCCATATATGCTTCGCGTATAAATTCAGCTCAGTCACTCGGTGGAGACGCTATTGTGAGTGTGCATGGTGGAAAAACTTCTGCCGGGAGGCATGACGCTGTTGAAGTTGACGTTGCTTTGTGT